>CM060832.1:82292500-82998750 GCA_030762175.1 Metallyticus violacea | reverse complement strand
ACGTCTTTAACCCTTCGGAAGGAGGCCATACTTAGTATTTTTATGCCCAAACTAATCCATAGATTCTGGCCGGAATCGAATCCGCGACCTTGGGTCTACGAATCGAGTTCGTTAACCAGCGAAATTGGATCATTGGGGATGGGGATTAACCTAAAGCGATTTTTTTAAAATTGAAAAATCGCTCTAGCACCCGCAATTTTCGCTCTATCTCAACGAAAATGTGTAGATTTCTTTAAAATAAATTTATAAAAGCTGTTTCCTTGACTCAGAGCAATGGATTCATTAGGAGTGTGGGTATATCTGAAAATCTAGTGGGCATTAAAGCGAAATTTAATAAATTCTGTAGCAGCCCCGGTTTTTTTTTTTTTTTTTTTTTTTTTTTTTTTTTTGCAACGAAACTCTGTATATACGATTTACATTTTTTAAAAAAAATCTGAAAATCAGGAAAATAGAGATATCAGGAAGGAGGGGGTTTACCTGAAATCCAAAATTTAAAAGTCGCTCTATCAGCACCACAATTCTTTCACAACAAAACTTGGCATATACCATTAAAATCAAATAAGAAAAATAGTTTTCGAAAATCAGTGAAATCTGTTAGCGGGATGCGAGTTATCCAACAATTAAAAATCGCTCTAGCGCTATCAATATTTGTTTATTTACAACAAAATTCGACATATACCATTTAAATGAAATAAGAAAAATAATTTCTGAAAATTAGGGAAATTGAATCATTAGGAATGGGAGTATACTTGAAAATGGAAATGTAAAAATCGCTCTTTCATTCCATTTTCTGTATATTGTTTTAAAATAAAAGAACAAATTAATTCAGCATATAAACTGTATTTGTAAAGATGCATATGTTTTATATTTAACGAAAGCATCGTCCTGGAAAGAACAAATGTGAAATATTAATCTAATTTGTGTGTCAGAATTATATTTCTATGTAAGAGCGCTTTGTAATAACCTTTAGAAAACGTTTTCGTAACGCATATTTTTACTACAGTAACATTTCGATTTCGATCCCGGCCAGCAGCGATGGATTTTTTCGGGCTTTAAAATCCTAAGTATGGCTTCCTTCGGAAGGGAAGTAAAGCCGTGGGTCATATGTCGTACATTTACGGCACGATAAATAATCTCAAACCTGAAAGAAGAAGCCTCTGAGCAATATTGTATGGCCGAAGCTGATGCCCTGAGATGTTAAAGAGCGTCCGTAAATTAAACTCACACACACACACACACACACACACACACACACACACACTCACACACGCACGCACGCACACAAAAAAATCAATTAAGTTTCAAAGTCAATGATAATCAATGCAACTTTCAATTATTTTTATTTGCTTTATATATTATGAATAGTAACATCTTTTTGTTTTATTGGAACTTATGAACATCATCTTAAACACAGAATGTAACTCGAAACTTTCTGCTATATATATTTTAGTTCATGTACAGATGATAACAAGGACTCAATTCATAAATATGGTTACATTTAAAAACAAATACTCACACAGTACAGCTTTGTTTATCAGTAGTCATATATTTTATTTAATTAATAGTATACCATTAATTTTATAGTTAATGTCAATAATAATAATAATAATAATAATAATAATAATAATTCTAAAAATTTGGTTTCTCTTTTGCAATACTTATAGGTTGCAAGAATTGTAATTTTGTTACTCAACACCACGCAATAATGCTATAACTTATTTCATTTCATTAATTAATAAACTCTAATTTGGATATTATATTCATTTTTAATAAACGTTATTCAACTCTGTGAGGAATTCGCTTAGTTTACGCAGCTCCTGCGGGACGGACTTCATTTTCCTGCGAACCTACTTTCACATGAAGCAAAGGTTTCGACTATAGATTCATGCGAGGAATGGTTGTTATGAAGATAAGTTCATACGGATAATGAACTAATTAAACTTAAAGCAGTTAGAGTTTAACCTACACCTCGTGTTTTTTATCCATCGCAAGTCAGTAGAGTGGAAAGGCAACTGACAAAAAACTATAGCGAGATCAGAACATCAAGAGAATTTAAGGAACAAGCTGCTATCAACGGATAGGAAATTGAGGCAATCAGGAAACTTGTGTTTAATGAAACCGATCTACAGTATGTTTGTTTTAGAGAGGAAGGAGAGTTGGAGGTGTGGAAGGCCAACAAAGAGAGACAGAGAAGCTGTCTACTTTGTGGTGGGGAGTGAAGAAGGCGTGCATATTTTGACAAAATGTACTTACTCAGAGAACTTGAGGCAAAAGTGTGTTCTGACAGGCTTCTTGGTTGTAAACGTAGACACTTTCGTAGCCATGTGCTCAAGGCCAGAGTCGGTAGATTTTATTAGAATCAAGAGTACAGTGCATCTGTATTAACCGAAACAACCGCTGATATATTAATAACAAAGGGAGGAATCACCAACGGATATTCTACTATAAAAAGTTGCCAGAGCATTATTGTCGGAAGTTCAGGGAAGGATATTTCACAGTACTTTTCTCTTGGTTATATATATATATATATATATATATATATATATATATCATATTTTTTACTTTATATTGCATTTTATTTACTTGGTTTAAGCTTTTTGTTACAAAGAATTTTCAGTCTTTTTTTTAAAAAAAAATATTTTATCTGTAAAAGTGACGCTTTATTCGAAATATGTCCAATCCCGTTATTTCGGTTAATGGAAAAGATTTCCGTTCACTTTCTATTACCTATACAGCACGTAACAGAACACCTGATTACTTAAAATAATTTTATTAAGTGTTGTTAATTATAATACTATTTTGGCAGAGGTTAGCGCAGCAAATTTAGACAAACATTGAGAAATAATAAGTTACACAGAGAGAACCAATGATGTTTAAGAAATAAATCTCCTTCATGAAATATGCAGTGTGAAGTGTGAGCCGCTTGTTCTCTCAATTGCGCTGCTCTAGAGTTTATTGTTGGTTTATGTTTTGCTTATTGGGGTCCTTCTTCCCTGTCGCTCTGTAGTCGTATGTAGATTTATAGTTCTGTTTTAATGCAGAGCACATTTCCTCGACGATGTACAACTTACTTTGCGCAGGAACGTGTAGTTCCAGCACGATGGAACCTCACCACACTTCGCTTTTATATGCAAGTACATTTAATTGCAGAATTGGATGGGGAAAACAGGTCCTGTTACGTGGCCAGTGCTATTGTCCGATTTAACGTTCCTCGGTTGTTTTCTTTGGTGGCATGTTAAGAGCATCGTACACCACCTCAGCTGACGACAGACCGAATAAAAGTTCAATTGTAAATTATCAATTGTGCAATAATGATGTTCCAAACGTATTGTCAGATAATTAATGGAAAATTGAGTTTTATTCTGCAACACTTTTTACCGGATGCATAGCCCTTAGCGAACATGCCTTCCTATTCTCTCTATGTGATCTATCATTTTTCAAAGTGAGTTCATGTTACACATTGTATATCATACTTTAACATATAATGCAGGGTGCAAGGGTTAGGCTGTTAATCTCCCACCGAGACGCCCCGGATTCAATCCCAATAACCGCATGTATGGCGGACGAGGCAGAATTTCTCCGAGTTCTCCGGTTCAAGCCGTGGGCTCTCGCTGCGCAAATTTTAATGGACTATGCTCCTACCATCTGACGTTAGGTTGCGGAACTCTGGTACCTGGCTGGCAAGTTTAAAATGAAGAAGAAGTAGATTTATTTCACCAGTAATAACCTAGAGGCTGGCTAAAATAAACACTAGCAAAGAAGAAAAAAACGATAGCCTATAAATGATTCGTTTTAAATTTTACTGTTTGTATAATAGTAATCATTAATACTGGGGTATTTCGTTATACCTCTCCCATCTCTGTGGCTTCTCTTCGCTCGTATTTATCTTGCTGTAAGTAATTTGTCATAATTATTGTTTCTAAAAAAGCTCATTGATTACTAAATATCTTTGGACGGAGTTGAGTTGTTCATTTGGTTTATTTTACTATTGAGGCACCACAGGCTGTGGATACTGATGATCCATGAGATGAAATGTGACATTAGGAAAGGATTTTTTTTTAAGGAAGGAAACGTCTAGGTCTAAGTTTAGGGCACCTCTCCGGCATTTGCCAATTATGAGGAAAACTGGAAAAAATCTCAGTCAGGGAGGATGGGCAGGATTAGAACTCCAGACCTCCCGCTCACGAGTCTGCACCTTAACGACCTCGGCCACCTATTTGGTCAGAACGCTGTTTAACATCTCAGGTCATTAGCGTCCCATTCTATTCAGGGCGTTAAACGGCCGACAAATTTTGCTCAGAGGCCTCGTTATTCAGGCTTGAGGTTCTTTATCATGTCGTAAATGTATGACACGGGACCCACGGTTTTACTTCCTTTCTGAAGGAATCCATACTTAGGACTTTTAGATCCGAAAAAAATCCATCGGTCCGGGCCGGGATTGAGTTCGCGATCTTGGGTTTAGAAGGCAAGTATGGTTCCGCTACACCACCAGCACCGATTCTTTGGGCCGAGTAGAGCAGAATTTTCTTTTGTAAGTGCATACTAGTTATTATAATTACATCATCAAATTCTTTTAATTGCTAAAAATCTGTCTCTAAACTGAATATTGTGTTACAAATGTTAAGGAAATAACACTGGCCTGCGATGATTTTGCTATCTTGGTGAAAATAGGCAATTTATATAGAAAATGCAATCATTCATTTTCATTACATAATACATAATTACAGTATTAATAAGCTGATACTTTAAATAAATTCAATTGTAGAGTTGATAATATTAACCTATTGTGAAATATATGCAAACACAAAATTTCTGAAATAATATTAGTGTTTTTACTGTTCATCCAACTAAGTGATATTGTGTGTACAGTGTTTAAATATTACCAGAAGCAAAGGGAGATAATGGTCATTAACTCGATAAAAAGGCCAGTTTTCGTTGTTTGCCGCACGACAATGCGCGGCCCATGCATCTACCACCCCCGTCTTTTACCGAAGTTGGAATCCAAAGTCAAGTCTTATTTTGACTTCTAAAAATTGCTTTAGTTGGTACCACTGTGAAACAAATAATACTAATTATTTGTTACTAGATTTAAAAATGTATATCAGTTAATTGTACTGTATTTGCAGAAAGTCAGCGGTTAACAGTTTTGCAGGTTCCAGTAGAACATACTGCTATTTTTAGTGGCTACCTAAATAAAGAGAAACAAAAATAAGGGAGAGAAGGAGCGAAACGAAGGGAGAAATGGCCGAGATTATAAAAATCTCAGTGCTAGCCAGTGCTTTTATATAAAATTTAGAGGCTCACGCTAGGGAACCGTACGGCCCATTGATGCATGTGGCGCAGAACTAAGCGGCTTTGTCCATAACACGGCCCGAGTCCCATACACAACCCCAGCACCGTGATTACGTCTATAAAGCACGGGAAGCGCTGCGTATAGGGGAGAGCTGATAAAAGCCATTCGCCTCCAGCGAGAGTCAGGTTCGCCAACATAAAAAATGTATCATTTCTGATGATGGGTTCCCGTACGAGGGTGTTTCTTGCCGCAGCTTCCCAACATCGACATAACCTATATTTTTTATCTGTGTGTGTAGCTTTTTTTTTTTTTTTTTTTTTTTTTTTTTTAATAATCGTGCTGCCAGTTCCGAAGCAGGAAGTTTTTCTGGATAGAGTTATTATCCATACAGCTTCATTGTTGGAGTGCGTGTGAAGTCCTGTTTTTCTAAATATATGTGTTTTAACTGAAACAAAAATGACAAGCTTCCGTATTCCAAATTGAAACGATGCCAGATATTTGTACACTCACAGCCCACAGTGCATTTCCACATAGTTTCAAAAGAAAGCCAATGCATTTGACACTCATTTCAAGTATAACCTTCATCCACTCATTTCCAGATTTTTTTACTATCTTTCTTTATAGCATCTGTTACATCAAAAACAAGAAGTAACTGGACGCTGTGGCGTAAATTTTTCATGACATTCTTGAAGTCGTGAAGTTCATTGAAAATTGCTTTCACTGTTGCAGGAACAGTAATATTATACAGTAATAATTTTTCTTTTTCCCTTCCTTTAAGTTTCTTTGTATAATTATGGAATGATTGAATAAAATATGTTGTAAACAGAACATTAGAACTAGTGCTGGAAAAGATACATCCCAAATATCCACAGCAAACGTACTACAAAAAAAAAATAAATAAAATAACTTAATGCAGACACGAGCAGTAATTGACTTAGTCTGACATGAAAAAACTACTTTCAGCTCTATGCGCTTAGCACAAGGGCCATAAAATAATACTAAAAATTATATTTTCTTGATATGAAAATGCTCTTCCTAATTAGATGAAAACCCTTTCCTTTCAGAAATATATATTTTAGCTTCTGGACCTAGGCAGTAATCTGGGAGGAGCGATGCCAAAGTCAACTTCTGCAATATCTTCAGGGATTTGTGAGGAGCATACGGTTGAAATATTGCTATTATATTCGTCACATTTTTATTGCAAAGTTTATTAATAATTCTGTTTATGTTCTAAACACTTTTATTCTGCCTTTGTCAATCCTTCCCGCAAAAACAATCTGAAACGGGGACATTTTCTGCTTATTTTTGAACATGACATTTCCTTTTGGGTTTTTCCATTCTTTTGATTTATCTATTTATTTCTGAATGCTCGATTATAGCTTCATTATATTCCGAAAAGTTAGAAGAATATTTTTCAAAACTACGGCAGCTTCTTTTATTTTGCAAGTCCACTATCAAAAAAGTTATGGTAATATACTAAGGACAATGTATCATATATTTATTAAAAATAAAAGTTTATCGCCAACAGACACTCAATTTTTTATTAAAATGAAATACATTTATAACTGATTTCTTTACAATGTTTCATGTACAGAGTGCTCCCCTTAGAGGTATCGAGAAATAAGTGATAATTTTAAGTGCAAAAATGGTTTATTAACAAACCTTTTTACATAACTGAAGTAAATAGTTCTAAGAGTAATAGAATGGTCAATGCAACTAGGTATGTGCATCTCCAGTTGCACAGTAAACATCTAGACTCCATTCACCGCGAACATGTTGCACACGCATAACAGATTTCGGGTGACCGAGGTCGTTAAAGCGTGGACTCCATGAATGGATGGTTCGGGGTTCGATTCCCACTAGGACTGTCCTCCTCGGCTGAGGGTTTTCAAATGCGGGGAGGTACTCTAAACTTAGGTCTGAAACGCTTCTTTTCTTAAAATAATCCTTACCCATTTCATCATTTCATCTCATATATCATCAGTGTCCACCGCTTGTGATGTCTCAGTAGTTAAAACGGGCGTTAAACACTAGGATTTCTGTTCTGCTAATCACAACAGTTATTAAATTTTGTCGTGGCATCCACATGCTTTCTACAGCGCGCCTGCTGCTCTACAAAATACGTAGCGCCAGGGCATTGAACATTGATGTACATGAGCCGAGCATTCGTACACACAATTTTAATATGAACTTGGAGAGATTTCATATCCAATAAGATGCGAATCGTAATATATTCCTCTGTTTTTAAACGGTGAGAATACTTATTTATAGATACTTCTTAACGGAACAGTTCGTAAATCAACCGAGCTCATTAAATAGCGTAATTGTTGTCATACAGTTCTCATAGTAACCATTTTGTTCTTGATTCTAGGTTAACTGCATGTCAATATTCCTATTTAATTTAACTGAATTTCAGAAGAAACAGTCATAAATGAGAGTAAAATGTTTCTGGCCTTCAGATTATATTTTAAACTTTTAAACTTTCAAATATTGATTGTCTTACAAGAATTAGATTTTTGTAATAAAATACCGTATTTCATTTATATCAATTCAGAGGAAATTTCTTTTTAAGGAAGGGGATATTTACAGCAGTGGTGTGAAGTGAGCGAAGAGGAAACATCTATATATTTACAGAAGGTATATCAGCAGCAATCTGGGATTAACGAGTTATGTATTTGCATGAAATTCGTACTGCATTTTCTGGGAATGAGTAAATTTACATAAATAATAAGCAAGCAGAAGAAAACTGAGAGTTACAATGATATTTGCAAGAAAGATCCAGACGAAACAAGCCTGAATTATCGCCGCGTGTTCACCGTCTTGTTCTAAGCTGAAAGCTTTGTGACTGAAGTACAATTTGCTGCAAGAGAGCAAACCACTAAATGCATAATAGCATATTTTTTATCTTTCTTTGATATTTGATTATGATGAGGTCATCGACCCTCACCGGTACTGTAGTTCGCAAGCTGTCGGCCAGAGCCCTGTTTCACAAAAGTATGGTCTAATACATTACAAGTGTATAGACTTGTAACTTGTATTTATTAGTAAATTTTTGTTCCACAAAGGTTTTTGCTACACTTGTACTTTACTACTCCATACTTACAAATGTACATTTTTTTTTCCGACACTGGTAGTTTGTATAAATTTCTCTATGAGTGTTGGAATATTGGTAACTTCAAATACTAGCACAAAATTATTATCCTTTTTAATAATTTTGGGAGCTAGTGAAGCCAAATATGCTTAAGTATTAGCGAAAGGGATGATAGTGGTGAGCAGGAATATGTAGAATAAATAAATATTTGTATGTAATGATAAAGTTAAGTTAAGCGGAAATAAAATACGGCTTATGATTCATATTGACGTTTCCTATTCCTAATGCATATTTCAGACCAGCATCTTACGTAATGTATTTTTAAGGTTCTTGCTACTTGCCACGAAAATAATTCCTTTTCGTTCTTCATTTGTATTTTTAAGCTTCTTTTCATTCTCTCTCTCTCTCTCTCTCTCTCTCTCTCTCTTGCACAATTTGCCCATTTTTTTTTCTTACGAGATGACGTATGTCAAACAATGTAAAATTAATAAATATAAAGGATCAAATGGACTAATAAAATGACCCGAGAGCAATCGGGAAGCGCGAATTTTCTATCATCTCTCGACGGCTGAAATTGATGCTCCTAAATGCATCCTTATGGGACCGTCGTATCAAATTAGATTATTACGCTTGAATATCGATAAATACATAATAAAGCATTTAAATGATCATTATGTCTGATAAAAAAAACAAGACCCATTTTGCAGAAATGACAATGATCCGCTTGGTGCATTGAAAATCCCTAAAGGGCAGACATAACCTAATTCAAAATATGGCGACGTATGGCAGACAGCTGTTCCTCCATCTTGCTTTTATATGACATCCACATAACGTCACTTGTAACTTTTTACTAATACTTTACCAGTGCAGCATTTCTATCGCGGAACGGAAAGTTATTAGACCATACCTTAACAAGAACCGGCACTAATACACCTGTATGTATTAGACCATGTTTTTGTAAAACAGGGCCCAGGAGGCAGCAGTGTGAATGTTGTCATTTTAGAAACTTAATGTGGATTTAGAAACTGTGGCAGTCCCAAGAATCGGTCCATGCTAGCCTGGAACATGTGATGACGAATACCATTAAAAGGCCCTTTCGATAATCCCTTTGTAAGAAGACTTTTAGATAAACTCGCAGATGTGGAAAAGATTACGTTCGACAAGAACTGGATTACAAGAAGGAAATTAAGTAAAGTCAAAAAATAGAACAAAATGGTGAAAGTTAGGAATAAGGCTAGAAACGTTTCGTTATCTCAAGCGCCACAGTATTGAATTTTTTTCCTATAAAATGTTCTCTTAATTTCTGGTACATTCTACTAGTGGAATAAACACGAAAGATAATTTTAAGCTCGTGTCTTTGGTAAAACGATTCCAAATTGTTTTCTTTCATGGCACACCTGTTGAAACTTATAATAATGTATGACCAATGAGGATTAAAATCCAGTTTGATAAATTAATTTGTGAAATTGCTCCGGCAATCTTCTCTTCATTCTTTCCTTTTTATAGACATTTACTATTTTTTCTGCATTTTAATAAAATTATTTTGTAGAATGGAGCATTCGAAAACTAGCATATTCCTACATTTTCGATATTTCGAATACTAACCTAAAAACTGTTAAATTTTGTGTTCACTAACTAAAATAAAAAGCAATTTTTGCAATTTTGGTGATTCCCGATCACAATACCACCTCGAGTTCACTCTATTTTAGCATCTATGCTATCTAGCGGAATCTTCCACAGTATTTTAGAAATAAGACTGCGTACTCTCGAGCACCCTCGAAACGAACTCGAACTAGCTCATGTCGAAGTATCTGGACATTTTTAATTTTGTAATTTTAAATAGGTCCTTTCTTTACCTTTTTCCCCATTTAATTTGCACGAGGGATAGTCAAAAAAGACCGAAAGTTATGCTTTTTTTTTATCGTTCACAGCGAAGAATCATTGTTGTAAACGGATCAGCCCTGATTGGTGGACAAAACAAGAAGTTAGCTCGCGCATGCGTCTGTACACAGAGGACGAGCAAATTACGTCAGTTCGCCAGTCCCCTGCATACAAAATGGAGTTGATTCATGAAGAGCAATATTTTGCTTTCTTTTACAGAAATCCGGCATGAAAGTTTGCAGATTGTTGCAGCAGGCATATGGTAACGATGTTCTGTCACAATCCACAGCAATTCGATGGTTCAAGGAATATAAGAAGGAACGTGTTTTAACAACAAAGCAAGATGGTCCAGGTGGTCAAACAACAGCAGTAAACGAAACCATGATTAGCACAGCTGGCGTCATTGTTCATGAATACTGTCAAATAACAATTGACAGACTTCAGACATTTTACACATTTCCCATGACAGTACATTTTCGAATCTGTATGATCACTTGAACATGAGAGGCGTTTGTGCGAGGTGGGTCTCAAGATGACTGACTCCTGAACAGAAGATAGTACGAGTGGAAGTGTGTAGGGTACCTGAATGTGTCCTCCATCCTCCATACTCCCCAGACTTAGCCCCCTGTGACTTTTATCTCTTTCCCGGTCTGAAAAAGGAGTTGCAGGGAAGAGTTTTGGTACTCCCAAAGCCGTCGTGAAAAATGCTGAGGCCGTTTGGAAGAAAATGTCAAAAGATGACTTAAAGCACGTGTTACAACACTGGCAGACGAGTTGGGCAAAGTGCATTCGACTCAACGAAGAATACTATGAAAAAGACCTCAACAATCTGGACCGCGCCTTGTGCATTCCATGAGTAAAAAACATTCTCAGTCTTTTTTGACTAGTCCTTGTATGAAGGTTTCGGAGGACTCGAGGGTGTCGAGAATCTTTTAGAAATTTGGTTTAAAAAATTTTAATAACCGTCCCAACTTTACTGCATTTTCTGTAAAATCTGAACACTTCATAGTTCAGTTTTAGTATTATCATTTAATGGATTTTTACAGACTGACCAGAGAAAAAACATGTCGCTCTTCTTTTCAAAGTGACGCATATCTGGAACTAAAAATAATAAGTTTGAAAATGTCAACTTTTACATTTTGAAAATAATGTCTTATATGGAAGTATAAGTTGTAAAGAATGTGGCAAAAATAATTGTCGATAATATTTTAAATAACACAATATTAATATTTTATACTATCTGAAATAGAAAAGGTTTAAACCTGTTACCATGAAAAAGTTAAACCTCTTTCAATAAATCGCATTTCGCTGAATTCAAACACTAATTAAGGTATTTTGTGCACTAAATCTTTGTTACTTTAACAAGTAACATGCTATTATTCAGTGTGAAATATTTTGTTAGCTTTTCTACACTTACAAAAAAAAATATTTCGGTAAATAGGTCTACATTTTAATCATTAAGGTATTATTGATCATCTATTCCATATGTTTCGCAATTATAGTCTGGTAATGCTAATGCATGGCACAGAATTTCTTTGTGCATTTTTTGTGATATTTGTGTACACTCCTGTTGTCACATACTCTCACTGTAATCTATTATCAGAATCTCTGGTTTGCCCCCTTTTCTAATAAAAAATTATTTTAGGTTGATATAACTTGTCTTTTTAATAAAATTAATTAAATTGGATATCCGTTTGTACGGTTGATGTAGAAACAAACAATAGGATGCAATTTAAAAAGGGCATAACCTCGTAATTCCTACAACATAAAAATGTGCACTTTATAAAAGAAAGCAAAATACACAGCGACCCAATGAACTATGAATCAAGTTTCGGTGTTTTGCTTATAGGTCATTGCGGGTGTCGGAGAGTGGCTCTGTCACAGCCTTACAACCTCAACTATATTCATGGTTTTACTTACCATCTTTATGAACGGAAGTGCTGTAACTGGCCACCATTGCTGTCCTTATATGTTTCACACCTTTTTTAAAAAAAAAAAACTGTACATCATCACTGTAGTTCACATTGAATAATGCTGGCTATTTCCTGGCGAATATTTTGTTTCAATGCTTCCAGGGTATATGGGTTTGTTTTTAATTTACCCCATACATAAAAACCAAATGGGCTTAGATCAGGGAACCGAGTGGATCACAAATCTTTATTAATAACTTTGTCATTCTAAAACACTTGTACTTTCTCTCATCGAAATATTCTCTGTGGCAAAGTCTGTTGAAAGAGGGCGGAATCACGTTCCTTGTCGGTTAATTCTATAAAACGGGGATAGAAAAATTGTATTTGCATAGCCATAGTTATTTTATATGATTTTATTTTTAACGGTTGCACAGAACCATAAGAAAAGCCTGTTTGTTGTGAAAGATGTCTATGTTTTGGGGGGAAGTCCACAAACAGTGACTGACGCCATCTAATGTTTCATCAGTGAAACCCCAAATCAGTCTGTTAGGCTTCTTAGATTGAACACTGCCCATGGCCAGAAATTCATTACAAAGATTATGGATTGTTGTAAGGCCTAGAACTTTTACACTTGGGAATTTGTCTTCAAATTGTCTTTGAATTTGATAAACTGAGTTAAAACATATAAGTCATAAATAAATACATGTTGTGCAGCTGAAAATATACTGGGCCATAATCCAATTAGTGATTAAGTGTAAAACATTCGTAATAACTGAACTGAACTCAACCATGTTCAGATTCACATTGACAGCGTAATATTGTTGCAGTGCAAATGCACCGTAAGTTGGTTCTTAGTTCATTGAATCGCTCCGTAAAAGTTACGTCTCAACTTTTTCTCAAAAACTTTAGTTTAAAATGAATTAAGAGTAGCTTACTTAAAACTTTGGTACTCTAACATTTTCCTTGCTCTATATGAACAAATGTTTAGTAATGAGTGACGCCGGCGCGCTAATTTGAACGTTTACCGTTCCAAAAGTATGAATCGTAAAGTACTTAAAAGATGAAATCTGAATATTTAAATATTCTGAAATCGCATTTCTATTAATATTACAAATTCGAAGGTCAGTAAGCTACTTGATTGTTTCCGAAATATATTTCATCATATTTCTAAAATGGAATGTTCTGTTTGCATGATTCCAGTACTGAAGATGGAGCAGTTACTGCATTGCTTGCATCTGAGACTCGGAAAACAGTTTTGTGTTTCAAGCATTAAGAAGCGCACTACTAAAAATTCAAAGTGTTTGAGTATGAATCCTCCCTCATTGTCATTCAAAGAATGTTTCGTGCTAGTCACGACAAAGGTGTTTTCTTTCTCCGGAGTTCGTGTGCATGTGTTGCAAAGTTCTGCGTAGCGATAACACGGTACTCGTGCACCTGAAAGAAATAATGACAACCCTTAATTTATTGCATGCAGCATTTTGTGTTCTGCAAAGGTAAGAAAAACCGGCAGTCGTCTAAAAATGAATGCAGCAAAGAAGGAATTGCGGCTGATATACTCATATTATGTTTTAGGAGCATTTAAATGTGGGTTTCGTTCCTATGCATCATTCACTGCATGTGTGTTCCGATAGAGGTTGGGTTCAACCCACATTCAACCTTAAAAAAAAATATTTATTAAGTGTTAAGTGATAGCTTTAAACAATTATAATACTTATAATATCGTGTTATAATTGTTTGTGATACTTACAAGGAACCTCTTGATTTCGAACAATCAGTGAAACATCCAGAGGCAGTAAAATGGTAACAATCACAAAAAATCACGAATACAACGTTTGTGATCCATAAAATATTCATCACCGACCAAAGCTCCGATTGTATGTCCAGCAAAAAAGAGTCAGTTGCCTATTAATGTCCCTCAAGCGTTTCTTAATTTTCCTCCAAACCCCCTCCTGTTTCCCTGCTTTGCATCCAAATGTTATATTCCTATATTTTCCTGACCCCTTCTTAATTTGCAACCCAGGTCTTATTGCCCCCCGTTCTGACTGCTCCTTATAGCCGATCGTCTGATCGTCAACAATTGTAGCCAGTACTTCACTTACTCGAATCCTGCATTCTATAATCTCGCTATAGATACCCAGTTCCCTAAGGATTCAGAACGTCGTGGTAAACGTACTTTTCTATTCATTTCTTTTTGTACATTTTTTGTATTATTTTGACAAAGATAAGAATATTTAGTGTATTTATAATCTACTCTCCCAGGAAATAAACACGTAATATCCAATTTCCATTTCTGCATACTCGATCTTTCGCCTGTATGTAGCTATTTCCTATTTAAAATTCAGTTTTCAACTCCATTTGATAAGACCGCTGGAAACATCGTTTTCAATGCCACTATGTAAATGCCATCATTTTACGAGGTCATCCAGAAGTAATATTTACAAGGAAACTAAGTGAAATGTACATGGCAAGTAGTTACAATATCTCGATGCATTTTTCACTTTTCAATATAATATCAACAAGGTGGAGCATGTATTCTCCCGCGGTAAACTATTGCTTGGGGACACCACAGCGACCAGGCGACTGTTTTATTTTACATCTGGCAGTGGGATTTGCGCTTTAGTTTTCCGTACAGTGACAGACTCGGTGTGTTACAGCACCACAATTTCACTACATACTTCACCCCTGTTCAGATATTCAATGCAATAAAGAAATACCCTCCAACAAATTTCCGCGCCGTCTTAATTGTTAAACTACTATTTGTAATATTTCCCTAGACTCTTGTGTTTTAATATAAATATATAATGTCATTTTTCGACAAAGTTATTTTCCAACTATATGGAACTATGCGTATATTGTAATGATTAACAAACCAAACAAAGCAAAAATTCAAAAATTGGTTCTCATAGTTACCGACCAAGCAGTCTTTTCCCTCTGTTTTCCAAGATTTTTGAACGTCTACTCTATCCACAACTCTTGAATGAATCTCATAATGTCTAACACTTAGTTTGACTTCCAGTTATCACATTCTTGTCCTCAGCAACTTCATCATTTTAGTTGATGTCAATAATGAAGAAAAATTTGTTTGTCTTTGGCTATTTCTGAAAACGAAGAAGGTATTTGATGGGATTTGGCATGCTCGACTGCTGCATAAAATAAAACCACTACTCGCAGATACCTTGCTTAGAATAGTACAGCCATTTCTCTCCAACAGAACTTTCTCTGTTTAGTTATGAATACACTCAGTCTCCAATTTGTGCCATACAAGTCGCAGTTCCTCAAGGAAGCAAATGGCGTCGATTCTATATCTATAATATATATATATATATATATATATATATATATATATACATAAATATACATACATCATAAAAGATAATAATCTAATTGTAACACCGTTTGCTGACTATATCGCTATTTACCTTAGTACAATCCACATCGTATCTCGGAATTATACTGGATAACAAACTCAATTGTAGACAGCATATAATAAGACTACAACATAAATATATGCTTCAAGGTTCATTTCAAAAAAGTAATCTGTTTCTCAATGATAAGGCCTATCTAGCTGTGGAATTTGGAGTTCGCCTTCCGACACCAACTAAAAAGGAAGCAAATCATTCAGAAGCGGGTTCTCCGCAATGAAACTCTACATTACGGTTCACACATTCAGATAGTGAACATTACCCCTCAGTTCTGCTACCTTTATCGTACCTTTTTAAACCACTAATGAGCATCTGAGCAACATTCCATCCGACCCACCACCATCGCAACAACCTCGAAGACTGAAACAAAAGCGACATTCAAATTTATTGCTAGATTAACATTTAGCACAATGCAATGAGGACAGCCGCTGGGCTGTAACGTGAACTCATGTGTCACGTATACATTTATCATATGTTACACTGTTTTCGCAGAATTGTATTATACGTGTTGTATAATAAATTGTACACAAATCAAAAAAATTAAACATTCTTCAGCCTTTCACGAATGCGAATCGGGTTTCCGCATCCAGGGATTCCATCACAGCTCGCTGTCTTATACGCACTCGTCAGCCGTTTTCTAAAACGATTCCGTTTTGTCTTAAGAAGCTATTATTGCAAAGTGCTGAGAAGGATGTTCGGGGAATCACGCCAAATTGAATTTTATTACATTACCAAGTAAAAAATAGGCATTATTTTTTGACTGACCACCTTATAATAACATTTAAAAATAATTTATCGTCAGATATGAATGTATCACTTAGCGACTTGATGAAACCAACCCTAAAGCTCTGTATATTGTTTGTTTTGACACTGTGTTCACCTAATAATTAATGCAAAGATCGTGTACAAAAATTTTATGAATACAAAACGTTTCCTAATATTATTGGTGAAGCTGATTTTCGTATAAATGTCAATTGAACTTTGATGAATATATCCATATACTGAAAACGGTTGTAATGTAAGCTGTAAAAACTGGAGTTAAAATGACCGTGAAATGACACACAAGCATTGGGGAGTGCGTGTCAAGGTGCTGAACATGCAAGACCGTAATGGGCTGTCTCGCTTATCTAATTATCACCAACATTAGGAAGTTTATGTCTGGCGCATATGATAAAAGTTGGAAGGTTATTCTGATAGTCTGGCTAATATTTCTCATATGACAATATTGCTGATAACTTGGGAATGAGGTAACACATGAACGCGTTAAACTTAAATTGTCAATCGAAAACACGTTAGCAAAAGACTCGCAACTTAAAATTGTAATCAGAGGAGAAAGCGAAAATATCACCATGGCTATTTTTATATCAGTTGAACTTTGGAATTAAAACTTTGATTTTTCTTATGTTATTAGGTGAATGGTTGTTGTCTCAGTTTAAAGGTAACCAATATTTAGGCTATTTACAAATCATTCTTATACTTTTTTTTGTGGTGTCACAGCTCTTAGAATACAATGTCCTGTACCCGAATGTCGCTTTTTTGTCTTCTCAGTGAATGTCCACGTGATCAATTAGTTATAATCATTACTTGTAGAAATTCAGCGGGATTTCAATTCTAGTTTTCTTTAACTTCTTTCTAATGTTTTAAATAGTGTTTAGCGCCGGTTTTTACTACTGAGCACCACAGGCGGTGGACACTGATGATACATGAGATGAAGTGATGTATTGGGAAAGAATTTTTAAGGAAGGAAACGTTCCAGGCCTAAGTTTAGTAACCTCCCCGGCATTTACCATTCATGAGGAATGAGGAAAACCTGGAAAAAACCTCTCAGGGAGGATGGTCCTGGCGGGATTCGAACCCCAGATCTCTCCTTACGAGTCCGCGTCTTAACGACCTCAGGTACTCATGGCGGTACCTCTTTCTAATGACATGACAAAGTTCATTAACTATTTGTATTTTACGTTCAAAATGTCATTCTCTCAGATACGATATATTAAATTCCTAAAGCTGTTCTATTGTTTTACCAATTCAAATTTTGACCTTACTGGGCATTTTCCTCTGAAAACTAAAGTTTTAGTTTTTCTGCTTAGATGATTAATATTATAAGAACCTGTTTAAATAAGTTACCAAGCATGCGGGTAGCATGGCTCGAGAGAATTTATTCAGTTACGGTTTAGTCCAAAATGGTGTACAGGGTTGAAATTTGGAGTCGGAGAATATATCGAACATATACATAGAGCACTTTGTAAAATGTTGGGATTACCGAGAGCAACTCCAAATGGGGTGACATTGGTTGAATTGGGAAGAGTTGGCAGGAAAGGGATCGTAGTTAAACGTATATTGAAACAATGGTTTAAGATAGCTTCCAGAGAGAAAGATACATAATCAAAGACTGCTTACGAAAATAAGCCAGAGTAAAAAAGGGAAAGAAATTGGCTAACTCAAATAAAGAGAATAGTCCAAAAGCTTGGAATTGGATGAACAGCTGATAATTTGTAGATAAGTATAATGGAATAAAGTGAAACAAATTGTAGACGATGTTGAAAAGAAGAAATAAGGAGTTGTCTACAAGATAAGACTACCTTGAAATATTAAAGGAAATTTAAGATAAAATGGGGCGGGAAAAGATGTAAATGTTTGTAACACAAGAGGAAAGGGTAATTTTCTTGGGGTAGAGCAGGTATAATAGGGTTAAGTGGATTAGAAGTGAAAAAGAAAGTGTCCACTATGAGAAATAGTTGAATGTTAGAAACTAAAGCGTGGAGAGAAGAAGTATGGACTAAGAAATGGGGCAATTTACAGATAGCAATTTTGATATTCAAACTCTTTTGAAACTGCTAATAGGGAGTTTCTGAAAAAGTTAATAATTATACAGGGAAGATAAGAGACTAATGGTGCAAGAAAGTGATTAAAGTTAAATTTCGAATTAATCGAAAGAGTATAAAAATGTATAGTTAAAGGAAAGCAAGATCTAATACGTATACAATCTGGGAGTTAATTGCATAAAATCCCAAAATAACAAGCACTCTGGGAACAGTTATAACATAGTAGTTACGGTATGAGAGAATCTTAATTTTGGTATTGCTAAATTCTTAGATATTTTGTTTGTTTATGTAAATTTAATTATAGTGAATTGCTGAAATAAAATTTATGTATTCATTCTAATGAGTTATGAAATGAAACCCCTTCTATATATAGGTTTTCCCATAATGAACGCACTTTTTAAATTGAGCTCTTCTGTCGGTTTCTTAGGTTGCCGGACCTGAAATATGACTGTCGTCTGTTTGTATTGCGATTAACGATTGTCGTTTGTGTATTGTTGTCTGCTAAAATTGAGCAATAAATGAAGGATGAACTCGTCATTCTGAAAATTTATTTTAAGTACGGTGAATGTTATGCACAAGCCGTTCGAAGACTTCGTGTAATTTTTGGTAGACGAAATGCGCCTAACATGTCAACAGTGCAGAGACTGGCAAGAAACTTTGAAGTTACAGGATTGCCAGAGAACATCAAATCACCTGGACGTCCTCATTGATCGGTAAAGAATGTTGCTCTCTTCAGACAGAGCGTTGCTACGAACCCAATGAAGTCGTATCGCCACCGTTCTCAACAATTAACTCTTCCAAAAAGTAGTTTTCAGCGAGTTTTAACAAAAGATCTGCCTGTGCGTCCTTTTAAGATCGAGCTAACACAAGGGCTGAGACCGACGGACCATTTGCAGCGTTGAACATTTACCTCTCTAATGTCAGCGATGAAAATTGGCAACCGAGATTATGTGATTTGGCACCATGTGGCAATTTTTGTGGGGGTAGGTAAAATCTCATGTGGACTGTCCAGGAACCATTCCTCAACCCAAGGCATAAATTAGACGTGTCATGTGAATGAAATTCTACCGGTTTGCTCTAGAGTTTTGAAAAGTTTGCCAGCAGAGTGAAAGTGCACCAATGAAGCCGTGAAGAAAATTTGTTTGAAGTTTGTTTCATGTTTAATGGTAGTGTTTGTGCTTTTTATTGACGTAATAATATTAACACTTTTAAAATAAAAATTGCGTTCACTTACAGCTGAATGCCCAATACTTGCGATCACGATAGAAGCAAGTTTTTTGTGCTTCTGATACGTTGGAATTCTTAGAAGCAGAAACTGCTGTCTTCTTCGCACGAATCTCACGTTTCTGTGACATAAGTAATTACAGCATTTCAAAAGAGGTGTCTGATTAGTATCATCAAAAGGATAACGTTACTTCGAATTTGTCATGTTTCAATAGATATCGCACGTCACTGCGGAGCTCCTCCCACCACTGGAGGGATGGTTTGTCATTAGACCTTGCCTGGTAGGGCTGTGTATCATCTCAACGTACAGTTCCATCTTCATATTGCCATTGTTATGCTGAACAAAAGTATGGTCTTCTCTTTTTTCTCTCTTCTACTCCCACGCCATTGCTGCTTTTATCCCCTACTCTTTCGTATCTAACCTGTTAATTTTTTCCGTTCTATTACTTCACTGCCATCTGTCGTCTTAAATCATTATTTCTTCCCCACCCTTCCCAGATTTCGTTGCAGCGCTTCTCCGATAATCCATTTTCATTGAGAGCCACTTTTATGATGTCTCGTTTATTGTTCATATTTCTGCTCCATAACACTCTGCTGCGTGCAATAGTTTTACAGCTTTGAGCTTTATAAACTTTATGAATTCTACGACTTGAATTCGTAGACCATTATAACGAATTTAATATTGCAGCCTGTCGTGTCTTACTCTCTTTGCTATCACGGTATTTAATGAGCCATTAAGTTCTCATATCACGCTGCCACAATAAAAATCTTTCACCTTTTTAATTTTTTATCGTCTCTATACGGTTTATCGCGATCATTAATCAGATACACTGGTTTATTACGACCTCTCGTAAAATTCACTGAAGTTATTTTCCAGATTTATGACATATATGCGGTGTTAATATCTTGACTATCAGTCCATATTGCTAATGAGAGGAGAGGCAAAAAGATGAAGTTGATGTTCCTCTTGTAAATGACCTGGGGATACCTTATGTATTACTGTCTTTCTATATGTGCTGATATATCTTAATAGACTCATTTTAAAGTATATTAGTCGTGTAGGAATTGAGTTGGGAATAAACAATGCGTAATATTCGATCTTGACATCAATCGGAAAATATGACTAGGCTCACTATACAGACAGCTTCAAAAATACATTACAATTTATGATTCTTGCTATACACCTGGATTTTATGAAAGGAAATGTATGTAGTTAAAAATATATATGTCTCATAAACAACTGAACTGTCTACTCAGCACTAAAGCTATTTTGTATCACTAGTATTAAGTGCCAATATCTTTATCGTTTTATTTGTTGTAGTATTTTAGTTTTGACGCTGTTTACTATATTTATATCTACATAGGATTTGATTAAAACTATTCAAGATGGGATATTATTATAAGAAGGCTTTTCAACTTCTTTTTATGAAAAAAAGTTGGCAGAAATGGAGTTAAAGGTTTCTGCTATCACATTTAGCCTGTTTTCTATACTTTTAAACAGTGTTCAAAAGAAGAAAGCTATCATAAATTATTTCAAAAAAGTAACACAATGACTGACTACTTAAAATAAAACTTCTTTCATTTTCTGTCTAAGCAGCATCATATGTTTTATTTTTTATTGTTTTTTCATTTGAAACTATTACGAGTAAATATACATAATCTATAAAATATAACAAATGAAATACTACTGTTTTCGGATGGGACCGAAGGTTTCCGAAGTGAAACGAAAGCAAGGTAGCCCAATGTGCGAAAACCTATTCACCTATTTTTCACCTATTTGTGTGATGTCATTGATTCTTCGGTTTTTTTTTTTTTTCTCTATGTAAATTACACTTAAATGTTTGGCGGAACACGAGTGCGAAAACTATAATAAGAGCGATCAAATAACAAGAGAAATGTTCCATAAAACAATGTAACTAATTAGTTGAATGGGTTATTCTGTAATCTGGTGGTATTTTGTAGCAATATAGTGCACCAGAAATTATATTACCAGAAATATAAAAAATATATATATATATACTTGCTTATGTGTACATACATTTTTTAAGTGGGAAATTGAGTAAATCTGTTCAGTTTAAGCTCTGATCGATGATGATGACATTTACAAGTTACTTAGAGTATTTCTTTAAACATGACATTTATAAACTTCTGTCACTTTGTTTGTCTTTGAAAAAAGATAAACTTATGAGCGTTGCATACACTATTTTTTCATCTCAGTGCAATAATTAATGTAGCTTAATAAGAAAAGAGCAAAAGAAAGCGAATGTCTTTTTGTCTATCTCGTAAGAATTTTCTCAAAAATGTGCATTTTATCTGGAAGCGTATGGCAACACTGTTTAATGTTCTGCATGATGAATTATAAATTTAGAATGCACCAATTGTAGATGCCCAGTATGTGTTCATTTAACCTTACTGTGAAATCAAGTTGATAACTTCAGTTTTCACTTAGTTAACATATACGCTATGACAATAGTAAGTTCAGTGATGCCAAATGTAGCATGAAATTTGTTCCATTTTGTATATTGTTCTTTTTAACTAGTTATATAGGTAATTTTTATTTTTCATAATTCTATGTATATATATACCAAAATAATGATAATTTTGAAAAATGAAAAAAAAAAAAAAAAAAAAAAAAACCTCGAAGTTATTCATATTCTTAGTTTTCTTCAAAGGTGAACTGTGCAGTTAACTTACTCAATAGGTATCAAGAATATCGCTATTTTTGTACCAATTTTCAATTTTTTGTTTTGTCACACATTTGTTGAAGTAAACATCTGGACAATCAAGTGAAATTTTGGGTAACTATGCATTTATATGTTTATATTGTTGTTATATCACTTAGTACCCACTATTATGCAACCTCAGAAAGAAGTTTTATGCATTTATAAAAGAAAAAAAAACTAGTTTTCCTCTTAGTGTGGAAGATCTCGGCTAGTTGTCTTTTCTTTCTTTTTTCTTCTTATTCTTCTTCAAGGACTAGATTAAAAACATGTTTCGTTTCGAAGAACATAACATAATTTTGGGCGTCCTACCGAATGCCTTCACTATATATTGAAATATTTTTATCATTATGTGGAGTTCCATACAGTTAATGTGTTTCAACCATTGTTGCTTTTTTAAATTTTAAAAGTTTAATTCTTCTGTTATATACACATTTTGATTGCGGTCTCTCCCATTAACTCCTATTTACTCGTCTCTGTGTTTATAGTTTTAGATTTTTTTTACTTTTATAACTTGGTATAACGCTATGTTGCTTTCTATAAATTTTCCTCGAGTTAGAAAGGACCGACTTGGTCATCAGCAACTAATATGCTGTTTATATTAATATTCGCTAGTTTAAAATTATTGCTTAGCTAATTTTGCCGTTGACTAAGCCTATTATAGATCATCGATGATATTGAAATTAGGGATATTCAGATATCACAGATTAGGAATTGCTGCATTAGAGTATAGAACGAAGGTGGCGATAAAGGGCTTCTCCATCTCTATTTTTATTAATAATTTCTGTTTTCTTAGATATTTAATTACACCAAAAGATTGTTGTTTCTTATAATCTTCTAAAGTGTTAAATAAATTTCTCCGATAACCTTTTTATCTCACAACTAATCGTAATTTTTCCCTAGATATATAAAAAATCTTATCAACAAAGAAAATATTAACGTCGTTTCTGTATTGAAATGAGTTGCATTCGTCCTGCCATAGATACTTATACCTCTAACATTATGTTTGCAACCAGTTCAATCCCTTTTTTAAAGAAGATTATGTAATTAGTGCTTCTTCCATTTTTGTCCCCCTACATACATTCAAAATATTTATTATTAGTCCTTTCTTCCAACAAAAATTTGAATCGAAACTTGCCACTTGCACTCTACCAGTCTTCACAAAAGGTACAGGAAAAATAGACTGCTATTATTGTGAAGCAGGGATGGGTACGTCGAGCTATACTAGGCCAACAAAGCACAGCAGCGAAGGTTCGCAGTACGTTATCGATCGATGGCCTTGTCTTGACCATTCTGAATTGCTGTGCGCGACTGAGGCGAGCGGGTTGCAAACTTCTATTTGGCTCGGCGTTGCCACCCTGCTGTAGAGAGTGTGATCGAGGTGCATTCAAGTTATAACTCTCCCGATTTTTTTCCTCACTAGCTAATCGCACGAAAACTATGAAACTTGTGTGACTTCTCAACGTCATCTCCCTGCAGCCGTGCATGCCGTGATTGCATAGCCGCTGCGAACGCTCCTGTAGGAGTCTGTTTTGAAAATCGTTGATGCAATAGCAGCACGGCTAGTGAATATGCGACCACAGAGAGTGTCTTTCATCTTTGGAAACAGCCAAAAGTCGGAGTCCGGAGATAGGTCAGGTGATTAGGGAGCATGAGGAGTTGTTTTTAACATTGCTTGGCAACATGCCACTCGCACACCCTTATCGTCGTCCGTCAGCACCCACCTGGAGGACACTTTTCGCATTTTCAAGTCTTCATGCAGGATTGTGTGCACAGATCCCACGGAAATGCCGACTATGGAGGCGATGTGTTCCACGTTCATTCGCGATCCTCCAAAAAAACTTTCTCCACTTGCTCGATCATGTCGTCAGACCGGTCTGTGCGAAGCCTAGATTGCCTTGGTGTGTTGTCACACGCCTTCCTTAAACTGTCGCACCCATGAATGCATATTTGACACATCCATACACCATCACCACATGTCTCACTCAACTGGCGATGAACTTCAATCGGTGTCAAACCACGCTAATGGAGAAAACGAATTATTACACGCTGTTCTTTTAATGAAAAGTCGCCATTTTGAAGTATCAAAAACAGTCCTCACTCTCGCCGCTACCGCTAGAGTTCTCTGTGCCATACAGTGCTGTCATCTCTGTCACACATTGACAACCAGTGCCCGCGTATTTTAAAACAAAGCCCATGTTTCTATTAGTTTTCAGTTCTGAGGGAAAAAATCGGAGATGTAATAACTTGAATGCACCACGTAAAATGATTCTAAGGGAAAGTTTACGGTATAACATTCGAGTTTTCTCACTGTACAAACCGGAAATTGTGTAAGGGCCTAAAAGTAACATATCAAGGTAATTGATCTGTTATTTTGCCAGTTTTACTAGTAGATTTATTTTTCTGGGAAATTTCGCTTGAAAATGTTGATATTACCTTATGGTCTATTGCATCTGGCCATCAAATAAGCATATTTTTTCTTCTGGTGGCGTGGGATGCACCATTACTCATCTTGCCTCTACAGTTATTGCACGTTTTTACTCTTGACTGCCTTTTCTGCTTCATTTGGCATGGCGCAAGTTCAAGGACCTACCTTCAACGAGGGCAGCATGAATAAATGATGTTCATGAGGTAGTTACAGCGAGTGCACGTGTATCTCTCCCGTTCTATGGATCGTGATTTTGCAGGTTTATAAGACTGGTTAACGATTCCGTTTTTGACAGCAAGTACGGATAAGAGTTTAACACAACTCTTTCTTATTTCTTTTCTCTTTAATCTGTAGAGAGTGAGGTGCCCACTATTTCTGTGACTATTACCCCCGAAACCTTGATGCTACAATGTAACATCGATTTGCCAAAGGATCAATACATAAGTTAATAAGTAATAAGTAATAAGTTTTTCAATGCTTACAACAAATATATTTGGAAATAATAAACTCGTGCTGCATTCCAAACAGGCTGTATTTGCAAATGATGTGTTAATACAGTAAGATAGTTCAAAATGTGAATGGAAGTAACAGCGAGGTTGATGCCAATCTTGGAGAAAAATAAGAAAGAAAAAGAGAAGAAATGTCTATTGCCAGGGCTTCTGCTTTATGTTACTTGATGAATAATTTATAAAGCAATTATATTTAAGGTACCATTTACACGAAGGGCTCTTGTTATGGCAAAGGCGTTGCGATTTAATGAATATGTCATGTTTGTGATATAATGAATATATTAACTGCATTGTGTCTATTTGTTTGCAGGTGAGTAACGTGTATTACTGGCTGAATCTGTGATCTCCACCTTTGGTGAGTTAACAGTAATAATAAATATATTTAGCTTGTAAAAAAGACACAAATTCTAAAGACTAAGAACTTGCTTATAATGTCATACCAAACCTACTTTTTTTTTAATTATGCGAGTATGCTTATCAAATACATATCATAATTTACAAAATAGGAGATTAAAAAGTTGGATTCTAAAGCAGTTCGTTCTGTTCTTTGTTCAGACGTTTCTTAGCACATGGACCACTTTAACCAGTATCGAAGGATAGTAGCAATTGCGGTTGTACCCACGAAAAGAATTTTAAAAGGCTCTTCAAAACTCCGTTAATCCTGTGTATTAGACACCAAAAATAACAGTGAAAAAAAAGTGTGTGTGTGTTAACGCTCTAGGGGCTGCAATTTTTTGTTTTTTTTCAACGAAATTCTGCATACAGCCATCAGTTTTCAAATGATTCATCGAATTTGTTAATCACTAAAATTGGGCCATTGAGTTGGGGGTGAACCCAAAATGTGAGAATTTAAAAATCGCTCAACCGGCCGCAATGTTTGTTTGTTCTCAACGAAACTATTTAAATAATATAAAAATATTTTCTGAAAATTAGGTAAATAGATGATTAGGAGTGGGGGTATACCTGAAAACGGACATTTAAAGAATGGAGTTAAAGCGAAATTTAAAAATCGCTCTAGTGGGCATAAGTTTTGTTTTTCTCAGCGAAATTCTGTACAGCTCCTTTAGATAAAATAATTAAAAAATAGTTTCTTAAAATCAGTGAAATCAGATTGTTAGGAGCGGGAGTTTTACCTGAAACCCAACATTTAAAAACGCTCTTTCGGCATCAAAATGCTTTTTAATCAAAACTCCGTATCTTCTATTTAAATAAAAAATGTTTCTAAAAATAAGAAAACTCGGGTCATTAAGAGTGGGGGCATACATGAAAACCGCGCCCTTGCTCTTAAGTTTCTCTCAATTGCTTCAAAATAAAAGGACAAATTAATTCAGCATATAAACTGTATTTATAATGACGCATATGTGTTATATTTGACAAAAGCATCGTCATAAACATACCTATTGTGAACTATTAATCTAATATGCGTTTGAGAATTATATTTGTATGTAAGAGCACTTTTACTACAATAAAATTTAAATTAAATTTCAAAACCAATGAAAATCGGTGGAACTTTCGATTGTACATTGTTGATTGTGTATATTTGTTTAGTACATTGTAATTATTTTTAAATAGTAACTTGTTTTTGCCCTATTATCGCATATGGACTTCTTCTTAAATACACAAATCAAAATTTTCTGTGATTTCTCTCAATTTTAGTGAATGCAAAGATAAGAAAGGGCTCAGTTCATAAACATGGCTACATTTAAAACTGTTAAAAATACCCAAATAGTATACCTTTATCTGTCAGTCGTTATGTATTTCATGTAATTAATATTATACTATTAATGCTTGTGGTTTAATGTCAATAATAATAATAATAATAATCACAATCATAATCATAATAACAATAATTCTAAAAATGTGGTTTCTCTTTTGTAATACTTATAGATTGCAAGGATTCTAATTTTATTCCCATAACACCGCACTGTAAAAAAATTAATTTATTTCATTAATTAATAATGTCATAAGGTGTATTTTATACTCGTGTTAATTTTAAAAGTTATTCAACTTGCTGAGGAATTCGCTTAGTTTACGCAGCTCGTGCGTGACGGACTTTTCATTTTAAATATTTTTATGCTTATCGAATTCCTGACGTGTTCATTTGGTCATACTCATTTCTGCTATTAGCATCTTTCTTTATCAAAATATCTATTATTACCCAAAAATATTTTTTATGCAAATCGAATCAACCTTCAGTCTTTCGAATGATTAGATTACGGTTGGGTGAATTACTTTCAAAAGGTAAATCAGAATCAGAATTTCCGCACCAGCAAGAACAAATGCCATCATTCCGTGAGGGCGCACATGCATCTATACATTTTGTATGAACTACTTCAGTTTGATTCCAATATTTCAAACAAAAGAAATTAACTCTTCTGCTGTCGATGGAGCACGACGATTGCAGGCCTACGATTGGAAGTGTGTTGTCATATGTTAAATAAAGACACATATCGATACCTTCTTGTGCGAGTTATAATTTTGTCCGTATTTATTTTTGTATATCAAAGTCATGCATAACATTTTTTTTTTTAAATTAATACACATGTGACCGTGTGCGTACCGGGCACAGCATTAGGGGAAAATCTTAAGAATTCTAAGTTCTTAAGAGAGGAACACAGGAAAAGTATTACAGACCCATCCGAAGGTTTTTCCTATTCTAGGTTGTTGGACGGGGGACTTTCTGATCCTTTGCTGTGCAGTTCAAGATTGGTTTCTTCAGTAGCAATGTTAATTTTTTCTGAATTGTAAATTACCCATTTTCAATTAAGAAGCAAAAAATATAAATATGACAGTTCGGAAGGTGTTTTCTATAAGAACAACGATGAAAAAAAATCATAATAGATAGTCTTACCAGTGTCTATTAAATAGATTGTTAAAGCTGACAGAATCAATTTTGTAAAATATGTGAACGGTAATTAATTGTTGAAATAGAAAACAAAGCATTTTAATTCTGTTCGTGGTTTCCACTGGATTCACCGTTTAAAATATTATCTTTTGTTTTTTTTTTTCTCACAAAGTATGAGTTGTGAGGAATTAGAATTGCATTTAAGATGTGTATCATTATTATTTCTTATCAAACTATTCCTGAGATACACATTTATTAAGCAAAACATTCGTTCTCAGATTAAACACGCAATATAAAAACAGCGATAAGTGTAGAATAAATTGTAGAGGGCATTATAGTTTCTTAAAGTGGTGAATTATAAAAGCATAACTGCTATTTAAAAAACCACCCCAACTTGCTTTAAAAAGGCATCAAAAGCCCAAATACTTCACGAAGACGATAAAAATCAGAAAACGCGAGCTTAAACATTTGGGGAGGGGTTTCACTCCTTATCGGTTATGGCTTTGAACCTTAATTTTTAAGGATGTTAATAAAAGTGTTGAGGAAAGCTTGTTTATCTGAAGTAAAAAGGCTCAGCTAGAAATTATTAGAGAAAATAAAGAAAATTTCCTTGAAGTGCTCGAAAAGAACCTTAAGAACTTTGCAGCTCGCCTCAAGGAGAAGTTCGAGAAGTGTTAAGAGCAGATTCGAACAGTGTGTGTGTGTGTGTGTGTGAGAAAGAGAGAGAAGACGGG
The DNA here is from genome assembly GCA_030762175.1 of Metallyticus violacea. NCBI lineage: Eukaryota > Metazoa > Arthropoda > Insecta > Mantodea > Metallyticidae > Metallyticus > Metallyticus violacea. Next base: position 82,969,871 of record CM060832.1, on the reverse strand, counting down.
AACGTTTTGGGAAGACGTTATTTGTTTATTACATTATAACTTCAAGTTAGGTTAGACGAGGGCTTCAACGGAAAAGTGAATCCCCAGCTCTCTGCTACTGACGCAGAGAAAGCAAGGCTGAAGAGTGTAGGTGAAGGAAAATTACATTGGGATATTGATAATCTAAAGCCTTCTTTCTTTATAACAGTACGCATTCTATTTATTTTAAACTTGTTCCTTCACTGGGGAGACGGGGAAGCAACAATAAACTAGTATCCCTATTATTTTTTGTTAAATAATAAAATGCTGATAATAGCATTATTCAGGAAAAGGGGGTTTTAAACAAGAAAAAAATACTAAAGAAAATAATTAAAATTTACAAAGTTTTGCCAGTACCAATCTTTCATTGGATCCTGAATAATAAAAAGAACCTGATCGTAGGAGCCAAAATGAGATTTCTTCTCTTAGTTTTAAAAAAAAAACTTTAAGGGAGGATAAAATTATAAGATAGCCTCTTATGTTTTTATTCATAAAAAATCCATATATAGGGAGCCAAAAAGTCTATACACACTTCAAGCAAATAGCTATGTTAACATAACAAAACTGAATTCACACAACCAAAAAATGATTAGCACTAATCATCTTAGACTTTTACAGTTACAACAGTTGCTCAAAATGCTCACCATCCGCGTCGATACACTTCTGAGTACGTTGAACTACTGATTAAGCAACCTTTGCGAAAATGTCCTCAGCGATTGCAGCACATGCAGTTACAATTTCTTCTCGAAGTGCTGCCAGTGTAGCTAGTTTTCTACGGTATATAATACCCTTAAGAGTTCCCCATAGGTAGAAGTCCAACGGAGTTAGATCCGGAGAACGTGGTGGAAACTCAATCGGATTTACGATAATCTTGGCTCGTTTTCCATTGTTTATTTACCTGTCACATAGCAACCTATAATAATGTATGTTTAAAGAACATCATATGATAATCTTGGCTTCATTTGTTCATTGTTTATCTGTCGTAGCAGGCTATCATAATGTGAGTCACACCTGTTTACAGAATATCATATGATAATCTTAGCTTGATTTGCTCATTGTTGGTTTACGATAATCTTTACTTCATTGGTTCATTGTTGGTTTACGATAATCTTGACTTCATTGATTCATTGTTGATTTACGATAATCTTGACTTCATTTTGTTGTAGCAACGCTAGCATAACGTAATGTGAGTCACATCTGTTTACAGAACATCATACGATAATCTTGGCTTCATTTGTTCGTTGTTGATTTACCTGTCACGTAGCAAAGATAGCATAATGTATGTGAGTCACTTCTCTTTACAGAACATCATACTACACATTACTGGTGTTTTTCGGTCCAACTTTGAAATATATTTAATAGATATCTACTGTGAAAGTGTGCATACGTTTTTGGAACCCTCGGTATATATTGAAAGTTCAGGTTAATAGAATGTACAAAAGCAGAAATCCCAAACAAATGCTTTCTTGTAAAAGATGTTAGCAAACCCAGAAAAAATGCAATTCAAGCAGAAACAGTTTTAAGATCCATAGTTGTAGATGATTAGAATGTACAAATTCTTTAGGTCAGTGTTCACAACTCTTAAAATTTAAATGTGAAAGATTTTTCATTCCAAAATAATTCAAAGCATTGGGTACACTACACATTCCCTGCATAATACCAAACGAATCATCAGAGTTTATAGTGTAAGATATAAAAGTGTTTGAACTGTTGTCCACGTTCATTCCAACATGGAAATTACTGGTATACACAGATTAGCTTCAAGGTTTATCGCTCATTTATTTGCGTTTGTTATATCACAAATCCACACAGAAGCCTAGAAGTCTTCAGTTTAAACAAGAGCAACCAGGAAATTGCAAACTAAAATTTAGAATAACTAATGCTATAAAATATGTACTATGGATAGGAAAATTTTATTCCATTTTTTAAAATTTATATTAACACTTAGCAATGTTAAACTGTGATTCCAAGGTTATTTTGTTGAAAATGAAAATGTATAACGCACCTTTCTTAAGATCCGCTTGGTCAGATATTGATCATAACTTTGTGTAAAACAAAGGGGCCTTTGAATCTTTTCAGTAATGTGTAAACTGCTTAAAATAGAATTAAAACGATGTATTTGCAAATCTTTGTGTTTAAAACCAGCCCAGATTCTGTTATGGAGATCAACAGTATTTGAAGGTTTGTTTTCCCTAGTACAAAATTTCTAACATGTTATTACATAAAACATAATATAATGTGGAATGTAAACCCGTGATTATAAAGGCCTAGAACCATAATTTTAGATTTTATCGGTTGTAAACTTGTCTCAGTGGCGTAATATGAAATTGACCTGCGTGACCGTAGATTGTTTTGCAATATGTAAATTTTTAACAGCTAGTTACGTGCTTAAAATGTTTTTACGGAACAGGGTGCCCATGCAGCGAAACAATAAAACGTAAATAAATTAGACATAGATTCGAAAAGGATGAAATTAAAATAGAAGTGCTGGCGAAAAATCAATATCATGAATCAGGTGCTAATGAATCAAGCACACATGGAAGTAACAAAAGGCACACTGAGTTTGGCTAAGTATCGTTACATGCTGAAACAAACTTGACTGTGTAAAGCAATGAACAAAGTTCTAGTTGATTGCCATCACGTAATTGTGTAAGAGCGCTCCTACTGGGCGTGCCCGAAACGAACTTTGCTCACTTGGTAACCTTCAAAGACAGTAGCAAATCATTTCTAATGTTGAAGTTTGTATTAATATGACATAGATTAATATTGACAGAATTAGTTTCACATTTCTGTAATATTAGAACATTAAGCTTTACGTAGAAAAGCAACTCTTTTTAAAATGGTTCATTAAACTAAAGGTTTAGGTATTGTCCTTGTTCCTTATGAAGAAAAAAAAAACTAGATTAGAAATGTTTTGAATCTCATGTTTATTAGAAATGAAATAAGAAATGCGGCAATGTTGAATTCTGTTGGTTAAACTATGCAGCTCAAAATAACTTATGTATTTAATAAAATCAAAATAAAATTTCTGAGAGAAATGCTGGTTACGCCTCGTTATATTCCACAGAAAAGTGCAAAGAAATGACGATCCGTATACAAATTGTTGAATATATTATTGACATAAAAGCAGCGGCTGTAACGTAACATGGAGATATGGTCGACGTGTTCTTGTTGGGTGTTTTCTAATTATTTTTACGTTTTACTTAGGCACCTAATTCCTTAGGACAAAGGAAAGTAACAAACAGGCCTTTATAATACACACAAAAGAAAGGTTAAAATTTCATTTCCTTAAAAAATTTAATATAGAGAGGATTGTCCCGAAAAATAAACTGCTGTGGATAGTTTGTTCCACACTGAGATTTTGTTTGATTTGGTTTATTTAGCGAAGCTCTTTAACATCTCAGGTCATTCGCGTCCCATTCAAATCAGGGCGTGAAACGGCCGACAAATTTTGTTCAGAGGCCTCTTCTTTCAGGCTTGAGGTTCTTTTTCTTGCTGTAAATGTACGACACGGGACCCACGGCTTTACTTCCCTTCCGTGAATAAAGCAAATCAACAAGCTCACATTTGATCTGCAAGTCAAACTTCATTTTCAAACTTATAGTTTTGTTACTCGCCGGTAGCCTTATTTTTTGGTAAATTTCCTTAGAATTTGCGTAAAATTACTGGTAAAACTCAAAGGGATAAGGTCGAACATCCGTGAGGCACATCCCATAGTTTCTCAGGTTTCAGAGAAATGTACCCTCAGCACGTTGTGAAAATGGGGCACCATCCCAGTATTAAGAAACAGAAATTCATATTTCACCATTCCATTGCTAATGGATAAAACAAAACAGAGCTGCGTTTCTACTGAGCAGTAAATTCAAATATTGTACTGTGTAATAGCAGCATGTTTCTGGTAATCGTGACCCCTAAAATGATGACAAGTCCTGTTATTGATCTCAGCATCTTAATTAAAAACATTTAAAACAAGCCAATAGTGAAAAATATCCACCCATCGACACACGTTAAAATTAAATCTCTTACAATGCAATCTTTTTAGCTTTTTTTCTTCTTGGGAGGGGATTATCAATATAAACGGAGGAGGGGGTTACGGCTTGATTATTTTGCATCTAAATATATTACTTCTACATCTTAGATCAAATTACGGCTTATTTGTTTATTTTCATTCTTTAGTCATATTATTGACTACGTACTACGTACGTACTACGTACTAAGTATATAATATTTTTATACATGGAGCACTCGTGGCCTAACGCATCATGTTTTTCCTCTGATATTGCTGATAATGGGAGTTTTTGTTATAACCATAATGTTATGCACTTATAAGACCCGAATGTTTTTAAGGATACAACTTTTCAGCAAAAGGAGCGCAGTTTGTTGTACTGCAGAAAAATGTTGATAGTTTATTACAGTTCAACAATCAAAATTCTTGCCTAAACAACAGTCGTATTTAACAAGTATAAAATAGAGTTTTAAACAAAATGGCAACTCTCAGGAACTTAACTACCTCCATTTTTCAATTTTTCGTTTTATACCCCGTAACATTGGAAGATTTAAAGCTACTAACATGTCTTATCGGAATCAAAAATTTGCTTCGCCTTTTTTTTTTTTTTTTTTTTTTTTTTTTCAGTGATGCACGAATCTTAAAGTAAGTCTAGTTATCGCGAAAGATACATAATCAGAATATTTTCCCGACATTTTTTTCTCATTGAATATTTGGCACACGACTCATCTACAATTAAGTTTAAGTACTCATCAATTAAAATGAACAACGTCATGATAGTATTGAGTTGGAAATGAAAAATACAGAATAAATCCAAATGTGAAAGAAAGAAAAACATTGAATACAAATGTCTAACTCTAATTACAATGAACAGTCGAACTATTTACAGCAGCACTGGAAGCGTGTCGCCACGTCGCCCGAGTGAGCGGAAGTGATGTCATCGTTTGTTGCATCACACAGGCTGCTGTCATCATCTTCCATTACGCTACGCGGCCATTACGCGTCCGCCATTTTAGTTTTCAAGCACCAAGGGCAAGGCTAAATGCGTTTTTCCTTGGAAATGAACCAGTAGCTTTGTTTATTCTTTGGGATGTATCCAAAACGCATTACAGCTAGCATTCCACGAAGAGATCATTTGCCGATTATTGCGTTTGGATAATGGTCAAGATATCCAATTATTTCTTAACCTGTCCACGCGAATCGCAATGAAATCGCTAGCCATTTTTCTACTGCCAGCATCTTGTTTCTGCTCCAATTCTTGCAAAAAATGAAATTTTATACAAGTATTTGGGCAATTATTCACCATTATCTTCAAGGCGATGAATGAATGAATAGTGTTTAACGCCCGTTTTTGCTACAGAGGCACCACAGGCGGTGGGCACCGGTGATAAATGAAATGATACATTGGGAAAGGATTTATTTTTAAGAAAGGAAATGTTCCAGGCCTAAGTTTAGGGTACCTCCCCGGCATTTGCCATTTATGAGGACTGAGGAAAATCTGGAAAAAGCCTCAGTCAGGATGGACGGTCCTGGCGGGATTCGAACCCCAGACCTCCCGCTTACGAGTCCGCGATTTAACGATCTCGGCAACCCGTGGCGTTTTCAGGGCGATATAATGATGGCTCAAGGCAGGGTAAATGTAACTATAGAAATTGCAGAATTTTGGAAAAACTAAGAGTTTTAAAAAATTCCGAAAAAACTTTTTCTTTTTAAACCTTTTTTTATATTAGATTTATGAAAAGCACACTTAAATTTTGAACTACAGGCATTAAAAATTATATTATTACCAATTAGCGGCGGCTGACGGCATCATAGATCCAGGGAGCACAACTTTACTACTGCTACTGCTATTGATGGATGTATGTATGTTATGTATATATATAATATAAAAGAAAAAGAAAAATAAAGTAACACTATTAGCAATGTAACAAATTAACAGTAATTATAGAAACTTTAAAAGAATAAAACACTAAACCACTAAGCGATTTCAAGTGTGACTTTATCTCAGTGTTTTATCCTTTTAATTCTTCTATAATTATTATATATCACAAGCTATTAGAATCTTAATAACTAGAATTAACATTCACATTCACAAATGAGTGGCATAACAAAAAAGAGGGAATTTAATCTAGTTCAATAGGATTTTGATTTTCATATATTTTAATTCTCATTTTCTTAGATGTTTCCGTTTTTAAAGATATCTAGTTTCATAATAAATTAATTTAATTCAGAGAGTACATTTTATATTATTTGTTAAAATGAATATACTTTGTGCCAATAATTTGTTAAGGGTTTAGCTCTAGGAAATATTAATTATAAATTGTAGTAATGCACCTATTTAAACAAAAAAAAAAAAACAATTCTGGTTTTTCGTGGCAACAAATTTGTCGATAACTGTTATTTAAGTCTGGAATTTACAAGATGAAAACTGTCTCTACAGAAAGCACTGTAAGGTATATTTCCTGTGTTGAAATCACAGTTGTTTGACTCAAATTAATACTTAAAGTTGGCGTATCCCATTTTTTTAATTTCAATTTTCTTTTCCATTGGTCGCAAATAATTAGGCTTAGAGTGTCTGCGATAGAATATTGTTACTTCAAATGTAATATTTTATAGAGGAAGGGGGACAGACATGAGCACCACTAGGTGCTGCACTCTGCTGGAGGTCAAACAAGATGGTAAACAGCGTGAATTTCGGCCATTACAGCTACTCTTTTGATAGTTTTTTTTTTTTTTTTTGAGTAGTGTTTAACGCCCGTTTTTACTACTGAGGCACCACAGGCGGTTTCTCTTTTGATAGTGGAAGCCATACTTTAGAATCTGGTGTAATTTTTTTTAAGAGGCAAGAATGCTTTTAGAGTAAATACGGTTTACTAGCATATTGTTTAATAATGTTATGGAAATGAATAATACATCATGCTGTTGAAACATATCGGGCATCATTGCCATAAATTATTTGTTTGTCTTTCATGCGCGTTTCCGCATATTTTGAGGTTACTTTCGAAGGTTGTAGTAGCATTGATGTAGAATACGAATAATCGCCTTCCAGCGATTACACGTAATGCAGAAAGCAATAAAATAAGTAAGAGAAGTAAAGACGGGCTTCCTTAAAGCACTGAAAATATTTAAAGTGACAAAAAGGTAACGCTTATGTTAGCAAATTAAAAAATGTCAGTAAGTCAGGCTACTCAACTAAAAATTAAGCCAAAGCAGTGTTGCCTGCTAAAATGAAATAAAAATTACTTTAATGTGCTTACAGCGGATAACTATTTCTTTCGGTTAACAGGAAGGGACATTCCAGTTTTCATAAAGAAACTACTTACATCATTAATAAGTGAGAGGGCAGGAAGGGAGTGGTTGCGGCTTTTAATGGCGAGGTACTGGATAAGAAAAGAATTACCAGGGAAAATGTATTCAAGGTATTGTGTTAAATGTTCGAATTGTGGACACATGTTGATTGTGATTACTGAAAATGGGGAAAAAAAAAAAAAAAAAAAAAAAAAAAAAAAAAAACACAAGAGTTCATTTAAATGTGTTTTATTTTTATTTATTCACTTCATACTTTTAATAAATAGTAATAGCTAAATTCGACTTACAACAGTATTTCATATTTGTACTGCGCTTTTCTAAATAATGGAAATGCCGTTTCTTTAAAAATTGTATATTTTCGGCATTTTCACCAGGTTAAACCATTCATAGCCTATAGACCAAAGTTTCTCAACCTTTTCCAATGATATGCCAGTACGTTCAATGCAGGATATTAGATACACAGTAAGTAAATTTTACCACTGCAATGCGCGATTTTGTGGAACAAGGGTCAAAATAAGCAACTTTTTTACATTTATAATAATACTAGTGATTTATTTAATTATATCTTTATTTAGTATTTAGAATTAGATATTTATTGCAGAATAAAACTGTTCAGTCTATTCAACGGATTGTTTTGTGAAATGTCTTAATATTAATTTTGTTATGGTTAAAATATAGTGAATGAATATATAAACAAACTTCAACAAACATATTATTGATACTGTACTTCAGTACTCAGACTTAAAACCAGCAAAGTTATTAACTTTACAAATTTAACTAATTTCTAACACACACTTTTCTTTCGGTGCAGAGGCTGTGCTTGTTTAGCTAAACACAGTTCTTTAATCTTTGGTTTTAACTGAATTAATTTTAACTTTAAATCGGGATCAAAATTTAACTTATTTCTTTACTGTTTTCATATAAATTAAATAAGGAAAACCATACAAAGTTAAGTAGTCACAAACTGCCTTGTCCCCCAACTTATTTAAACGATTTAATTGCTGCTGATAATATTAATAACCCTTCGATCGTATGAGGTTTTCCCGCCTTAGGCACTCTTAAATTGATGCCTCCAGAAACTTTTTGTTAGATCCTGCAAATGAGTTACCTATCTGTTTTTTCCATGATGACAAATCTGATATTTTCCCTGAACACATCCCAGTAATTTGTGTTTCAAATCACCATGTTTGGTGTCAAAATGACCTTTCAAAAGGGAAAGTTTCGTCGAATTTTTTGAAAGTGTTTAATTAGAAATCACACACTGCGATATTGGAGTGGTTTCCTCTCCATCTCCATTACATATATGTGAAACCATATGATAAACAGCTTATATTGTACTTAATGGTATGTGTCCTTGTCTTGAGCTCGTGTCTTTCTTAGACAAGAAGATAAGTGGGTGTATATATGTGTATATATATATATATATATATATATATATACTTGTGATCATTATTATATTGTTACACAATAAGTATCTAATATTTTTTAAATATTACTCAGCTTTGTAAGACAACAAAATCAGTAAGTGTAGAAACTGGAGACAATTTTTCCAGGGAACGCAAGTGACGAGAGGTGGTGGTACTTACACATAATGACTCTTATGGGTAAGAGACTCCTACTGCTTCCTCTCATCCTCCGATCAAAATACTTCGCAGGCTTACCGTGACATTTGTTTGCACGGCGAATACAAACTAAGTTCCCTACAGATAATAACCGCAAACACATACTTCACACGCAAGTTGGAACTGACTGCAGATTATTTTAGACATTAAAATACATTAAGCAATAGTTATAGGAAACTAAACATTCAAACTTTTGGGGATAGTGCAAACCAGCAAACTCCTAGAGAAGCTGCCTGTGTTTTAATAATAATAATAATAATAATAATAATAATAATAATAATAATAATAATAATAATAATATGTGTATTCAGTAAATTCTAACGCATCACATTTTCAATTCTTCCTTACTTGCAAACATATTTCATTTTATATCCATTGTGGCATTTCTCAGGAATTCACATTAAGCATGTTCTCCCTATACTATGTACTTCTTTCAATAAGTAGTTTAAAACAGCAGTAAACTTCGTTTTTACGACTGTTTTTAAAGCGATGGAATAAGTTCTATTTTATTTTACATCTATTTTCTCCTAGATAAATTTCTGGTTCGTATGTTTTCTAAAGTAAGATTAAATTTCAAAACATAGCTCACTGAAGGAGGAGACCGTATCATTGTAAATTCGAGAGTCCACTACAGTAAAATTCCGGAGTTATGTTCCAACAGAAAAGTTCATCTTCAGCGAGGCGTGATGCATGGACCGGGTGAAGTTTCTCTGCAATATTCTCTAAACAACAAGAACTTGCACGGTAACCCTTCACGTTTGATGTATTGTAAAGGCAATGTTGTTATAAATTACTTGTAAACGTGTTGTGCTCTACTGTTATCTGGTTTGTATCGCTGACATTATGTTAAACACACTTACATAGGAGCAGGATAGATATTTCTGTACTCTTGCAGTTCTATGTAGTTGGTACTGATATCTAGAATACCCTCCTGTTTTTAATATAAACACCCTCCTGTCTAATAAACGTTTACCGTTGTAACATTTCATCCTCCACTGAAATATAATTATTTTGTACATTTATGCAAGCCCAATCATATTTTGGCATTGTAATTAGTAATATAAATGTTATGTGCATATGTGTGCCATAAGCACAAACTGTAATGTAACAGTTGTACAAAAGAGAAGAAAGCATTTGATGTCTGTCGGTTACAGTAGCTTGGAAAGCCCAACAAGAGGGTCATAAACCCGATACAATGGAAAATGGTCGCGTGCGAAGCTTTTTTTTAAAAAAAAATTTGCCATTGCAAGGTCAATAAACTGAAGGATTTTTAAAATGCTTGGGGCTTTGACCTCGACAGGCTGTTGTACTGGCAACCTTTAAACTAGTCAATGTCAACAAAATATTTTAAAATTTCAAAAATATCAAATGGCATATGGGACAGGTGAACTTAAACCTGCCAATGAAAAATGTATATTTTAAATTTTAAAGTTAGGCGCAAAGATTGTGCGTGCCTTTGTGACCCTGTGGCATTGTTAAAACCAACGATTACTTGATTTGAATTTAGTATATAAGGAAGCGATTGCTCGATCGGGGCAAGCAGTTCGCAGTTCTCAGGTGTTGTTTAAGTTCTACACGCGGCAGTTTTGACTCAGTTTTGAAGTTTCACAAGCAACTAGACCAAGCAGTTCTCAGCTCAGACGCAGATAAGTTGTACTTCGAACGCGGGCAGGCAGTTCTGATATTTCAGTTAGGCAGTGCTGAAGTTGATACTCAGCTGAGAAGCAGTTATCGGTTACGCAGTTCTGATACATTAGTTAAGTAGTTTTCAGTTTTAAGCGCCGAGCAACTAATTTTGTATCAGCGTAGCTAAGTCTATCGTGCGCAAAACACCAGAGGACGCGAAAGATTTTAGACTTAATAAACAACCAATATTATGTCGCATTGCGTGCTTATTTACACTATTGAAATCCCCTCTCATTCCTGTTGAGTACCACTCAACAAATTTGAATTCACCCTGAGAAAGTGTTGTCATTAAAGAGTGAGCAACAACCCGAAGCGATCAATAATCATTCTACCAAACAGTTTCAAAATTGGTTACAATCTGGGGCACATAGCCGGATCCTACTAAAAACTTCATATTTTGGCGCCAACAGAGGGCCACAAATAAAGTCTCATAATTAGGTTCTAAATGTCAGAGCCGACAAAATCACTTCACCATTTAAATAACACCTATATAGGACTTTAGTTGTAAATCTTGCCTTTGTTTAAAATTTGCTATCATGCAAACTGCCGCTGGCAGCGCAACTTCAACTCTACTCCCCCGCCCCCTTGTTATGTTGAACGCTTTCTGAACCGGTCGCAAGGCAATATACATTAATCTGTAAAGTTTGTTAGACAGTTGACCATATATCAACTCATTTTTTGTGTGTAAACTTTATTTTAAATACTGATTAGCTTGTCCGGAATATATTCACAACTTTCTTATCAACCGGCTCCTTGTGGAACTGCAATTCGTGATAGTGCGCACATTTAAAATTACTGAATCAGCGTAAAACAAAAGGTTTGAGCAAAAACGTGCAGGTTTAAGAGAGGAATAACAGATAAAGTGCAAATAGTGAACATTCATCACTCCCACGAGTTGAAATGTAAAGGAAAACACTAGTAATTAAATCGGATGTATTATGGTACTTAACCTAAGATGTCAATCAGAATGAGAATATAGTTTCTAGCATCTTCTGCGAATATTATGTGAGACTATATACACGTGTTAGAAAGCGGAATTGCAGTATGAGCATTGGCGGCTGCGGCACGCTTAGTAGCCGAGGCTAGAAACGTGAGCGGACAAGATTTATAACTAAATTCCGGTAGAAGCTTCTCTATTCTCTCTCTTTATATACGTTTTAATATTAGGTCTATATTGAGATATTTTTCCTCTCTATTTTCCATATTTGGCTCAATTTACAAGGTGTTGTGTAAATCAGCAATAACCACAATCTGTTTGGTGGGAACATAAATTTCTGCAGTTGAATTGAATGTTAACAAACATGGAACACGTGGAAAATCAAAGTTCTGAGTTTCAACTATTCTGAATCAACGTACGTAATTGATATTTTTTAATTGTACAGAAGTGTTTCAGCACCGAAAAGGAGGGGGACTGCCAGGCCGTGCTATCTCAATGGAATTTGATACCTGGGAGTTTACGGTGCTCGGAACCAAATAGAATGCTACCTATCTCCTCTTCACACCAGTACTCCTGATTTCACCCTTTTAACAATTGAATGCTAATGTTTGTTTCATCAGTTAATCGAAAAAAAAAAACCAGGAGATCTTCTAACAATTTAACAAGGAGCAGCTGAGAATAGGGGGAAATAAAACCTGAGTTTCAAAATTAAGAAGGGGTCTGGCAAATATAAGAATAGCTAACATTTGGATCGCAGAGCGGGGAAACAGGAGGGGGATTTGGAAGAAAATTAAGAAACGCTTGAGGGACATTTAATAGGTAGCTGAATCTTTCGGAGTGTGCAGAAAAAGTTTCGCTGGAGATACAATCGGGGCTGATAATTAAATGGGGGTTGGAGTGTTACATCCAAACAAGGATCAAACTCTACAATCAGAGGTTCGCTTATTTTAGGTTAGGCGCGTGGCGGATAACTAAAAGTAACAGACAGAGGATACGAGAATCTGCACCATATGTGCGGAGAAAGAATCTTGGGAACATATTCTGGCGCACTGCAAGGGGACGGAAGAATGGAGAAAGAGATACCTGCCGGAGCGTTTGTTAAAGAAGGGAAAGCACGGTGCTGAACTTTGCTGGCAGATAGGAAGAAGGAGCAGGGAGTAGGTAAATGTTTAAGTAAAGTGAGACAGTTCAGATTGGAAGAGGCAGACAACCGGGAAGGGGGAGGGTTAGGGGAACATGAGTCAATTTTTTGTACATATATGTGAGGGAGTGTAAATTATTTGCTTTTGTATTTTTTCTTCTCTGTTTATTTTATTTAGATATTTAAAATTTCTATTATGTATTGTTTTTATTTATTTAATTACATATATTGTTTGTCTCTTAATAGTTAAATACTGATTTGTACATTTTCATATATTTCCTAGTGTATTGGGAAAGTAAGTTCCAGGATCCTTGCGGTATGGATGAGCTAGATTTGTAAAAATATATTTTGTAAATAAGTACACTACAAGTACTACTTATTTTGATAAAGCAAAATTATTCAATTAGTACATATGGATATGGATGTATAAGGGTGTGAAGATGAATCTCCGGAACAACTGGTCGTTGAACGGAGGTGCTCATTCATATGCCACAGTGGCCACAAAAGTCAATTTCGCAAACACTGTAATGCAATACAAAACTAGTTCCATGAGGAGTAACTACATTATGCTCCCAAAACTCAACACACGTGTAGACAGTTAACAGTAACCCTTTGATGCACCAGCGGATAACCTAACCTTTCAAGCAGCAGATCTCTTAGTTATTTTAGATTTGTGACAGTGCCAACAATTTCACAATTATGTTACTAACCATGCATTACAGTGCTAGTTTGTGAAAGCAAGTGAAATGTCATTGCAAAAATATAAGCTAATTAAAGAAAGTGAAATGTGAGGCAGTATTTATAAGCTGCCACCCCCATATTTAATTGGATTGATTGTAACAAATAATTTTATGTAACTTCGTTAAAACCATGAGTATAATTTTCTTTTTCTTGTACAACTGTTGAGTTATTATGTGCAAAATGTTATTTTCTCGCAAGTATGCAGAAAGTTACCCCAGCCATAAAATCTGACCTGGAAATTTCTGTAGCCTGTTGTAGCTATATTTGTAAAGAATCCTGAGCAAGATGTTTATTGCTATTCTGTTACAGAATTTTTAAGCGGTAGGTACCATAAAACCTTTGGCGACTGCAGGGATGAAAAGACAGGCCGATAACCTCTTCAAGGGAAGAAACCAACCGCTATATCGAAACGTCAGGTAGACCATGTTTATTTAGTTTGTAACTTTGAGGCCCGCAGTCAGTTTGACAAGAGTATTCAGCGCGGCAATAACAGCGGAAGGGTTTTCTCAGTTCAGTTCAGTTAGTGGTAGTTAGTTTTGCAAGATATTAAGTGGATGGACTTTATTAATTGAATGCAGTACATTTTATGTACAATAAAATGTGTCAGCTTCCTTAACGAAATTAATTAATCTCCAAGACTCCTTCCCCTATGGTCACAGGACCATAAAGTATCCAGCAGAAGAGTCTCAACAGCCGTGGTAAAACTGTAAGACAGCGGTAACCATCGTCGGAGAGAAAGAAAAATTATCATTACCCTGAGAATCCATAATCAAGTCAAATCCTTCCAAAACCTTTCCCTCCATCCATCCATCCATTACATATACATATTTAATTAATTAGCCCCCTTCTTCCTTTATTAAATACAGCTGCAAGTGCCCTGTGGAATGCTTAACAAATGGCCATGCTAACGCAACACTTCACAAGAGCACTCAAAAGTCTATATAGAGCACTCATGAAATGTTGAGTTTTCAAACAGTGTTCTAATATTTAAGTTATAAATCGTGAAATTATTATGTTGATGTATATTTTTCAGAAGTGTCTTGTTTATTAGCTACTGAATGCAAAACCGTAGTAAACAGTGCACCAGAGGATAAAAAATTAATAGATGTCTAAAAAGTATTCATTGAATGTATTGGCATATAAACTACGCTTTTGTTCATTAAACAACAGCTATGCAATACTTGTTTGTGCTATAAGTAGCATAACCCGTTTCAGCCAACTTTCCTGCTTAAACGGTCCCGCTAGTGTAGTTGTTGATAAAAAAACGTAATTGATTGCGGAAAGCGAGCCGAGTTCCGGAGACGAAGTGCAGTTGCGTCACAAGAAAATGAAAAATGTGTGGCCCGAATAGTGTTAAATAAAATAAGATGTACTTTTGGAAATCGTTAACGCCGAACAATATGCTACTATATAGAAGTATAACGTATTAGAATTTATGTAGTTGAGACACCTGTAATCAAGTGCGTGCTTCACTGAACGGATCTTTTCGCAGCGACTGTACAACGTATGACGTAGGCAGTTACTCGAGTTCGCAGTCATAAAATAAACTGAAAGGGGTACTTTTTTCCATTTCCTGTTGGAGTTAAAAGAGGTTTGCCATCATAACAATGATTTACCCGCCAACATATCCCCCTATCAATTTACATTATCCAAAAGGAGGTGAGCGTAGGCCGTTAGGCCGTAGCAAGCCGCAATGAACCACTGGGTCTACCGATTTCTAGGATTTACCAGAGGTTAGGTTAAGGTTTGTATGTGCATGTGTGTATGTGAATTAATTGCGAATTCCAATGAGACAATGCGTGGTAAAAAGTGATAAAATTAAGTTAATACGTGCCTGAAAAACTCAGTTTTGTAATAAGATAAGAAACAACACATTAAACCCAGAAAGTTACGGAGTATAAGGTTAGGTTACGTTTTACGTTGCGTTACGTTACGTTTAACAAAAAAAAATACATACAAAATTTAGTGTTAAAAGCGGATACCTTTAGATCGCAGTTTAAGTCCCGCTTCTCTACAGTTCCAGACTGAGCATTCGGTTTTCTACGGTTTTCTTGAACATTTAGCTTTCTCTGCTGCCGCTCGGGACTGGATTCCTACGGGTAAGTAACGGGCAATAATTACAGTGGAGGAAGAGTTTTCGCCCAAGCGATGGCTGGCAATAGAGTTCGAGACTGGTTGATACACACGCAGTGCATATACTTTTTTTTTCTGTTATGACATTCTGCATGATAAAATAATATTTTATGTTATTTTGATGTTACAGGACTAATATCAGTGAATACATTAGAGTTCTATTGCTTGTTGCTATGCGACTTATGAACAAAACATTTGGAACTGTTTACACATAAAAATTGTGGTGCATATTTTAAAAGTTGCGTGTTATTTATTAAAATGACTTCATGTGAAGTAGAAGAAGCAACGATCTGTGCATTAATCGATACTAACCCTGAGAAGTTAAAAAAGAGTACGTACAAATTATATAAGGAGTTGTGTAAGTGATTCCGAAAAGTCGTTGCTCGCTTATTTCTTGGAAAGACTGACATTGGTGAGTTTGTGTTTCATCAATAATAAAGGCAACTATATAATGTTGTTTGCAGTCTACGGTAACCAGTTTAGAAGTTCACAGCCGCGCCACGCTTAAACTTATGGAAGCGAATAGGAATTATTCCTGAGGGCAAGAAACAGGCAAATCCATAATCAGCCACCAGCTATATTCTGAGATTATTCGGAAGGTTAAGATCCTTGTCTGTAGCCCGAATCCAGCAACACAGAGAACCATTTCCTTCAAAATGAGGATGTCAGTTACAACTATGAAGGCGTTAACAACCGGAACTTGAATCTAAAAAGCGGTCTGGTTATGTAGGAATAAGAATTCGTTCCATACGCCTGCGTCAATCCGACATATTTAGGAGAATATGGATATAGAAACGGAAATGCATTTCATTCTTGTTAAATCACCTTTTTTATGCATTGGGTTGTTGATAAAGACTCGTGGAAGCAAAATAACGCGAACTATGGACGTCTCTGGAAAGACTGCAGGGAAGAGTGGAATAAAGAAAGGACACCACTGGTACTTCATACTAGCTTGTTGCAGCTCACGCAAAGAACATAACCGCTGGTGGAGGAATGGAGTTTCGTAAGTTAAAGCTGTTTAAATTCGTTATGATCGATCGCAAATAACCCTCCGCATTTTCATAGAGGAAACCATTTATATAAGGAATCTTTTAAAACGTAAGAATGACCGATATAATCTAGTGTTTTAACCAGTGAATGTTTTATTTACTTTTCAATAATATAATATTGTTGCTAAACCATCATTTTTATTACTTCTGTACGTTACTTACTCTATGAAGATCAAATAGCATACTACAGCGAGATAGAAAAAATAATTTTATATGAATAGTGGAATCGAAATCACAAAATTATGATTTGTACAAAGGCGAAAAGCTATTGAAATGTTCAAAAAGACATAACAAACGTGAGATATTGTTGTAAGACACTCAAATGGCCTTGTGACTTCCGTAGTTAACAATGACAGCAATAATGCCAGCACCTTTTTCATTGCAAGTAACCATATGCAATATTATTCTTGTAGCGCAAATAAGAAATGCTATTTTCGAATTGCAAACGCGGGAAAGCATGAACTGAATCAGAACAAAACATTTTTAGTATTTTTAATTTCTCATATTTGTGTTATAGAACAAATTGTGTAAATGGAGCATAGTGAAAGCTATGTCCACGATGACGTGCCTATTCTACATTTTTAAAAGAACTTTACTATACTTTTTTTCCTTGTAGAATATGCAGCCTAGTAAGATAGTCCAAAGGAATTGAAAATGTCTGATTGTGAAAGATTGGCTTCTTTTCACTATATGGACATTGATGGATTTTGCAGCAGTTATGGACTTTGATTGATCGTACGCTGTACACTTTAATTCGAAGCTAAATCATGTGCGGATTCTGAATGATTTTTCCGTGATATGTGACCCAGCATAGCGATATTTTATGCGGAGAATGATAATATGCCCATAATTAATATTCTGTATAAAATGTGAAGTGTGATTGATTTGCTGGTTTGGGCATTATGACAAGCATGTCACACAGGTGCATCAGTTCCAGAGGAGAAAGCTCTATTTTAATTACAAACGTCAACAATATGTGTATTCTTTATTGAAGACAACAATAATGTGAATAAAAAAGCTTAAATACTGTTGCTATTAGTCTAATACCATTTGTAAAGAACCATTGTAGTAATAAGCTGCTCAGCCCATGCTTTAAATATGAAATTATGCTGATAGATTAGTAGAATTGAAATATTTTTGTACAATGTGCTTATTGAACACAAGCCCAACAAATATGATGTTCTTAATTATCTACCATCAACAAATTGATCATACTCTCAGCCATAAAATCACATGTCCTCTCCCAAGAACATTCACTCAGTTATCTAACATCGTTTTTTGAAATACCTATAAATACTGCATGCTAATTTTGCATTCATTGATACCTGCGTGCATTACATAGCACATTCTTAGAAAATGAGAATAACTCTGCAATATATATATATATATATATATATATATATATATAATATAAAATTATTATTAACACATTTGTAAGTTCGTTAATAGAAAGAAAGAAGATAAATTGTTATTAAAAGCAAAGACAAAATATTCTTTGCAATAGTCACATATAGAAGGAGATTGAGGTCGGTCCTGGTGGTCTAGTGATAACCATACTTACAGACCCAAGATTCCGGCCAGGGCCGATATATGTTTTCGAGCGTAAAACTCCTAAGAATGGCTTTATTCGGGAGGGGAGTAAAGCTATTGCTCCCGTGTCGTAGATTTACGGCTCGTAAAACAAACTCAGAAAACTATTAAATTATCTTAAAGATAGTTTACTGTTCAGAAGTGCTACTTTATCACTTTACAAAATTGAAGGATTTTCTAAAAGAAAATTATTCTAAGATCAGTGGGACAACACCTCATCTGTAGATTTTATGGAAAACGTTTTACTAATTCGGTTTCAATTCCAAGAATTTATTTGCATTTATATTTATTAAAAATGCTTAAAAACAAAAAGCTGGGGTTTTACAATGTATGTTATTTAGCCAAAAATAGTTCAAAAGTTCAGTAGTTGAATTGAGACGTGCTAGACATGTTTAAAAACTACATTCATTCAAGTTTGCTGTATTGTTCCTTTTGTAATGAGAATAATATAACTGATTCATTAAGTGAACTAGAGATGATGATTAGAATGTATCGAATATGTTTCCATTAAAAGTAACAATTCCTTTTTTTATCAAGTCATTAATTCTCTAATGACATAGCGACGCGGGGGGCGCATTGGCCCATAAGCCATCGCGCGTACCATCTGAGCTGCACTAGAAACAGGACAACACAAGGGTGATATTCTAATACATTTTAACGCACTTAAAGAGCTATATACTCGTCTAGATAAAGCAAGGAGATGTTAGAACTGCCACTTTCATTCTCCACACATTTCTGGCATCTGTTTATGAAAATGCACATCATCATTTTAGTTCTCGTTGAGAAAGTATCTCAAAAGGGATCTTATCCTTTAGTTCTCTAATATTAATTTGTGAATCACACTATGACTTGAAACTCGATCACCTGCGAATTCTTCAAATAATCTGAGAGCACGAGCGGCCTAAGCACGGACAAACATTCTTTGTAGAATAGATTAGGCCTAATAGGTACTTTCCATGTTATATCCGTAGCGGATTTGCTCTAGGATTAGATACATATTTTTTTTTTTTTTTTGCACTGTTCAAATGACTAACCAAGTAGTCTGATACTCAAGCCCAACGTAGCAGTTCGATAAACTCCTCCACTGGTCCTTTGCAAATTAAGTAGCCCTTTGAGCAGTCTCCCGCTGTTGCATTCCGATATTTTAACCACTTATTAATGTATTCACCCCACTTCAGTTCATAAAAGTTTGTTCAAATTTATATTTTTAATAAAAGTTGCGATAATGGAATTTTAGTTAATCTTGATTAGAGTACATTAAATTATCGGAGAAAATCGTGAAATCAGGTTAAACTAAAACGGATATTAAAATTATGTTCGTTTCCTTGATATCACACTATTTAATATATTTTTTCTTGTGTTTGTTTATTTGTTTTCCCCACTTTTTACGAACGGGGTGCTGCAATGACCCAAACTAGGCAGAATTTTCTTGAGAAGAACAAAAATAAATTACTCATGTAACGCGATTTCTTGACCTTTCCGTTGCTAGGCAGTTTCAGGCTTCAGCAAGCGAGAAGCGGCTTCCCACTCCTCGAATGTGATTGCCTTGCGAGATGAATAATATGCCTCATTAATGAAACAGTCGGGAAACTTCCAAGTCGAAGGGAAGAGCAAGTGAGAACGCGGAATTAGATTTACTTCAGAATACACGGGTAATGGTTCCTCCTTCGTCTTCAGTAACTACTCTCATTAATGCAAGAAACTTGGGGAATAAGACGATGATATTTGCAGAAATTTTATACTTTTTTTTTCAGAATTTCTGATTAGAGGCTAGGAATTTTCTGCTTTTGTTACATTAAATTAAGATAATCCTGACATTTTCACTGCATTCCTCGCTTTTGGAGTTCGTATTGACAGCATTTACATGAAATAAATTATTACCAGGTGAACAACATTATTTCAAACTATCTGAAAGACTGCTTGAACTAGGAGTATTGTCTAAAGTGTATTAGCACAAGTCACTGTATGGACTTGCAAATTATGTTTCAAGAGAGACTGTAAAACACGTGTAAGTATTAGTAAAAAGTGACAGGAGAGGTCATATAAGGACAAGATGGAACTAGATGGAGGAACTCTGTTTGCCATACCTTGAATTAGCTTATGTATACTACTTAGTGATTATTTAATTTACAGAGAGGGTTATTGTCATTGAAGGATTTTCTGCTAACTGGATCTTGTATGTTTTATCAGAAATAATAATTATTTAAATACTTTACTATGCCTTTGGCCATATCCAAGCGTAATAACTCATTTCAGAAAACAATCGCAAATGGATACATAGAAGCAGCAATTTCAATCGTCTAGAAATGGAAGAAGAATCGACCTTTCCGATTGCGCTGGGTCATTTATTTTATTAGTCAATTTGTTCTTTGTGTTTATATGTTACTTTGTATTGTTTGGCAATCCCATTTTTATTATAAGCAACAATTTCAGCAAATGGTGTCAAAAGTGATTATTTTAAAAAAGAATAGGAATGGAAAGAAATAATTTAGGTGGCTTAGAGCAAAAACCTTGGGGAAAATCAACAAGCTAAGATACTGTACTGAAATATGAAAGGCCAATATCAGCTATAAGCACTTAATTGCACTTAACCTAACTTTTTCATAGTACACAAATACTGAATTATTATTTTTATACATATTCCTTCTCTCATAATTATCGTCATTTTCGCTAATACTTCATTTAGGTCAATTGATTCCGAAAATTATTACTGCTTGGCACTAGTATTTGAAATTACCAATATTCGTACTCTTGTAGAGAAATCTAAAAGACTTCTGTTGAAGACTTAATACTTCTGTTGAACAAAACAACGAAAAAATTATTTGTACAATTGTAAGCATAGAATTGTAAAGCGCAAAGTGTAGTAAAGACCTTTTTGGTTCAGTTTTCTACTAATAACTACAAGTTACAAATTCATAACTTATATTTAATGCGACGAGGCGCTAAGAAAGCTTGTACCATTGTGTTTATTTTGTTGATGTGTTAAGCCAAAGAATTCCAGTATTAGAAGTATTGCAAAGTATAGCCATGTTTAAAAAAATAGTTGAAGGAAGGTCCTCTGGAATTAAGAATTGCTTAACAATTTGAATGGGCGCTTATTAAATAGTTTAGTTTTTGTAATGTACAATCTCTAAAATAGGCTCATTAAGCATTTACGTTTTTAAACGCAATAAGGATGAAAAGCATAAGCCTACATGAGAGCTGTCTAAATGAGATAAGGTGACAAAACTGTATTCCCCTCAGGAAAGGTCGAATCTTCTATTCTGAAGATTTTACGGCCGTTGATTCCTTCTGTGCATTTGGCCGTGTTGTGAGCATTTGAAGTGTGGAAGTAGCTTTCATTTGACCTGTATAATAAACACATCTTAACTTTCGGGTCGTAATAAGAAGATAGTGATCCGCTTCTTCAAGGGAGGGGAATGTGAATAATACAAAAAACCGCAAACACACAAAACAAAGGACCTAAAAGAGCACCAAAGCACGTTCTTGGTTAAAGAAGCATTCGCCCATTCAGTCAAAACAAGTGAAATGTTGCGGTGTCACTTTCGTATGCACTTCAGTAGAAAGGATGAAGCCGGTCGTCTACATGCTGTTACAGATAATTTTAACGATGATGTATCAGCTGCGAGCAGATAAGCTTGGGATGAGGAACTGCGCTGGCATTTCATATCCGCTTGTGCTGGTAACGTAATCAAAGGAAGCTCTTTTCACATCGATAAAAAAATATCTCGTCCTCGTCAGTGTTGCAAAGTTGTTATATTAGTTCTCCTTTTCGGCGTGTTCATTACATAAGCGGTTCGATCTTGACATAGACCGCCGCGAGTGACCGAGATCTAAAGGCGCGGCTCGTGAGCGAGAGGCCTGGGGTTCGAATCCCATCCTGAATGTGGTTTTTTCCCGGTTTTCGCTCATAAATAGAAAATTAGGGAGGTGCCCTAAATTTAGGTCTGGACGCTTCCTTCTTTTAAAAAAAATTCAAATTTATAATTTCATTTCGTGCACCACCTGTAATTCCCCCACTATACTTTGCAGACAGCTGGCTTGTGAAGAACTGCTTTAGATCAGGTGCAATGCTGTCAGTGGTAGCTTAATAACAATTAATATTACTAATGCTATAACGTCTATTCACGTATTTGTTGAAGAACAACAATTAATGGTCTTAATTTTTAATACGAGAATGAAAGGGGCAAATTATTGAAAGCTTCAGCACTTTGTGGATTTGCATCATTAGAAATTGCCCAACTGATGAACCTGTTTGTGGTAGTATTTTTGTTAGAGCTGACAATAACATGACAGAGATTTGCTGTAGTTCTAATTTGTCACTTTTCACTCCCTTACTCCTTAATTAGCAGTTCTCAACCTTTTTAAGGCTATGATCAGATTAAGTTCGTGTCCAATAATAGACTTTTATTAATAAATTAAAACACCCACTAAGTTATTGAAGTCTGAATATATTTAGAATTTTCCTGTTACTAGGGTAGGTTCATAATTTTCCGGCCTAACTATTTTCTGTGTGAAAAAACAAAAAATATATTTCAATATAGTTACCCTATTTTGTAATACAATTCTCACATCTTTGGATTAACATTTCAATTCCCTCTCCCAAAATATTCAGAAGTCTCGTCTGCAAAATGGGCTAAAACAACATCCGTCACTACTTCGACACTTAAATTTCCTTCCTCGAAGATCCTTCTTGAGTTTTTAGAAGAGGAAATTGTCACTGGGAGCTAGATCTGGGCTGTACGGATGAACTATCTCATTTCTTCACAGCTTCCTTTGCAACAAGAGCTGCATGCACAGGCTCATTGTCGTGAAGAGGGCGCACACCACCACTCAGCTTTCTTCGCCTTTCCTCTTTGATGGAAGCACGCAGTCTGTGCAGTAGGCCAGCATAATACTCCCCACTTACTGTGGTGTTCCTCTCCTTGAAGTCAATGAAGAGTATTCCTTCACAGTCCCAAAAGATTGTGACCATGATCTTCTTGGTTGACTGAGTGACCTTGGCCTTTAGAGGCACTACTTCGACAGGTTTACGCCACTTCATTGATTCTGATTTGGACAAGGGATCATAGTAGAGGACCATAGTTTTATCTCCTGTAACAACGGTTTGCAGAACTTCTCTCTCGTTGCCACGGCAGAGTTCCAAAACTGAACAACTGAACACAGAGGAGCGGAAGTTACAGCTGCAATATTTAATTAACAGATAAGGTATGACACCAGATAAAGATTTTGTGAAGGCGATAACCCTTATCGATGAGGCCGGAAACTTATGGGCATATTCTCGTACACGCAACAAACCCAATGCTGTGACACAACATAAAATAACTTCTGTATTGTCGTCATTTTTCACTATCAGAAATTCTGTTTTCCAATCATCTTGAATAGAATATATTTTCTTTCTTAATCTCTCGACTTTTTTTTTAATTTGCATATTAGAATGTTGTATATTAACATTTTTATAACTCGATTAACACAGTTCAAGACAAAGGGAAAACGACAGCTCAGAATGAAGACTGAAATGTGTCCCCATTTTGCCATCTGCACGTCTCGAACAAGAAAAAGAAAGGGTATAATGGGTTGGTTAAAGAAGTCCCCTTTCTCGAAAAACTTAACGAAAAATGAATTGATTTCAAAGTAAAGGGCCTACGATGCTACCTGACCAAGTTCAAGGGAAAGCGCTCAACATCTCCAACGTTTTTACAATGTGAACAAATTCTGGCAACTGTGGGTGTTGAATTCAGTTTTCTGATATTTTGAGGCGACGGCCATTCAATCGAAAATAAGCCACTTGAAGACTACTACCGACTAGGCCACTCCACTGAATAGAAATATTCGGAGACTGCCATAACTTGTCATCCCTGACCAATACCTTCAGAAAGGTGTGCGTTCTTAATGCATTTTTCATTCTGACCTCAGGAGTTTATCAAGTCGCCAAAGTAAAACAAAATTAAAATTATCTCATTTTAGGGAGGTGTGCTTTGATAAATGAGTGGTACTCCTGAATCGGAGAGCACTTAAAAAATCATCAGTTTCTGGGCAGTTGTGTAATTCAATTGTAAATATGTGTAGCATCTATTCTTGTACCAACGATTCATATACCAGGGATAGTCAAAAAAGACAATTTTTTTTAATCGCGCACAGCAAAGCGTTGTTGAAACAAAGTTGCGTGATGAAAACGGATCTGCTCTGATTGGCGGACAAAAACAGAAGTTCGTTCGTGCATGCGTCTGCACACAGAAACGAGCAAACTACGCCAGTTCGCCAGTTGCCTGCATGCAAAATGGAGTTGATTCGTGAAGTGCAATATGCTGTGTTGAAGTTTTGCTTTCGTTTGCAGAAATCCGTCTTGGAAGCTTGCAGATTGTTGCTGCAGGCATATGGTGATGATATTCTGTCACAACCCACAGCACTTTGATGGTTCAAGAACTTTAAGGAAGGCCGTGTTTCATCAACAAAGCAATGGCGATCCATACAACAACAGCAGTAAACAAAACCATGATTAACACAGCTGACGTCATTGTGTGAAGACCGACGAATAACAATTGACTGACTTGCAGACATGTTACACATTCCCCATGACAGTACATATTCGATTCTGTACGATCGCTTGAACATAAGACGTGTTTAAGCGAGGTGAGTCGCAAGATTACTGACTGCTGAACAGAAGATGGTGCGAGTGGAAATGTGTAGGGAACTTCGGATGTGTGCACCATTCTCCCCACATTTATCTCCTTCCTGTCTAAAAAAAAAGACTAATAGGGAGCGTTTTGATGCTTCCGATGCCGTCATGAAAAAGGCTGGGACGGTTTTGAAGAAGATGTCAAAAGATGGCTTACAGCACGTGATCCAGGACTGGCAGACACGTTGAGCAAAGTGCATGCAACTCAACGGAGAATACTTTGAAAAGAGCTCAGCAATTTGGGCCAAGCCTAGCGTATTCCATATGTTAAAAAAAAAAAAATTAAATGAACCAATCTATAAAATATGCGATTTTTTTTTTCTGTCTTGAATGTTCTTAAGTGCCTCCAAAACTATATTTTAAGTTTCTTCTTCGAAATGAGATTAATACTGTATCATTTACAGTGCCTGTCCATAATGCTCTACAACAACAACAAAGCGATCTTAGATTGATCATCAAAGCACAGCATATTCTTTTCCAAATCCCTTTTTTCTAATACAGGCCAATCATTTTTTTTTAACTCGCAAAGATCGGTCCTGGTGGTGTAGGTACCATACTTGCCTTGTAAACCCAAGATCGCGGGTTCAAACCCGGTCAGGATCGATGGATTTTTTCGGGCGTAAAAACCCTAAGTAAGGCTTCCTTCGGAAGGAAAGTAAAGACGTGGGTCCCGTGTCGTACATTTACGGCACGAAAAAGAACCTTAAGCCTGAAAGAAGAGGCCTCTGAGCAAAATCTGTCGACCGTTTCACGCTCTGAATTGAATGGGACGCTGATGACCTGAGATGTTAAAAGAGCGTCCATAAATAAATCAAATAAACAAAACAAAACAAAAATTAAAAAAAAAACTCGCAAAGGCCGTGTTGGATATTTCCATACAATACTAACCTAAGAACCTTTATCGTTAAAAAGCAATAAAAACAAAAATCAACGATACAACAGATGAATCCATTTCAGGCGTAACATGAGTAGGAACTAAGTCAATTCATAGTGACAAACAAGTAGTTGTGCATCTGAAATGGCAGCTGCGCTTCTGATGCGAAGTACATCACATTTCATGCTTTACTTCCTTGTACAAAAACCGCCTTAGACACACGAATGCAGGTGTTGCTCAACATCAACACCTGCCGTTATTTACACATCTCTGCAGGCACGTAGAGAGTTAGTTACACGAGCGATCTTCTTTTGTGCTTTTTCAGTTACTGTTGATATTACTTTGCACTCCATTTATGCACCTTTAAAAGTGTTATTTACTTCTGATTTTAATTATAAAATCTAATAACAGAAGGACAAGTTAAAACTGATATATAAATTATTTTGTTGTAGTTTTGGCACACGTTTTTTGAAAGAAATGAAATGTACTATAAAATACAGGGAAAAAACATTAGCTATTGTTTAAATTAGTGGAAAAATATTAGTATGTATTTTTAAATAGTGTCTATGACATCATGATGTGCACAGCAATGATGGGGA
Organism: Metallyticus violacea; assembly: GCA_030762175.1. Classification (NCBI taxonomy): domain Eukaryota; kingdom Metazoa; phylum Arthropoda; class Insecta; order Mantodea; family Metallyticidae; genus Metallyticus; species Metallyticus violacea. The sequence continues at coordinate 82,943,487 of CM060832.1, read as the reverse complement.
GAACGTTAGTTCTTAACGTTTTCTCAAGTTACTTCTCATTTTAACTTGTACTTTGTAACTCTGTATATCCCAGATCAATTGGCTAACAGGCCGCCTCCGTGGTACAGTGGTAGCGTTTGCTACTACTAATCCGGAATCCTGGCTTCGAATTCCGGCCAGGCCAAATTGTCCGGGTGAAGTTTCTTTTCGGAGTTTTTCCTTATCCTGGAGAAGGTGAATGCCAGATTCTTTATTGCGCCAAGGACTCAGAAATCATTTGGGCGATCATTAATTATTCATATCATATTATTCATCTCTACAGACTGACACCTACAGTATTCAGTCCACAACCCACGGACGCCGTGGGAAGACTTTTGCAATCGTAATGACGAAATAAAACAAAAAATAATAATTGCCTAAATATTTCATAACGTATAAGAAATTAGTCAGAGATGCTGTAGAAATTCTGCATTGTAGAACCGTGGCAATTTTTGGTGTCCCAGGTGCATGTTTTCATCTTCGCCGTCCACTGCTTTCATGTACGTAATACTTTCAACTTGGAATCTGTTTTATAAATAACAAGAAAAAGTTCTTGATGTCGCATCTTTCGGTTCCACAAAATAATGCACATAACTTGAATACTGTTTATTAATCGGTTTAACTTTACTGAATTAGATATATGTCCATCTGCTTGATACTGTGGAATATTCAATGAAGCGGAGTACAGAGTACAATAGCGGCAATTCTCTGAACTATATTATTATACCGTTCAGGGAATTTGTAGCGTATTTCAAATAATATTATTATTGTGGTTATAAAACGATCATCCAGAGCTTCTTAAGCTTTTTGAAGTCAGAATTAAATTTACCAGACTGCGCTAGATACTGGTTAATTTGTTCTTTTGCAAAAGAAGAGAAAATTGAAGGAATGCTCTATATATATATTGGATTCATGTATATGATTCTTTACCAGCAATCTAAGCAGCAAGATATCATTTAACTAATGTTTGATGGAGGTTTTTTTTTAAAAAAAAAACTGCATTTTATCAAGTCCAACTTCCTAAAAGTATTTTAATTAATTGTTGGTTGAAATGAACAGCATTTTTATGGTTTCATTTTCCATGTTCATTGTACCTGAAAGAACATCTTTTCATTGCTTCTTTGTATTGTGTTTGGTGATTTTTTAAATTTATTTAAGTTATTTACTATAGCAATATGTGCTTCTGTAAAACAAGAACAGAGCTGGATTGCGATGCAAAATCTCTTTCAGAGAGATATACGAAAAGGAAATGAGCTGTCATTTGGAAAGATAGATAGTGACGTTATAACTCATACAAACGTGGCCATGCTTATATAAAAGTATTTTCAATATGTATGGAGTTATGTTTCCTTAAAGTTTTCTCTGCCTCAAAGACGCAAGGTGGCAGGTTCAAACCCTACCCGGATCGATGGATTTTTATGGCCTAATATTTTAAATATTGCTTCCTTTGGAATGGAAGTAAAACCGTGGGTTCCGTGTTGTAGATTTACGGCACGTAATTTACCGCCACGGGTGACCGAGGTCGTTAAGGCGCGAACTCGTGAACGGGAGGTCTGCGGTTCGAATCCGGCCAGGACCGTCCTCCCTGACTGACATTTTTTTTTTTTTTTTTCAAGTTTTCCTCAGTTCTCATAACTGGCAAATGCAGGGAGGTGCCCTAAACTTCGGCCTGGAACGTTTCCTTCCTTAAAAAATCCTTTCTCTATATATCATTTCATGGGCCTGTGGTGCCTCAGTAGTGAAAACGGGCGTTAAGCACCATTAGGAAAAAAAAAAAAAAAGGCACGTAATACAGTCTCAAGACTGAGCAAAATTTTTCGGCCGTTTCACGCCCTGAATTTAATGAGACGTTAATGACAAGAAATGTTAAAAAGCGTCCTTAAATAAACGAAATAATATCACAACTAAGTAACGTTTTCTCAATCTGCTCCTTGATTTTGATTCATTCTTTTAGCTTATGAAAAAAAAATATTGTATAAAGTGCACCAGTGCATATGAAAAATCGGCATTACAACCTAAAATAATTTTGAAACCATTAAGATGCCTACTGGGATTGTTATTTTTATTATTCCACACTTTTATTTACTGGAGCTTCCAACATAAACCCCCAATGTCAAGTAAACACATTCTCCCTCCACATCGCTTAACCAATAGGCCCATTAACTCCATTAGAAAGTGGAAGTTTAACTTTTAACATAAATTTCTTTCTTGTTTTCATTATCTTCTTCATCACCTTGAGTGCTACTGGAGCAAATAGCTCATAATTTATAGCAATATTATAATTAAATACGATCCAAATTTAATGGCGGTGCTTATATTACTATTTTATTATTATACTATGTGAAAAAGTAGTATTTGTAACTGTAGCACACTTAATTTTGAAATGTAAACTTGATCTATTCTGTGCTAAATCTGAATATTGTGATGGAAAACAGGAAATAGTGCATTTTTGCTCCAACTCCAATTCGTACACAATCGCTCAAAAGAGCATGGAAAAAAGGAAGTTCTTCCAACACACAGCTCACCGTTAACTCATTTTTTTTTTGTTCTCCCCCCTCCCTTGCATATCTGGGGCTAGAAAGTGAGCAAGAATTGGGATTAACTGAGGGAAAATGTCAGGTAAAAAACTCGTCAAGTTGATCAAGAAATTGCTAAGGAACTAGGCGCGCAGATTCAATAATTAATTTAAGGTCATTTGGAGAAAATGGGTGAATTGGAAAGATTAATAAATAGTTCAGAAACTTCATAAATGTGAATTGTGGTTCACTGTTTATAAATCGTTTTGCGATTGATGAAAAATGGAATGGTAACCACAAACGATCGGCTTGTTCTGATCAAGCGCCAAGTATTTTGCAAAACAAACTTATATTACGTAACGTTTATGCCGACTATTTGATGGTGCGAGGCTGTTTTAAGTCAATACTATTACTAAACTATGGGGAAGGTGTTATTTCGGAGAATAAATAAGAAAATACTTCAAAATCTGCATCACTCCACAGAAAAGGATCAGCTCTACTTCGTGATAATTCCGAGCAAAGAACCCGCAGAAGCTGATTTAACTGTGCAGTCTTTCACCAACTTTCACCAACCCGACGTTTTCCCACAGCAAATTCTTCTAGGGGATAAGTTTTCTTTCGCAGTAGCGGTCGACGCGTAACGGCCAATCGGTTCAAGGGTGTGAAAGGGTGTCAAAGTTCGCAGCTATGATTGACACATAAGTTATTAACTTATTACTAGCACTTAAATACTTAACAGGTGCACGTACTATTATCAAGCAAGAAGATGCTGGAACGTCTCTTCGTTTTGCAGATATTTCTGCCATTGCCTTATGAAATTAATTTTTATCCTACGCAGTTGCCTCTGAGAAAGTGAAGAAGTTTCTTCACCAATGTGTTTTTAGTTCATTTAATGTATATGGATTTGTCTTGTACACGTTTTCCTCTATGTCTCCCAGAGATAAAAATCCCAGGGTCCACATGTGATGACTCTATCGTAGAATATTTATTGAATTGCATGCAAGGAGATATGGGCTAGATATGCCGTTGTACAGTCATTCTAGAAAGTCATGAACCTATATTCCCCTCACAGTTAATTCACGTAAAAGGGGTTGCAAAATATTCTACATATACCTATCATTATTAATTTTTTTTTAAAAAAAGGGGCGTATTATTCTCTCGGCACTGTCATACCACACCTATCTTTTGATCGTGAGGGGTTTCTCGTGAAGCAGGTTAGGTGGGTTAACATACCCACTTAGATGGAACCAAGATTCGTCCCCAAAGAAAATTAGCTTAGACTCAATTTTCTCGTCATGCACATTATTCAAAATCCATTCACATATTCTACTCGTGGATGCAGGGTCACCCGGTTTATGTTCTTGCACTACAGTAATTTTATAGGGTTTTAACTTCAGTACCTTTGTAGCTATACAAAGGTACTGAATGCAAAACTCCCGTTTGCTGAGAAAGATGTCCATGTGAGTTTTAGGGGAACGTTCCAGAGCACGTCCAATGTTATCTAACGTTTCTTCTGTTAATACCTGCTGTAAATAGTGGCTGTATACGCTTTTATATCAAGAATACTTCCTCAAACATCGATTTGGAAGTTTAATATCAGGGAATATCTTTTGAAACAATCTCCGTACATCACGATCCGATTCTATAGGCGTGTACGAATCTTAAATAAATACTCTTTGGGTAACGAAATGTCCTTACGTTTAAAGAGTTAAACTCTTACTGACCTCTCCTCCGGCTCCCCGGCCGGATATCAAGAGTGGGAACGAGACGAGAACTGCAGAGCTCGGTGAACTGCGGCCAACTGCACGTGGAGCGATCCCGCGAAGGAAAAATCACTCAATATTACAAGCAACAACTGAGCGCGTTTAGAGAAACCTGCGGCTTAAGCTACGAATGGAAAAAAAGAAGAATCAATTTATAGCAAAATACAAAGGGTACATGCTAATGATGTTTGCTTTGAAGTATAAGACTTATGTATTCAGCTATGTTTATTTAGGCCTTTAGGCCTGATCCGTCACCAAATATGTAATATCAATTTGAAATTGATCTCTCCATTTCTTCATAGGATGGCCCATATATCATGTTTATATGTTCGTATGACGTAAAAATAACAGCAGGAAAAAATCAAAGGTGTTGAGATTCTAGGATAAAGAGGCACAAGAACAAAAATTGTAATAATTAATAAGAGAACGGAGCAAGCTAATCTTGGCTGTACGGATATTCAGAATATCTTCCCAAATTTCAACAACTAATTGGTGCAATAAAATACAACATTTGCGGAAATGTAGGAGAGACACAGTTTTAAAATATTACAATGTGAAGACAGTTCTTCTTTAGCCTACGGGTCAGAAATATGGACACTAACAAATGACAAGAAGAGAATAGAAGCAAGAGACCCCTGCGATCTTAGTGACACATACTGTAATACTTAAACTCTTCTGCAACTCAAATGCATGAGTTAACACTGCATTAGACAGAGATACAACTGCAGAAAACAAGAAAAAACGAACTTTCGGAAGCGATAAAACGGAGGAAAACTGGCCATAGAGTCGTTATTTAAAATAAATGTAAATGAAGATTTAATGGAGTGGCAAAATAAATGCAGTGGAATAGATCTGAATATGGACAAGGATTTCCGTCACATGTTGCTTTATAGTATTTCAGCAGTATACGCGATGAGAAAACTTTGACCTAATAAACTGTATCCTTCAGTAGGAAGCCAACACAATGATGTGGAAACAAGCGAGATTTAGACAAAAAATTCCCCCAACAAACGTTTTCATTTGCTAAAGTACGCTCTGGTTGCAGTAAATACTTCATTTTTATAGAGTGATGCAAACGCAAAGGACGTATATACTTCAGGAAAACAAACGCATGCAAATGAGACAAATGTAAAAGAATGCATTTTTATTTATATGTATTGATATCTGAATGTAATACACTGACATTTTACAGATGTTCTATTCCATTTAAATACCTTTAACGTTCAGTACAACTAGTACTCCGGAAATGGTTTCCTTTTTTAGAGTGTGCTCTTTTTCTTGCACCTAAAATATTGCTATTTTCAATCTCACTGGAAATGCTCTCTTTGCTAGAATTTATTTATTGTCCGAAGTGTCAACAACATTGAAAAACATCAAATGAATTTATTTTGAATGTGAATTTCATATTTTGTTTTCAATATAATGTTTTCATATAATATTTTATATGAAAGGAAATTTTGAAGCCCATTATTTTTATCCGACTTTTTTTTCTTCAAATTTTAGAAAACGTATCTTAAAGCCTTAAAGATAAAAGGATTATGTTTTATCCATATTTTACTGCACTTCTATACTTATTCATGTTGTTATTAAATGAGTGTCTTTAAAATGTAATAAATTTTAATTTATTTAGCTTGTTTTAAGATACAAATGGAAAATTAAAAAAATAGTAATAATAAACTAATAAAAATTTAATGTGCCCGTAAATATACCATTCAACCCAACTAACTTAATTCAGCTCGAATATCTTATTAACTGAGAGGACCCAAAATTCCCAAATTTTAGGATAAATAGGGAGAAAACTTTGGAGTTATTTGATGAAAAAAAATTAATTTCCTTTAACTTAATAAAATTTCTCAAACCTCTCTTAAAAATGTGTTGTTTCCAGTGCCATTTTTAAAATCTGTATTCAGTGTTTAAATAATTCTTACGGTTAGCTATGAAAGCAAGTATTGTATTGTTGCCTTCTCCCCCTTTGAAATTCAAAATGCTCTTGCTGAAAAGTAAATGTTAAGAGATCGATGAAAAAGGTATGCAAAATCATAAATATATAATTATTTTATTCTGAAAAGCTTTTTAAAATTCTTAACCTCATATATTTTAGGTGAAAATTTTAATTTAAAACCTTCTAGTAGCCTAACTGATGAAATATATTAAAGCCAGAATAAGTTTAAAGAAAAGCATATAGGATGAATTTGTTGACAGAATATACGATAAAAATTTTAACTTAGTTGCACAGTTTTAAAGAATTCAATAAAGGGCTAAATGGCAGTATTTGGGGAAATGGCTATCGTTTACACCACAAACAAGCGCCAGAGTTGGCATTTGTTGCATATTCAAAATTCCAAAATGATTAACATTTCTGGCATAAGAAGTATTTACTTCCTTTAATAAGAAGAATGGTACCAAACTTTGATCAAAATAATAGATCATTCTGGCTTCATTCAGCTAAAGTGAGAAGAGGTGAGTTTGGTAATTTCAATAACTTCCGAGTGGTTAAGTGAAACCAAGCAATCTTATAATTTTTTTTCAATTAAATATGAAACATTTCAGCAAATGTATTAGTTATTCGATATTTTGCATGCTATGTATACGTGCACCTCTTTATAATATTATTATCCGTTCTTTAACAACCATATTTAAATGTCACAAATAAGTAAAATATGCAATAGAAAGAAACTTGAAGCGATGCAACAATAAGAAATGATCAATACCGCCAGCACCACAACATTGCTACGGTGTAAATCGACATTCATCTTGAAAATCAACGGAAGAAGCTCTAGGATATAGGTAGATAGGTTTAATGCATACTACAGTTTCATCATTAACTTCAGAATTTGCACGATCCATATCCCCTTCTCCTTTAATTACTGCTATTTAGGTTAAATATGATATTTTGCCGTGCACTGCCATAATAAATACACCAATAGCAAAATGATGTGGTTCTAACATTTTCTATTAAACAAGTTCCTGATATGATTTCATTAAATCAATATTAACTTAATAAAAAACAAAAGAAGTAACACGCCACTGTTGATTTACTTCTAACTATAAACCTCTGTAATAAACCTGATAACTGCAAATTAATAACGTGATGAAATTAACCCACTGATCTCACATTCCGCCATTTTGTGTACTATCGATACCTACCTAGGGGTCTGTAAATAAAGACGGTCGTGAATTGAATATATTCTTGAGAAATTGATTTAAATAAAACATTTTGAGAAACGTTATTCTTAAATGTCACAGTTCCTTTTCAGAAATATATATATATGCGCAATTAAGTCAATTTGAGGAACGATACTCAGTAGCCTCAATGTATTATGAGTTCACGCTTTATGTAGTGACTTTTGGCCCACTCTGTATGTGCGACACCATGTTGTAACGTTTTCATGTAATGTCGTTAAGCGGATGCTGTTACCTCGAGGTCATGTGATGCATTACCACGTTGTCACGTCTTAGTAGTATGCTTAATAGCGTGGCTGTCTCCGATGGAGCATTAGGATGAAATATATTCCAACGTTAATAAACTCGTTCCATGTGAAGTTGACAAGAATCTGTCATCTTAATACCCGCTTGTAATTGGTTAAATCTATGCAAAGTGAGCAGAGGTAAGCGAGAAAGGAGATAAAGAAGATAAAACTTCTGTTTGACACCGATTTAAGATGCAGGGATTACCATGGTGACAGCAGCCCTTTCGTGAAATACGTCATTCTTTGATTTACAAATAAATGTTAAAACTATTTAATGATTATTTAAATATATGACACTAGAACTTGTAACAAGTTACGATACGAAGTTATATTAATGATATCTATATGGGGATGAAAGATGTTTTAAGTATATAAATCACATGCTCAATCTCATGTATATAATACAATATTTAAGCTGCAAAACACGCACAAAAAAGAGAGAGAAAAATACATTGTCATAAGTGTACCCTGCCATTCTTTATATGTCATCTTATGGCTGTTTGAAGTTAATACGTCATTTATCTATGAATTCCGCAACTGAATAACACGTCCTATTGCATAGAAAGTGTGTAAGAGCATTTTAATCTTTACGTGTTATCGAATAATAATTACAGAGTAATTGGAAGAGCATTTTATCTTCTGATGCATTCATAACTAACTCCTTTAAATAACAAAAATAAATTTGCAATGTACCTTTGCAGACTACTCTTTGTCTAGTGTTTATGTTTTGTATCTGGGTATATTTATTGAAATGGTCTTGATTTTTAATGTAAAGTTCATAACAGAAAGAATATACTCGCAAGGAAATTTTTTTTTTCCGAAATATATCTCCACGTAATCACGTAATTTTGTATTATTCGTATCACAAATTGCTCGTATTGTCTTCTTTTGGCTGTTAACTGATTTTACAAAATATTAAATTATATTTCATAATCCACAAGAAATATGCATATTATTTTCTTTTAAATGTAACCTCAGAACTAAAGTGATACAATGAGTGAAGTGCATAGGTTGCTGGTTTTATTTTTCGTATAATATACTCTGTATACGGTTTCCAATTGAAGTATTTGTCAACTTGGCATAGAAATTTGATATCATCGTGTGATATCTAGTGTGTGATTGTTATCACTTACATTTAATGTGATATAAGATGAGTTATATTTTATGTATTTCGTGATGACAGTTTTATCTAGATTAAATGATAATCTGTAGCTTTGAGTAGTGGTTTCGGTTTATTTACGGACGCTCTTTACCATCTCAGATCTTCAGCGTCCCATTCAATTTTGCTCAAAAGCCTCATCTTTCAGGCTTGAGGTTCTTTTGCATGCCGTAAACATATAACATGGGATCCACGACTTTACTTCCCTTCCGAAGGAAGCCATGCTTAGGATTTTTGCATCCGAAAAAATCCATCGATCCTGATCCGGATTGAACCCGGATCTTGGGTTTAGGAGGCAAGTTTGGTACACCACCAGGACGACTGTTAGCTTTGAACCAGTTACGAGTTGCATTGCGAACATAATTCATTTTTACACTATATTAGCAAAGTTATTCCAGTAATTATTACAAGGAGCATTAGCAAACACAGTAGGGACACTAATGTTATTTAATGATAATTAGGTAATTTATGTAAAATAAAAATTAGTGGGCCAGAATTGATCCCCAGGGAACTCCATGTTCAATAATTTGGACTATACTGATTGTTTTCTGAACACGTTAATCGCACCTTTTGTTTTGTATTGTCTAGGTAAGAAATGAACCAGCTTAGACTTCATTTTTATTGCAAAAAAGCTTATTTTTCCTATCAGAATTTCATGGTTAACACAATCAAATGATTTAGCTAGATCACAGAAAATTCTTCCAACATGTCAGAATGCATTTGTAAGTTAATATATTGCATTTTCTGTTAATCTGCCTTGCTTGAAGTCAAATTGTTCTTTTGACAGAATATTGTTGCATTCAAGTAAATTATACAATTCATCAAATATTTTTGAAAATATTGCTAAAGTGATATGGGTCTTGCAAATCTCGTGTTTGTCTCCTTTTTTAATTATTTAACAATGGAGTATTTAAATCGTTCTGAGAAAATGCCAAATGAAAGCAATTCTTTACATAGATAACTGAAAGGTGTTGATGAGAAAGCTTTTGACATTTTACTGGTGATTGCATTACATCTTGATGAAATTTTTGTTTTGAGTGAATTCATAATTTCAGTTATTTATAATTGTGTTGTCCTATAATGGTTGTAATATATTCAAAAGGAATTCTTTTAGAACCTAGAGGTCTAGACTGGATGATTCTGACAGTTTGTGAAGTTGTTTAAATGTCAACGTTAATGCTCTGAAAAAAGTCCTGTTCCCCACTGTGAATACAAACACGAAATATGCTAATTAGAGCTGAGCTGACTAACAGAAAAAATTAAATATTATTTCGTGTACTGAAAGAGCTTAACTTGTAAACACCGTTTTCCAACTACATCGTTGGTAATGTACACACTGGTTAAGAAAGCATAACATTCAACGATCGAGTTTTACTTAGTCACAAATATTATATAGGCATTAATAATAACTTCTGACATTAACTAAGCCAAGATGCAGTTTGATACATCACAGCACCACTGCTACTTGACTCTGCGTTTGCCTTGCAACCCGACAAATTAGAAAGCCAATTGCGACTGCACTTTTACAAGTTATTTGAAACCCACAGTCAAAGAGCATAGACACTTTTTTTAATGAAAAATTCATGCCATTTAGTGCTGCATTTATTGAAGTTCGTTTTACTAAATAAATGCATGAAAAGTACAGTGAGGTTATTTAAGTTACGCGTCACCTAAGCGTGATTGCTTACTGCGGAAGTGTAGCCGCCCCAAACTGTAAATAAAAAAGAGTTGCAGCGCGCAAAGCAATAAACACCATATTTAAAACTAATAATAATAAGAACTGTTAAGAGATTTGAAAATTGTGTCCCTCAGCGGTAATACATTGCCGACATTTGCGTAGGAAATTCCTATGTTTCATCTAACTTTTCTTCCGTAAGAACAAGGCGAGGTGGTTGGAAACACGTTTCTTGTCAATACCTCGACTCTCGTAATTCTTTTTAACAATTTGGCGAAAAGTTTGTCTATCTGGAACATTTCTTAGAATCGCCTTAGCCCTTTCTGTGCAAGAATTCGTTTTCATATATGTATCATACATAACCCGTTCTTTAGGATGATATTTATATAATTGCATAACCAAATAACAAAAATTAGCACACAATTTACGCACAATGAAAATATGCAGTAACTCACGAACGCACAACCACTCGCTGGCAATGCCTCCCTCAAACTGAATACAAGCTGCTACCTGCACCGGCATTATAGGTTTTGACGATTGATTTCTCCCAGTATATAGCCGCGTTTTGCTGGCCCGTAACTCAGATAACCTCAGACATACAAATTGAGATAAAAAAACTGTGCAAAGGAATTCCATTTTGTGTTCATCATTATGGGGAAATAGCATTTCAAATTAAAGCTACAGTGAAATAATGTCTCTACTACATCATTTGCTGTTGATTTTGTTGAAATAAATGTTTATAAGAGTGAGGAAGAGTTTAGTGCCCCTGAGTCATCTAAAAAGCACCTAAAGCTGGTAAAATAAGAACTAATAAGTAATGTTAAACGATCTCAAGAATTTGTACCCTCACTTTCGCCTATTACTGTTGTAAATGCGAAGATTTACGATTCTCAAACAATTTATTGACTCTAAAGCTCAAATTTTCTTTGCAAATCTACCACATAAGCAATAAAATGATTAATTTTTGTAATTAAAAATACAATAGCTAATAGAACTAACAACATGCCCACATCATTAACTTTAGAACTTGTTAGATTCTCCCAGAATGTTCAAACATTGCAGTTTATTTGTTACATAAAATGTTTTTTTAATTTTTAAAACTTACACAACAAAAAGAAAATAAATAAAAATTGTGTAAGAATATTGACATACTTTTTGCATTTGAATCCTCTCTTTTTATTCATGTTTTGAATTACTGACATTTATATTAATGTTGAATTTTGTTTCTAGGTTAAAAAAAGCTAATATCTCGAACCAGCTGCTTGTGATTTGTCTATGGTCTTCATTCATTTTCGTTAACAATGGTACCACATTGTAAACCAATTTCTCTCTCTCTCTCTCTCTCTCTCTCTCTCTCTCTCTCTCTCTCTTGATTTCCATGAATTTTCAAGCTTGAATATCATCAAATTTTATTTGTCATTTATTATTTTCCTTTTAATTCCAAGAACGTCGTAGGAAAAAATGTATGCATCGTGATCATGAAATTTTCTTTTCGATGTTCGTGTGCTTGCGGAACTCGGCTCACATCTCGTCCCACAAAATTCCACACTCGTGCCAAAACGTACCACTTTACGACCTTGAGTCATAAATAACGTTCTGAGGCAGTTCCATATAGAAAAATGCAGAATGTTGCGAGATGTGCAGGGAAAGAAAATTATCGGAAAAAGGACGGCGCCCTAAGGAAAAAAGTAGCCAGTTTATGAAACAAATGAAATAAAAGTCCGCGATACTTACAAGTGTGTAAAGCAGAAGGAAATAAACGGACTAATGAAACAGCTGAATTGTGTTTTAACTTCATTACACAAGCAAGACGTATTAATAATGCTCTCTTGATGTGAATGTTTGATGCTACCCTCTTCTAATTCACAAGAAATGTTAAAACAATTATCGTACATGTGTTTAGCTGAGAGGAATTAATGTCATTAAATTGCTAAAGCGCGCATTGGAGTATTCAATTTGCGAACCGCTACGCGTGCTTCCAGACTTGAGGGGTGTCATTTATGATTCACCTTCAATAAATTTCATTATGTAGAGTGCCGCAAAATTAAATTGAAAAATGTGGTAGATATTCGGTCAGAAAAAGCACTGAATTAAGGGTAGTGTGAAAACCCATCCCTCTAATGTTAAATTTATCAACTTCAGCTCCCATTTTCTCTAGAACTATTAAAAATAATGAAATGAAACGTTTATAGCATACAGATGCATATAAATGAAATTTGCTGATCTATTTTCACTGCTATGAAGCAAAGTATAAATTCTTTTCAGTTGTTTGTCTTTTTTATATTTTTTCCCCAACATTTTATTTTTTTACGTTATCACATTTTGTACTAGCTCTACTATAACAAATTCACATCATCATAATAATATCATGAATAAGTGGGAAAAGTTTCAAAGCGATAGCTTATGCAGATCGTTAAAAAATGGGAAAGGTATGGGGGAAAAAAAGTTAGTCTCAATAATTGCAGCCAAAAAAAACTGATTTTACACAAAAAAGTAACCTTTTGAGGAAAACACCAACTAAAACCCTCCAACATTGTAAAACAACAAAGGAGAATGACATAGAAACAAACGTCGCCAATTTATGAAACACAACATTTTGTATCATTGAAGACAAGCCACAGTCTTCTAGAACAAATTGTTCCTGAGATATTAAATTTTAACTGAACAAGTGCTCGCGAAATAAAATTAAAAAAAAATGTTTCTGCAGTGACGTAATTAAAATTTATTAAAAAAATTTATAATCCGCAAAAATTAATGAAAACCATGAAAATAAACAGAAAATTCTAAATATTAAAATGGTACAAAAAACAAAAATATGATTTTGACCCCCCTTTTTCTTTTTAATATTTCCCTTATATAAATGATCCTCTTAAATTAATTCGGCAATCCGTGTATGTATGTGAAGCCAGTTTATTGTGCTGAAACACGAGCTTATACCTGCACGAGAATGCGGCTTTTGTTGACAAATAAAGCTGAAAATGGAATGTTAGTGTTAGTTTAAAACAGCGAGTTCATCTTCATAACTAAGGCAAATTGTGAAGCAGGCTACGGCAATTTTCTGAAGGCTATTTCTTTAGGAGTTATAAATAACGTAACAGCTACAGCCTAATAATTCCAAAAGAATGTTTTTTAAAGAAAACAAACATAAGAATCTAAAACAAAAATAAAATAATTCCTCCCGTTCGTGAGAAAAATGAAGGACTTTATTTTTCAAAATTTGCCGGTTTGAGTGAATACTCATTTTAAGTAAATGTCATTTTAAAAAAAGCTAATTTAGATATTGAGTGGGGATTATGAAAACTACGTTGAATACATTTTAGGTTCATTCCCAGCCACCCAACTTTGAAATTTCAAATGATACCCTAACTTTATTATTTGAATTTGGGCAAAATAAAAAATAAGACGATAGCTGAAGAAACAAAACAAAAATTTTCGGTTAATATTGCAATTATTCATATTAGGATAATGCAGCCTATTTCAAAACTCCAGACTAGCACTCTTATTAATGTTCTTTCTTGTAGGATAGTCACCATTTTAAAACAATTTATTAGCAAAAACAACTGTTATATACATTAGCTCATTAGTTTTGTAGTTTATTCTGTCCAAATTCAAACAACAATCCAGGTTTCTAGACAACAATAGCAAATAAAAGACGTGATAAAAATGCAATCATAAATATTAAACGTAGAAGGTGGGAGTAGATGAAATGTAAATGCAATCAACGTTGGGTTTAAGGGAAGGGGGAGTCAAAATTCATATTTTTTGTTTTTTGTACCATTTTAATATTTGAAATGTTCTGTTTATTTTGACATGATTTCCATTAATGTTCTTTGGTTGTGAATATTTTAATAACTTGTAATTATGTCACTGCAGAAGCATTTTTTTTATTAATTTTATTTCGCGAACCCTTTCATTTAAAATTCTGTAACTGAGCAACTATTTGCTCTAGAAGGCTGTGGTTTGTCTTGAATGATAGAAAAGTTTCATAAATTGGCAGCGTTTATTTCCATGATATCATACTTTGTTATGTTACAATTTGGGAGGTGGGGGTTTTCCCAAAAAGTTATTTTTGTAAAAACTTTTTTTGACTGCAATTATTGAAAAACTACATTTTTTGGCATAATTGTCCCCATTTTTTTAGGATCTGTATCTACCATCACTCTGAAACTTTTCCCACTTATTCGTGATATTATTGTGATGACATGGGTCTATTATGGTAGAGCTAGGACAAAATGTGACGATGTAAAGAAATAAAATGTTGGAAAAAAAAAAAATAGAAAAAAAGGCTAACAATTCAAAAGAAATTATAATTTGCTTCAAATGGTATAGTAGTGAGAATAGATCAGCAAACTTCAATTAAGTGCAACTGTATGGATTAGGATTATTCTTAAGGATTATTAGCTTTAATAATCCTTAAGAAAATGAGAACAGAAGCTAGTTAATTGAGCATTACAAGAATAGATTTTCATACTCCTCTTAAAGTTTTTCCTGATACGAATTTTGATATTAATGTTTTTTTGTTTGTTTTTCTATTTAAATTGAATTCATTTTTAATAGACAGTTGTTCAGACGGGCACGTTTTAAAATGAAAATAGTGTATAAAGGTAATGAAACAGAAAGCGTTTTCTTCCCATCGCAAAAGTAAACGACATTTGGATTTATGCGTTTAGCTTAAGCATAACAATAAACATATTTGTTGCTCCTAAAAACTCACCTAAATTGGAAAAATCTACCAATGTTAAAACCGCGAACGTACGTGTACTTATTAATTCTTACAAAAAAGTTCCTTGCCACATCTTTTATGTTCTTCTACCCACTACCTCCAAGTGTGCTGCAATGGCTTCGCTATTGTAAGAAAATTGGGTTCACGCAGTTTCTCTTTCACTTTCGGGAAAATAAAAAGTCACAGCGGGGGCCAATCTTGGGGACGTCTTCGCTCGGAAATCCAACTCTTTGCAGTCATTTAAAATTTAAGTGAACCTTCTCCGATTTACTGCTAGCGTTCAGTGATTACATTTTAATGTTAATCCCCTTCCCCGAAAACCAGAATATAATTACAATTTAATTTTCTTTACAATGTGTTTTGGACCTTATGCACCTCTTAGAGATGTCGATATCAATCGCTATATCCTTGACGAGAATTCTCATCTAATGCTGGACTTTCGAGTTACCTGAATTTACTTTATTTAATCTCAAATGCTATTTAATTTTAATTAAATTTACACTATTTGCAGATTTGTTCAAATTTACAACTAAAAATTATACATGATGTCCCAGAATTGCTCTACTTAATTTCCTTTAGCTGTTAGTGATTTCTGGTCTGCTAAATTTACTGTCAATTCACGTGATTAATGTATTTATTAATCAATAACATTGAATGTTATATAATCTTATTGTGCAATGTTTATATCGTTATAACTTGATTCTATATCAGGACATAATACTCCAAGTTAATTTTTATTTATTCATCCTTTACATTTATCAATACGACTTAAATTTTAAAATCTACAGTGTTAATACTATAACTAAACAAAACTAAAGCTTCAAAAAACTAAACCGGTACTGCAAACCAGCACTACGGCTACTTTAACTTAACATATAATTAAACCTACAATTCCTACTGGTACCCAGTAGCAAGCAATACATTTTTTACATTTCATTTAATTTCAGTCAACGTACCGTTTAGAAGTCTTAACTTTTACAATTAATTAATTTACCTTTTTTTTTTTTTTTTTGCGCAATTGAATATCTAAAATCTTAATTTATGCTGCGTTCGGTATCCGGACTGCTCCCCACATGAATTCCAGGCAACAGACCTGGACATCAATGAGGTTGCTGCTGGTCTCAAGCAGCAGCTGTACTGTATCATGGTGTGTTGAGAGTGCTGTTTCCTTCTCTTCTCTTTTTACTTCTTCCTCTTCTACTTTTCAATATATTTCTTACATTTTCTTTTGTTCTCGGTCTACTTCAGCTGCTTG
Source organism: Metallyticus violacea (assembly GCA_030762175.1). Lineage (NCBI taxonomy): Eukaryota > Metazoa > Arthropoda > Insecta > Mantodea > Metallyticidae > Metallyticus > Metallyticus violacea. The sequence goes on along the minus strand of CM060832.1, from coordinate 82,926,908 downwards.
CTTTCCACCCGAAGACTACGATTATCCTCTTCTGCTGTTATGACAATCAGGGTCTGTAACGCGTTCTCAGAAATTAGGAATTGACAGTTGTTAAATCTGCTGCAGTTTTACCCAGCTCTTACAACGTAATGCGGACTGCCTATTTCGGAAAAATATGTGAGACACCATGTATATTAAATTTTAAGTGTATTAGCGCGCGCGCACACACACACACGTACTCACTCACTTTTTCTTCTTTTTTTCTATTTATAAAAGGGTTAAAATACACTCCCAAGCTTGCTTTCTGTTTTGCAATGCATGTATGAACAAGTGAAGAAGAAAACGAAGCCGAAAAGGAAGAAACTCGTGACGGAGTTTACTTATTGATAGTAAAATCCTAATATATATATATAAAACATTTATTGGTAAGGTATCAGGAGTAAAGATATTACGTTTAAGTTTTGAACATGCAATCCTACCTAAATCGTACAGATGGCAAGTAATATTTCGTATGAAAGATATAATACAAGTTGTGCCGTTGGAGCCCGCATCTGTATATGCTTTCGTGCCAAATACCTGTTTTCCTTCCTCTCGCCTTCCTACCCTGGTGCAAACCACTCCCTTTGTCCTTTCTTTTATTGGTTTACTCTAACTTCGAATATACTGGAAGTGCTATGACGTCACAATCATACCCTCGACCTACAGCCTTCTTGCTTCTGAGGGAGTAGCGCTTTAATCAGAGTTAGATATCTTTTCTAAATAATTGTAGAATTATTCTTCTCCCTTCCGTGTTACAATGTTAAACTAGTACCTTGTAAAGGTATTTAAATTTCGTTAATATGCTGACCTTCACACTTTCATTTGTTAAATTACAGGCAAACACAGTTTATAAAATTTTCTTCTTGTCAATAACACATTTGGTGAGTTATGGTGTATAGTTTATGATAATTGTTGTAATAAATATATATGCCAAAGAAGTTAATTCTCTCGTACTTGGAAACTACCATTCCCTCCCATTTCCTGGTTTCTTCTTCTTAGCCGCTTCCTAAATTAAATGCTTGCGCAGGCATCAACAGGAGGGTACCGTATAAAATTATAATAATCCAAAAGTCGCTAAGGAATGTAAAGACATGTAAAGTACGAACTTTTGAACAATATTTCTTTCCCAGTATGCCTCGCTAGATCTATTATATATTGGAATATGAACCAAATTAACTTCGCTTATCTTAGTATTTCCAAAGTCACCGAATTTTACATCGTATTTTGGGGAGACTGCAAAATAATGCACTATGAAGTGCAGAGCAGTCCAAACGCTTTCCTAGCATATCACAAGGTCGGGGGTCTACCCTCATGTTGAGGCAGGTGTCTCTCTCTGGATGGTACAGATCAATACGCTTGCCGAAAGCACGGCACGGCATATAAAACTGTAATGTTTCACACGTGCTCTATACCTTGCGAAAATAACCACTCATTTGTTTCAAACTTTACCAGGGCCCTGTTTCACAAAAGTATAGTCTAATACATACAAATATATTAGTGCAGGTTGTTGTAAAGTATGGTCTAGTAACTTTCTATTCCAAAAGAAATGCTACACTAGTAAAGTATTAATAAAAAGTTACAAGTAACATCATGTGGACGTCATATAAGAGCAAGATGGAGGAACAGCTGTCTGCCATACGTCGCCATATCTTGAATTAGGTTATGTTCACTCTTTAGGGTTTTTTAATGCACCAAGCGGATCATTGTCATTTCTGCAAAATGGGTATTGTTTATTTCTCAGACATAATGATAATTTAAATACTTTATTATGCATTTATCGATATTCAAGCATAATAATCTACTTTGATACGACGGTCCCATAAGACTACCTTTAGGAGCATCAATTTCAATCGTCGAGAGATGGCAGAAGAATCGCGCTTCCCGGTTGCTCTCAGGTCATTTTATTAGGCCATTTGATCCATTATATTTGTTTATTTGTTTATATTGTTTGGCGATCACGTTTTCATAATCAAAAAACTGGGAAAATTGTGTCAAAAGAAATTATTCTAAAAGAGAATGAAAAATTATTTTTGTAGCAAGTAGCAAGAACCTTAAAAATGCATTAACTAAGATGCTGGTCTAAAATATGCATCTGGAAAAGCAACGTCAATGTCAATCATAAGCCGTACTTTATTTGCGCTTAATCTCACTTTATCATTATACACAAATATTTATTCTTTCTTTATACATATTCCTGCTTATCACTATCATCACTTTCGCTAATATGGGGTCAACTGGCTCCCAAAATCATTAAAAACATAATAAATTTTATGCTAGTATTTGAAGTTACTAATGTCCGTATACTTGTAGAGAAATTTATACAAATTACCAGTGCCCGACTAATACTAATACTTTCATAGAACAGAACTACGAAAATTCACTTGTACACTTGTAAGTATGGCGTTGTAAAGTACAAGTGTAGCAGAAACCTTTGTGGAGCAAAATGTTACTAATAACTACAAGTTATAAATCCATGCACTTGTAATGTATTAGACCACACTTTTGTGAAACAGGGCCCAGAAAACGAAATAAGTATTAAAAACAAGAAATTTATTTCATCATAAAACATTTGTATAGTTTGTTAACGAAGTCGGTGCGTTTTGATTATGTGTGGCCGACATTGTGATCATTTTAGGTTAGGACTAAGGGAAGTTGCTTATTAGCACGCATCTTTATGGGAGTAACGTGGCTTACTGTAAACAGAAACAAACATATCTGCATTCCCCATGGCATGGCGGTATTGTAGCGGACTTTTGAGGCCGGAAAGCTGTGTTATCCCTGTGGAGGTGATAACGAGGGTAATATAGTTTGGGAACCCTTAAACGTATGGGATGAGTTAAATACATTAATGATGGCGCAAATGAGCTCGGTGTCCTTGGCGCCTTAAAGCATTCATCTTCTGAATGTAAGGGGGAAAAAAAAAAAAAAAAAATCTTACTCTGACAGTTTACCAAACTGGAAATTGAACCTAGAACATCCGGATTAGTAGTCGTAAACGCTACCATTGGACCAGGAGGGGGTCACCATAGTATCCCAGTAAAGGATATTTTACCATTGCTGTAATTGTACCAGCATCGGCCGGGATTCGGTTCCATGTCATGTTAATGTAACACCTGAACAAATTAGGACCAGGTATGTACACATTGTTACATCAGTTTAGTCAGTAAAAGTTACCGCTCGATTGCAGTTAATATAAAAAAGTAAAGCAAAGCTAAACGACCTCAACCAAAGACTTGCGGAAACTGCACCAACAATAATGACTTTGGCAATATATTACAACAAAATAAAATAAAATAATATCTGCAATACTCCATCCCGGCACCTTGTTTCCTATATCGGGACGTATATTTCAATTTTTTTCAATTATTATTTATTAAAAAATCATTTTATTTTACATAATACATTTTACAGATCGTGATCTATAAAAAAGAAAATATAATATATAAACCAAATGGAAAATAGAATCAAACAATTCTTTAAGTAAGTTAATAATTTACATGCTACTTAGCTGGTGACCATTGCAACATCTAGAATAGCTACGCGAACAGTGCAAACTCAACAGTATGAAAAGCCCTACTTGCAACCCACATCACTGGCCATTCGGCGAAGTGAATTACCGCTTAAGTCTCTCAACATACTGTGGGTAAAGATCCTCTTCTTTTCCCTTCTGGTTACTAATTTCCCAATTCCGAAGCAACGGTTTTACAGAAATATTGGTCTATCCATCTCTCTTGGGCATTCTGCTGATCTAAATCCTCTTGGTTTGAAATACAACATTAGATAGTCGGTCTCTGCCATGCCACTCACATGATCTTTCCATTTACCTATTTCCGAATGATTCAATAATGTATAGGTAATGTGTAGGTAAAGATGACTATACAAGTCTTCGACTATAAATATTGTAAATAAATGTTGTTTGATTAGCTCCAGAAATAGTTGCTCATTATCTGCACTCTTGCGATAACCACAAGTACAGCCTCCCCCCCCCCCCTCCCTCTAGAGGCCGCTTATTCATACCAGCACGTTCCAAAAACGATGGGCGATGCGAACTTTTGTGTAACCTAACTGTTCTATTTGTTTCTTTTTTAAGTGTATACCGTTCAATGCCGATTGCTATGGTCTTCGAGACGAACGGAACGAATGAGTAATGGCGCAGGTTAGCCGGAAATATGTCCGCACCTAAAATTACCTAGCCTTTCTCTTTTTAGCATGAGAGAGAATTCAGTTGTATCAAGAATCGAAAGCGATCTCCGGTAAATAAGCGAACATTAAATACTTAAACGTGCTGCGCTTTTCTAATCTCTTTTTGATTTCGGATACATTTTCTAAAAATTATATCTGAAATGCATGAGATTGGTGATCGACAGCTGTGTCAGTTGCTGGTGATTCCTTGTCTGACTATAAAATTAACATCTCAAACATCTGCTCGTGTTTTATGTTGAAAGTTGAAAACCTGCAACGATTTAAGGTATAAGTTTCATTTCCAAATTTGCTAGTCTGAATAGCTACCATTTAAAATAAAGCTAATCGAGACAAAAACACACCCACTTAGATATTAAGGAAAATTTTGAAAACCAATGTTGATTGCATTAAAGCTAATTGAGACAAAAACACACCCACTTAGATATTAAGGGGAAGTTTGAAAACCAATGTTGATTGCATTAGGTTTCATCACTAAACCCCCAGCTAACCACTTTGAAATGTCAATGGCATCTCTTTACGCCTGCCTTACAACACTTTAGAGAGGGTTCAATTTTTATCACATCTTTTGATTTCTAAAGCACCCTGGATTATTTTTATTGTTGTTTCAATTAGAATAAATTGCAAAAGCTATTGGGTATTTAATGTAATAATTATATTTTTGGTAATACATTTTTTCAGAGGTATACCCAACAGAAGAAATCATAATGTAGGCAAATAAGTCAGGAGTTCCAAATAGGTTGTAATTATCCACTTTGTAGCCGACAATAGAATGTATAATGTAGTACATTGTAATATTACCTTTTCATCCTACAACCGAGTGAGTTTTTCTATTGTCCGAATTCAAATAAAAATAGCAGAATCGGATTAGCCAAGCAACGAAAGAGGTGATAACAATTTAATCCAGTTTAAAAATTAAGTTCCCTAAGATAGGAGTGCCATTTAAAATTTCCAAGTGAGAGTTACTCGGAGCGGGGTGCGTAACATGAAATATAATCAACTTTGATTTTAAACTTTTTCCACAATATCAAAATTGAAGGTTTGTTTGTTTAAATAAAATTTCTTTTAAGTAAGTAGCTATTTACAAAGAGACATATTGAAATGACAGGCCTGTATATTTTGCGATATGTCCCTATTTAGATTGCTTAAATGTTAAGGACAACGGTTATGAAGGATGAATGGAATTCAGCTGTAGCTCTGTGTGGTTTAGAACTACACAAAGAGATTATTGCTGCATAATAAAGCTGTGTGGCTCCGAATGCAAATACGGAGGGCGCAGTTTTGCTTACATTGAGCTTACAAGGGACTTTATCTAGGATTTTTGCAATATCTATGTAACTGCAAAAAACGAAATAAAACACAATGACGTCAGTAAACAAGTGCCCATTCGTATGGGCTGTGAAAACTGTGGCCGAAAATTCATGAAAGCACAGTTTCGAGAAATTATATCTTACTTTATATTATGGAATACACTTTTTTAACCATTTTAGCAATTATGTTCGTTTTATACTTAAAAAATTCAAAAAATTCATTTCTAAAGAAATTAAAGTTCTTCTTACATATTTAACAAACGTTTGAAACCCTGTTTGCAATTCTGAATCTCCTAGAATAGAACGGGTGAAATCTCTACTTTCTTATCATTAATTTGATCTTATGAAACCTTGAGGGCAGCTATTGTAATGAAATGGCGACGAGTACACCGTAGATACGAAATAAAAACGTTAATAAATAAAATTAAAAAAAAGAAAGTATATTCTCAGGGGTAGGAGTATAGTCAAACTGGTGTAATACCGCCTGCCGAGATGCCACCAGGATGTTATTAAACGAAGTCCAAGCTGTGATGTCTGTCGACTGACTTACAACTTGGTGATGTTCTTCTGTTTAATGTGGTGCTACAATTTTCCTATTCGATCTCGATGGCTAAGACGAGAAGGAATGTTATATTGGGATAATGGGCGTCGCTTCGGGGAATCGAGCTAGGTCGACTCCTCCAGGAAAGTTGAGGTGTTTCCAGACGAATGTTGAATAACTCAACCAACTCTGTTAAAAGTATAATTATTTATTAAAGGGTTTTCTTATATAGTTGGAGGTGGATTCTGCAAGCACCAAGGTTTCTCTCCTGTCTCCGAATAAATTCAGAGATATTTTATACAATTGTAATGCCCAAGGAGGAGTAATAATCACCCAGTCTAGACATAAGAGTTATTGTTAAACACTTCCCACCGCCATGAGGTCAACAGTCACCAGGACCTGACATCATAAGTTCTAAGAGGTTCATAGTTTTGGGTTTGTTAAGCTTAAAACTAAACAATACTTCATCAGCACAATAATTATGTCTATCTATAACATGCACACGTAGACATAATATTTTAAGTGAGTGGAAAAGAGCTTTTTGTTTATGCAAGTGTTTCTCTGAGGACCGTTTCAGGTCACGTCACCTCTGGGATGCACAGCATGGCAAGGAAAGTTACCCTTAATATTTATTACGCCTACGTCTTACTATGTTTGGGTTTATACAGTATGTTTCACTGACTAGGATATACAGTGTGCTCTTACACAATATCATGTTCTTATTATACTTTATCAATGTTACGATTCTAAAATACCACGCTTTCGTTACAAAGCTGACTCTTCATTACAATGGGTTTCAGCAACTTAGTCGGTGTGTATTAAAAAGCCACGTGTTCTGCAACGTTTAAGCGACAGCTGTAACACACTGACATTTTATAGATACTATTTCATAAGTAATGTCGATTTTGAACCAAAATTTTAATTCATATTTCTCCTGAGAAGAAATTAAACTAATCTTCAAAGTAAAGGCTATTAGATTCTATACTCTTGAGCCGCCTTTGTTGTCCCGCCACGGTACCAGTTTCTGGAATTGATGCGAGGAATCCGATGTGCCCACTCCACGGCTTCAATGTTTTTCTTCAATTACTTCCACGCAGGAAAACCATGGATCGCAACAAGTGGTAATCTGAAGGCACAAGATCAGGGCTATATGCTGGGTGTGGTAGCAATTCGACCATTTCCAAATCCTGGATTTTTTCCATGGTTGTTTGAGCGGCATGGGATCTCGCATTGTCCCACTGCAAGAAAGCTTCATTTTGATTAAATAATGCTGTGTATCTCTGTCTCAAAAACTTCATTAACTCATTTCGTTGTTTAGATTAAATATTCACATCGATTGCACGCCCGCTTGGAACTAACTCCCAGCGAATCACACCTTCAAAATTCCACCAGACACATAACATTACTTTAGAGCCGAACCGATCTTGGCAGGCTGGTGGAGATCGAGACACTTATTTCGAAGTGTCAGCGATTCGGTAATACATATACCCATTTTCATCACACGTGACAGTTCTGCTGATAATTCTATAATCATTAGGATTTGAGATAAGCTGGCAACAGATGTCCACTCTGTGTTGGGTCTGTTCAGGTGTTAATTCTTGAGGTATAGATCTGTTTTTTGTATGATTTTTAAGTGTCTTAGTGCGGCGATGTATGGTATCTTTTAATACACCGAAGTTTTTCTGACTGCCTAAGAGCACTTTTTTGCAATTTCCTTACAAAACTCTTGTATATATTTTCCATATTCCATATCTTATGTCCTCCAGACTTGGTAAGTGTTTAGTGTTTTCTTATCCATTATTGAAAAGTTGGAACCATTGTTGTGCTACACGCTCACTAACGGCACCTTCTCCTTCCAGCCGCAGCTTTCTAATCTGGTTTCCAGTAGTGCTTTGGAAGGACTTCAATCTCAAACTTTGTTACCTCTATTTTATAATTGTGCATTAACAAATGAACATTGACACATGATCCCAAATATGCGCACGTGACATCCTGTAATTATTTTTTTTTTTTCATTGATTTATTTAAGGACGCTCTTTAACAGCTCAGGTCATCAGCGTCCCATTCAACTCAGGGCGTGAAACGGCCGACAAATTTTGCTCAGAGGCCTCTCTTTCAGGCTTGAGGTTCTTTATCGTGCCGTAAATGTACGACACGGGACCCACGGCTTTACTTCCCTTCCGAAGGAAGCCATACTTACGATTTTTACGCCCGAAAAAATCCATCGGTCCTGGCCGGGTTCGAACCCGCGTTTTGGGTATAGGAGGCAAGTATGGTAACCACTACACCACCAGGACCGACATCCTGTAATTAATATTGCCAAACAAAAGAAAATGGATAAAATCTTACAAAATACCAAACTTAAAAATATAATTTTCTTATGAGACAACGGTGATGAGATGAGATGTTAAAGAGTGTCCGTAAGTAAAACTTGTGAGACAACCTGATATTTTAAGAAGAGCTTATGGAGCCACTTTTTATATTTCTGCACTAGAAAATTTCAAAGGTTTCTTAGTGCTCTATCAATGAATTACCTTCTTGTCTCATACTGTACAAGGTCTACCCAGAAATTATTTAAGTCATGTTGAACGTCTGGGGAAGAATGCATATAGATATAAGCTAATGAGACGCCGCTGAGTGAGTTTGTGTATTTATTTTTTAGGACGTGCACAGCATCGTGTCACTCCTGTCTGTGTCCCCCTGGAGTTCATAGTTGACACCGTGACTTTTAAACCGACGTTTACCCGCTGGACGAGATTAAGGAGAACGAGGCGAAACAGCTGATAGCGGTCCCATTAGAACACTAGAGACTTTAAGAAAAGTGAAAAAGGCGCTAGAATGTATGAGACACAAGAAGAAACTAATGCGACATTATTATGAGGTAAGTTCATTTTTTTATTAAAATTCCAGATTTTCTTTATGTGCTGAGAAATGTGAAAATCGGGGCTTAGGCAATCCCACTGATATTTAAATCAGTGCTATTATAGCTTAACTTACTAATACTGGGTGAACAATGCTTGACGCAACCGTGGAACCGGCTAGCAACTCTATATCGCTATGTCGGCGAAGGTGGGGAGTATATTTCCCCTCCGCTGCGCGAGACTTCAGTGTGAATTGAAACCCTGCGCAAGTAGCACGTGTTTGTTAGGCGACGTAATACAGTGTATTGAGTGGATGTGTATCATACGTGCGTACAGAATCAGCGCGTGCTGTAAGGAGATTATTTCAAGAGGAATTTCCTGATTTCCCCGATTTAACCCCATGCGATTTTTATCTCTTGGGGGGGGGGCATTAAAAGAGAAAGTGTACAAACAGATCCACTCACTTTAGATGAACTTACTAATATTCGTCAAGAAATTGTTGTCATTTCTAAAAGGGGACTGCAGAGTATAATGAACACTTTCCTAAGCAGATATCAGAAATGCTTGAACAACGAAGGGAGGCAGTATCAGCATCTCCTTGCTTAATATGCGTGAGTAATTTACTCTTCATTTTAAGTGTTTGTGTTATGTATGTTAGAAATAACCTACGCTATAAACCGTACTTTATTTACTCGAAACCGGTTGCGTGAAGGATCGTTCACCGCGTATTACATAAGCGAACACTTTATTCAACTTCACAGTGTCTCAAAACTATAAATAATTATACTAATAACCTGACAGTTAAATGAAACATTTTTATTCATCAGTAGCCTTCCAGTAGTTTCTCATTTATAACAGAAACTTTTTTTTCTCTCTCTTTTTGCTTTAGAGGTCTATCAGAATACAAAAACCAGTATATATGGTTGATAGATACTTCTGCTTTTAATGCCAAATACTATAACCGGACTTCCAGAATATGTTCTCATCGCTAGCTTGGGGTTTTGCATCTCGGGCAAAGCCTGCTCTCCTCCACATCCAAGACTGCCTTTGAACTTTTGAGCAGTACCAGTTTACATGTTCATAAAAATGGCAAGACAGCTCACTTTAAAGCAACTTATTTTTGCGTGTTAATGTTATTGTATATAGGAATCAGCTAGATTCCTAGAACTGCAATTCACAAGAGTCACATCCTAAGACGTACAGTTTTAACAGAAGACAAATTAGACGAAATTGGCGCAAATCTTGAACCTTAGCCAACAAAATCACTACCGAAATTAGCAGAAGTTGGGGTTTCAGTGTCTTCTGCACATACAACAACAATGCAAAAACTCAATCCTTACAAGTTAACATGTGTCCATTGTCTACAACAAGGTGATGGCGCAGCACGTGTGCATTGTTGTGAGTGGTTTCTTTCATCATTGACTGAAGAGTTAATCGATCCATAGCTTGTGTTCTTTTAAAACGAGGCGTGGTTCCGTCAAGTTGGTCGCATGAACATTCGCTATTTGTGTTCTGAAAATCCAAATTGTGTGGACCGGAAACCCCTCTTCATAGTAGTAAAATTGGATTTTGGTGTGGAATTAACGCAACACACATAATCGGGCCGATTTTTACAAGAAGACTGTAAATGGAGAGAGATAGGTATCTAAATTACTTTACCTAAATTATTTGAAGATCTCATTTTTTAATGAGCTGAATAAAGAAGAGAAAGCATGTAGTGATTTCAACAAGATTCTGCCGCTGCTCAAACAGCTGAGTAGTCCATGAATAAAATTAGGAAATGTTTGAAGATACAGAGATTAGTGCTCATGTAAAGCTCCCTCATTCCCCAGATTTAACAGTCTGTGATTTTTACTTGTGAATGTACTAAACAAATCCTCATGGAAGGATATTTCCAGCATTTGCTATAAGGTGAAATTTTATACAGAGTTTTAGGAAGCGAAGTCAGAGTATAAACGCGGCCGGCTGTGGCATGTCCCGCTACCGAGACGGAAATTCCCGTGCGAGCGGTAAGGACGTATTCTGATAGCCTTGTATATAAGACAGACATATAACCTTCATCAAGCAGAAACCCGTTACCAAGTGGAGGCTGTCCATTAACACTAAAAGAATGGATAATGTTTAAAAAATAACAAGTACTGCAGTACGCAGTTACAGATTTGAAAAGGAAACTAAAATTATTAATTAAACATGAAATAGTTTTACTCACATTACAAATATGAATCAGATAAAATCTTACAGCAAACTGTTTAAGAAAATGTATCTGTAATGAATGTTAAGATGTAAGCATCTTAATATATAAAGGAATCGGGAGAAAATTAAGGTGTTCATAATTGGTTGTTGATTCGGTTAATTTAAGGACGCTCTTTAACATCTCAGATCATCGGCATCCCATTCAATTCAGAGCATGAAATGACTGATAAATTTTGCTCAGAGGGCTCTTCTTTCAGGTTTGAGGGTATTTTATATGCCATACTTACGTTTTTATGCCCGAAGAAGTCCGTCGATCATGGCCGGAATTCAAGATTGATGTTCTCAGAAAGGAAAAAAGGAACGAAACAGACATCAGTATATATACATATATCAGTATAGTTTTCCTACTTTTGAATCTCTTCTAAATTTGTTTGGGCTTATTATTATTATTATTATTATTATTATTATTATTTTTTTTTTTTTTTTTTTTTTTGCCGTAACGGAAAACTCGTAAAAATAAATATTAAAACAGCAAATGGCTTTTTCAGAAGGCTGCACCTACCAGAATTAAAATACCTAATTATTTAAAAGCGTTCAACAGTGTTATAAAGTTGCAGAAATTCCGACACTTAAGTTCTTTAGGTATAAATAATATGTGAATTTGTTGCCAGTTTCTGAATGAAAGTTTTCCGGATACCAAGAGCGCGGGAAAAGTACATAATACACATGCGAACAAGGAACAGATGTTTAAGGCGTTGGATTGTTTGTTTTGCTGTTAATTTTCCTTTCGTCCCCCTTTGCTCTGCTGTTAACTGTAGAAGAAGCATTGCCTTAATATCAAGGTTCCCCTTTTTTTTCGAATTCCTTTTGCCTCTCCTCCCATCTGTCATTTGGAGCAAGCGTCATGTGGTTACTCGACCCACGCTTTTTTACCGCTTCCCTTTTGCTCGTATTAGAACCAATTAGTCATCACGTAATTGGACCACGTTTCTGTTCCCATGCTTCTTTGGCACTTTTCATTTCAATTTACAGAGAGAAAGAGGAGGTTGAGGACATGGGAAGAGGCTCGCTGATGCGTCCAGTCAAACTAACTGGCCATTCAGGGTCATTGGCAATCAAACGAAAGCGAAAGCTGTTTGTTCCGATTTCCAGAGTAAACTTTTTGTTTGTTCATAATATTTCTTCTGTTTTGCTTCATTACGTTCGTTCGCCTCTTTTGCTCGAGTGGCGGGCAAAAATTTGATTTACAACGTGAGAATGTACTTGTCAAGTATCATAAGCTTGTTCTTAATCTCATAGTTTGACTTATTTCATTTTCTCAGCAAATATTTCATTTGTGTTAGGGAAATTTTAACAAATGTTCATTGTTTTAATGTAAAGCATTAATAATTTGAACCGCAATATTCCAGAAATGTATCTTTTTCGCAGTATCTAATTTTAAATAAATGTTTTACAGTCATAAAACATTAAAATTATAGTAGGGAAGAAATTATTTTGTGATTGACACTTGCGCCGTGTTTATGCCGGCGACCCAGCTGGCGAGAGGCTCTTCCAATCAGATAACAAAAACATTTCACCGCTGTATATTGAAGAAAGTGAACTGGCATAATAAATTCGGAACAGCAATCGAATAACAAATCGTGAGATTTGCCGACGATGTTGTCTTATTCGCCAAAACACCGAAAGCAGTACAAACTATGCTGAAACAATTATGTGGCTCAGCAAAAATGCAGGGCTGTCACTAAACAAACTGAAAACACAGTTAATTACAAACGGACCAAAAACCCCGATAAAAATAGATGGAATACTCCTCATATATGTTAACGAATATACATATCTAGGACAACAGATTTTATTTCATGATAAAATGGAAAAAGAAGTACAAAGAAGGATCTAATTAACCTGAAGAGCATGTTGGGCCGTTAAGTTTACATTGTTACACCAAACACTAAGAAAATCGATTCCAGACGCTTGAAACCTGGGTATATCCTGTATGGGTGCCAGAATGGTCACTAACAGAAAAACAACATTCAAAAATGCAACGCAAGATCCTGGGAATAACTTAGAAGGACAAAACATCTATAGTATTAATAAATCAGTTATCTCAGACAACAGACGTTGCACAAAAAGCTACCAGAAGCAAACGGCAATGGGCCCATATGTTTCCTTATACATGTCACGCAAAGTGTAATTCATATCACTCATAGAGCTCGTTCCTTTTCTTATTTTAAGTTAAAAGAAACGTTCCTAAATTTATATCAATCCTAGCACACTCAAAATTATGTTGGGTTTATTTAGGTCACTGCTTATTTTACATATGTGATTTTATTTCTATTTCCCATTTATTATTTTATTACTTTGTCGTCATTTGAATTTTTAAAGTAACAACAAATTCAAAAGATATGAATTTTGCTTATATTATTACATATGAAGTATATATAAATTGATTTGTTTTTCTTAAATAAAGAGTTTGGGTTATTCCGTCTATGTATAAGGTCCATCGTATTTAACTCAGGTGTGTCTGAGTTTGTTTTAAACAATCACTTTCTCTTTCTCTCTCCCTTCCCTTCCCTTCCCTTCCCCTCCCCATATATAGCGCAACATATTACTGCCAGCTGACCTTTGAAGGGTTGTCCAAAGCAGCTTTTTTTTTCTAACGGTTTTCCCCCCTTTGCTGTATCTATGAAAATAATATAAGGCGTCCAGTTAACCTTTCACTGTTAGGGCAAATAGAGTTAGATCTATTGAATGCCATTGAAATTGACATGATGGTAAAGTTTTCATCAATTTATTATCACCTTCAGTGCTATACGCTTAACAGCAATTGCTTAAGTAATTGACCTTAAGGAAGCGATTTTTTTATTTTGTTTATTTAAGGACGCTCTTTAACATCTCAGGTCATCAGCGTCCCATTCAATTCAGGGTGTGAAACGACCGACAAATTTTGCTCAGAGGCCTCTTCTTTCAGGCTTGAGAGAGAGCAAATGTACGACACGGGGACCCACGGCTTTACACTCCCTTCCGAAGGAAGGATTTACTTAGGATTTTTACGCCCGAAAAAATGCATCGATCCTGGCCGGATGTGAACCCGCGATCTTGGGTTTAGAAGGTAAGTATGGTTACCACTATACCACCTGGACCGACGCAGAGTGACCCACGGTAACTGAAAAAAGATGGACAAGTTTGGCTACTAAGACAGGGAGTATCTGTGAACTGCGTGCAAAACACGAACTTCTTTCTATTTTACATTTACAGTTTTTTTTTCCCCTCTCTCTCTGGCCGCTCAGCAGAAGTTTTAGACCGGTGGTTATTTAACAAACAAAAAACTCGCTCTTACGTCTTCTTTCGACGCTGCAAGTGATGTCATTTCTCTCTTTTTTTCTTTCTCTCTCTGCCTTTTTATCTTCTACTGCAAGCATTAGCAATCAGTCCAGGTGCGGCCTTTTAAATTTATTAGTTCATCGTTTCATTGATCGATCAGTCTCTCTCTCTCGACACTGTAAATAGATCACTCAACATTATGCAAACAGAAGGACTGTTTTGCAAAGTGTCCCTTGAACAATGGGCTCCTTTTAAAATAACTTTATTTAAATATGTACACATTCAAAAATATACAAAAGTATTAATAAAGATTTAGATAGATTTTATTTTTTTAAAAAAAATTGTATTAAGTACTTAAAACAAAAATATGATAGCACTAAAAGAAAGTGTATCAACAATTATTAACTAATCAAGGCCTTTTGTTTATTTCTGAAGGCAGAATATCCTCAGCACACACGTAGACTTACTGACAAGATCAGGAATTACCAACTTAATTGTATTTACTTCAACCAGACATATTGCGTTGCAAAAGTTGGTTTAAAAACGCTCCAGACCTTGGTTCGACATGGGATACGTGAAATACTTTTTTCCCCATTAATAGTTGTATCAAAATAAGAAAGAATTGTTCATTTTAAGAACTGTCGGATTGTATTGGATTGATTAGTAGGGACGGATGAGGACATTTCGTTACCTCAGCCTTGTTCAAGGGACACATCCGAGAGGGATGAGTGAAGGACGGCCAGAGTTCAGGGTCGGAGAAATTTGGACATAATGCGGGGTCCGTATCAATATTTGCTCTTGGAACACTCCGACGCTGGTCTCCAAGGATTTTGAGCTCTTTAGGAAGTTCATTTTTCCGGGGCTGAAACATTTTCAAATTGCAAGCTACCACCAATCTGCACACAGCACCATCCCACCTGTAACAGAACCAACGAATTGAAATGATATAAAATAAGAGAGCTGAAAATTCATAAATAGCAAAATATTCATGGGAAAACAATGGGGAAAAATCACCAAAACCAGGATTTGAACCCGGAACCTCCCGAAAGCGGGTCGCAAGCGGTACCATCGGCTTAAAATCTGTGATTCATGGAATTGCAATACAACACTACACGAACTACATGAATCTGTCAAAACGTGTGTTGCCTGTAAGGATATAAAGATTATTGCAATAGCAATTTCGTGCGCAAAAGCATAAAAATAACTTATTTTATATTGTAATATATTGACATTTCAATACCCTTGGTTTCTCCTTTCATTGTTGATCACAGATTGAACTTCTAAGTTATCGCAATGGCTGTGAAAGGGAAAAAATGAACGTCTGTCTGTTACTCTCAAGTGTTAAGGAACCGGATCAACCTAGAGTGCATACCATCGCCAGAAATGGTTTCACTCCTCGCTTTGTGACAAATAAACATGACATTAATAACAAAATTCGACAAATAAAACCAGTAAATAAAATTCCATTAATACCTACAATGAATGTTAACAATAAGTTAGTATACGAATAAAATGTCAAACGTCTGTTTTTATTAAATTGTAAAGCTTGAGTAAAGGAGCCCATTGTTCTGAAATAAAGAGCAGGATGCAACTAAGCAAAGTAAGCCCAAAGTCTTTTATTGTTAACAAATAATTTTCTGAACTGCGGGCAAATATCGCACGTTTTATACGTGCAACTCCAATGTTCCATTATTGATCTTGTTAGTTTCCGAGTTGTGCACTGTTAATTTTTTAATTATTTTTCTCAATCAACATTTGGTACCTTAATGATATAGAATTATTTTCCATGCGTTAAATTGCTGATAGTTAAAGTTTTTGCTTCTAACCTCTTCCATAATTTTCAAACGTAGCGGGGCTTCATCTTAAGATCGTCATAGAAAGTATTTGCAAACAGGATTTCCGCAAGCCATAACGAAATTCAAAATCATGGAAGCAAATAAAAGAAACGGAATTACACGCAGCTCTGAAAAGAAAGTTGAGAATGCCTTTGTTGTTAAGATGGAAAGGGAAAACGTGATATGGTATATCTGGTTTTTCGTCATCGCACAGTCAAAGACAGAAAAGATAAAAGAAATGTAAATAAGAAAGGCAGCCTTGGAGGTAGATATATCTCATTTCGTCTAGGATCAAAAGTGACCCAAGACAGCTTATCGTCTTTGAAGTATAGCTGCTGCCTTTGCTATGTTTTCCAGAAGAAATTAGTCTTTGAAATATTTATGCTCAGGCAGTGAAACTCTTTTCAACCCGAATGTATTCTCATTGTTAGAGCAAGCATAAGTGAAAAGAGGCAAGGACTACTTAGCATAGGAGCTGCTTGGAGTATTTCTCCCATTCTTTCCCTTGCTAATTACTTCGAATTAAACCACAGATTGTTTTTAGTTTCCACACCTTATGAGAAGATAATTGTATAATAATTGTAAACTATTTGTTTGCTTACTGCAATATTTATTTCATAGTTGTCCTATCTTTACAAACTCAGTTTTTTAGTCGGTCCTAGTGATCCAGTGGTAACAATACTTTCCTCATATATCCAAGTCGCGGGTTCAAACCCGGCCAGGGTCAATGGGTTTTTTCCGGCGTAAAAATTCTAAGTATGGCTTCCTTCGGAAGGGAAACAAAGTAATGGGGTCCAGTGACATATATTTACGTCAAATAAAAGAACCTATAGCCTGAAAGAAGAGGCCTCTAAGCAAAATTGATTGGACGTTTTACGCCCTGAATAGAATAAGACACTAATTACTGAGATGTTAAAGAGCGTCGTAAATAAATAAATAAGATCGCTTTTTAGTAACTGAATCTAACAGTTCATTTTTAGCATTTTCAGCGGTCAGCAAGTTTTCTAGGACGACGAGAAACCTGTTTTGAGATGTTTTGCTACGTAATAATTGATAGCGCATACAATTGTGAATATCACGAAACCAGTGGCTTAAGGCGTGCTTAAGTTTAGTCAACAAGAATTGGAAAAGTGTCTAAATTAGTTATTCAGCTTATCTGTGTACATAACCCGCAACTGCAGTTACAATGAGAGATATCTGTCAAAACCAACCATGCTCTTCAATTCATCAGTGAAATCCTTGAAATCCACTGAATTCGTAATGTCTCTTTACATTCAACAATATTAAAGACTCCAGTCTCTCCCGTATGTGGGTGAACATCATCAGTGCCCACCGCCTATGGTGCCTCAGTAGTAAAAACGGGCGTTAAACACTATTAAAAAAAACGCAGCTTGCTGTTCATAATATTCAGTTTTCAAAACACTCTTTTATAAGAACTAAAGACTTGAATTGTATAAAATGTTACTATAGTTTTTGTCCCTTTTCATTAAGCTGTTCTTTAATGTGTTATTTGAATTAACCTTCGTCACAGTAACAGATGAGTTTCTCTTGAGGGTTTTTACACTTGTCATCAGTTGCTACTGTATTCCCAGCAGTCACCCTTTACGATTTTGCCAGTCTCGTTTTTGCAGATTACGTCTTTTCATCATTTGGGCGACACAAGATTTCCTTGATGCTCTTGGCCGTCCACGCTTCCTCCTTCCAGAAGGTGACCATTAAAGAAACCTCTTAGGCCATCTCACCCCAGTCATTTATTCTATTGATGTGCCGTACCTAGGTCATTTTTCAGAATTGTTATATCTGTTGATATATCCTTATGTTGTACTTTCAAAAAAATTTGACAAAACAGACAAATCTTCACTTGTAGTACCCAACTTCAAAAGATGGTTCATTGAGGTAACTACCTTAACAATTTCTTGTTCATATCGTGCACCAAGTCCACTAATCAGAGAATCCAAGAGAGTTGAAGCAATCTACTCGCATCTCATCTTCCTCAGAATGGTGTACAAGAACAGTCTTCTATTTGCTTGATAGTTTCCGTCTCTTAATGGCGATTGCCTGCTCAATGCAAACTTTACAAGACTCAAAGATGATTTCCTTGGCATTCTTAGGGACATTCACGTAAGAACTTAACGCCTTAAATCATTAAGCACAATCCAGCACATGCCTGCAATCCAAATATCTTACCTTGAGATTTAAAACATTTTAAAGTCTTTAAAGTGGTAATTTCATTCCAGCCAAGCGGTTTGTCAAGGTTGTGACAGCAACCAAGGAACGTCTGTCTTTATGACGGATATTAAGAAACCACTAACTGTTGTACCTATATGTTAGCAGCAAGTATATTCTGTTCATATGAATAAACGTGTCTTTCATTTAATGGGGTGGTTCACGAACGTTGTTCTTGCCACAGCGAACCTAGCCTCCAGCATGCGTACAGTGAAGGCCTTGGGGCGTCGACTTTTCGTGGGCAACCTTTTTCATTGGGTTTGAACATAACTTACGTTCGATAGTAACAAAACCTTTATATTTATAGTATAGATATCCGTTGTTTTCTATTAATAAGGCGATACAAGTAGTTATAGAAAGGTAGAACTATCACGATTTAATGAACCTTATTGACGTCGTTCTGGCAGAAGTCACTAAGTCGAAAATTGCCTCTTTTGAGATATTAACACTACTGTATAGGAAGCTTTATAGTCTGACAGAACACATAAGATGATGTTCCTGTTTGTTTCTATGTAATAGATACCTTATATTTTTATTTATTCCAGCAGAAATCACTGAATGCACCAAATTACTTTTGTTTGGCATAGTATGTATGTAAAAATAAATTAAGTTTGTCAACATTGCATAACATTATTTAGGTCAACTTTAAACATAAAAATAGTTATATCTCTAAACATAAATTTTGGACTAAGTGAATTCTGCCATAATGATTTCATTTAGTATTTAATTAATAATTAATAAAGCTCGAAGTTACGGAATTGCACTTTTAAACTAGATTTAGTTTTGATAGCGGCATATGTCTTGAAAGAAAATTATATACATACCAGCAAGATGTTTAATAATGGACGATATGTTCAGGGACTTGGGGAAAAAATCGCACATTTCAATATAAGTGCATTAGCTTAGAACGCTTAACTTTACTGAAATAAACTTTGTTTAATACAACATTTTGATAAGTGTAGTGTAGTGTTTTTTTTTTTTTTTTTTTTTTTTTTTTTTTTTTTTTTTTTTTGTAGTCTGGTTGTTTAATGCGTTCCTTTAAATTTTCCAGCGCGGCAGTTGAATTTTTTAAAAACATAATTTTAATAACTACAAAGTCAATGTAAAACATGGTATTAGAAATGTTGAAGTAGATGCTAAACAGTGGATTTTGAAAAAATAAATTAGATAACCTTTAACAGCCATTTTATTTGTAAGAATGTTAAACATGAACCAAATACTATAACTATCTCGCCATATAAAAACTTAGTCAAGAATAATTTACAGAATTATAGCACTACTGCTTTATTGCATGATCACATAGCATTAAAAATAATCTCTGAATTGTTGGTTGCAATTGCAATTCAAGGTAGAAGTGATAAATGAGGACTACAAAATAAGTATTAAAAACAGCGCTCTGAGCGTGTATTGCAAGCTTTTATGAAATTACATTATAGTCATATTATGCAAGATTTTTTTTTCAACTGGCTATAAAGTTACGATTCTTTTTTCATGTTATCCTGGGACCGAAAACACTCAGCTTTTCTTTAGCGTAAAATCTCTTTTCATGGAACTGACATGACGTTCCCTTGGGCGCATAAGAGAGAAAAGCGGATAAATAATAGCAGTCCATGAAAACAGACAGGAAGAAAGTTGAAACAGTGTGTGATTATATTGTCATTCTTGCGCCCACCCTACAAAATAAAATACCTACGGCCACAAAGTTATAAGCCAGCTGGAGACAGAAGAGTAATTGGTTCCAATGGAGAAATAACTTGTGCTTAACAACAGAGCACGCACTGGTTGGCATTTTGACTGTAATTGTGCAAATTGCTAATTGTTTTATTTAAGGAAGGAAGAATTCCAGGCCTAAGTTTAGTAAACCTCCCCGGCATTTGCCATTTATTTCGTCGCTCTGGTTACCGAACGGAGTGGAAGTGAGAAATAAAGCCACCAGGTAGCATATTTACTTAGAAATAAGGACCTATAAAATACCTTGAGCAGGCTACACTCAAAATAGAAATATAATACGGGAAGAGGTTATACCACAAGAACAGATAATAAGAATTAATGAAGAAGAGGAAGAAGAAGATTGTAAACAAAAACAATCCCAAAATAAAATTAATTCAAAATGAATAGATAATATACAAGACAACCTTTATTAAATCAACAGGAAGAGAATATTACAGGAAAAGATGAAGGTACACTAAACTTGTAATAGACGGGAATACTTTTGGACTACAGCCGGAAGAAGAGAATAGGGAGGAAGGAGAAGATTTTTACCTGTAAGAGATGAAAATGAAAAATAGTTAAAATTGCAAGAGGAATTTGGACGAGTATAGAAGAAGGAGAAGAGAAATAGAAGAGTCAAAAAACAAACAGGAGGTGGAAGGAAATAGAGAAGAAGCATCGATGATGAAGAAGAAACAGAAGAGGAGATGGGGAAATAGAAGAGGGAAAGGAAGGTGCTGGGTACCAGCATCTCAAACGTTCGGCTTTCGTCGCAACATATTTAGCTTGAGTAAATAGTTGGCTAAGTGTTTATTGGTTATAATTTTATTTAATTTAGTTTTTAGTATTGAAATGTTTAATTTTTAAGATATCTTTTTATTTTGCTCAAATAATTATAGGAAAATCTGTAAAATTATTGTGTATTGTGGGAAAAAAGTAATAAATGATAATAAAATTTGGAAATGCACTTCTCGGTATAGATAACAAGATGCCGGGACGGAGTGTTGCATATTTTATTTTATTTGCTATTTGTGAGGACTGGGGATGATCTGGAAAAAACCTCAGAAGAGAGGACGGCCATGGAGGGAAATGAACCTCAAACCTCAACGAGTCCGCGCCTTAATGACCTCTGCCACCCATGTGCATATATATTTGTAGTGAATAATCTTTTAGTGATAACGTTTTATTACGATGTACCTATTTTCATTAATTTATTACAAAAATAATATTTTAGATGATTGTGAATGTTAATTATCAGTATTGATACAGATTTATTGAAAATAAAATAGAAAATATGAAAAAAAAATAATAATAATAATAATAATAATAACCAGATGTGACCAGTAGCTTCAAATTTACCCACAGATATGTTTAAAGCCAAATATTTATTTTTCAAAGCAGGTGACGGAACCAGTGAATCAATAAATGTCCTGAATTACTTCTTACACTCTGGATCGTAATTAAGGTTCTTTTTGCGGGTTTTCATATTTTGAAGGCCCTGTTTTACAAAAATCAGGTTTTGCAGGAACTAAGCAGTAAATATTTTTCTTCTTGCTACTCTACTTTTCACTATTTCCCACTTATGTTTAATATTTTTATTACTACTATCAGCTTCTGTTCTGCATCGTTTGAAGTAAACTCAATGACTTAGTAGAAAGCACACTGGTTAAAAGCTAAACGTAGGTTTGAATTTATTTGCGGCTCTCTACAAAAGCTGTTTGCCATGAGAAAATTACAAATATCACAAATGCAGCCAATTATTTTTGTGTAATAATTCTGATTTCGGTTATTTTAGAGAAACAATAATTAACTGATAAATACAGCTTTTATACTGTTTCGTTAAATACTCTTAATTTAAAAATTAGAAGATACTTAAGTAGAAATAATACATTTTATTAATACTTAGAACTAGTATTTTGATTAACAATATGCAGTATATTTTGCACACATGTCAGTTGGAATTGTTATTACCATAAGTGAGATAATTTTACTATTTTGTTAAAAAAGTAAATAATACAAAACCGAAGTTTTTGCATTTATGCAAGTGATTTCAAAACATCTACGGCCTACATTTAGAAAAATGTAATAAAAAGAATGTATAACTTCTTTATGGTCAAATTAATTGTCCTGCATATACAGCAGGTGCCAAGAAAATGTATACACACTTTAAACAAAGAAAAAAAACTGTTGACATAACAAAACTGAATTCACACAAACAGAAAATGATGAGCACTAATCATCTTATACCTTTACAGTTACAACAGTTGCTCGCAATGCTCACCATCGGTGTCGATACACTTCTGAGTACGTTGAACTGCTTATTGAGCAACGTTTGCGAAAGTGTCCTCAGCGACTGCAGCACACGCCGTTTCAATTTCTTCCCGAAGTGCTGCTAGTGTAGCTGGTTTTCTACGTTATACAACATCCTTAAGAGGGCCCCATAGGTAGAAGCCCAACGGAGTTAGATCCGGAGAACGGTTCTGTTCTGTACACATTGTCTCCATTGCCTTTGAACATCAACAACATTCTCGGTTTTCCAATACCTTATCAAACGATAATCTTGATTCATTCATTTTGTTGTAACGCTAGCCTAACGTAATGTGAGTCACATCTGTTTATAGAACACCATACGATAATCTTGGCTTCATTTGTTCATTGTTCATTTACGATAATTTTGACTTCATTTGTTCATTGTTGATTTACCTGTCACGTAGCAACGCTGTCATAATGTATGTGAGTCACGTCTGTTTACAGAACATCGTATTACACATTACTGTTGTTTTTCAGTTCAACTTTGAAATATATTAAATAGATACCTACTGTGAAAGTGTGTATACTTTTTTTGGCACTCTCGGTATTTAAGCTCATTTTAGTATGACAGTAATATTGGAGAAATCTTGTAGGTGATGAAAAGTTAAGTTTTTATACATTCAAAATGACCTTATTGTAAGAATTTAAGTAGATACCACATCGAGTACACGTTTTGAAATGTCTTAAAGGCGTTGTATACGATAAGGTGAGATACATAAATAATAATAGGTCATTAGCATATATATTTATATGAGAGCTACTTATATACGCTTAAGGGTGTCAGAATTCAGGGAATAATACAAGAAACGTTTTTCTATAATAATTAACTCCTTTAAATAAAATTTTTAATGCGGTTAACACCGGTAATAACCGAAACCAAACACCTAAACCGAGTAAACAGCTTGTTATAAAGTTTAATGAGTTTGACGTTCGTTTAATGTAAGTAATAATGAAGGGATAACGTTAGTACTTAACGTTTGGTTTAGGTTTAAAGCATCATAATAATACACGCTGTGTTTTGATGATCATTTAATGGTGTGCACCAGGTATAAAATGGAATAATGTGATGTTCCTGTGCAGCGTAAGAATGACTTAATTTAACTATCTTAATTTCTGATGCGATTGAGGACATACAGAAGTAGTGTCCGAAAATGCTCCGTTTTCAATATAAAAGACAGAGATCATCACTGACTTTATGCCTGCATTTATATTTCAGCTATTTTTTGTTACCATAGAAATAATAAAACAACTGAAGTTCATTTGTTGTTGTATGTCACAAAATACTTTCTTTGAGTTCTGTTTATTTAATGTCATGGTATTAAAACTCATCGGTATACTAATATTGAATTTGCAGGCATGCATAAGGCATTTGGAGGAGCTTACGGCAATGCTAATTTGGCAAAGCAAATCAGTGAGGAGGGATGCCCTCAGCGCCATACAACATTTTCAAGACTGGGTTTGAGTCTTGAAGATAATGATCAGTTCCAAGTAAAGAAAGTAAATTTATGAGTGAATCGAACTGTGAAAACAATATGTTTTGAAGATGAGGTTTTGCAGAGGTTTAAAAATAATGCACGAACTAGCACTCGAACTGTTGCCCATTCCGAGGATACAAGTCGCATGTTTCTATGGAGAGTCTTAAGTGAGTATGAAAAGCATCCATTTCATATTCAAAATGTACAAACATTAATGCCAGATGATTATCCTAACTGAGAACAATTTGCTGAATGGTATTTAAATATCGTTATCAATGAACCTCGTTTTGCTAAACCCATATTATGGCCAGATGAAATGACTTTTTAATAGACGCCACAGTCACATTTGGAATGACACTAATTCTAAAGCTGTGGATAATCTCCGTAATTAATGAAAGTTTTTATAAATATTTGGTTGCCATTTGTTGATAACTTTCTAGTGGGGTCATAAGTTATGCTTGTGCGATTGAATGAACATGTTTAAGGTATTTTTCTTGCGAAAATGCCTCCGGAGCTACTTGAAGATGTCCCGATTAAAGTTCGGAAAAATATGATCTTTCACCACAACGGAACATCCGCACATTTTGACTTAAATTGTTGAAATTATTTAAATGTACATTTTCAGAATGTTCCCATTCCGATAGGGAGAATGGGTTCAGTTGCTTGCCGTGCAGGCTCCCCAGATATGACTCCAGTTGAGTTTTATGTCTGGGGTATTATTGTTTTTGAAACACCCATCGCCCAGCAGAAAATTAGCTGCTGGAATTATTCTTGATTTTAACGATCTTCGTAACCGACCTCAGATATTTCAAAGAATAATTCAATCATACAGCGTTATACTTTGTGTGTCAACAATGGCGGTCGCAATTTTGAACAGTTTTTATAGTTTGTCAATATCATTTTCTTAATATCGGGCATTAGATAAAAAAGTTAACTGATTTTTTTTTTTTTTGGAATGATTTATTTATGGAAGCTCTTTAACATCTCAGGTCATCAGCGTCCCATTCAACCCAGGGCGTGAAACGGTCGACAAATTTTGCTCAGAGGCCTCTCTTTCAGGCTTGAGGTTCTTTTTCGTGCCGTAAATGTACGACACGGGACCCACGGCTTTACTTCCCTTCCGAAGGAAGCCATAATTAGGATTTTTACGCCCCGAAAAAATCCATGGGTCCTGGCCGGGTTCGAACCCGCGATCTTGGGTTTAGAAGGCAAGTATGGTAACCACTACACCACCAGGACCGACTAAAAAAGTTAACTGTGTAACCGTAAGTAAATAAAGTAACTGAGATTCATTCATTCCGTCATACCAATATAATTTGAAAACGAGGTAATTTGGATATTACTTTCCTCTTTCTTTTTAACAAATGTGCATAATTTTAATTTATTTATAATTTATAATTCATAAATAAGCTTATTATCAGTTACAATTTTTGTTAATTGCGCATGTCTCTAGAGATAATTCACTAGCGTATGCAATAATGTGAATTTATAATAATTAAATATAAACTACACATCATTATGTTCTTTAATTTCAGTTTTATTGGGCATGAGTAAGAATCAAGTCACTGCAGCTGTATGTTGCATTTGAAAACCTTTGTGACTGTGGGACAGAAAAGTTAAAATTCCGTTTTTAAGTTTCATTCCAGAACAAATTTAATTCATTTCTATTTAAAGCCTTGCTTTTCGGAATCCTTTTGTATTATTGAATTTATTTCCAATTTTAATTGTAGTAGACTGTGGTTAAATAAAGGCATAGCCGCATCACTGTGTGATACTAATGTCAAATCAATGGAACTCATACCAAAACCTCCGCTCACATTTGTTTATAACACAACTGCGGAAAAGCTATAATCAAAAAGGCTTATAATTTTGAAGCCTGTGGTTTATAGATGCTTAGTTAATGAGATAAGTATTTGTCAATTATTCTTACTGGATTCTTGCTATACAAGCTAAACTAATATTGTGATATAACATGCTTCCAAGATTCATAAATGGGCAATACACTTTTTCAGTGTAAGATTGAATAATAGCAATTGCTTATTCTAGCAATATTAGAAGAATGTGAATTAAAATTTGGATAGAAAGGAGGTAAAATGCTACTCATGTGCATCGTGATAAATTTTAGATAAATGTTTTAATATGTGCACGAGTTTATTTATGGTTAAATTTTCATAAGAAAGTGGCCCGGGTGATTTCTTATAAATAAATGTAAATTACTTAGTCAAATTAGAAATATGAATATAATGAATACAAATATAACAAAAAAATCTTGTGCCGTGTATAGAGGAATTGTCGACCTCTAAAAAACTGAACAACTTTCACTGAGGCTTGCTCTGATATGCAGGGTTTCAGTTCGCACACACCCACTTAGTTTGGCAACCTCGTTACGTGCAGGGATTGGGCGACCTTCATATATCATTGGCTTAATATTCCGCAGCAGTGGCTGTTTATTCTACAACACATTTCATAAATTGCATCACAGGATGTAACATTGTTACAAATTAAGGAAAGGTAAGAAATAAATTTAACATTATAATAGAACCATGCATTTCGAATTAGCATAAAAAACAAATAAACAAAATTACTTTTTGGTCTCTCCTATAGAAACATTGGGAGAAGTTTCTTCACGAGCCCCTTCAAAAACACTTTTGAATGTCCACTTGACCGAATATAGCAACTATTTTTCTAAACTTGCGAGGGCTTATAGTCAGAATGCGAATATATCCCGCTATCCAACTTTGGCAGTATATTTATTTCAAAAGTTTAATATTAATATATGGAGAACCGGATAAATATTTATCTGACATTAAGGTATAAAACATATTTACAAGTTTTAAGCTTAGGGCATTTTATCTATAATTTTAATAATATGTTTTGAGAAAGTTATGTGTTTTATAACGAAAAGTGCTAATTTCAGTTTTTGAAGCATCGTTGTATGTGACATTGTTAGAGAAAGATTAGACCGAAAAAAGGAAATTTTAAACCCTTCTAGATGAAAAAAGTCATAGAACAAAAGTGGTCAGTTCCATAAATTAGTTCTTGGCTCAACAATCAATCTCTCTAATTTCCAGGTTATATATATTGAATTGCATTATAATGATATGAACATATTTAGACTCAATTTTGCTGATGATAATAGGTGCATACATTTTACCTTCACCCGCTTGCCTGTGGGAGCTGCTGCATATGCTGCCATTCAAAGACATGCATAGTCATGCATGGGACGGTTGTCTATTATTGAGTATAGTATTGCATTCAGCTTCAGACCAATGAGTCTGCTATTTTGTGGAAACGAAATATGTTTAGACTTTACAATGCCTGTCTCGCAACAAACAACATCTTCCTTTAAGAAAGTTAGCACGTTTCTGTTTTTAACCGGTCGCTCGCGGGCTAACTGTATACTCCGTGTATTGTCGCTTGCAATCTACTTTCGCAAGCATGGAAAGATAAAATGTACGCACGTATATAAAAAAGGCTGAAAATGGAAAAGTTCAAACTTTTGTTATTCGGGGATGTATTTTTATTAAATGTATCATATGTTGCGCTTTTATATAATTAAATGTTTCTTTTAAAACTGTTGCTCGTGTCATAATGACTGTAATAAAATACATTGAAAATGATTTAAGATATGCAATTTAAGAACATATTTTATAATTTAAAAATATAGAGTTGACAAATGTAAGAAAGGAAAATGAATCATATAAGCATTCATATCCATGAGAATTTTTTAATTGTGTTTAACGCCCGTTTTTACTATTGAGGCACCACAGGCAGTGAACACTGGTGATACATGAAACGAAATGATATATTGGGAAAGGAGTTTCTTTTTTAAGGAAGGAAACTTTCCAGGCCTAAGTTTAGGATACCTCCCCGGCATTTGCCATTTATGAGGACTGGGGAAAACTTGGAAAAACCCCAGTCGGGAAAGACTATCCTGACGGGATTCGAACCCCATACCTCCCGCTCATGAGTCCGTGCCTTAACGACCTCGGCCACCCGTAGCGGTACCAGGAATGTGCTAACATAAGTACTGGATGCAAACAGTAATTAAGGCATATTGTTGAAACTTTAATCTGGTTTTCTACAAATTTAAAATTGTGATCGCTGTCTTTTTCTCAGGTTTTAATCAAGATTGTGAGCTGTAATATTTTGAAAATGCTATACACATATAGTAGAAAAATTTAACAGTTTGTCAATTAATATCAGTATTTTATTAATGATTAACATAGCATTTTAGATTTTTCTTTTAAAGTATTATGACTCGAATTGTTGACAAGGATTGTGTGTTGCTAGTTTCATTCTCGCATTGGGCAAGGATAAATATTAACGGTTTGTTTGTATGCGAGTAGCTCTCTCATGTTGCTTAATGAGTGTTGGCCCTGCATTGCTGACCTCATTGCCAAGGAGTGCCAACATTGTGTGCATATGTAGTGTAGTTGTGTGATCCACAAAGGCCTCAGGCCTATTGGACGATTTGGATAATGAAAACACATGGTAAAAGTTGTAGTTAAAATGTCAGTTAGATGATTGAAAGTTTTCCAGATATAAGAGAGGAATATTCCGAAACGCGTGCCGCTGCGCACTATACAATTTTTAATGCCTAATATAAATAAGTTAACAAGCATTTTGTAAAATACAAATTTGCACGTTGCTGCTGAACTTCCTCCCCCCAATCTCCTATTAACTGGAATGGATTCTTCTAACGCGTCCCGGGGAATGTTTTCACATATGCGATCTTTGATGCCAGAGTCACGATTGCCAATTAGAGTGGTCGCCTACACACACATTCTCCTCTCGTTAGTCCTTACACATTCGCGTTCACACCTGACCCCACTTCTCGCGTAAAATAACAACTAGAAAGCCATACATGGAAGAGAGTCGGTCTTACATTACTGAAATATGAGCTCTAGCTTTCACATGCGGCAATCTAACATTTAAGGGGAGACTAAAAAGTAAGCGACTTAAAAAGAAACCGGTTTTTATGCTTCGTATTATAACATTTTAAGTTTTCTGCATATGTGATATATCAAAATCGGTACAGGCTGAATCCGAACTCTATCAACTAACTAAGTTGTTCAGGGATGTTTTCTGAGTGTTTTGAAATAAGAAGCTAATGGCCTCCCGTGACTTATCACCGGGTAATTTCATTGCTTTCGTTTCATTTAAGTCAACTAATTTGTAACTGTTTACTCGCAATATGATTGTTTCACAGTTGTAGTAGAGCGTATCAAGAGAGTTCGCTGTTACGAGGATAGGTCAATTAGTTCCCGGTCTAACCATTTTCAAGGTATGGTAAAGACAAAAACTGTATTTCACTTTTTAATATAGTTACCCTTTATTGTAATACATTCCTCATATCTTTGAATTAACGTTTCAACCTCCCCCCCCCCCAAAATAGTCAGAAGTCTTGTCTGCAAAATGGGCATAACCAGCTTCCATAACTTCTTCGTCACTCTTAAATTTCTTTCCTCGAAGGTCCTTCTTGAGTTTTGAGAAGAGGAAATAGTCACTGGGAGCTAGATCTGGGTTGTAGGTGGATGGTCTATTTCCTTGAAGGCACATTTCTTCACAGCTTCCTTTGCAACAAGACGCGTTGTTGTGAAGAAGGCGCACACCACCACTTAGCTCTCCTCGCCTTTTCTCTTTGATGGAAGCAAGTAGGCCAGCATAGTACTCCCCATTTACTGTGGTGTTCCTCACCTTGAAGTCAATGAAGAGTATGCCTTCGCAGTCCCAAAGGATTGTGGATGATGTTCTTGGTTGACTGAGTGACCTTGGTCTTTAGAGGCGGTGCTTAGTCAGGTTTACGCCACTCTATTGATTCTCTTTTTGACAAGGGATCATAGTAGAGGACCATAGTCTCATCTCCTTTAAGAATTGTTTGCAGAACTTTTCTCTCGTTACCACGGCAGATCTCGAAAAATGCCTGGTAACAGATGACTCGTTGCTGCTTTTGGACTGAGGAAAAGAAGTGTGGGCACCCACCTTGCACTAACCTTATTCATGTTTAAATGTTCATGAATAATTAGAAGGACTCTTGTTTTAAAAAGGCCCAACCTTGCTGTTATTACTGTAACTCTGAGCCGCCGGTCTTCCGTAATTTCTCCTTCCACAATAGCGATGTTTTCTGGCGTGAGCACCTCCAAGGGCCGACCTGCACGCTCTTCGTCTTCAATGCTTTCTCTATCCGTTCGAAAAAGTTTTGACCATTCTTTACGGTAGAATGTGAGGGGAATGCTTCCCCATATATACTAATTGCATTTAATTTCATTTGGAATTTGTCCTTCTTTAGTGAAGAACTTAATAGCAGCATTGCCTTCTTTATGCAACTGTATCTGAGCAATTGAACACAGTGAAGCTGAAGTTATAAAGTTACAACTGCAATTATTTACTTAACAGATAAGGTATGACACCAGATAGAATTTTGTGAAGCCGATAATCCTTATCGGCGAGGTTGGAAACTTGTGGGCCTACCGTCATATATAACGTATTAAAGTATTGTGTTAACCGTAATTATATGAAGTATGGGCGTACATTATGCTTTTTTGTTCCTTAACTTAACTTAACTTAACTTAACTAGAACTTCACGTAAAAACCTATTTAAAAATGTAATGTGTGTACATTATGTATTGAACAAAAAAGAAACAAGATAAAACTAATTTTTGTGTGAATAAAAACATTTTATTAATATTTGCATCAAATTTGCATAGATCTCGCATTGCATTCTTTAATGCATAAGCCTTTTTTATGTTATTATTTGGACTCACGTGGTTTACTGTTATTAATCCAACATTCTTGAATCTACATACATATTTTTGGGTAAGAGGCAACTAATAAAGGAAGAAAAACGGTGTGCTGTTGTATGATGTAAATAAAAGGTGCTGCCATTACTTGGAAATGCGCAACTTAAATTATATGGATCGGGGGAGGGGGATCACGTGTGCGGCCCGTGGCACAAAAAAGGCCTGCACTGTAAAAATATCAGTAAGCCATCTTTACCAGTTTTAAAACAATAGGGTATAAAGTTAAGAAATTCAACATTGGCGGAATATGCCTTTCAGTCTCTGCTGGCAAACTTTCATCAGAGAGGCAGGCAGATTATGGAGGGCGTGAGTAAAGGAGATTCGCTAAGCTCACTGTTTAACGTTGTGATGAAGGAAGTCATTAAGGAAACAAAAGAGTATCAAGCTGCATCAAAGAAGGTAAACGTAATATGCTACATAGAAGAAGAAGCGATGAAGTTAATCGGCTCTTCATAGCTGCAAGAAATATGTAAAAGAAGAAAATTCCGTAAGCTTTTTCAAAAAACGACATCTTAATATGCCAGCATATATCTGCATACGTGGGATTTTAGAACTATTTAATGATAACCGTAAACATAAAAAGTTTCAATTACGCACTAAGTAAAAGATCATTGCATAAAGTGTGCTAGATATTTAGTACAACTCGATATCTTGCCATACATATATCTAACGATACAACAGTTCTTGCCACACATGACTTAAGAGAAGTATGAAAGACCCATCCTTTAATGTTAAATTTACCAAATTCAGTTCCCATTTTCTCAAGGACTATTAAAGTTAATGAAATGAAATTTTTACAGCATATAGATACACATAATTGAAGTTGCTGGTCTATTTTCACTACCATTCGATGACTATGAAAGACATAAATTATTTTCAACTTTTTGCTTATTCTATTTTGCCCTCCAACATCATAATTTTTACGTTGTCACATTTTGTCCTAGCTCTATCATATCATAAATCAACATCATCACAATAATATCATGATATCCTATATGATATATCACATATATATGATACATCACATATATGATATAATATCATCAGTAGTCGGTTCTGGTGGTGTAGTGGTAACCATACTTGCCTTCTAAACCCAAGATCGCGGGTTCAAACCCGGCCATGATCGATGGATTTTTTCGGGCGTGAAAATCCTAAGTATGGCTTCCTTCGGAAGGGAAGTAAAGCCGTGGGTCCCGTGTGGTACATTTACGGCACGAAAAAGAATCTCAAGCCTGAAAGAAGAGGCCTCTGAGCAAAATTTGTCGGCCGTTTCACGCCCGGAATTGAATGGGACGCTGATGACCTGAGATGTTAAAGAGCGTCCTTAAATAAAACGAATAAAAAATGATTAAGGGGTAACATTTTCCAAGTTATAGCTTAGATAGATCCTAAAATAAATGGAAAACTTGCAAAATATTGTAGTTTTTCAATAATTGCAGTCAAAAATACTTTTACAGAAAAACTAACTCTTTGAGGAAAACACCAGCTATAACCCTCCAACATTGTAAAACAACAAAGGATGATGTCATGGAAAAAAACGCTGCCATTTTATGAAATATAACTTTTTCTGTCCTCCAAAACAAACTACTAGAGCAATTCGGGCATTTAGATCCTGAGATATAGGATATTAACAAGTTCTCTCGAATCCATAAAAATAGCTTCTGTAGTGACATATTATAACCAAGGAACATTATAATGAAAAGCATAATAAAATAAATAGAGATTTCCAAATATTACATTGGTACAAACAGTAAAAATATGATGTTTTGATCCCCTTTACCTTTAAGCACATCAGGATTTAAATGGATAGTTCATAAGGATGCAGTAACTGAAAGTATTAAGACGGGGTTCATGTCAGAAGAGAAAGAGAGAATGGGAAAAAGAAAAAGAGCAAAGGGTATATGAAAATATGTTGATAGCGTTCATTGTTGTGCTAATTCGACGTTAAAAATAAAAACAAATTACATTTTTTTAGTTCATTTCCTCTTATTGGCATGTTTGGAAAATAAACAGAGAATATCGTGTACAGTGTTTTTGCCTTGAGTTTCACAAGTCTTTTAGACTAGTGTAACGCTTTTGATTTGTTTGAGGTCACTATAATGTGAGAGCGCATTCAGCGAAGAGTGTAATGAGTTAATGGTGAGACTGAAACAGGCTAAATGTGGTCCAGACATCGCTGTCAATGAGCTTTCTGTGTTTTGTAGCTTGGCTGAAGATTTATCCCGGTTTGTCATAATATTTTATTTTGTGAAAATTAAAACCTGCGTACTCTATAAAGGAAAAATTGAATCTACGGGAAAGTATGAATTAATATACAAACGCGTCAAAAGGAATCAATCCTATCGTTCCTCGGATTTGGGTGGGGTGTTTCCGACATTGATTTGTAATCAGAATGAAGTAGAAACTCGGATGCGCTTCGCTGAGTTTCTGTTGATTTAGGCTTTTATTAATGTGCCTTCAGTTGAAACTGTTCAATTCATCTGGGGTAGGGGGAAGTTTCGTGCGGCTGTGGCTTATCACAAGAGACAGAGAAATAAAGCAGCAAAAGAAAGGAATTAAACCCAAGATTTTTATGCATAGAAAATGTTTATAGTAGCCAGTAATGCAAGCTGTAACTGGAAAAGGGGAGAGCAAATGAAAAGAAGCTTTTGGTCTGTCAGTGTACTGTGTTTGGAAAGAGAAGTAAAGACAAAAATAAAACCAAAAGAGGTAAATACATTTTAGATATTTAGGTCTAGTCAAGTGTGAACTAGAAAAATTAGTAGTGAAGCAAAGATGTTTCAGAAGATTAGAACTTATATCCAACAGATAAACGGAAACTTAAGAAATGCATGTGACAAAGTATACACACTGTTGCCGTATGTGTAACTTGGAGCATGTTTGCAAGATGACAAATGAAAAAAATCGGCCCATAGGAATAGCAAAAAAATTTCATCTTCTGATTGAAAAAGCAAAAAAATCCGATACACTTCGCTACCGCTTCAGCAATTATAACAGCAGCCAATGAAAACGCACCATTAAAGGTACTGCTCTATATGACGCAGAAGATAATTTCACCCTTGACAGCGACCTTCAAAGGAGACGGATTTGGTCAAGCTCTATCGGTACGGCAATCTACCATGCCTTGCCCATGCAAGTCTTTTTTTTTTTTTTTTTTTTTTTTTTTTAACTTCCAAATGCACTTCATGCTCGTGAATATTACCTTCGGTATATTTTGAACTTAGAATGTAATTTAGCTGCTCTGTTTCTGAGATCTTGGTTTCATTTTGTACATGGGCTAAGCAACACCAATGCGGTCGTTAAGGCACATCTGTTGAACGGGAGATAATGTGGTTTAGATTCACATTGCCCCCAGATTTTCCTCATTCTTCATCGCTGGCCAATGCTGGAGAGATATAAAATAAAATAAAATAAAACAAAATAGCTGTAATACTACATCCCAGTACCTTGTTTCCTACACCGGAACGTATATTACAGAACTTTTATTCTTTATTTGAAAAATTACATATTTAAATTTTTACATTATTATTATTATTATTATTATTATTATTATTATTATTATTATTCAGATCTATCTAAGCCTAAAAACTAACAAAACATAAAAAGCGATTAAAATAATTATAATAAAAATAGATAACGGTACAATAAAAGAAAAAGTATAAGAATATCTACTTTTACATATATAATAAAACATATACATAAATTAAACTACATTATAAATCCCCATACATGCTAGAAGCACCACTCACCTACAACTGGTAAGCAGCTGTTAAAACAAAAGTACAATTTACGAAGCAATACTATCATTTACTTACTAAATTAAAACAAAAACTCTTTCACCAGTTTCGGGTGAAAATGTGTACTAGTATCTTGTACAATTATAATTTAGATTTCTTTCTTCTGTATCACAAATAACTTACTTATCCAATTTCTGTTAATTATATATAAAGCAAATTTAACTATATATTGTACAATTTCTCCCAAATATCTAACTTATTTTGTAATTTAGTATGCATTAATAATAATAATACTAGTTACTTTTTATTAATAAATAAACATTTTATAAGGTCTATCAAGTTAAATATTGTTCACTTGACGTTAACCATTAAGTTATTATTTTTCTCTTAACTTCACTAGAGTTTTGCGTGTTATATTTTGAAAGTATGTATCTATAACAAAATACTCCCTTAGTAATTAATATATATTAATTACTAGACTTTCACTTGTCTAGCTTCTTGCCATTGAAGAACTCGCAGTAGTTCGAAATATAGCAATTTCAAGTGTGACTTTTTCTCAGTGTTTTATCCTTATTTACTTTTATTATTACTGTTAATTTATATATATATATATATATATATATATATCTTCCTTCTTGAGAGTCACCTTAAACTTATACATGGAACATTTTCTTCTCAAAACTCTCTTTCCAGTATATAATTTCATCTCAGGTATCATCTGTTTCCATCGCCTATGAGACATGAAAATTCTTAAAAAAAAAAAAAAAAAAAAAAAAAATTGAGCTTCTAATGTAAAGTAAAGAAAAAGAGAAGACAAGTACTCCAGGATATCCCCACCTGATCATCAGTAATTTTCAATACAGTTTAAAGTGTTAATTGTTTGTGGTTTCGATTGTCTTGCCTGTACAGGTCCAAGCTCAAAAAGAAATACTAAGATGCTTTTAATAATCTTGCAGCATGAAAGGGGTAATTAGGCTTAGAACACATGAACGCTCCGTGAAGCTTTAAGTAAATCCGTTACAAAGAAAAAGATGGAGGAAGAAAAGAATGCAAATGAATTCCTTCAGAGACGTCATTATACAGCAGCAAAGATTGAAGATTGCTCAGGGAAATTGGCAAAGTCTCTTGAGTGACGAACAAAACAGACGAATGTTCGAAACATCTATCTTTACTGAAGCCCGTCCATTTTTTTCCATGAATGTGTTTTATTGCTGGCTTCTTATTGATTTCCATTTGTAATCTATAGGAGCGAGGCTAGAGAGAGCGAGATGGGGATTACGGGCGCAGGAACCCCCGCAATCTACAGCCCGTGTACCACCGTCAACGTGAACAGCGATCGACCGCCTATGAAAAAGCGTAGTTTTAAGTCACGGAGTTATTTCTCTTGCTTCTGACAGTTGGAGTCACGTTTAAATAAGCTGTAAACAAAGCAGCATCGCTATCAAAGGAATGATTCATTTTGAAACTGACTACTGCAAAGTTTTCGGAAGGGAAATGTTCAACTTCTTGGACTTTTATGCTCTGTGTGTCAGATAACTTGAGTATTCATCTCTTGGAATACGAGCAAGTGTTCTAAAGACAACACTTAAATTGTGGCACATCGCTTTTTATAAACGTGTTAAACATACAGCTTGATAAACTAAATGTTTATCAGGAAAGCGTAAAGAGGTATATGAAACACATGTAAGCTCGTTCTTTGTAACAGCCTAGACATGAAGCTTATTTGCTTATTTGCATCCCCCTCATTTAACAAAATAAAAACACAATTTATTTATTTATTTATTTATTTATGTAACAGGTGGATACACACCGCTGTCACCAACATCGATGTAATAATATGATTAAATTATGGTTGAAAAACAGACGAATATTTTTCTCTACAGCTCCTGCACAGAAGGACGGGTCTCCAGATCGATTGCTCATAATATTTTGTTATTACTGCCGAAATCATCACTGGTGAATTCCGTTCGATTTTTTGGGAAAAATTAATAGTCCCCTTGACAATACATACTTGATTTGTGGGAAATTCCATAAATAGCATATTCATCAATCAAAAGAAAGTTCTTTTAAACAGAGTATGAAAGGCCTATCCTTGTAATGTTAAATTTACCAGCTTCAGTTCCCATTTTCTCAAGAACTATTAAAGCTAATGAAATGAAACGTTTACGGCATACAGATGCACATAATTGAAAGTTGCTGATCTATTTTCAGTACTATACCATGACTCTGAAGAAAATTATAACTTAATAAATTTCAATGGTTTGCCCAACGTTTTATTTTTTTTACATTTAAATTTTGTTCTGTCTCTACCATAATAGATTCGCATCACTACAATAATATCATGATTAAGTGAGAGAAATTTCAAAGTAATATCTTATATAGATCGTAAAAAATGGGAAACTTATGCAAAAAGTGTAGTTTTTCAATAATAGGAACCAAAAGGTTTTTAAAGAAAAGCTAACTTTTGAGGGAACACCATCTATAACACTCAAACATTGTAAAACAACAAAGAATGAATCATGGAAATAAATGCGGCTAATTTATGAAATACAACATGCCTTCTGCAGCAAATAGTTCTCCAAATAGAGAATTTTAGCTGAACAAATCCTCTCAAAATCCCAAAACAAATGGCTTCTGCAGTGACATAATTAAGTTTTTATTAAAAATACTTATGGCCAAAGAACATTAATAAAAATCATATAAAAACAGAAAAGCCCAAATATTAAAATGGTACAAAAAATAAAAATATCTCTTTTGAAACCCCCCCCCCCCGCTTTTTAATACTTTTCTTAATTTTCTCTCTTGGATAATTGTGAAGAAGCAACTGGAATGCTTCTTGCACCGGATTAAATACACATATAACAACTAATTCACTCCCGGATTTCATTCTCAGGTTTATTCAACATTGTCTCGTTTTGTTTAACTCGGATCATGGCATTCTGCAGTGGAAGTAACGGGGTCACATAATGGATTGTTTAACAGCTACAGAAGACTTCGAACTCCAAGTAACACCCTACGGTTCCTGTGTTGAAGGTCTTCCATTCCCAGCTTAACAAGTTCAATCCTAAAGTGCGATCTATAATATAATAGTCTGAAGAAAATTGTGGAATAGAGACCACTGTTTGATCCTCAGTTTTTGGTTCAGGTAATCGCTTGCTCGAGGAAGAGAATACCGGAAGAATGGCATCGTTTCATTGCAGTCACTGCGAGTAGAAACAGCAGATTTTGAAAGATAACAATGTAACAGTAGGAAAATTGGGGGGGGGGGTGTTATTCTTCAGATAACGTTCGCCCTACGATAACGTACGAAAAAATTCGGAAAATTCTTTATCGCTACCGCACAGCCTCATTTTACTTGCATGCAATCTCCAAAAAGGGTAGAAATTGTTACCTTACCACGTAATAGTTCCCCTCACGTACTAAGAGTATATGAGTAGCTGTGTTGTGAAGATGAAGTGAAGAATTCTGCTGCAAATGTCAAAGTGATTAATCATATAAAAATTTTGAAAGCGTCAGTAATATATTTAACATCACTCCTTACAATTTTTTTTTTTTAGCTTGCTTTGTAAAATGTAAATGATTTGTACTTTATCAGGCTCATTTAATTACAGAAATCACCTCATGTGAAAGCAAATGATCTTATGTAATTTTAATAACCTGTGCGACAAGTAGATCTTACGACGGGATGAAATGAATGCAAATACTTTGACGCATATGAGCACAAGATTGAACCTAGGTTGAAGTTACATGACATATGCCTTGGCAGCAAACACTAGGGTAATTTCATCTCACCGGGAACGGAAGCCATGCCCATTGGTTGAGGGTCGGCAGCAACCATTATCACGCTTAAAACGCCCGGCCTTGACAAATCATTGTGGGAAGATTGTGAAGTCAATTAACCTCCTGTTCAACAGGAGCAGCGGTTCTGAAAGCGCTTACTGCCGCACCCTGATATTTTGCAAGGTTCCTTCATATATGGAACAGGAACACAACCCATTCCTTTACTAGATAATTGCCATCATCTTCCCCAAAATGGGAACTTGTAACTTCTTAGGGTATAAAGATAATAAATCGCATTGATTCGTTCCTGTAGCTGCGACATTTTGATTTGTGCTCAACGCTGCTTTTTGCATATTACTAATATCTCCGGCAGTGAATTCTTTATCATTTTCGAAATTGAGGTGACACGTTGCTTTAATTTTAGTTCTAGCCGCGTTATATAGTTTGCGTACTACAAACTATGGAATAACAATGAAAGAATTTCCACGTTGTGACAAATTAACAAAATAATTTTATTATAGCAATAGTAATAGCCCGGCATTGCACACGAAAAGAAAGTATTAATAAAGATCAAGGTCCCAAGCGGTATATTTGTGAAAGGGAGGAATGGAGATTAAAACCAAAATTAGCAATTTTTCTCCCTCTTTTCCCTCGATACTAATAGAGTCCAGATTTCTAATCCGTTAACAGCGAAGTTGAGTGAGTGCGGAGTATTGCTATTGCTCTGAGTTTGAGAACTGGAGAGGCTAGCGTATGATTAAATCTTGTAATTGTTTTAATAAATGTTAAAAATAATACTAACATGAATTCGCTGTCGTTAGACATGCTCCCAGAGCATTGAAAACGACTAGGAAATCTGTATTACCATGTTGTAAATGCTTTTTAGAAGATCTTTGTACCTGTGAGCAAACTGTGTGTTAATATTGGATTCCATGTCTTCAGATTATCTCAAATATTGCAAATTCATAGAAATGGGTATGTATTTAGAACTTCAACCTCTGCAGCATCCTGCCATTGATCTCTTAAGGGCCCTTTAAGGACCCCCCAGAATTGTTTTTACTGCTGCACGGATCCAAGCAAACCGTACTGCTCAAAGATCCCCGTTAGAAAATATGAAGAAAGTCACATATTTGGGAGTTACCTTAGCTATGAACGGTAGCTGGGCATTACAAAACGCAAGTGCATAATAAAATATATAGAGGCATTAAAGATTTTGGTAAAAATACCGCTAACACCGCTGAGAACAATGGAGATGGTGTACAGGCCGGTTATGAGGGCAATTATGACGTACGGGTTCGAAATTTGAGGGTGAGAAAACACGGAGGAACTGATTTAGGTACAAACGCAGTTTCTAAAACGGCTGCTACAAGTAGGGAAGGGTACAGGAAACTTGTAGGGTTCTTAAAGTGATATCTACCTTTAATGAAAGCGGAAATTTAAAAATATGAACAATTAAGTACTGTTAAGAATAATACTGGGTGATCAATTACTTTGAGCAGTTTGTCTGAGGTAGCAAATGAGGGAAAGGTGAAATATGAGTTGGGCATGAACAACATGGAAAGGCTTAGGTTTGACAAAATTGGACTAGGGTATATTTGGTTAAGGGGTGAGGACATTACGCGCAATAATTAAAAAATAGTTAACAGACGTTTGCGAGATATAGATAGGGAAAATACTGAGACTCAATGCGCAGAAAAAGTATCCCTTAACTTGCAGGCTCAAATACATCCTGTGTGAGGGAAGGGACATTATTTAGATATCTATGGTAGAGAAGAAAGAAGTGATCTCGCATGGTTGAGCTTAAGGGCTCGGAAAGGAAATATAACAATTAATGCTTTCGGGAAAATACGTTGCCCACTGTGCGGAGAAAGCGATACCTGGAGGCATATTCTGGCACAGTGCAGGGAAATGCAGATTTTACGAAGTGAACATTTACACCACAATTTCTAAATCCCAACAGAAGTTTGAGCATCTGCCGGAGAGTGGTGGTGCATGAGACACACACACACACACACACACACACACACACGTACGCACAGCGAAAACCAGACATAAAAGGTTAAAGGCGATAGAGAAGAGAGCGGAGTTGGGGAGGCGGTGTGAGTAAAGGGAAGGGGGCTCAGGTGTAAAGGTTCTATTTGTATTTGAATATAGGTATATAAAATTACTAATAGAAAACGTGTGATGTATGCCGATGTTTGCATATGCTTATATATAATGTAGGTCTATATGTATGTACATTTTGATTGTTACAAGAACGTGTTAGCAAGTAAGGCCCATACGACAGTTATACTTACTTGTGTATACTTTAAAACTGCTACAAAAAAGTCAATTACAACTAAAAAGATCCCCCTAAGAACTCAGGATTTAATTGTGCATAATTTTAACACGCCCTAAATGTCTCAATTTCTTGTACTAAGTTATTGAAATTTATGCCTTTTTAATACATTGATAATTGTATAATCTGCTTTAAAACTTGTCTTCTCCGCAAATCACTTATTGAATATTGTCTTTAGATATTGAGTTTTTCGAAGTCTTACATTTCCTGATCATCGTCTAATGCAAAGTAGGCCCTATGCTCTGTTCCAACTTTGACGTCGATAACGTAGCTTTCCAACTTCTCGGATGCCTTGTGGTGTGTGTATCAATAAATTTCTTCGGCAAATATTTGACTTGTCATTCTTAAAATGTGACATTTTAGTTATTTTTACATTTTGTTTTATTATTGAAGTTTTAATTATTAAACAGCTGCCTTAGTGTCTCTATAACAGGATAGTAGAGAATACATCTAATAAGATATTGTAGCCGAATTATGGGACGCCGACGTAGTGGATTGTCGTCGTCGATGTTGCTCCTAACTGCTACCACAATATGCTCGGCTAGTTCAGGGTTTGGTATTATAGATGGATTTTCCAGATTGATGCTTCTGGTGAAAGGTGTGATTTTAAGTATGACAAAATCACGATGGCTAGAAATCTATGGAGTTTACTTTTCTGTTTAAGATGTGCAATGAGAATATTATTAGATGCAGACTGAATACGACATACGTGATAGAATTTATATTTATCTCCCGAAAACTGTACTTTTTGTCCTGTTGTAACTCGTATATTATTTTCCCATATGGATATTAATTCAAATTCCTAATTCCTATTATTCACCACAAATAATTTTTTCCACGAAATATTAATCGTCATTTATCTTTACGTCATGTTAAAATGCAGCTTCAATATACGGAGCACAAACTACGATTTCTCTAAAGGAATTTAAAACACAACTTCTCTCTACGGAATCCAACGTATAACTAACAAAATTTTCAGATTTAGTCACTTATTACAGTAGGATTGTAATAATACTATGGATTACAATACATTATGTTTTCAACATACGCACACTAAGCGAATGAAATTAGTTCATTTCTATTTAGTTGCAATAAAGCTGTCTGTCTCTTGGTACACATTAATGTAGTTACGCTTGCCATTGGTTGATTCTCTTAATATTACAATTTTCTTTATCTGTAGTTAATTTTTCAAATTCTTGGCTATGTATGTGTTCCTTTGAACCGTTGCATTTTATATTATTTGGTATTGTCACAAAGGCCAACAAACGAACGTTATGGCATACATTATAATAGCCCTTATGTGATATATGGAATGAGTTTACTAGATGTATGCGATTTAAAACGAATTACCGACGAATATTTGTTATTTGAATTGAAAATTAAAGCCCTTACCTAATATAAAAAATGTGCAAATGAACTTATAAAACTTATATGATTAAAAACATATTATCAATGAATGTTTCGGGCTTTAAATAAAATATTATAGCCTTTATCTTACGAAATAACATACGTAAATGAACTTCTTAAATTAATATAACTAAATAGCTATTACTATTAAATTTTTGTGGCTTTATATTGAGCATCATATCCTTTACCTAATATGAAAAATATGCAAATGAATTAATTAATATAATTAAAATATTATCAATTAATGTTTTGAGCTTCAAATCAAATATTATAGCCTTTATCTTACGTAATAACATACGTAAATGGATTTCTTAAATTAAAATAGCCAAATAGCTGTTACTATTAAATTTTTGTGGCTTTATATGAAACATATTCTTTACGTAGTATATAAACATGTGAAAATGAACTTATAAAAATGATATAATTAAACAACTGCTATCAATGAGTGTTTAGGACCTAAAGTCGGATATTTTCCTTTTCAGTATCTTAGGAATTTCATTTCAGCTGTTTCTGTTATCTTCTGTTAGATCTGTTTGCCATCCAGGGCCGTGTTCCACAAAAGTATGGCCTAATACATTACAAGTGTAATGACTTTTAACTTGTAGTTATTAACAGAATTCTGCTACATAAAGGTTTCTGCTATGCTTGTACTTTACAACGCCATACTTACAAGTCAGGTATTTGTAACTTGTATTATTTCAAATGCATATTTCAGTCCAGCATCTTATTTCCGTTTTTTTTTTTAAAGTTCTTGCTACATGTCACGAAAATATTTATTTTCCACCCCTCGTTGTCATTTAAAATAATCTCTCTTGACGGCATTTTTCTAATTTTTTGCTTATAATGAAAATGTGATTTCCTATAAATGTAAATACATTTATATAAATGTACATGATCAAATGGACTAATAAAATAAATGGATCGCCTCCGTGATCAAGTGGAGCGTTTCCAACTTTTAATCCGGAGGTTCGGAGTTCGAATCCCGGTCATGTACAGCTGTTAAGTTTTTGTTTGTTTTTTTTTCTCTCTCTCTCTCTCTCTCTCTCTCTCTCTCTCTTGAGTTTTTCCTTGCCCTGAGAACGTGAATTCTAGTCTACAGACGTCGCGAGAAGACAATGCAGTCAAAGGAACAATAAATAAATGACCTAGCGCAGTCGAGAAACTCGATTTTGTTTTGCCATCTCTCGAAGATTGAAATTGATGCTGCTATGCGATTATCGTCTTAATGTGAAGTACATATTACTCTTGAATATTGACAAATGCGTAATAAAGTATTTAAACTATCATTATTTTTGAGAAAAAATGTAAATTAAAAAAATCATATAAATGGATGTTAACCTGGACATTCATGCACTTCCAATATACCCTACTCGAAAGTGAAGATTTATTTAAAACATTCCTTTAATTCCTTAGATATTTTATTAATAAAATTTCTGGTGACTTCCTGGTTTCTTTAGCAACCCAAATAGAGGACTTGCTTGAACCTGTTGTAGCAAAGGATTTTCAGGAAGTTGAGGATCCACAAAGCTAGTGGAAAATCGCTGCATTAAAGCAGAACTCACATTTGACGCCCTGCTAGGGGATCACCGGAGATAATTGAGGGAGAGGAATAAGGAGTGTGAAACAGAGGAAGAACTGGATTGCGGTAATTCTGAGGTGATGGAAATAAGAAGATTACAATGATGATGAATAGTGTTTGACGCCCGTTTTTGCTACAGAGGCACTACAGACGATGGATACTGGTGATACATGAAATGATATGATATATTGGGAAAGGATTTATTTTTAAGGAAGGAAACGTTCCAGGCCTAAGTTTAGGGTACCTCCCCGGCATTTGCCATTTATGAGGACTGAGGAAAACCTGGAATAAACCTCAGTCAGGGAGGTCGGTCCTGGCGAGATTCGAACCCCAGACCTCCCGCTCACGAGTACACGATTTTAACGACCTCGGCTACCCGTGGCGGTAGATTACAATGTATCTGACGTAGGTAAAAGCTTTTTTCTTTCATTCACCATTAAAAAAAAACTCTTGTTTATGTAATGCTGTCGTTATTTAAACTCGTTTTTTCTTAGGTAGAAATTTAACCCAACAATATATTTAACAATGATATTAATAAAGCTACACATTATGTTATAGTATTAAAGATTATACGTTCGTTAATGATACACTATGGTAAACAGTCGTAAAAATGTGATATAGTATGACCAATAAAATGTTTTAAACTTTTAAAATGTTTCTTCAAGGCTTTGCTTTATGATGCCTTAAAATCAAGACTTATAACCTAAAAGTAAACAATAAAGCAGCTAAAATGAACAAATAAAATTCACATTTTGTAATTAAAACTTTTTATTTACGACACTGGCTACTCTCATAAAGACAGGAAAGGTAAGTTAGTTCAACAACTGACAATGCAAGCATGTGTCGTCCACTCTATTATCAAAGCTAAAACGTCGTGACCAAATAAC
Source organism: Metallyticus violacea (assembly GCA_030762175.1). Classification (NCBI taxonomy): domain Eukaryota; kingdom Metazoa; phylum Arthropoda; class Insecta; order Mantodea; family Metallyticidae; genus Metallyticus; species Metallyticus violacea. The sequence goes on along the minus strand of CM060832.1, from coordinate 82,882,377 downwards.
CAGGACCGGACATTACAGTCCTCAGCTATCCTATTGAAACACCCACAACATGAATACCAAAGGACCTTGATAGCCATCAACCGCACCATAATAAAAGTACAAGAGATTGGGGCACAATAATTGGCAATGATCTCATTCATTAAAACCTTTCTAGCATCCAGTTCATTGTATACAAAACAGAAATGTTTTGAAATATTATTATTGCTTTTCGTAAGTTTGTAATAAAACTGTTGTATGTCTAAGACTGAATAAATCATTCATTTGTAGTGTAGGGAACATTAAATGAAGGTTTTAAAAAATCCAAATGTTTCTTTCTCTGGCGTATTTTACAGTTTTTGCGTTTATGTACAAAATTTAAACGCTTTGCATAACATTCCTTCCAAGACTCGTAAATGAGCTAGCCATTGTCGTTCGGTAGGCCTTTGCCGCAAGCGACCCATCTCTTTCAAGAAATGCAAATGGTTGACATTTAATGGCCCAGAAAGCACGGGACGTTACGAAGAGCTTATAACAGCATAAAGTAGCAGTATAAATAGGAAGGCAGAAAATCCAACCCTTAGTCACATATTTTCCCTTTGAGTTAGGAGTTGTAAATAAGTTTCATGTTGTGGGTGAGGATTTTACTATCACCCTCATAAGGCGGCGCATTCATTCCAACATCAACGTCGATCCTGAGCAAACTTTACAGAGGCCGGGCCCGTTATTAAACTGGTAGCACAAGTCGCAACTGTCAGGTACAAAATAAAATGGCACGAGGGTTGTATTTTACGGTTTTTCGTCGTTGCATCTGTTTCACCTTATTGGACCCGGTTGGTTTGTGAACCATGCGGGAATAACCAATCAGGAAAGAGAAAGCGGAGTTGGTCGTGCGACAGAGAATCTCCGGTTGGCGATCAATACCGGCTTGTGCAATAGAGCTTTTTCTCTGTTCTCTTTTTGTTCTTCCGCAAGCAATTGCACCATTTCTGATGAAGCAAGTGGACATCTGCTGCATTCCTTCCCGGGCTTTTGTGTTATTGCAGATGTCTTGCCAAATGCAAATTCTTCAATTCATGCATTGAAAATGGATAAAATGCTCAAGTTCAAAGTGCATACGTAAAGGGTGACTGCAGCGGTTTTTATTAGAAGGGTGGTAATGGAGGGAAAATTATGGTATGTAAAATATGTGCAGGGAAAGATTTTGAAAAGAAATTTATAATGATTTGATTGGATGAATCTCTGGATAATTTTCTACTCCTCCTCGTTGATGATAGTTTCCGCTGACATATTTTTTGCCACAGTTGTTGAGACTCTAATGCTGGATACTTTTATGGTCCTGTGACCATAGGCAGGGAGTCTTAGAGATTAATAAGAGTTCTCGTTATAGGAGATGAAACATAATTTATTGTTCATAGTCTATTCTACTTAACAATGAGTCGGTCCTGGTGGTCTAGTGGTACCCATACTTGCCTTCTAAACCCAAAATCGCGGGTTCAAATCCGGTAAGATCGATGGATTTTGACGGGTATAAAAATCCTAAGTGTGGTTTCCTTCAGAAGGGAAGTAAAGCCGTGGGTCCCTTGTCGTACATTTATGGCACGATAAAGAACCTCAAGCCTGAAAGAAGAGGCCTTTGAGCAAAATTTGTCAGCCGTTTCATGCCCTGAATTGAATGGAACACTGATGACCTGAGATATTAAAGAGCGTCCATAAATAAACCATATCAACAACAACAAAAAAAAAAAAGGCACTTAACAATGTGCCGCGTTATTTCCTGGAGAATATGTGCCACTTTCGCACTAACTATGGCGATTCCTTATAATGAATCAGTGTACAGAATGCGGAATAACGGCCAGAAAATAAATGCTACTTTGGACAAACCTTCAAAAATCACTTCACTGTAAGTGGGGCAGGAAGGAGAGAGAAAACATAATCGCACCAGTAGAGGGGAAAACATACGAGTAAACAAGGTATTCTTTATTTTCCCCACCAAAAAGTTTAATTTGTTGCAAATTAATAAATTCAAATGACTATAAAGTAATCTTATTGAATTATTAAAGGGAGAATGGAGATAAAATTACCTTTAGAGAAATTTAAAATATGAAGAAGCAAGCTCCACTAAGTAGGAAAAAACAGTCTTTACAAAATAATTCTATATCTGTTGGGAAACGAAGGTGTTAATACAAACTTAGCAAAGAACATTACAAGATTTATTCTAAACTAGCAAATATCGAAGTCTCAATCTTAAGTCTTTCCATACTCGTCTGGCATAGTTTCTTCAAACCCTCCTCTCCTTATTATGAACGCTCTTTAACATCTCAGGTCATCTCAATTCAGGGCGTGAAACGGCCGACAAATTTTGCTCAGAGGCCTCTCTTTCAGGCTTGAGGTTCTTTATCGTGCCGTAAACGTACGACATGGGACCCACGGCTTTACTTCCCCTTCCGAAGGAAGCCATACTTGAGATTTTTACGCCCGAAAAAATCCAACGGTTTTGGCCGGGTTCGAATCCACGATCTTGGGTTTAGGAGGCAAGTATGGTAACCACTACCCCACCAGGACCGACTTTTTGAAATCGGGCAATCCAAAATCAGACACAGTTCTCTGATTTTTCAACTGCAATAGAGGTGTCTGCGCGTTCTAATATCCACACAATATATCCTGTTGTTATTTCCGATGAGTAAAAGGCATAATGGTAAGTCTTGTGTTACTTGTGTTACGGTCCGTGCAATGCTGACTTAGCGCGGGAGCTGCCACATGACATGTTTACCAACCACTCGTACTCTGTGAAAGTCAGGGATGAGTTAAATTTGTACTGTGGTACTTGTTTAACATTTTAAGACCATACTTATGTATATATAATGTAAATGAAAAATAATGTAACACTTAACAATCTAACTAAATTAACAATAATTAGAAAAGCAGAAAAGGACAAACCGCCACGGGTGGCCGAGGTCGTTAAGGCGCGGATTTGTGAGCGGGAGGTTTAGAGTTCGAATCCCGTCAGGACCGTCCTTCCTGACTGAGATCCCTCAGTAGTAAAAACGGGCGTTAAACAATACTCTTGTTATATTTATGAAGAACAATTATGTGTTTTAGTAAGGGTAGAATTGAATTGCTTGCTTAGTATCAAAATTTTAAACATGCAATTATATTTTCTGATTATTAATCCCTTTATGTACCTCTTACCTCTCTAAATGTTAATATTGCACAATTTTGTCTTTGGATTTTGTTGAACCTCTAAGTTGATTAATATTGTTAAGCAATCAAGTAATGCAGGTATAGTGATCAATATAATATTGTTGTACTGTAGCAATGCTGCGTCTGTAATGTTCCCAAAGTGAACCTTTCTGAGGTTTTTTTTTTTATTATTATTGCTAAATCTAGATATCGTACCAAACAGGTTCTTCTTGGAAATAGCCTCTCCCATTTTTCCCTCTTGACCTTCAAGTACATCACTGTCCACCCACACAAATGACTCAGTAACTGTGAATAAACGTGGACCGTCCAAAAGTAAGGAAGGAGGTCAGGTAAACTCTGGAGTGTTAGAGAACATAACACAAAGGGAAAACGAACTGCCGTCTTAGCTAGGCATCTCCGAGAAACAGTTGATTTCCATTTGTTTCAGTTTAACGACGGGGAAGAGAACCAGGAAGATGTGGATGAATGACTTTATAGCTTCTACATACAGCCACAAAAACAAGCCGCAAAGCATTGCTTGTTTCAGGGTCAAACGTGATACGTGCGCATTTATTGGTCGTAAACGGTTTGCATGAGGCAAACGCTTGACTGAATTGCTTCGCTTCATCCTAAGTTTAGACGTTTGTTCTTAAAGGCTTATGTTGCTCTTTTTAGAAAAAATTGCACTTTTTCCAGAAAATGATATTTTCTCCGAGCCATTTTTAGATATCTGGAAAAGATAAAAGTTACAGGGGGGCTAAATCTGATGAGTAGACTGGATTCTGCAACATTTCGAACCTCAGTTGGTCAGTTTTCACCAATGAAGCATTGACCTCAAGCAAGCGATAAATGAGGATGAAGAAAAGGTTCTATCTGCTTAACCTGAGTTGTAACTGGTGATTGCTTTTATTATGTGCATTAATAACGCACCATGTCATTTTTTTTTTTTTGCCTTCTGCTAAAATTTCTACACGGCTGCGCTAGTATTATAATTTGCTACTAGTCAGGGTGGTCGGGAGGGCACCAAATGGAGGGGATGTAAACAGTTTGCAACGCTCCCACCAAAATCGACAAACATAAAATAAACGCGTAATACTTGTTTCTACTTTGCGCAATTAGCTTGGAAAAGACCGAAGAGAATAGGGGAGCAAATGAAAAGCCAATTTTTCGCACTAAAACGCCATGTGATTATTCTACTTATTGTGAACAAAAACATTGAACATGCCTAAAAGCTGCACATGTGAGGCCTGAGAGGTAAAGTAGCCCAAGTGGCTCATAAATGTTTTGAGAAAAATTATGACGTAGTTTACAGAGCTTTCAAAAATTCGGGCTTGTAGTTGCACAGATTGATTTTAGCAGGTTATAAAAATTGAAAAACAATATAAACGTTTCAGATGGGCTTAAAGTCACTTGGTTTACTTTACACATTAGTTTGGCAAAAGGAAAAAAAATCATGTGTCATATCAATCCTACAACACAAACTAAAAACGTTTTTATTTATCTTGATATGTAGAACTAAGTTCCTTTACAATAGTCAATTGGAGACATTAACAAAACAATTTCTACTTTAACAACAGTTCCGGGAAGGTAGGAGACATTCTTGAAGGAAAAACATGCACAAAACCAAGAGAGCTGGTATTCATACAACAAACATCAGCTGCTGTGTATTCTTCTGTTAACGCCATGTGATTTAGGACGAAGTTTCTCACGATTCAAAGCAGAGGGGCAACACACAAAGAATAACAATTAAAGATCTGCCATGCAGTGGTTGTCAATTATAATAATGAGGCATTTTGCGACTTCAAAATCCATGAATTAAACAGTTATTTATGAGTAACATTTATTTTATGGAAATTTGTAAAATTAAGAAGCGTATTTTAGTGCATAAATGTATACATCTTTACATATTTATCGTGTTTTACGGCGTGAAACTTCATTCCCATTTTATCAGGTAACAGAATAATAGGCATCGTGAGTGTTTAATATTAAATAAACATAATCGCCTCTTTTATGTTCATAGTTTGCTTGTGCTGGAATATTAAAATTGATGGAAATAACAAGAAAGCCGTTTCTACAAACTGTCTTCAGTGGTTAATGGTTGGAATCCGAGGTGCTAGTGTGAAACCAAAACATCGTATTCGTGTTCTGCATCCCGAAAAATACCCAGACATCAAATGTCATTGTGATATTAGACTTAGGATTTCAAGGCCCTTAATACAGAGAATGTGACATAAAGATAAAATGTCCACTCGTTCTTTTTATATATAGTATTTAACGCCCGTTTTAACTAGGAAAGTTCTTTTTTTAAGTTCAGGCCTAAGTTTTAGGGCACCTTCCCGGCATTTGCCATTGAGGAATTAGGAAAACCTGAAGGGAAAAAAGCTCAGTTAGGGAGGGAGGTCCTGGCGAGAATCGAACCCCAGACCTTCCTCTCACAAGTCTGCGCTACAACGACTTCGGCCGTGATGATAAAACTACTCGATCTAAAAAAAAAAAAAAAAAAAAAAAAAACAACAAATTTGCAGTGCATGTAGGCAGATGCACGCATTGAATGCTTAAGCAGAATGCATTGTTCATGAGTAATAGAGGCAAACGTTGTCCAAATTTAAAAGTAGACTGTTGTCTTTTAAGATCGGTCAAAGGGTTTACGATTATATGTGTATAGGGATCTGTTTTACATATATAATAATGCATATGGCTGTATGAAATACCTGAATTAATGTTTACTTTTCGGAATTCTTGTTTGTTAAGCAAAGGCTGTTGTGTTATCCTACCCCCATCCTCTTTGAAATTGCATCGAAAGTTGTGCCGCATCCCTTTGGCGAAGAGAAATTTCAAATAAAGCAAAAGTAGCTACATAGCATGTAAAGTGACGAGCAAAGTTTAGAACTCAATCTTAAAACTTAGATGAGGCAATTAGTGAAGCAGAAGTTTAAGCGGAGCATTGAAAGTTTCTGGTGACACATGGCAAATATATAGCCAAGACTTTGTTTAAAGGTGGCTATTCCATGCTGAAGTTAGAAATTCTTTAAGAAAATAGAATAGGTGTGGGTAAAACTGCCTTTGTAGAAATATTCCGCTATTCCGTCAGAGTTTGCTTTAATATATCTGTTCTCTTTTTCTTACACTTTTTGGAATTGATCATACCATCTTAAGACATCAATGCAGTAATATCTTCAAGCTTTTCAGCATGTCAGTTCACGTTGATTTATTATTATTATTATTATTATTATTATTATTATTATTTAGTCAAGAAATGATGATAATTGATGCAATTAAAGATAGTTGACATATATTGCTTGAATTATTACTGTATAGCCACACTAGCATACATGTTCTCTCTCTCTGTAGACATTCTACAGAGGGTGCCGAAAAATGTACACACACTTCAAGCAAAGAAAAGTTTGTGTTAATATGACAAAACTGAATTCACACAAACAGAAAATGATGAGCACTAATCATCTTATAGTCGGTCTTGGTGGTGTAGTGGTTACCATACTTGCCTCCTACACCCAAAACGCGGATTCGAACCCGGCCAGGATCGATGGATTTTTTCGGGCGTAAAAATCGTAAGTATGGCTTCCTTCGGAAGGGAAGTAAAGCCGTGGGTCCCGTATCATACATTTACGGCACGAAAAAGAACCTCAAGCCTGAAAGAGAGGCCTCTGAGCAAAATTTGTCGGCCGTTTCACGCCCTGAGTTGAATGGGACGCTGATGACCTGAGCTGTTAAAGAGCGTCCGTAAATAAATCAATCAAAAAAAAAGCATCTTATACTTTTACAGTTACTACAGTTGTTCAAAATGCCCACCATCGGCGTCGATACACTGAGTACGTTGAACTACTGATTGAGCAACATTTGCGAAAGTATCCTCAGCGATTGCAGCACATGCTGTTTCAGGGTCATCTTCATTTAAAGCATGTAAAAGTCTTGGGATGAAAACTTTCAACTTGGCTGTTTGCTTTAATAATACGCCGTACACTAGTTCTGCTAATTTCAGTCTCACGTGCACATGGCTTTGTAGATTTCTGCGGTGAGTGCTCAAAACGTTCCAAAACCATAGCAGAGGACGCGGGGCTTGTTGCTGTGCTAGGTCTCCCAAATCTGCCATTGTGAACATCGCATACGGTACCATGAGTCTCAAATTTGTCTCGAATACGTGCATTTGTTATAATAACGTTGGCGTTTCTGTTCGGTACACACGTCACCATTGCCTTTGAACTTCAACAACATTCTCGTTTGTCTAATACCACTTCAAAATTACTTTTCGCTGTTCAAACGATAATCTTAGCTCCATTTTGTTGTAGCAACGCTAACATAACGCAATGTGAATCACATTTATTTACAGAACATCATAGTACACATTACTGTTTTTTTTTTTTTTTTTTTTGCGCACATTTCACAGACTTTTTTTTTTACACTGGTCATATTTCAACAATTTTTCAATTGACACTACTTTCTCGGTTTCTTTCTTGACACCGCAACCTCTTCTTCCCCCTCTCTCTCCCTCTCTCTTTGAATAATGTTTAATGCCTGTTATTACTGCTGAGGCACCACGGCGGTGGACACTGATGATATATGAGACGAAATTATATATTAGGACGGAATTTTTAAAGAAGGAAACGTTCCAGGCCTAAGATTAGGGCACCTCCCCGGCATTTGCCATTCACGGGGATTGAGGTGGAAGAAACCTCAGTCAAGGAGGCCGGTCCTGTCAGGAATCGAACCCCAGGTCTCCCACTCACGAGTCCGCACCTTAAAGACCTTGGCCACCCGTGGCGGTCTCTCTTCTTTTTGTTTGATTTCATTTATTCTATGTGTAGTTCTTCTGCAAGTTTTAAAATGAATCTATCAGCCTTTTGCTGTACTGTAACAGACTTAAATATAATTCGGGAGTTGATGGTAGCTAGATCAAAGAAAACAAGTATTGGCCAACGACGATATCGGAACGAAATGAATGTAATCTTCAGGTTCAGCAAATGTGTGAAAAATATGTCAATTCGAACTTCTTAGCTTATAAAATAATATTGCCATGACCCAAATTATATTTCTACTAGTGGTATTGATGAAGATCACAACTACAATGATACTGATGAAGACAACAGTATAAAAATGAAATGAAATTACCTTCTGTCTCTTCATTTCCATGTGGCATTTTAAGTAAGTCATACTGGTTTTCTGAACTGCTACTTTCAGGAGCATCATTTACTTGGTAATCTTCATTTGAATCCTCAAAATATGATTGATCCTCAGAAACTTCATTCCAATAAGCCAGCACTTCAGCTATGACAGGTCCTTGCGTACACCACTGTGATCGCTTTGACATGTCTACTGCTCAAATAAACTGCAAACACTATATAAACACATTATTGCAAGTTCAAACCATTGTGCACATTGTTGAGCATTCAGTTGAGTTTGAATTTGAATTACCAATACAGTACTAGTAAAATAATATCATTGCAATGCCATTCAAAGTATAAATACCGATAAGCTAGAAAACTAATTTAGCCAACTATAAAAATGAAATATTTTAGTACGACTTAGGAAAAATCATAAGCTTACAACGAAAACCGTTAGAGTAAAAATGCATTTAAATTCAAAATGACCTCCTTCTTGGTCATTGTTTGTGCTAATCCCATGTTTGATTCCAGGCTCTCATGAAAGATGTAATAAGGTGCGAAAACTAGTGAATCCGGTCTGGAAAGCCGAGCTTAAAGTTGTTTGAAGTGCAGATGAAGTCACTATAAGAAAGGATGTCCTCCTTAGAGACAACACTGCTCAGCACTTCTCGTTTCTTTGAACTATTAAGGAAAGGACAGGACTGCTTCAACGTCAGTTGCTACAATTATTGAAACATTGACCATAGTGCAATAGTTAATGTACTCTCGTGTGGGATGTCACCGCCTCACCGGTTTTCATGGCATCTTTAACAATTGTCGTTGACCAGAAATTCATTCAGGACTCAGAAGAGGCGAAAATTACCTGACACAGTGTCATACTTTTCCACCCAAATGATTACGCTGATGACCTGAGATGTTAAAGAGCGTCTGTAAATAAAAAAGAGCACCCAAATGAAATGATCTTTTCAATCTGAGCAAACACATATTCTTATATACATTTCACTCCTAATGAGCATTTAAATCCATTTGCTGCTGTTACACTCATCGCATTTATCCATAAATCTGATAAATAGCCAATACCATGTTGATAAAAGGGCCACTGTAACTTGTACATATTTACTCGACGACGGAGGAATGGCATGTCCACATGTTGCTTATTTTCTAATTGTACATCGTAGAATTTGTTACCTAGGAGATTTCATTATCCATTCCAGAGCACGTGATGTTAAGGCACTTTTCAGATGGGAAAAGCCTTAAGTCTTTATCTTATATTGGACTTGAAGGTATAAGAATAGCTGAGTAGAACCATCTGCTAAAAATGAAACAACAAACGTCACTTCAGACTGAAAGATTAACAAACGACAAATTAGAAGGATGTTACTGCACAGTGTATATATTTCCTTGTTTATAAGATCAAGATACTTCCTTCACATAGCCCTTAGCTATCTAAATCCCTTTTTAAATGCTTGACTCTGCAAAGCAATTTTTATAGAGAGAAATTTTAAAATAATGATGCATTTGAGGATTCTATTGCAGGAAGATCAGAAAACAATTAAAATCAAACTTGTTCAACTTAAAGCACTCACAGTGACTGTTCTTGGATAAATAAAGAGTAATTTTAGCTTTAGCTTTACAATTGATTTAATCATAATTCATTCATACTTTAAACAATCTTGCCTGGACGCTCAACGCTTTGTCACTCCTTAGGTTTGAAATATAAGTATAAAAAGTATTGTTAACCTGTTGATATCCATTCTTTTTACGCAGATAAACTTATTTCTCAATAATAAATGTTATCTATATAAAATAATAATTGTTTTCTAACACCACTATTTTTCTATCTCGTCTTTCATATACTGCTACCATTTCGTTCACTTTTATATTCTTTTTCTATCTTTTTGTACCATCATTTCCTCACTGTCATCATTTTGCGGGTTTTTAAAAATTATATCTTTCCGCAATTTATATTTAAAAACTCTTCTAATGATGTCATTTGAGTAGTTAAACTTTTCATTACTTTTCTTTCCGGCCCAGTGTTAAAAAAGAGAGATTGTTCAACCTAGGAATTAAAGTGTATTAAATAGATTGGTTTAACGTTTATCATTTTTACTTTGGTTGAATGATATTTCCATATTATAATTGGTTGCAGTTTTATTTAACTCATATTTAGAAGTTTGCAATTTGTATTTTTCAGCTAACAAGAAGACATTCATTATAATTAAAATTATTGTAATCTAAAAGCCTCTCTAAATAATCGCGGTGTAAACATGATAGTGTTCTACATTTATACATTCGAAAATATATACTATTTAGTATAACCATATATACAACTTATCATAATGCGCTCTTTTACCAAGTAAGCAATTTTATATAATCACATCATGCATTAATTATTGTTCTGATTTGTATTATAACTCTGTTACCAGAAATATGATACTAAATCTAAACCATCATAACCTAATAAAATTCCAATAATATTAAAGCCAAAAGAATAGCGTGTTAAGAACGGAGTTAATAGACCATTAAAAGGTGTGGTGCCATACTAAAAAAGTAATAAGTGGACTTCGATGGAAAATAACCTTATTTACTGTCTCAGAAGTCTTCTTTTTTATCTTTATGTCGAAATAGACTACATCATGCTGTAAATTATAATTTGCCGTAGCAGAAAAATGTGTACAAAGAATGTACCGAAGTAAGAGGGAGGAAATATAGGCACCACAAGAATTGATGCTTCGTTGAAGTGCTACAGGCGTTAACAGCAAGGCTATAAATATGTTTATGATGGTCAGGGGAACTAAACATAATAGGGTGTCTTAAATAATTTCCTGTCAAATACGCGCCGTAATATTAATTAATTTAAGTTAAATATAGTACTTGCTCAAAAAACTTATCTACTATAGTTCTCAAAAGCCTTAAAACTTCCAAGAATAACCACACAACCACCAGCAGAGATGGTAGACCAAACGTATACAACATGATTTTGCTAGTCTTGAATGTACGTTGTCACCATCAATGGCAGTATTTGTATATTGAGTGGCAGCTTGCGTGACTTGTGATTTGGTTGGGGTGCAGCATCTCTGCAAGTGTAATTGGTTTACTTTGACTGGCTACAAATCCACGTCACATCGCAACGGAGCTATGACACTGATCCATATTGAAGCGTTCGTTCCCACTCTCAAAGTACTTACATGTTAAGTCTGCTTTGTGATCGTAAATTCCTTGAACATGTTTTCTTCGCATTTGGTATGCATAGTGAGGAACGGGATGTATTCGTTGATTACTTACTACGAAAGAAACAGATGTGTTCAGTCTCTCCTCCCATTTACCGTTATTTTGTTGATAAGTTCTGTTACTTATGCGATTGATGTATTGGGAAATAACACTGAGCAACAATGAAAATGTTTCGGGCTTAAAAATAGTTAATTTACATGTATTTCCATCTGCTGAATTCAAAAATCACCATAAATATGATAGATTAGCTCTTGTTTTGAAGATAAAGTGACATTTCATTTTTTAGAGTGAAGATTTTAAATTTGGGGGAATTTTTGGGGGGAGTTGGCACACCTGTCAAATAACAAAACACAAATGCTCTTCAGCTGTTTGTAAGTCATAAACATAGATACTGTTGCTGTGACTATGAATTACATGTAGTTTCTATTCAAATTAATGCAAAATTTCTGGTTCGCGAGTGCTTTTTTAGTGTAAAATTTGTAAAAATGCCACGAAAATGTGTAAATATGGTGAATAACTTTTGTTATATTTGTGGTGAAATAACATTTTCCTCACAGAAACGCAATCTGACGCCTCTTGTAAAGACTGCCTATCAGTATTATTTCGGTATGAAAGTAGGGGACCAGGATAAGTCTTGGGCTCCACATATATGTTGCAACGCATGTAGTTACACTGCGATAATGGCTGAAAAAGAAGAAGCGATGTATGGCTTTCGCTGTGCCTATGATTTGGAGGGAGCCTACAAACCATACAGATGACTGCTATTTCTGCCTGACTCCACCTATAAAGGCAGGATTGTCTATGAAGAAAAGAAGAACAGTTCAGTACCCGAATCTTCCATCTGCTATTCGACCCATTCCACATTCGGATAGTTTACCAGTTCCTACTCCACCCGAAAATTGTGTGTTTGAAGTAGAAGATGAAGACAGTGTGGAACAAGAAGAACCAAACAAGCCTTCTACATCCCATGACCCTGATTTTGAGGGAAAAGATGATAAACCGCACAGACTGAGTCAAGCGGAATTGAGTGATCTCATTAGAGACCTTGGCCTGTCAAAGGAGAAGGCAGAAATTCTTGGGTCTCGACTACAGCAATGGAATCTTCTCCAAAGTGATATGAGAATCTCACAGTACAGAAAACGTCACATGGAACTGCTTCCCTTTTTTGAGAAGAAAAATAATCATATTGTCTGTTGCGACATTAATGGCATGATGAAGTCTTTGAATTTGAACCATGATCCAACTGAATGGAGGCTATTCATAGACTCCTCCAAGCTTAGTTTGAAAGCTGTGTTACTTCACAATGGGAACCTTCTTTCATCTATTCCTGTTGGTCATGCTGTTCACATGAAGGGGACATATGCAAATATGAAAGCTCTCTTGGACTCAATTAAATATCATGAACACAAATGGAAAATCTGTGGTGATGTAAAAGTCATTGCCATACTCTTAGGAATGCAACTGGGTTGCACAAAGCATTGCTACTTCTTATGTATGTGGGACAGTAGAGATAGGAAATTGCATTATATTAAAGAAGACTGGCCTGCAAGAAATCTTCACCCTAGCGAGAAAAATGTCGTTGCCAAGCCTCTTGTGGACACAAAAGACGTTCTTCTTCCACCCCTGCATATCAAGCTGGATTTGATGAAAAACTTTGCCAAAGCTATGAACAGAGAAGGACGGGCCTTTAAATACATCAGAGAGAAATTTTCGATATTAAGTCATGCAAAAGTTAAGGATGGCATTTTTGTCGGACCACAAATAAGAGAACTTGTAAAGGATCCTGCATTTGACCAAGTTTTGGAGGGGAAAGAAAAGGAAGCTTGGGAAGCCTTCAAGGGTGTTGTTCATGGATTTTTAGGCAACAAGAGAGATGACAACTACAAGCATTTGGTGACAGTGCTCCTGCAAAAATACCGTAACCTTTGATGCAAAATATCCCTTAAGATCCATTTTCTCCACTCCCACCTAGACTTTTACCTCCTAGTTGTGGAGCTGTTAGTGATGAACATGGGGAGAGATTCCATCAGGACATTTCTGTTATGGAACAAAGATATCAGGGCCGTTGGAATGAAGTAATGCTTGCGGATTACTGTTTATCTTTGTATAGGGATTCTGCGGAACTCCATCACAAGAGGCAAGCTAATAGACGACGAAGTCAGTAGGCCACCACATGATTCTCTTCAGACACGACTATCTGCGAAGTATTTTTCCAGCAATTTAGAACTCTTAGCATGTAATTACCAGTGAAAAAAATCAAATGCACTTTCATTGTTGTTAGCATGTATGTAATTAAAATGTATCCTTTTCTCTCAATCCGTTAATATGTAATACTTCCACCTTGTGTATATCACAGAAACTAGAGCTAATAACATTTTTTCATTGTCATGTTTGTTTTTCTCAAACCAAAATTAGTAGGAATTGCTCCATGAAGTGCTCGAAACATTCAAAAATTATTTTTTTGTTGCCCAGTGTAATCGATCATATTTAACATTAAGTACTAAAGCTAAAGCAAATGATAAACGACAACTGTGTGATTTATTTGTACATTATCACATTTTAGAATGGTCTACAAACAAGGAGAGCGCAGGCTGTAATTCTGTTTGAGTCTAGATGCCGAGTTTATTACTCAGACCAAAGGACGAATGTGTAATAGTGTTAGTAGTATTGTTCTTCAAGTATATACAATTACTTCATCATGCCCCTGAAGCGCTAGGCAGTGGAGTTTGAGGGCAATATAAAATAAAAACGTTCTAATTGGTACATATTTTCTTCCCTGCAGATTCTGAACGAGCTAATGCAACCTGACAACAAAAGGTAAGTATTTGTTATAATTTTTTATCTAATATCTGAGATTAATAATGTTTGCATTCCGTAAAAATAAGAATGCAAATAGAAAATAATTGTATTTATTATTATAAATTTTAGATTTTAGCTATAATTAGTTGTAATGCTCCAGTGATGAAATATATTATCTATTATTTTGTTATCTCTTTTGATTGTAACTGACATTTTCTCATTCCTTAAATAGATATTTAAGTGCACTGTCTTCGTTCTTTAGGCAAATAATTAATCTAGACGATGCATGAAAGAGTAAAAAATCACAGAGGGCTCAAACAGCTAAATTATCTACCTAAAACATAAAAAACACTAAATGCCGTTGTAAGAAGCAGTTGAAAAAATAGCTTTTGGGAATATAACAATAAGTAGTTGAGAGATGAAAATTAAACAATTAATTAATCTTTATATTAAAAAAAATTAAAAAGGCTAAACGTATAGCACCGAAACAATAAAAATACTTTACTGAATTGTTGCAAGATTTAATTAATGGAAGTTTAGACATTTTTTGTTGTATTTTAAACGTAATGTAAACTATTAAAGCTTCTTTATAACTTGGAAATTAACAAATGGTATGTAGGCCGAGCTTCTTCTAACAACCTTGTGTCTTCCAATATTTATTACTTTAAAATTTACATTTTATCTCCAAGTCCCTGGAATTATTTTATCATATTGGTTGTTGTTTATATACGAGAACTAACGTCCTACATCCTCGAGGAGCTCTGCCTGTCCTGTCTTTAAGGAGAGCGGCACGAGGGTTATGTTAAAGCCCTGTATTTATATTTCAAATAGGACACCCACGCAACACAACCAGAAGTTCGCTTTTCTTCCCTACACAAGTGGGGAGGAGCGGTAGAATGCGATTACCAAGTACGCAATGAAAACGAAACTTCCGCAAAACATTTATTCACGTCTTAGATGGTTAAAGAGCTCTTAAATATGTTATTTAATTAGCTACATAATATCTTAAAATTGGCTTTCTCCGTGCGGCATGAAAACGTCTGTTAAAGGCAAAGATATATAACCTTTGCTGTTTTGAGTACATCCTGCATCAACCACATTATTTCACACATTATCTTGTTTTTGAGACATTTGATATTATTCTCTTAAGAATGTATCTCACTGCCGTTCTGTACTTATAATCACTGTAAACTGGTTTTGATAACAATCTTCATTCGGTAAGCTACTGTAGATAATCAAATGTTATTTGTAGTGAACGCTGTTCTATTTCTAATATTTGCTGAAAAATTAAACAATTTTTATCTTCTAATGTGAAAGGGAATTGTGATATTCGTACTCCACACTGCTCTATATTTTTTTTAAAAACGTTTCAAAAATTTTTATACCGGTAGACGGTAAAGTGTTTCTAATGAAAGTCCAATGCGGATAGATGTAATTCGTTATAAGTTATTTCGTATTGTAGAATTTCTTTAGGGATAAAAGCTTAGTCTGAAAAGCGCTATATATACAAAAAGTCACTAGTTATCCCATTCTGCTTTTCTAATTTGTGGCTTTTCCAAGCGTTTTATCCTTTTCTGGTTTCTACTTATTGTTATTTTAGTTACGTTGTAAATAGTGTTACATTATTTTTCTTTTATATTATACAGAAACAATGAAAAAAGTGACATTTGAAAAGTTGTTCTTTTAACATCACACTTTAGAACTTTAACTAAGTTGAGCGTGGTCTCACAACTCTCTGCATCTTCAGCCGTTTTAAACTTGGTTCTTCCACATTCATGTTGGAGCAATTTTAAATACATTTATTCGAAAAATGAATTCATTCTTTATTATAAGTGAAAAACAGAGCATTACTTTTGGATAATATAAGATATTTTTCAGCCTTCTCTTTCTCTTTCTCGAAATATTCCGAGTGAGCAGCGTATCTATGAAACGTAAGTGCGGCAATATGCTTCCTAGACCAACAATAAGAGGACGTGGTTGAACTCGCTACACTAGGGTGTGTCTAATGAAGGACTATTTGCACTTAAAAAGTCATATTCTCATGTCATAAAAGAAAATGTGTTAATTTTCCACAGGAATTTAACCATTACATTGCTTGTTCCCCCCCTCTTCCATAACTTGAATTAATCTGTTGATAAATATTTTTCTTCAGTTCATCTAGGGTGCGCAGATTGGTACGGTACACTTTATATTTTATGCTCCTTAGAGGTAATAGCTATAGGTGATTAGAGCGGGGGGAATATATTATAATAACGTGAGCGGATGACTCAAGTAACAGACAGAGAGGATACGAGAATCTGCCCTATATGTGCGGAGAAAGAATCTTGAGAGCAAATTCTGGCATACTGCAAGGGGATAGAAGAATGGAGGAAGAGATATCTACGGCCCCGTTTGTTAACGGAGGGAGAGAGCAGTGGCAGTGCTGACTTTGCTGTCAGATGGGAAGGAGGAGGAGGGAGTAGGTAAATGTTTATTAAAGTGAGACAGCTCAGATTGGAAGAGGCAGACAACTGAAAAGGCGGGTATGTAAACATGAGTAAGAATATTGTTATTATTTTTGTACATATATGCGTGGAAGGGTAAGTTATTTACTTTTGTAATTTTTTACTGTAGGTATTTAAATGTTTTTGGATTATTTATGCTATTTTCATGTATTTATTTAATTATATATAATGTTTGTATCCTAAGAGTAAAATATTGATTTGCGAAATGGATGAGTTAAATTTGTAAAAATATACTTTGTAAACAAATATAATACTACTATACTACTACTACTACTACTACTACTACTACTACTACTACTACTACTACTACTACTACTAATAATAATAATAATAATAATAATAATAATAATAATAATAATAACATGAACACACTGCAATCGAACATTAAAAATTTGATGCCTTTCACGCTACTCACGTCCCTGTTGAATTTCATTTCATTTTTTAACAAAGGAAAACCCATTCCCTCCTTAAAAGGCAAAACTCGAGAAGAGATGGCGTGCTAAAACCTGAATCGTTAATTAATCGAGATTAATCACACATTTAGCAATGTTGTTTAACTAGTGCAAATTTTATTACAATTTAAGCACATTGTAGCATTAAATCGGACAAAGCACAAAAAAGTAGTTTGAAGTGAAATATTCCCACTGCTTGCTCTTTTAATTTTAGATCTTTCTAAATGGACGCCAAAGAAATAAGCAAGAATGCTAACAAGCTGATTAAAGTTAAATCTTTAAAACATATACGTAATTTTAAAAAAAAAATTAATAATCGTTCAAATCAAAGCAATATGTATTGTCCTTAGTCAAATCGGACACAAAAAACTTCAGGTACCTAAAACTGAAGAAAAATAACTTTATCTGAAAAAAATTAATAAATGCTGAATGTAATTCAGTAGTTTAGAAGCCAAAAAGAAAAAAAAATAATACAGCAACTGAGTAGCCACCAAGAGGTCCCTAGTCCTAGAGAGCAGTCTTTTCTGTGAGCAATGCCAGAGAAAAGGGGAGACTTCCGCGTCCCTTATTGGCAAATGCGTGTTACGTAAGAAACTCTATCTCAACTGTTGTCGAACACTTAGTGAATTGCCTGCAGAGAAACAATGATTGTATAACTAAGCCATTGCATAGCCTACAGGAAAAAGCAAAATAACGTCTCTCACAATTAATTCAGCGTAAAAAACAATATTCCAAAATTATTTTCATATACATTCGATCATAAATTTGACTATTAATGTTTCCTTTTTAAAAAATGGGTCTATTATTCTGTCACAGTTATCTGCACACCATACTTCTATTTTTGGTCATGAAGCAGGATTTTATTTATTTAATTTATTTATTTTATTTATTTGTTTTTAAATCCAGCATCAGCATAAACATATCTAGGCAGTGAATCAAATGTTGATCGAAAAGAGAATGAGGTTAAGGTCAGAAATTACTAATAAAAATTGTAATAAATAAACAGGAAAAGACCTGCCAAAACGAATCAACAAGTATACACCTCCTTGCACTAATTTCTGCCATTATAGATAAATAACGTTTATTGTGTGTTCAGATGGAAGTAGACATGCATTTAAGTTAAAATCCATTCACATTATCACTCCTGATTAAATGTTTGCATCACGGAAATGTTATACAAATTTAACCTATTGCAAGTGCCATTGCAAGTGTAGTAGGGAATTGCTGAGATAGACAACGAAGAGATTTTTAGGGAACTCCTGCAGGCATTGTGCGTCCCCTTCTTCGCTCCTTTATCTTTAACCTTCTCTTTTCACAAAATTACCCATCAATATGAATCGTAGAAAAATTGACAATTAGAACCCCTGAGAACTTCTTTTGAAATGAATTTGAGGCACAAGCGGATTCTGCATGATCATCATGAAGCATAAATGAACACTCATAGAATAATTAAAACTATACTTAACCATTTGATCTTAACTTAGCAGACTGTGTGCAAGTCATGTTCGTTTAATGTCGTAAAACACTGCAGGGACCTCCTTCAATTGAAATATCGGCCAAGTCCAGCTAACCTTCTGCTGCAATTCCTTCGTGCTCATGTTTAATAGATAATCCAGATAATCCACCCACCTAGTGCAAAAATGGGCTGTTACTTTTGAAATATACTTCTCAAGTAATGTGTTTAATTAGTTATTATGTTTAGAAAATAGTTTCATGGTAATATTATGTGTTAATATACATTTACATGATAACATACCCGAATGCTGCAAATAACACTTTGATTTGTTCATGTCTATCCAATACACGTCTTGGTTTCCCCACTTGCAATCTTACTGCCATTATTTGCTTATGAAATATTCAAGCTCCTCTTTCTGCATCGCTTACCGATATAACTTCCATTCCTAAGCTCAATAATTAGGCTAATTGTCTGCTTCGTACACAGTTGACAATTTACAACAAATCGTAGAAAATGTAGCATGTAATCACCAGCATATCTCGTTGGCAGCATTTGCCGATACAAAATCAACTGTGTGGTCAAATCAATGTCACTAACAATAATCTCCTCACTGGACCGAATTTTCGAATTTGTCTTATCAAGCAGTTCTGTTTCAGGCTCACCCCGTTCTGAAATGTTCTCAAATGAACCGATCTCCAGACAGATGAAGCGTCTTGTTTGTTTATTTTATTTATACTGATAACTTCTAGTTAATCTTGGTGGCGCAAGTTTCAAAAACTATGTAAATATTTTTTATTTTAATGTTAAATTATAGGGCTCTGATCTCTTTCAAGTGTAACTCCTTATTCCATCCTGATTATTTATTACGCTAGTTTGGTGAGAAGTGATTTCGATATAGGTCATCACACATTTGTAAGAAAAACAGAGTTATGGCTCTGTCTTACGTTGGATTTGAATAGGTTGTACACCCTTACTTTTTTATTCTTAGAATAATAGTCGAAATTTCGTAGTTCTCTTGGAAAAGTGTTTCTCCCGAAACATCGGCTAAGCTTTCAGCAATGCACGAATTGCAATTGTGACTGGGTGCTTCTCGAATAGGGGGGATTTAGATTAAAACTGTCGATTAAACAGTAGCTTCCTTGTTGAAGAATACCTTACAGTTTTTCCTCTTCGTTTGGAGCAAACACCTGCTGCTTCCTCCTTGTTGCTTATCATTGTTTGCCCTCTCAGGAGCACATTTTCATGCAAGCAAAGCTTCTGCTGAAAGGAGCACTATTATTGTCCAGTTCAATGGCATATTCGTTCTATTGTCACCTCATTATTTGAAATGTTAATGTTAATTTTGTCATTGCTACTTGAACAGCGTACACTTTTTATGCAATCAAAAGAACATATTTTGTAACAATTATCATGAACATTAGTTCGTGAGACCGTGCTAAAAATAAAATCAGACTGCGTATCTATATTTCAAGTACCTCCCCTTCTTGTGCATGCTCTATCACTCCTGCGGCGTATGCTGTTTTTTCTTTAATCCTTTTAACATTTATGCCTCATCCTCCCGTTGATAATTGCGCTTCGAGTCTGATTTAGGAATCATGCTCTTAGAGGAACCCTCAGTATGATTGGGGAAAGTACTTAGTTTAATTTATGGGAGATAGTTATAACAAATATCCATTTATTACATTGCAGAAATACCGACAAGAGTGCATTAAACACAAACGCAATTAAATACAATAAAATATTATTAATACCCGGTGCTTGTCTCTTATTTGAATACTACAAACTTTTACTGGCACAGCACAATGGAAAAGTGAGTTAAACAGCACTAACATCACGTGCTTGCCTTCAAATTAAATATCAAAAAATTTACTGGCATAACACAACACCAAGTAGCTTAAAATATTAATATAAAACGTGCTTCCCTTCCAGTTACAAACATTTAAAGTTTAAAATGCAGTATAATAGAACAAACAAAAGGCCTTATAATGTAAGATAATTAAAATCCCTAATATTCCTACTAACCTATATAAATGACTTGATCATTGGGTGAAGTGTGGAGAAGGAGTAAAGTTTCTAAAAATTTGGAAATGTTAGCTAAAATCGTGTTCACTATTTCTCCTGCAACTCCTCTCCGTGTCTTCGAGTCATGCCAGAGTAGATACTATAACGTTAACATACTCTATGGTTCCACACCAAACGAGACCAATGAAATAAATGACATAGTGATGAAAGGAAGAAGGTAGAGAAACAGGGAGTTGCACATAACAACGGCGGAACATATCGCTAGATCGTCGGTTTTTTGCCTGGCCATGCTAGAATTCAGATCTTTTCTTAGCTGTTCGTCTGATCGCACATTACGCTGACGACCTGAGATGTTAAAAAGCGTCCGTAAATAAATCAAATCTGATCGCACGTCCTTTTTAGCGTAAGATTTTTTCGGTTGCTAGTTTTGTTTAATAAACCAGGAGTCTAGACCATCAAATTCTGTTAGGCCTTGAGCTATTAGACCATTCGACACAATTATGACAAAATTATCTAGAACTTACTGGAGATTTCAAGAGGACTATCTGTAGAATTCTCAATCTCCGCAAGGAAGACGCTGCTAAGAAAGAAGAAAGCTGGGAGAAAACAACTCTACCTCTGCCCACTAGGGCCCTATTTCACAAAACGTATTCTAATACATTACAAGTGTATTAGCATTATGCATGGAGTAGTAATTTTCTGTACAACACTTGTGAAGTATTAATAAATCGTTACAAGTGAGCAATTTGCCGCACGATGACATACGTTGAATTGGGTTGTCTACTTCTTAATAACAATTCTTGTTTTATAATGTACAGAACGGATTTTTATCATTCCTGCTATATGGGTCCAATATTTTTCTCATAAATAATGATGCCTTGAATGTTTTATTATGTATTTATCAATAATTAAGCTTAATAATCCACTTTGAGGTTATGGTTGCTTACTGTTTTGTCCTAGCATCGATTTCAGTCGAAAGATGTTGCAAGAATTTCGATAATTTATTTTATTAATTCATTTGATCTTTTGTATACATTTGTATGTTTGTTTGGCAATTAGATTTTAATTACAAAAATTGGAAAAATGTGGTCAGTAAAATTATTTTAAAATAAAATGAGACAAGAAAATCGATTATTTTCATGGAATTTAGAGAAAACATTAAAAAGTGACAAACCAAGATGCCGGATTGATAGGTTTAGTTGAAACAGTCAGTCATAAGTTGTAATTTAATTGCACTTAACCGTAAATATTATATTTGAGTTCCTCTTTAATATGGCATACGAAAGCTGTAACATTTGTAATTTTTGTATAATAAATTAAGAAAAGTGTTACCGGACTGTAGGGGCACTCTGTATACATCATAATTTTTTTATTTGAAATGCTGAACTCCAGAATATACACAGACACAATTTGTATTTGTTTCTGAAACTGTGAAATGTATTATATTGACAGGGCATTTATTGAAATGCAAATCCAAAAATATTCTCTTAATTGGCTATATTTAATACATATTTGTGTAATTAGGTATTTAGAAGTGAATTTGCTAAAATAAAAATAATCACCTTTCACAGTGTTAAAATATAATTTATTCCAAGAATCACCGAGGCCTCTTGTCCATGGTAGTGTTACAGAAAAACCAGGTGCATGCTTATGTTAAGGAGAAAACTTCATTTAAAATAGTATGTAATTAACAACAATCTCACTTAAGAGAAACCTTGGATAGCATGCTCTTGACTTGGCTATCAAATATAATAGATGTATATTCCTTTCACGTAGCTTTGCAACATATTTAGTGTAGACATTGGAAAGAAAACAGCCTAAGAATACACACTGGAATTGTGAACATCATCCACTCAAAATATTCTCTTATTCGGATTCCTTCATCTCCAACTGGACATTTGATGATATTACATTTGGGCTGAGGAAATGACGCTATTGTCGATGGAGAAAATGTATCCTGTCCTCGCTGGTCTCCGAAATATTACTTACTCATAAACCCAATGCTTTCACAAATAGAATTCCATTTATCATATAAGTTTGAGAGCTGTAGCAAATGGAAATTCAATATTATAAAATGTGGTGAAACTTTTCACTGATCTAGTACTCGTATAAATGGAAATTAGATGTTAGCAAGGATTAAGTTTTGAGTTAAATTGGATGCACCAACAAATAGGCTTTACTTATTATCTCCCTGCTATTTTGTGCTTAAAAATGAACAAAGAGGCTTTAGGGATAAATCTAATGACTGCGCATTTGCCATCATTGCTACAAGCTGGTAAAAATTCTAAAAACAAAGAATAAAAAATAAAATAAATAAATAAAACAGTTGTCATTTGATATCGCACCAGCACGTGGTTCTCAACTAACAATATCAGTTTATTGGATAAAACGTTAGTTATTGATTAACATTACATTAATTAAATCGCAGTATAAAATGTGCTTAACGCTTATTCCAACTTTAGAGTTTTCATTCTCTATCAATCTTCTATATTTGAGTTTTATTTGTATAGATAAGAAAATACATTATATATATATATATATATATATATATGGAATATGGTATCATTTGAGCAAATGAGCATTCCTCTGCCACAAAACATCGCGCAATCGAGATAGAACTTTTGTACTTTACTTGTTTAGTGTTCTTTTGTTCTTTGTCTTATCAAAGATGTTCTTCAGAACTTCTTTGTCTTCAAAGTCCTCTCAGGTTATCTCATTTTTCATATTCAGCAATTATCAAATCTGTGCGCCAATTGGAAGCCACTCCTCGAAGAAAGATTCAGCCAGGTTGCCAAAGTCCTGTATTATAAAGGGCGGCTCTGTATATGGCTCTTGATCTTTCGCGGGATGCCGATGTTTTTAACTTTTTTATTTGCCTATTTTTTGTTTATTCATTCTTATTTGTTGCACAAATAGAAAGGGTTGAGAGAGCTTCATTCTTCAAAATATTTGTTATATTTTGTTCCAGATACATTTTCATAAGTGCAATATAGGAGGGTAAGTCCATAAGGTTCTGGCCTAACCATATTCTAGGTTGATAAAAACAAAACTATATTTCACTTCTCAATATAGTTGCCCTTTATTGCAATATACTTGTCACATCTTTGAATTAACATTGCAATCCCCCCCCCCCCCAAATAGTCACAAGTCTTGTCTGCAAAATGGGCATTGACAGCATCCAGCACTTCTTCGTTGCACTTAAATTTCCTTCTTCGAAGGTCCTTCTTGAGTTTTGAGAAGAGTAAATAGTCAATGGGAGATAGATTTGGGCTATAGGGTGGATAGTCGATCTCCCTGAAGCCACATTTCTTCACACATGCCTGCAACAAAAGCTATGTGCACAGGCACTTTGTGTGAAAAAGGCGCACACCACTATTCAGCTTTCCTCGCCTTTTCTCTTTGATGGAAGCACGTAGTCTGTGTAGTAGGCCAGCATAGCATTCCTCATTTACTGTGGTGTTCCTCTGCTTGAAGCCAATGAAGAATATTCCTTCTCAGTCCCAAGAGATTGTGGCCATGATCTGACTGAGGGACCTTGGCCTTTAGAGGCGGTGCTTCGCCAGGTTTACGCCACTCCATTAATTCTATTTTGAGCAAGAAACCATCGTAAAGAACCATAGTTTCATTTCCTGTAACAATGGTTTGCAGAAATTCTCTCTCGCTGCCACGGCAGAACTCCAAAAATACCTAACAACAGATGAATCGTTGCTGCTTTTGGACCGAGGAAAGAAGTCTAGGCACCCATTTGCACTAACCTTATTCATGTTTAAATGTTCATGACTATTTATAAGGCTGTTGAATTATAAAAGCCCAACCTTGCTGCTATTTGGCAACTTTGAGCTGCCGGTTTTCCATAATTTCTTCTTCCACAAAAGCGATGTTTTCAGGAAATAGGACTTCCAAGGACCTGCACTCTCTTCGTCTTCAATGTTTTCTCGATCCATTCGAAAAAGTTTGGGTCATTATTTTACGGTAGTAGATGAGGGAGATACTTCCCCATATACACCGTGCAATCGCTGGTAAAGTTCCTTTGGAGTAAGTTCTTCTTTTGTGAAGAATTTAATAAAAGCTTGATACTCCATTTTGAACATATCACAATCTTCCACACATAGCCTTATTTATGCAACTATATCTAACAACTGAACCTAGCGGGGTGGAAGTTACAGCTGCAATTATTTACTTAACAGATAAGTGTGACACCAGATAAGGGTTTTGTGAAGGCGGCAATCCTTATCGGCGAGGCCGAAAACTTATGGACCTACCGTCGTGATAGCTGTTTTAAAAGTTCAACTTGAGGACTGGCTTGCACTTTTCAAAATTGCTAAACAATAATTTCGGAAATGGGTTATTTTTCCTCCCTCAAGTCTATCCCCCCCCAAAAATCCTAATATTAAAATACCTAAGAGTTGCCATAAATAATGCAATATATTTTATATTGATACTGACATTTGTTACCGATCTGAGGAAAAGGACACCCCTGAAAACTCTTGGAGGATAAAATTCACTCTCTCAAATAGAAACAGGGTAGGCATGCCACGCTTATATCGGCCCTTTCAGGTCATGAATTGAATGGGACGCTAATGATCAAATTTGTTAAAGAGCGTTCTTAGATAAACTAATATAATACTCATAATAATTTCATGAGGCTTCGGGAGTGCGGGTAGACATATGGGCCCCAAAGTGAGATCTTTATACTTACAGGAAAAGGATTAAATATTAATGGTCAAACTTCTTCAAAACCACAGAAGATAGTCAACAGTCAAGAATAGCAAGAAATAGGATGGAATGGAGAAACATACTGAAGGCTATAGTAAAGATTTAAGTTAGCTGGAATTGGGTTCTATATGAATAGTGAGGCAGGTTTCACTGGGGTGTGTCGACGATGTCGCCACACGTTGGATGCCCGATTTGAAGCGGTTTCTATATGCAGATGTTGATGTAATCGCTGGACCGAGGGTCCCACTTCATACCCCGGATCGTTTAGGAACCCGATGTCGCCTTTCGTTTATTGGTCATGGGAGGAGGGAGATGGAGAGGTGAGGTTTAAATCACATGGTCTTGCAACATTTAAACGCATTAAAATGTTTAATCACACTACACTAGTTATCGGCCACCTGGTTCGTTATCTCTGTAACTTTGATGACATGTGCTAGATATGCTGCATCTGTGTGCCTCTCGTCTACTGCCCCTGGTAAAGCGATGTTGATCATCAGAGAACGAACGAAATGTACGTATGACTGAAGAACACATATGTGAGTGAGCCGAACTTAGATTGGAAAAACGTATATGTGAATGAACCGAATGTAATACTGAGAAGCGTCGTACTGCCTTAACTTGCTGATCTGAACTGCGGCTGCAATTTGATAATAAAAACTGTCTGGTAGAAAAAAGGTGCCTTGCTAGATTTATTTCTCCGTATATATGAAATCCAAACGTCGCCACGTGTTTACAAAACGTTAAGCGGGGTTCACAGCACACGGATTTCCTGAGCTTTTGAAATATTGCAATATAATTGGTGAGTTCTTGGACTCTCAAACGCGCTTATTTTAAATTTATCGCCTTTCTGTCAACTTATTGGAGAATTTCTCATCATACGATGTGATGACTTTATCGCAGACACCTGTTCCCCCTTCTACCTTCAACGAATTTTGAATCCTCTTCAACTAAAATACAAACGGATCTATTGTTCAGCCATCTGCGTGCACTTAGCTTTGTTATAGTGGAGCGACCTATCGCTCTAGCCATTACCAGCAGAAGAACACAAAAGATGATAAAAGGTAACCTTTTCCCTATTGTCATATAGTCAAACGTCCATGTAGCCATGGATACATTTTAGCAATACATGAAATGTCCCAGTTTGCTACTATAAGCTGTATTTTATAATTATTACTATTTACATTATCCAAAACCATATACTCTTGGGCATGCGTAGATATGAGGATTTGTCACAATAGTGCATGTAGTTCTAAATAAGGATAGTGTAAGAGTTAAATTATCACTTAAACTGGCTCGTCTAGTGAGTGCGAGCATTATTATATACTTGTCCCTTCCTCGAGTAGGACGCCCTTGCCCTTAACGGAATTTGATAGGCTTTTATTAAACTGAAATTTGTGCTTTATTTTGAATTATATCTCTTTGACTGTTTTATATTCTGGAAGAGGCACAAAAAGTAAGTGAGTGAATAGTCAGTATTAATGCGCGAGCTTCAAAAGTAGTTATAGACACATTGTATTTTCAAAAACTTTAAAATGGGCCGACGTACAAACAATATGTATTAATCTGATATAATCGGGATACCATTGTCATATTTTACCATGCCTTGTAAAAGATTTTAGGGAACTTTTTGAGTAAAGTGTCTGACTGTGAGAGATTCAGGTAACTTACCTGATTCTGCGTTAACTGCAGAAGTTTATTATTTTATTTCATGATTACTAACGACTTTTTTTTATTCTAAGTCAAATGGAAGATGATGCAACTGAATCGTATATTAAAATGCACCAGTTATTTGTTTCTCTTTCTCTTTTTTCTCTTATTCTGGATATTGTCATGTTGATGAATAAATTTCTCTCTCTATTTATCATCTTCAATATTACTGCTCATAAGAAATTTTTGCGTTGATGCGTTAAATTAAGAAACAACTTTCCGAATTATTACGTTATGGAACATAAATGAAACAAATGTCAAAAGTTAACATATTTCCGATGCTCTCAGTTCTCAATTTGTTAAATAACCATCTTTTTCTGATATCAGAATTTTCTTTTAAACTGTTTTGGTATACCATCACTGAAGTTTTACACTTTTACAAAAAAATAGATATTCTTATATCAGAAAAGGTCTTGTTCGTACAATACCAGTAATCGCTTTAGTGTATGCCTCTTAATATTTAATAAATACTTTAATGATAAGCGTTTTCAGTAACGTACAAAGGTAGTTTAACAAATAACATCTGTAATTTGGTTATAACACATCAATATTCTATGCTCACATGTCATTCTGATGTTATCCTTTTGGCAATTGTTTAAACACAAACCTTTCCAGTAAAGTAAAAAAATTGATAAGATTGAAATTCGTGGTGTGATTGATTTTGCCTACTTGGGTGACGCATTTTGTAGTCCTCTGTTCATCGGTAATATGGTTAGTGCACGTTTGAGAGCAGAGTATCGTAACTCATTCATCTGCAACATGTCGTCCCTTGAGCCTCATAGCTTTCAGAAGCTCTTGACAAACAGTAACACGCGCTATTTCATTCCTGAAATGTACAGCTTGGGTATTCATCTGACAGACACTTCCATACTGTATAAAGCATGTCATGGATAATGCGATGCGCTGAACCGAACTGGTTTCCTCGTCTCCCCCAGTCCTTTCACATTGATGATTTGTCATCGCATATCTGCGGTTGCAGTCGCCTGGAGAATGAGATCTTGCGGTCTACTTGGTCGTGGAGCGTCACCAGCACATGTGAACTTGCAATTGCGTTCACAGACGGCTCAAAAGAGACACAAGCGCTGCTATATGTAGCCAGTAATCCGTGAGCTGAGACAGTTGACCAAACAGGATGTAGGTGTAGATTTCAAGAAATTTGCCAGCACTTAGTATTATGATATAATACCTTACCATATTGCATGTTCTGAATACAACTGATGAAACAAACCAAAAACTCCTTGTGCGTTACTTTTGATTTTGAGTCCGTCGTATGTCGCTTATTGCCATAATAGCGTTTTCGACCAGGCCACTTACCGAAATAGTAGAACAGATTGACAGAAATGTGCAATATTTGGGAAATCACAAATTGGTCTTGCGATTAGTGAAAATTAGTTTTGACTGCAACTCTTAACTCTGAAGTTGGGAACTGCAGCTCGACGAGGTCGTCCGGAAGAGCACAGAGAAGCGGAAATGCAATTAGAAAGGGCTGACTGACTGGGGGATGAAGGAGGGAGTGCACGAAGCAGAAACGCGTTGAATGGAAAAGGGGTGGTGAGGAGGGAATAACCCACCTGTTGCCGGAACTGCATGGGAGGCTTTGAAATGGCGAGATGTAGCCCGAAATAAAAGCCAGAGGAGATATGTTCTAGATTTTAGTTGGGCAGGCTGGTGCCCACCTCCCTTGTGGGAAATAATTAGTGCTAAGCCTCCACACGTTGCTATTATTGTTGTGCCTGTGGGGGTTTTGCGGAGCAGTAAGTTATTTTGGAGAATTTATCGTTTTTGAAGGTTTTAAAAGTACATGCCTAAGCGAGCTCCCCACCTGTGGTTGGAAAGCAACAGCTTTTTTCCCCCTTCTTCCCCTGCGGCATGACAAATCGTTTGCAACGGAAGCAGGTGCACACTACAGATCCGTGGAGAGCCTCCGTGCCGAGCCACTTTAGCGAATCATGCTGACTCGAAACGAACCGGCTGACTGTCTGGAGCCAAAACTCAGTGGGAAATTTCTGTGCTGCAGGATTCATAATGTAACGTGTGGTTTGTTTATTTGCCCTTATTAAGAATGAATTCGTTGTGTGTTCTTTTGACAGCTGGCGAGAAAGTACTGCATTACTGTTCAAGCATTTTCTAAAGTGTTTTTGCTGCACCGGTTTTATAATATGTTTAGCAAGTAGAACGGCTTTCCTTCACAAATTGACATATTCTGAACCTGATAATGCGGTCAAGTGGTAGGTTACTTTTTTTCGGTCTGAAAATAGCTCTATCCACTTCT
The DNA here is from genome assembly GCA_030762175.1 of Metallyticus violacea. NCBI lineage: Eukaryota > Metazoa > Arthropoda > Insecta > Mantodea > Metallyticidae > Metallyticus > Metallyticus violacea. Next base: position 82,852,939 of record CM060832.1, on the reverse strand, counting down.
GTATCAAACTTACTTAACTCAAACGCCATAAATTTCAGTTCATTTTATTACGGTCAGAAAATGTTGTGTCATCTACGTTCCTAACAAATTTGTGGCATTCCTTGCAATAACCCACATTTGTTACTTTTTGTGTTAGGTACCTCTGGGGTGAGGGGTTCATGGTAGGGAAGAAACGAATCCTCATTTTGCCTTCGCGATTGAATGAATGAATGAATAGTGTTTAAAGCTCCTTTTTGCTACAGAGGCACCACAGGCAATGGACACTGATGATACATGAGATGAAATGATATATTCGGAAAGAATTTATTTTTAAGGAAGGAATCGTTCCAGGCCTCCCTGGCATTTGCCATTTATGAAGACTAAGGAAAACCTGGAAAAAACCTCAGCCAGGGAGGACGGTCCTGGGGGTATTCGAACTTCGCGATTGAAGAAAACCATAAAGAACCCCAGAGTAATTTTAGTAGAATTTATCTTCGTATAACGTTAATTACATAAGTTGACAAACTACGTATTGCAAATCATTCAATAACACTATGAGGTACATATATGTTCAAAAAAAGTCGGTTACATAAAGTGCTAAAACAATCGATGAAGTCAGAATATGTGATTTATATGCCAGACAAAATCGCTATCATACATTAGTGAGATAAGGATATTTAATGAGGATATGTATCACTGGTTGATAGAGAATAATACACTAATATTTCCCAAACGGGTTACAATTTCCTTTCATGTGAGTGACTTTGTAATTGTGAAAAGAGTAGTTTTCGTTGCCTGGACTGCATTAATTTGCTAGAGCAATAAGACGACACGATAAAAGATAGCCAATATTTGGAATTTAAAAAAAAAAAGTTGAAGATCAATAAATTATTAATTTTTTGCAGTGGTGATTTGCTGTTCAAAAAAATCACGAAGAGTTTACAAACTGTGTTTAATATACTGAGCATAGTCACTTCACAAAAAGATATATGGTAGCACGTGAGTTTATAGACAGTATCGTGAATGAAGTGTTAAAGTGCAAGTATCGTGCTTCCTACTTGTATGTTTCTTATGGGAAAGTTCCACTAAATAGCAAAAAATTTCAGGACGTGGCTAAAGTTGTTTAGTAGGTACCAGATGATTGTAAAGACTTTTAGGAAATATTTTGTAATGGTGTACATCATTGTATTCTGTTAATGAACACTCTAATATTATTAACTAAACAAACACTCGTGTTAAATTACTAGTTTTGTTATAGTTGAGTTTCACTCTTAATGAAAAGAATTGGATTACAACTTTCTTAATTATTTCAGACGCTTAATTTCAATTATTAGCTATTAAATATTAATGAAAAATATTAGTTTGTGTATATATGTACTATAAATTAAGAATATATAGTTTTCTGAATAATTATTATTTTACTACCCCAAAAGATTTTTTTCCCGAAAACTATGATCTGTGAAACGTTGTTCCTTTATTCACTCAGCTATTCCATTGTTTTATTACTGAGATTCTGTAGGATCATTTAAAGAAGTTGAAGCCGGAAATAAGGCTGCCTTTAATAATTTAATTAAAAGGCTGCAGAGTGATATTTATAAAGGCATTATATTTGATAAGGATAATTGTTACGCATATGTATAAGAAAATCATTTTGAGATAGGTATAACAGGAATCGAAGTAATTTGTAACTTGTATGTCATTTAACAGGTAATGGTATTTCACAAAAGAGTTTTGTATACATTTTGTGTAAAATCTGTGAGAAAGACGAATATGTACCTGACTCTCCACTGACTGACCGCTCCTTAGACAAGGCTGAAGAAAGGGTAAACTATCTTTTGTTAGGTCACGAACCTTCTACCCAGGAAATACTTAGGAGTTGACAATAAGAGAAACATGTGGCCGTAACGGGACAGTATTTAACAAAGTCAGAGGTAGCAATAATTTAAGAGAAAATGAAAATGTCAGAACGGAGACGAAAATGTTTTATTACAGGAAAGCCGAAAACACGTGCGTTATCTCCGGGAACATTTAGGACTACAAACTAAAAGATTTTCAATAGAAATCAGAAGGTAAGGAAAGGGCCGAAATTTATGACAGCTTGTTCTGGGAAAATTCAAGTTCGTGGGAAGACGTTAGATCAGGGGGGAAAGAATAATTCTAGCCAATGGTCATCGGATAAAAGTTAACGAATCAGGAGAACTTAGATACCAATAAATAATTTTAGGATAGCCAATCACGAACATATAACACAGAAATAGATAAAATACGAGGGAATTTAATTTAGCGAAAGGCGTGGCGATGTAGTAGAAAAACTAGAGTACAGAAGTCAGAAAGGAGATTCAGGCATTCGGTAGAGACACATTAATAGATTCAGAGGGACATTCAGACATCCAGATATTCACTCAGGAAGCCAGTCTAAGTGTGTAGTGAGGTCAGCTACGAGCCGTCAGGAAGTAACCTGCCAAATTATTAAATAAAGTAAATGTTCAAACAGTGCCGGACGTATTAATACACCGAACAATCTCCTTCCCCCCCTAACGACTTTCAAGTCGTTAAAAACAGTCCAAATTTACCCTGAGAACACACCAATCAATCCCCCCCTATAGTGGAACCCTCAATCCAAACCGTTCCAAAGTTTTGTACTTCTTGCTGAGCTCTTTGATAAACGTCTTCTTGCGACAAACGCCTGAGAGACTACTGTGGCACCCATCTCATCTGATGCTTCTTTTGTGAGAACATAATATCTTATTATTTATTTATTTATTTTGTCTATGAAAATTACTGGTGCTTTTTACTTGATTTGCGAATCGTTTTATGAAACTTTCTAGTGGAGACTTGTCTATTAGGAATGTTTCGCCGAACTTTGCCGCAACAAGACCTTTTTAATGTACCTATCGTATAAATGAGTTCATACAAACTGGGTTACTGGATACATTAGGCCACCTCTTTAGTCTAGTGGTTAGCGTTGCTGACTGCTGACCGGGTGGCCCGGGTTCGATTACGGTACCTACTTAAGAATTGTTCTAAGTTAGGGGGGTCCACAACTGGGTTCACCCAGCCTGGTGAGGATAATTAGGAAGCTGCCTGAGGAGAGGGGGTGATACTCTTCGATCTAGAAAGCCGTGCGATATGCGATAGACTAATCACATGGCTCCCATGTCCCCTATATCAATGAAATCAGGCTCACCCGGGGTTGTAGCGCCAAATAAGAAGAATGGGTACATTCGTCTATACGCACAGAATATCACGTGAAGCGTAGGAGACCGGGCAACTATAAGGTATATGGGCATATCAAGCGACAAGAGTGATATTCCGAAGGAGGCTGTCAAAAACAACACTGTATTTAACTGTGTATGTCGCGTGTGTCCCTATGTTCCGTTGAACGCCATAATGTGCATTATTGTAGCGTTTCTGTTTTTGAAGAATGGAATATTTATTTTAATGAAAATTTATATGTGGTGCGCGTATGTAGCAGATATTCTTTTTTTATATAAAATGAAGGAATATTATGTGAAATCGTTTTCTTCCCAATTTCTACATGCATTGCCAGACTTTCCGAAGAATTATTTGATCAACTTAGAATACAAAACACCTTAGTATCCTGCGGTCAAAAAGTCACTTGTTTCATTTTGAAGTAGTCTTCTGTTTTCTTGTTAGTGCTTTGTTTGTTTTGTTTTGTTTTTTTTTTTTCTTTCTTTCTTTCTTTCTTTGTATTTGAATGTATGCCAAAGGGATTTCAACTCTTCACCACCGGAACAAACTTCTAAAGTGAACACGCTGGAAACTGTTTTATATCTTGGGGATAGAAGTGATGGAACAGAGGGGAGTTTGCAACTTTCTTATGCATTTGTGGACCATACATAAGAATGTTCCCATGAGCTCACTGTATTCTTTTGTTCCTCCAAGTTGTCTTATCTTCAAGCTTAGCCCCCCCTTGGGGATTCTTTAACTGGATTTTGAATGTGATGTTTTGTGTGGCATTGCAATAAGATGATTTCACATTCATCATTTAAAGGTATTATAGTTTTAACAAGTAAGTGATCATCGAAGGAAAAACGCACTAGGGTGTGTATTCATAGCTACGTTATTGCACTGCTGTTTTTAAACATACCACTTTTCTGCGAAAAACTCTGTGCTTTAGACAGACTTTTTCAAAATAAAGCGTAATTTCAAGTAAAAATTAAGTGCGATTTTTTTTAAAAAAAATCGTATTTAATGGAATAAACTCAGTTTGGTTTAATTTAAATAATAAATGTATCTTCGCTTAGTTATCAGTGACTCAGTACAAACTCCTTTTGTATACTGTCAGTAAATTACTGGACTGCGAGTATATTCCCGTTATATAAGCTTTCTGCCACTAAATCCTATCAGCCGATTATTTTATTGTCATAGTAATATGTTTCTATACCACAAATAAGTGAGTCGGTCCTGGTGGTGTAGTGGTAACCATACTTGCCTTCTAAACCCAAGGTCGCGGGTTCGAACCCGGCCAGCATCGATGGATTTTTTCGGGCGTAAAAATCCTAAGTATGGATGACTTCCTTCGGAAGGGAAGTAAAGCCGTGGGTCCCGTGTCGTACATTTACGGCACGATAAAGAGCCTCAAGCCTGAAAGAAGAGGTCTCTGAGCAAAATTTATCGGTCGTTTCACGCCCTGAATAGAATGGGACGCTGATGACCTGAGAAGTTAAAGAACGTCCTTAAAATAAACAATTAAAAAGCAAATAAGTGAGGTAGAGATATATGTATATTCTCTTGCAGATATAATTTAAAAGTTGTTATCTCTCTTACCGCAATGTAAAAAAAAAAAAAAAAAAAAAAAAAAAAAGTAGGCGTGTCCGAGCGATTTCTACATATATTTCTCGTTCAATTTAATGTATAGTTTTTAAAATAATAGTGATATTTACTTTTGAACTGTCCTGTACATAAAAAGCGGGGGCTATATGCCGCAACATTTGCAGCTATGTGCGAACTCGCTGCACATCACTGAGTTTGACTCTCGATGTAGCCAGTGAAGTGAAACTGCATTTTACGACCCGTAACGCCGTATCAGGTGGATCGTTGTGAAACCATACAGTGCCTGCACGGTTCTCTGGTTGGCCTTTGCTAACTCGGCACTACAGAACTTTTCACAAGTTTCCAGCGTCTTTTGAAACGATTTCTATAGCTTTTGAATGTTCTAGTCTATTTCTTGGTTCATAAAATAATTTTATCTGTTTCTTTAAGCTTTATTTGTTTATATAGTTAAATTGTGTACGGGTAGTTACAGAGCCATTGTCAAAAAAAAAAAAAAAAATTCCGCCCGGAGTTAGCGCCAAGCGGCATGTCTGCCTTGCCCGACAATGTGTCTGATCGGTGAGTGTTGTGTCAATTGTGATGGCCTGAAATATACAGTATACAAAAGTGGGAAACGGCATAGGAGTACGACGGCGAATAAAAAGATGTTTTCTTTTTTCCTAAAAGTTGAGGGTAGGATACGATCTGGCCATTTCAGTTAATTAGCAGGAAGCTGAAAATATGGTAGATATCTCTGTGAAAAACTACAGCACCCGATAGTATAAAAGTGATGAACCCAAGATACCTTTCCTTAATCACTGGTTACATACATTCATTAGCAGAGAATGTTCGTTATAGGCTAACAGAATTAATAAATACCTATTAGTTAATTTAGAGTGAGTTTATTTACAATGTACATTAGCGTAGTTGTCGGTCCTGGTGGTGTAGTGGTAACCATACTTGCCTTCTAAACCCAAGATCGCGGGTTCAAATCCGGCCAGGATCCATGGACTTTTCCGGGTGTAAAGGAAAGGAAGTAAAACCGTGGGTCCCATGTCGTACATTTATGACAGGATAAAGAACCTCAAGCCCGAAAGAAGAGGCCTCTGAGCAAAATTTATCGGCCGTTTCATGCCCTGAATTGAATGGGACGCTAATGACCTGAGACGTTAAAGAGCGCCCGTAAACAAAACAAAATAACAATTAGCGTAGTCCTGTAACAGTAGTGTTCCTTTTCCGTATCTCCACCTCATCTCTCAACCACGCCTTACCAACTACTCGGGTGTTATCACTAGACCTCGGAATGTTAGATATGAAATTTTGATATTTTCGGCGCCTAAAATAGATTACAAAATCGTTAAATTAAACACTATTTTTTAATTTTAGGCCAGAAAATATTCATATTTAGGCTACAAAAGTATTAAATTAGGTAGTGCTTTTTAATTATGCAGGAAAGTAAGTATTTTTACATTTTATGAACAGTACAATATATTATCAAGATTTTATCTAAATTTTCCATAGTTTTTTGTCTGTTTAAATCATTTAAATGCTTAAAATGATTGTTCCACTGGCAAAATGTTATAGGAGCATATTTTGTTACATTTTTCATGTCCATTTCTTCAGAAATTTCTCTACCTTCCCCCCACAAAACATTTTCCACATAGACCATTGCAGTATATTCGGAATTTTGTTCCCCCCTCCTACATTTTCCCACTTGCATCTTTATTGTCCCCAAATTAGCAAGAATGAAAAAGTTTCCTTTATGCAAATATCTCGTTTCAATGTTGAATTTTTCAACAGTTCCTTTACAGAAAAAACACAAGCTGTGCTCTCAGTAGGAAGCGTTTTTACCTTAGCAGCAATGTCTTTACAATGTTCAGAGCTGCCTCTATCCAGGTGCTCCAGCGTGTTAAAATAGTTTGAGAAGGAAGAGAAGTTTCTGGATATAATGCAATGCGGGATGAGCTGTGCAGAAAGTTTTCTACATATCGGAGATCAGGATTTTAACTTGCGGAAATTTACCTCTTATGATGTCTCAGATCCGGTGAAAGGCATGGGCTAAACAGGCGAAGTGTACAACGTTAGGGTAAAATGTTTGCAGAAGCAGCGTCTGTTAGAGAAAAACTCTACTGTCTTCAACATCACCAGGAAATAACAATGTTTACAATAAAGACAATGGACTGGTCATTGACTTTATACACCTCTCTGGTTGCTACAAGATGGGAATGGAAGGCGTGTCATCTAGTTTACCAAGATATCTGTTGAGAGCATTTGTCTCGTAGATGCAGGTATCTCCTATGTCATCCCTAATTGCAACAAGTATTTTCTGATACTCAATATCCAAATTTGTCTTCCTGAGTGTGGACTCATATGGAATGGGGATTTTGGCAGTATTTTTCCAAAAATTTACGGAGTATCTGATTTTGCAATGTGTTTTATGGAATATTGGCTCTATCAATACCTTCCAAATATCTGAATTGAAATCATCAGAAGTTTTGAGTCGTAGAGTTTGTTTTGCCACATTCTTTTCTTTAGGTCTTCCTGTGTGTCTGCCATCTATTTAATTTTCCTTCAAATTGAACTTTGAATAACTATATAGCCTAACCTCTTAAAAATAACAATTGTATTATTATTATTATTATTATTATTATTATTACATTTTTATAATTCCAAAAGAGAAAAAGTCTATGATTTTACATTTCTTAAAAATTAGTTACCAGCTTGCCCACATAACAAAGAAAATGTCTAATTCTTACCTGTTTGTTACATAAACGACTATAAATTATTTTCCCGTCGTAAATAAGAGCATTATAATTCACCAGCCAGAACGAATTATAAAAGCTTTCGAATATTTGTATTTTGACATTGTTGTTCTTCACACTGCTCGCAAAACTGACACAATTTGAGAACAAACGTTACACACTAAGAAGAAAACTAGAAATGAATTTTAAATTATGTGTTGCGCATTGTCATTGAAGCATTCAACGAGGCGGTAGTTAAAACGTTAATCAGAAGCTTGTCAATTGTTGGCACTGCCAACGTTTCATTGTTGACACGAATTCATCTGTAGACTTCGTACGAAAATGTGGTGCCGTTCCGTACATGAAACAAAGTTTAAAATAAATGTCTAAGTAAACAATATCCATTCCTAAAAAGTAATTGTTTAGGCAGTTTTAGGTACAAAAAGGCAGAAATAGGCGCTGACCCCCCCCCCCTTTAGGTCATTTTAAGCACTTTAAAAGCGCTCCCAATGTGTATCCCTAGATTTCAAATATCTGAAATTATTTTGTACATTTTCCTAAGGAAACTAAATAGGCATTGTCCTGAAAATGTGAGGTTTAGTTATCCTACAACCTCGCCGTTGTTGTGTTTATTAAATGCAATACGTTGTCTTATATTGTTTACGATTTCTTTTCATTCTTCATTCTCCTGTTGATCCGTAAACTTTTGTTCCTGTTGTGCTTTTTCATATTTACACATACTTTTTCTTTTCTTCCTATTTTTATTATTTCATGTTTTGTCCAAGAACTTTCAATTTATTTTCTGTGAACTTCCTTTTAACGCAATCTTCATCTATTTTTTAGCATATTAAAAAAAAAACATATCTGTTACACTTAAATGACTAGTTGGTTGTTAATGGAAGCTCTTTTAAAATATTTGTACTAGTGTACTCTCATTTGATTTTAGAAATTAAAGAACATTAGCACTTAATTCTTTATTTATTATGAACTTTCAAATGAATTGGGCAGTTTAATTATATAATTTAACAGTTTAAATGTATATAATTTGTTTTTTCTAGCATTGTTACAGTAACAAAAACAAGCATGCGCCGTTGCAATTCCTTTCGTCGCCAAGGCCATCCTCTTAGCATCATGGCCTTGCAATCCATCATCTGTTGGTTTCTAACTACGCATTAATTTTATTTATTGGTATATTGTTTGTGTCATTTTTTGTATTGCCTCGGTGTATTTGAGCAATGTTCTTTCAGGTAATAATGATAATTATATATACATCGTGTTTTTGTCATAATAATCTTATTAATAGAATATTTTGAAATGTACGTATTATTAAACCATACGTTCTACCTTAATTTCCTTGAATTTCATTGTTAAATACAGCGTACGAGTGTTTAGCAGTGCAGAGCCTTTTGCAATTAATCTTTCAATACTGCATATTACATCTAGACATCAGTTAACAACAGTTTTAAAATGCATAGCGCGTTTTCCAATAATTACGTTTTATGTAAAATGGCGTTCAAATGAAATGATTTTCTTTTTCTTTTTTCCCCCCCACAGATTGAATCAACGAGTACGTTGAAATTAATTGTTATTCATTTTGAATGTTTTAATTATTTTTGTTGTTTTAAATGATTCCTAATATTCAAATAGTACAAATCACTTATTTGAGATAGTTTTATAATGGGTGCACGTAAATGCAGTACTCAATACTCCATAGAAATATTACAAGGAACCAAAAAATATTTTTATTAAGTAACCATATGTTGAAATTAATATGAAGTGTGTGGTCTGCCTTCGAAAAAAAGTATTAGCAATTGAGGATGCATTGGGGAATAAAAGGATCAGTTTTCAATAATCGATTGTGACAATCTACTTAAAACCATCAATGGGCGTGATCTGTTAAACATGCTGTGACGTTCCGACTGCAGCTCTTGATGCCTACGTTGCGAGAATGTTCCTAGTGACATTCGAAGTCACTTGGGGTGTCAACAAGATGGTATATTTCTTTACGTCTCCATTGCAGTTTGACAGAATTTGAACCGCTCGTTCGGTAATGAATTAACCTCGATGTGCCCATTCCTTGGCCTCCTAGTTCTCCGGATCATTATTCGCCCAGTTATAGACCTACGGTTATTTAACCAAAATAATAATAACAAAAATGCTTGTTACTCTTTCTTCTATTATTCCTAGAAGTGTGAATATTGAATTTAGACACACACAGAATTCTTATGAAATTTTCGCTTGTGCAATGCCTGACATATAAAGTGAGTCTCAGAGAATGAATTATGGGATGCCTACGAGTTAATTGAGTTTATTTACTGACACTCTTTAACATCTCAGGTCATTAGCGTCCCATTCAATTCAGGAAGTGAAACGACCGATAATTTTGCTCTTCTTTCAGGCTTGAGGTTCCTTTACGTGCCGTAAATCTACAACACGATACCCGCGGCTTTACTTCCTTCCGAAGGAAGCCATACTTAGGGTTTTTGCGCCCTAAGAAGTCAATCGACCTTGAATGGCAATGAACCCACAAGCTTGGGTCCATGGTTACCACTAAGCCACCAGGACCGATATGAATGAAACCACAAACGCAAATATCTGAGCTGCCTGCTGTCTTCTGTATCACAAGTCAGCGATTTCCATGCTGTGTTGCTACCTGAATAGTTTGAGTAGCCTCTGCGGCCCTTTAGCTGTCCGAAAACGGAGCAAATCCGATGGAATTAGTCCAAAATGTAATTTCGGTAGTGTATTGTTACTCACTGAAACAGCAAAATGCCGGGTTGCTCCTACAGTGTGAGGACGGGCATTATCAGTGAGAAGAATTTAAATGATAACGAGCTTTATTAGCAGCTGAGCTATTTGATAGGGATAGACATCACTGTCTTCAGGTTTCTCATGCTTCTATGTATTTCCGAAACGTTTACATCTTCAGCAGTAAGACAGCCTCATTATTCTTTACTCTTTGTTGAGCACTTACTACACATAAGCTGCTATTTTAGTTACTTGACCGTTAAGAATCGTGAGTGCACTCATTGCAGCAAGTGTTACGCTTTCAACTCATTGACATACAGTCACCATATCACCATATTGGCTTTCTATTCCGGCTTTTCCCTCATTTTAGAAATGTCAGGAATACATGTGGACAAGCGGTTTAATGGGAAAGGTACCCAGTATAGGCTGTTTGTGGTTCTGTCTGGTTGATTTAAATACACAAGGCGAAGAAATTAAATATATTTCATCTGTTAATTCAATTTAATAACCACAATATATAAAACAATTTATTGTAATATTACCAGCACTTAACTTCAAAATGAACAAATTAAAATTAGGAACGAATGAATCTTTTATTTCATCACGGTCTTCATTGTTGGCTGATTGGGTCACCATTTCTTTTGGCGTTGAGTATCGTGAAAGATGTCTTAAGTTTTGTTCAGCAATCTTTTCACAATTTGATGAAAGGACTTGACAGGATAAGGATGCTAACAATGAAATTTTTCTGCAGGCCGTCGTGATATTCTGTGATGATCTCCAAATATGTGTTATCAGATATTAGGATTATTTCTTTACTGCATTATTTTAACTGAAAAAATAATATTAATCAATTAACACCTTTGCCTTACAACATTGGGGACATGTTGTAGATTATTTTTAGGTTAATTTTCATTTGCAAATCCTTTAGTTCATCTTTTGAGCCTGAATTCTATTTTTATCCTTCTCAGAATCCAAAATTTGGTATAATTTGGAATTAGTCATAGACATTAAATAAAAACATTTGAATTTCCGCTAATTTTCTTTAGGAAATGCACTAATATTGGAAAAAAACAAAGAATAGAAAAGTTGTCGGTAGTGATGGAAAACATAAAGAACTAATAAAATATTCTTTCTCATATTTTAAATTGAGATTGCTTGAACTATTATGAAATTCACTTGTTTGGACGCACAAACAAATTCCTGAAGAATAGGCTTTCTCAATATTACAACCAATATTTAAAATATATAAAACTATTATAAAGTAATAGCAAATCAACTGAAACAAATAATGCAAAATAAATCATTAGAAGAACAAACAGGTTTCCCAAAAGGAAGAAGCAGTACTGGCAACATGTTTATATTGAAACAAACTATAGGAAAACATAATTCACCAAAGACACCATTTTAATTGTAAATTACATCAAAGCGTTTGATAAATTAAATTGATCACTCTTATGGAACATTTAAAGAAGAGAGGCATGCCTTTATAATTTATTGAAATATTTAAAAGTATGTGCAAAAAACTCATAAACCTGTATCGAGACACTCATTCAAATACAGAGGAAGAAATCAATCAAGGTGTCTGTTAGCATGTTACCAATATCATTTAACACACACACACACACATATATAACCAAAATGATAAGGTAATGAATAAACAAAATTATTAGTACATATTATTCACATAACTTAAATAATGTGAACTCCATGATAGCAGTAGTATCTGATGATGATGATGATGTCAAATAAAGAGGCGAATATAAAAATGATCCATGACGTATACCCAACGTAATATAAAAATGTTTTTTTGAATAGTAAATCTGTGGCTATTCAAGGCAAAAATGCAATTCGATCTGAACTGTCGAGAATAAAACAATTGGGCAAATTAATAAATTTAAATTTCTCGGAACAACAAACACAAATTTTGGAAATGTTGGCCAGAAAGAAAAAATAAAAGTATTAATTTATATGAATGGTACAATTTGAAGAGTTCTTTGTAATAAATTACGAAAAGAAACAGTATTAAAATTTTATAAAGTAGTATCTACCCCTTGTTTTTGAGTGAATCAAGGAACAAATTAATCTTACAGCTTACATGAAAGTAACTACAAAAGAAACGAAGTTGTCTTTTCAGGAGTAAACGTTTTGTTAAATGAATGAAAACAGTATCCGTGCTGTAATAACAGAGAGCAACACTTGCGGAACATCGCCCAGGCAAGAGAAGCATAGAAACACCTTCTGAATCAAGTGTTGATACCGACAGAAATGCCTAATACATTATGGGCAATACCGCGCCCGCATTTGATTAAATTTGTGCAATCTTAAGTTGAAGTGAAAGCCATTCAGGAGGATTTAGGTTGTCGAGATTGGGAACGGTGCAAGGTGCCGGTCAGTCTCGACTCGTCAACTTCAACAAAAGATTCTAGTACTTTATAAAATCATCTTTGTTCGAAATAACTTGACACATACGGAATATCGTTACCAATGAGGTACAAAGGCGAGGGATAAATCATTTTAGCAATAATGCAATACCGCCGTGACATATTACTTTTTAACCCTCGAGTCATGAATCAATTATTTCATCCGCGTACTTGGTCAGCTGCTCCCTGCAGGGCATTTGCATGTTTCATGCCCCGGACGCGGCTAAAACAATAGAAACATTCTGTATGAGTGGAAAACAGCGCACGAAGCCATCACATAATTACATTTCCTGCAATCGATCATAGCACGAAATCAAGTATTCTGCTTGGAGTGAGCCCTTAATAATGGAAAGATGTATTAGAGCGTAATATGCTCACGTGAGAAGAGGGTCGCGCACAGCTGTTTTCCACTTTGTGCTTGAAATTGAAAACTAAACTTTTTATAACAAAATATTAAATGTATATTAATATTGTGATAGTTGTTCTAACTCATTACCTTATTACCTTGTTATTTGCAATTGCTCAAGGTCAAGTATTTCAACGAGCTTTTGTAGCATTTTTCATCCCATTACTTGATTCCTTCGATCTACCCCACTGAAATATGAATCTAATGTATATTTATCTAAGCCTAATCATATATTATGGCACTGTAATTAATAATATAAATATTATGTGTTTATATGTCTAATAAGCTTTAACTTAAATGTAAGAGTTGTACAAAAGAGAAGCCTTTGGTGATTTTCGGTTACGGTAGCTTGGAAAGTCAACAAGAGGGTCATTAAACTACACAATAGGAAGAAAATCTACGGTCGCGTATGAAGCCACCTCCCTTCTTTTAAAGGACTGCCTTTGCAAGGTTAATAAGCTGAAGAACTGTTGAATCCGTTTGGAGTTTTGACCCCGACAAACTGTTGTACTCTTAGCCTTTAAACTAGCCAATGCCAACAAAATGTTTTAAACTTCCAAAAATAGTAAATGGTACACATGGCAGGTGTAGACTAGGTAGACATTCTTAAGTTTAACACGCGGCAAGATACACGCACTTTTAACACAGTTTGAACTTTTACACGCGGCGAGACACAAGCAGTTTAGGTTTCAGACGCGGTGAGATGCAACTCAGATATCAGTTATCAGATGCATAACAAATTATAATTCGGACGCGGGCATGCAGTTCTGATACATCAGTTAGGCGCTTTCTAAATTGATACTCAGTTGAGAAGCAGTTATCAGCTACGTAGTTTAGATTGGCAGTTAAGCAGTTTTCATTTTACGCGCCGGGCACTCCTCTGTAAGCTTCACACACGGAAACTAAGTTTATACTCGACCAGGCTGAGTCTATCGTACGCAAAACACAGAGGACGCGAAAGATTTTTTACATAATAAAGTATCTATATATATATATTATGTTGCATCACATGTTTATTTACACTATTGAACTCCTCTCCCGGTCCTGCTCAGTCCCATCAACAAAATAACAGAATTCACCCTATGAAACTGTTATTGAAGACAGTCACTGAAACGACCAATAACCAATCTACCATCACAACTTGAGGCCATTTGACGCTACAACAAATCGCTTTAAAAGTGGTGCCCAACCTGGGACACTCAGCCGGAGCCTACCAAACCGAATTACCCTTCTTTATTCATTTTAATCTTTTTTTTTTTTCACACTCCTCTAAGACTATGATAGCGTTCCAGCTTCTACACATGGGACATTATCCATGTCCAAATTCTTTTCGTTGTTCTTAAGGCAATAAATGATGTTTTAAAGTCATACAATTCTGAATCACGTTTTATTCGTTGCTGCACGAGCTGTTCATTAAGATATCGTCATTGTTTAGAAGAAATGTCATGTCATAAATGTATATAAATGCATGACATTTTTTCATAAGCATCTTGCATGTATATCTTTTTTCTTTACCTGTGATAAAAGTATTTTACATTTTTTATTACTTTCATAATCACAGTTTCTTTATTGTAGTAACACTATTTTAGTATTTTAAAACATTTCTTTAAACATTTGTACTTTTTAAGAAAACAAAATGAGAGATGTTGATAAAATTTTGTTTGCAAATTTAGTGAAAAGATTAAAACTAGTGGTAAAATAAACTATCATTTATAGCCTACCTGGGTCGTACGCTATGGTTTAAGTAGCCATCAGCAACTGACTGTTACACTGCATGAATGTATAACATTTAACTTGTTAAAAATCGAAATTATTCATATTTTAACCCGAACTCTTTACCTAGCAAAGCTTTAAATATTGTAGATATTTTAAATCTCCCTACATATTATTGGTTTTTTTTAATATATTCTATTTCTTTCCTTAAAATCCATCTCAGTGCTGTCCTCCAATAGAATAGTACTTAAACAGCATAAAATTCTTCGCAAAATCATGTTAAGCTATAGCTGTTTTCCCCCCTTGTCTTATGGTACTTTTCTCAAAATATGTGGTGCGTACTGGCAGCGGAAATTTTTTCGGTTTTGTTATGAAGTTGGAAATTAAGAGTGTTGCGTAGTAACCATCGATCGTTTTATAAACAGTGTCCTGAACGGCTCCAAAACACATTTGGAAATGAAGCGCAATTTGCAAGGAATGCCTCAATTGCTTAAATGGAGTTTGAAAATAAGCATTCCATATCAATGGCAATAACTTCCACGAAAGCGGTTACAGCTGCATCAGAGACCGGCCGAAGAAAACCTTCAACCTTGTGCATCGACCGATTGAGAAAAATAAGTTACTTATCTTGACATTTGCCAGGTAACAGTTCGATGACGGACACCCCCCCCCCCCCAAGTGAAATCAAATGCTAAGGAAATTGATTAAGCTGAATTAGTTATAGAGGAATTAATCGGTTGACGGAATATTCTCCAAATGTAAGTCGACCAAAGCCAAACAGGCTATGAGCATTCTCTTCAGTTGCTCTGTTTCTATCGCCTATGCATGCTCAACCAGTGCGAATAATTCCAGAGAATTTTGTCTGAGTGTCTCAATAAACCGTCGTGCTTTAAGGAACTAGCAGAAAAATGTTCACTTATGTTACACCACCTACTTAGAATATGCACTTGTTTATTTCTAGGGTATGTTATGCGTGACAGAACAGCTGATATCAACTGATGTCAGCGTCCGTCAGTGGTGAATTTCGTGAAGATCGACCAAAATCGGTTGTCATTTCAAAAAACATCG
Source organism: Metallyticus violacea (assembly GCA_030762175.1). Classification (NCBI taxonomy): domain Eukaryota; kingdom Metazoa; phylum Arthropoda; class Insecta; order Mantodea; family Metallyticidae; genus Metallyticus; species Metallyticus violacea. The sequence continues at coordinate 82,837,088 of CM060832.1, read as the reverse complement.
ATCCTATACGCAACATGTATAAAAAAGATCGATATGTGCCTTATAGCGAGATAAAGGCATCCTTAAGCACATCAAAGACTACAGTACGGTTTATTTTACATGAACATTTAGCTTTGAAAAAATCCGTTTCCGGTGGATTCCGCATAATTCGACCGAAGCTCAAAAAGAGAATGCTCGTATTAATTGGTGTAATGAAACGCTCAAAATATTCCACCGAGTAACTGCAAAATCCGTATCATTGTAACAAGTGACGAAACTTGGATATATTCACATGAACAGGAAACTAAGCAACAATCCACTGTTTAGGTGTTCCAAGATGAACCGAATCCCACAAAAGTTGTTCGTTCATGAAGTACTTCCAAGAAAATAATCGTGTACTGGACATGCCGCAACCATTCCTTTCGAATGAATGAATGAGTGAATGAATGAATGAATGAATGAATGAATGAGTCCGCGCCTTAACGACCTCGGCCACCCGTGGCGGTATTTCTTTAGAGGATCGAAGAACAGTTAATGCTGATTGGTATACAACAATTTGTCTGCCAGAAGTCATCGGTGAAATGAGGAAAAAAACGGAAAACATCGCATCATTCATCATGTCAATACCAGCTGTCACATAGAAAGTCAAACAATTGATTATTTGAAGGAAAAAATGTTGAATTAAATTATAAACTCCTATGTTAATTTCATGTAAAACCAATAAAATATCCTTACAATTTACAGCTTAACTTAGAGTTCAATTAAAAAAATATTTAAATACAAAAAGTAAGATGCCTGATTAAAGAGTTATCATGATATAATAAATAAAGTAATAACGTTGCCCATATTCACTTGATTTATCTCCTAACGACTTCTTTTAGATCCCGAATGTCAAATAAAAAATGCGTGGACAGCGATTTTCATAACCTCAAGAATCTGTTGAAACTCTTTGAGATACCAACTTCACAGTGGAAAAAAATGTTTCCAGAATTACTTTGAACGCATGCAAAAAGTGTATAAATCTTTAAGACAAATACTTTAAGAAGCAATAAAACAGTTTGTCCCCCAATTTTTTTTTCCTAGTTTGTGTAACAACTTAAAAGGTAAAGATACCCCTTGTAGTGCATATAAAGTAACTCGTATCTGCAGAAGGTTAATCAGTAATGAATCAAGGAATAAAGAAGCAAAGCACCAACGAAAATCCATATTGGGCAAGGAAGCTTAAGGATAGATTAAATCAGTTACCTATCAATTCCCCTGCTTCAGCAAAAGAAAAAATCCTTACTGGGAGTTGTAATGCGCTGCAGTTCACATGCCGCACATTTCTGTGCATTTTACTTTTGTGCTGCAACGCGGGCATGTAAAGTAGCAAAGCGTGCATAATATACGGCAATTGGTTTACAAAAACTCGATATAACATGCCGTAGCATTGGCGATAAGAGGCATGGAAAAACAAAAAGCAAGTTCTAGTCGCACATTATTATCTATTGTTCTTTGACCATTTCCATTGTAAGTACGTCTGTAGCCTGCTCTTAGCTGCCATTCTTGTAAATTATGATCAAAACGCATTGTAAAGATACAGATGCTTTTAGGAGCAATGTCATTTAATTATTAAAAAAAATCATGTATTGTTCACAGAAGCTTTGCGGAAAACTTATGAAAAGTGTAGTGAAACTGATTGATTTCGATATATAAATATTGTATGACATATTTGGGGTTTTTAATTATATTAAATATACATCTTCAATAAATCCGATATAAAGAATTTGACCAGTATACAGAACATTCGTGGAAATAAATATACAGGACCAATAATGTAAACGATAAGTTTACACCTTCTTAAATACTTTCATAAGGGTCCACAAATCAATTTTTTCATCTCGTGTCAAGAAAATAAATATCTCTTGAAATGACAGCCTAACACAAGATATCAAATATCTGCAAACACAAAAGTGAACTATACATGAATACTAAAGGGAACAGCTCTGCTAGATTTAAACAGCAATATAAAACTCACTACAACATTCTATTTAAAAAAAACGCTATTAATATTAGCTATAAACTTTGCTATGAAAAACAAATACAGTCCTCGCATAACAAGTGTGAATCATCTGGAGTATTATAAAAGAAAAAAGATACTGGTAAATGTCGGTCGAAAGATTAAACAAAAGAACTTGTAGTAAATCAAATTACTACATAAAATCAGCAACAAATACAACCTTATTAAGAGAACGTTTCAATCAGGTAGCAGAACATTTGCTGATAAACACAAAAAAGACCCAGTTTCTTACCTAAGTGAAACGCGATTGGAAACGTTTACTTCTCTGTAAATAGTGCAATTGAAGTAAATAAAGTAATACAATCCCTCAAAAGTAAGAATTCGTCAGGATATAAACAAGAAAACATTACAACTACGAGCTGACAATATTAGCATTTCCATAAGTTATCTATAACTTCTACATTTTAACAGGGACATTTCCGGAAGGTTAACATATTCCATTGTTAAACCATTGTAAGAAAGAACAGCACCTGACCAGTGTCATTACTAACAACTTTCTCCAAAGTATTTGAAAACCGTGAAGGCCAGTAGAATGCATATGTACCATCCTCATAAATTGTCATAAAATTGTCATAAATTGTGATTTAACCTACCGACGTTTTGGGTTGATTATTGCAAACTTGATCGTGGGAAGGCTGAATTCGGATAATCATCAAAGCCGTAAATCATTGTCCGCGTAGTTCTAGAAAGTCCGTTTCGTTAAAAGTGTTATGACCTGAGAGTGTGTGAAACAATGCACACTGACGCAGCAGTTTTATCTGCTGTTAGCCACATCCTCAGCCGACGAGCCCTACAGAAGATATTGCTACCAGTCACATTCATCAGTTTAAGTATGCAGACGTAACGAAATAAGAACATGCGAGTAATTTCCGATCTCCGATGGGACCAAACTCCGGAAAATATGAAGAAAGAATTGTAACATATCTAAACGGGTATTTCTTGTAAAATTAATATTTTTGTATTAATTTAAATAAAAAAAAAAATTGAAGTTCCAGTGCAATTCTGATATTACGTATTTAGCACATATTTTGAGGTTTTTAATTACTTATTTTATGATAATATTACATAAAAATCCGGACTCTAGATTATGTGTGTGCGCGCGCATCAAAATGTAGATATGCTGTTTGAAATTTCAAAGAGGGGTGACCGGGTATGAGGGGGTGAAACTTAAAATTAAAACAACAGTTGTTATAAATTTCAGGCAGTTAGTTTACTGTTGTTTCAATTTGGACATAATAAGAAATAAGTCTGTTAGTTGTGAGATAAAAAAAGTATTTTCGATAAAATTATTATTATTATTATTATTATTATTATTATTATTATTATTATTATTATTCTGTATCGGAATTTCTGACTAATCCGTTTACATTCTGTTCTTTCTTGTAGAGTACACAAAATTTTGAAGCTATCACATTAAATGCTCAATAATGTTTATAGTATTATTCTGTTCAAATTAAAAAAAATAAAAACAATAATGTCAAGATAGCTATGAATCGATAAAAGATGAAAGTATAGGACAACTATTGTATTCTATTTAAAATCTAAGAATCAAAATGTAGAAAGTGTAATTTTAAATTTTAAAATGGGAATGACTGGGGATGAGGAAATGAAAAATAAATTGAAATCAAAATTTGTTTTAAAATGTCACCTAATATCTAAATTGAATGTTATTTTCAATTAAATGTATGTTAAATATAAGTAATTATTTACTGGGAAGTTTTGAAATGGGAATCCTGTATATTACATAAAATTTTTAAGTGTATTACTAATTTTTAAGCTTTCTTCGTGTTCGATTTCACATGAAACCGCTCGTAAGCAACCACAATACGTCTTAATGGAGACATTTGGGGGTGTACGAGACCTGAATGCGAATCAGTGTCGTGATGGAGCGGTATATATATGCACTGTCCAGTCTAGAAACTCACGGAGTATCTATCTGTTCATGCAGCTGTCGTTTCTCTTTTAATTTTGTTGTGCAGAAGAAAAGGAAAATAGACGCATTGAAGAACTAGAAGTGAATGGTTATTAATGAGCAGCAGCTTCGGTGCTTAAGAGTTTCTCGTGAGTGGCAAGAAAAAGAAACTAAAGTACAAGAGCCTTTGTTTCTTTCGATGTATGTGGCTGACTTTCAGCCTGTTCTTGAGAAACGTGTTCCTGTAATTAAAGGAAGATAAAAACATGAAGGAAGCTATCCTTCCACATTAATTACTGTATCCCATGCCTGCATCAAGCCCTACCTCTCTCGTAAAAGTTCAACAAGCCAGAGTATTCATTCCGGCTGCTGACTTGTTCTTTGAACTTTTAAAAACTTGATAGATCATTTAAATAAGGATATTCTGCCACTTCTGTCGAATTGCATTTGTGTGCAAACTTGTGAAACATTCTTCTTTTCTTTTGTAGTTTCTATACCCCATTTGTCCATTGTTATTGTTAGTTACACAAAAGACTGTATGTTTTACAAGTTTCGCTCCACTGTACACAGCGAGCGTCTTCTAAAAATAGTGTATGACGCCAGGAAGAAACGCCCTGCCATACCTTGCACCGGACACATCTCTTTATCGTAACTCAGTACTGTCTACTTGTGACACAGCTGTGTGCTGTCTTGGCAAGGAAACTATAGGAGCATCATTGCTGTCGGCAGCTTTGTGGTACTGGCACCAATAAAAACAATCGTGTTTGTCAGTGTGTTGTACTCCCCTTGGTGTTTGCGGTGTTAAGAGTAACGTTCCAGTATTTTTGTACAAAACAAAGAATTTTCAATTGTTGTAAGTTAACAAAAGCCAAATCCATAAAGAAAGAATTTCAATGATTAGTAAAGGGTTATACTTTTCTTGACCCCAGACTTAACCCCCTTCAATTATTATTTTGGGCAGCTTAAGGGTCTATAAGTTAAATCCACGAACATTAAACAAACTGTAAAGTGGCATACAAGAAAATATAGCCAACATTTCGAAAGAAGAATTGTGAAATGTGAATAAACAAACAAACAAAAAAATAAACTTATTCTTTAAAAAAACCATTAGTCACATCCACAATTTTAAATTTCAGTAATAGTTTACTAATTTAGCTCTAGCCGTTGGTCGTTTGCCGATCACAAGCGAACCCGAGTTTGGGCTGCTTTGCCGTGCATCGCCGCCAACATCATACCGGCGAAAGCGAGCCCAGACGAAATAATAGGAACTTATCAATATGTAGATTTAGTGTAGGTTTGGGTCAATTTTCTATTTTGCTTATTAGAAGAAAAAGTTAAGCCTGTGGTTTTATCCTCGATTTCGGCACAACTTACAGTGATTAAATTCTGAAGGAAAGTGAATGGATATGGAAAAGACAATTGCACGAATCGTAGTAGAATCAATGGCCAACAAATTCCCTACATACACACGCGCTAATTATACTACTGCACGTGGTATAAATTGAAAACCTCGTGAGAAAATTGAAAAGTGTGTAATAAGTAGGTGCAGGTTTTAGGCAGTGGATTTGTGCTTTATAGAGTTGCTGAGAACTTGTAGCAATGCAGGGGCGCGATTCAGTTACCCAATTAAAGCCGATTAATTTTTCCAATATATAGTGCGTAGCCGTTTTTATAAGCACCCTGAAAATAAGCTTATCGCCAGTAGGATATGTAATTTATTTGTTATCTTGTAGTTGCCGCTTTCCGCAACTCCACAGTTCAATTCAAAACAATGGACAAACATTTCGTGCAGATAAAACCCCGGGCTTACCGGATTGGTTCGAGGGGCAACTAACTAGCTTACTTGAAATGAAGTTTACGTGCAATTATCGCTAAGCTTACCTTATGAATTGTGCTCTTACGTTATTTGTAGTACTAACTACCGACAAATTTCAGTCGAGATTTTAACCATTATCACGATATTTTATATATCAGAATTATAAACAGTTATAATTGGTCAAACATTTAAATAAAAGTGCCTCCATGGTCTAATGGTACCGTTCGCGACTACTAATCCGAAGGTTCAAGGTTTAAATCCTGGCAAGGGCAAGCAATCTGGTTACTTTCATACAGAAAGTAAATTCTCCATGTATAAATTACTAGCTGGCTCCCTCTAACGCTGCTGAGCGTCGTTTCTACAATACGATGTTAACAAACCCTCAGCAGTCTACACAATGTATATGCCACAATATCATATTAGTTTATGTTATGCTTTATCATATGACTAAATGTGAATATATTGAAGTCCAACAACTATAACTATCAGAAAACAAAGAAAAATATTGCTCACTTTAATTGTTAAGATTGTACATTTCGGAAAGTTTTTATATTATTTAAAACTGTCATATTATGTATTGTGATATGAAATTATGAGACTTTATCAGTAACCAATTGCTGGTTGATAATATCCCCTTCAAAAAGAAGCCAACACCGACTGCACTACCTAGAACCCAGGGCAGGATAAAATGGCGGCCATCAGCGCCCTGCTACTGCCACCAATGTAAACATGGAGATTTTACGTATTATTATGTTTCAAACATGACATTTTTTTATAATTAGAAAGTATTTAGATGTTTTTGAGAATTTGAAATTGTTTACAATTGTTTACAAACATTATGTTATATGTAAACGAAACATAAAATAAATCATTCATAAATTGGCAACTACTGCCGATTACCGTTTACGCAATAAATGAGATTATTATTATTATTATTATTATTATTATTATTATTATTATTATTATGTACAACAAAATACATAAATAAGAATAACAGAATGAAGTATTTTTTTAAGTAGAACAAACAATTTTAACCAAACTACTGGAAAAAAAAAGAGTAAGCAAAATGCAGTATATCTTATATATTTGTAAGAAAAATTCCAGCCCATACTTAAGAGTTCTGCTGAATATTAATTTGATTGGCATAAGAAAGGTTCAACTCTTCTGATGCAAAATTTATTTTATCAGCTTTTTCTATATCCAAATCATGATTAGTGGAAAACTTTCCTTGACAGCGTTTATCAATGATGTTTCAATAAGTGATATATAAGTATTATTATATTTAGCGAGGCAACTCACAAAATGATTCGATTTGCTCAATCTCTTACATTTTAACTCTCTACTTCACTGCACTCCAAGATCGAACCGAATCTCTACAGGCCATCACAAATCTTTAAAATATAAACTAGCTTTCAGATTAATGTACACTTTAAGCCTAGTGGTTAAATATAACAACATATATATATATATATATATATATATATATATATATATATATCGAGGGTTTCATAAAAATGTATACACACTTTCACACTAGATATCTATTTAATATATTTCAAAGTTGGACTGAAAAACAACAGTAATGATAGTATGATGTTCTGAAAACAGATGTGACTCACATACATTATGATAGCGTTGCTATATGACAAGTAAATCAACAATGAACAAATGAAGCCAAGATTATCGTTAGATGTTCTGTGACCCGCATACGTTATACTAGCGTTGCCACAACAAAATGGAGCCGTTTCCGCTCGTTTGAACAGCGGAAAATAAATTTGAAGTGATATTGGAAAACCGAGAATGTTGTTCAGTTCAAAGGCAATGGAGACGTGTGTACAGAACAGAACCCAATGCGAGTAACAATTACACATTCAAGATAAATTTGAGATTCGCACAGAAACAAGCCCCGCGCAAAGCACTATCCAAGGCACTATCCAAGAGTTCCGATTGAGTTTCCACCATGTTCTCCGGATCTAACTCCGTTCTTCTTCTACCTATGGGGAACTCTTAAGGATGTTGTATAATGTAGAAAACCAGCTAAACTGGCAGCACTTCGGGAAGAAATTGTAACGGCATATGCTGCAATCGCTGAGATCACTTTCGCAAACGTTGCTCAATCAACGTACGTAGTACTCAGAAGTGTATCAAAGCCGATGGTGAGCATGTTGAGCAACTGCTGTAACTGTAATAGTCTAAAATTATTAGTGTTCATCATTTTATTTTTGATTGAATTCAATTTTGTTATGTTAACACAGTTTTTTCTTTGACATTTTAGCACCTTCTATATTATTTGTTCAATAATTCTACTATTAGAAGAAAAAAAAAACTGAAAACTGAAAGCGTGCAGTCAATAAAAAGATTTTAAGAAACCCAAAACTTAAGAACTACGTGATTGAAAATCTGGCAAACGTCTGTTACAGCAACGTCATTTCTTCCTATTGTTAATGGTCGACCCTACCATTGAGATCCAAAGAATTTTTTTAATTGTGTTTAACGCCCGTTTTTAAAACTGGGGCATCACAGGCAGTGACACTGATGATACATGGAATGAAATGATAAATTGAGAAAGGATTTTTTTAAGAAAGGAAGTGTTCCAGGCCTAAGTTTAGGGTACCTCCCCGGCATTTGCCATTTAAGAGGACTGAGGATACCCTGAAAAAAATTAATCAATCAGCGAGGATGATTCTATTTGGAATCGAACCCCAGGTCTCCCGTTCACGAGTCCGCGCATTTATGACCTCGGCCACCCGTTGCGGTATACAAAGAGATGCTTATGTTTCCATGGCTATTGCAGTAAGAGGAATTTTTCCCTCTGATAATCTTTAGTATTTCTTCAGCCTTCTAAGACTCAACAATGATCTTTCATCTGAACAAGTTGACTTCGGAACAGTTGTATAAATATGGTTAACTCCGAAAAAATTTCGGGCGCACAGATATCATTCACTTTTCAGAAATTGCACAACTGAATAAAAAGTTATCCAGGGAGTTCTTGTTCACCCGATTCCAAAATGTCCATCATAATATTGCAATACAATGGCGACCTGTCAGGATCAATGTCGTCTTTAAAAAAATTAACAATGTCTGTAATATTACAAGTTCTGTTTGTAATGATTGTTCACTTTTAGCCAAAAACTAGACTTTGAAATCTAGACATTTTTGGAGTGACAAAGCTGTGAGGATCACTTTCAGAACTTATCCTTTATAGAGTGTACCTTTTGACATGGTAGCTTTCGTTTTTGTAAGTGAAGAGCTTGTACATGTTTCATTGTATCAAAGTAGGCCATAAGTGGATCTTGTACGTGAGAGGTAGCTTCCAGGAAGCATTTAACATAGAATATGCTTCCTGAAAATGCAGTGTTTTCTTGTGTAGTGTGTTAACTTTATCAATGTGATAAAATATCCTGCATAACAATAATTAGAAATTGAATGAGGGCCTTTGAAGACAAAAACCATGAGTCCGCCTCTGACATTTATTAAAGAAATTGAACAAATTACTCATAACTGGGACGAAATGATGACAAGGATGAGAAGCAAACGGCTCATTTATTTAGACAGAATTGCTCTTCATCGCCTTGTTACCGCTTGAAGAATAAACGTCTTTCAGGCGAGTTCCTCATAAATTTATATCTTTTATTAAACTATATTTTTATATTATCATCAACCTTTGGAAAGATTGGAGGAACCATCCCTCTCAACGATAACATTTGAGGGTCCTAAGAGTCTACATATCCCTATTGTAGTCGAACACAGCATTGGAAGAGCATTGAATGGTAAGCCAACGATCCGTGATTCGAGTCTTGGCTATGCCTTCAAATTTATTCCTTTATTTTTTTTATTTAATTTCTGCAACTCAAAATGTTCAGAAAAATACCTGAAAAATATAAATAATAGTAAACTTTTACAGGAAATAGAATGAATGCTTAATTGTTCATCATTCCTTATGATGAATAAGAATTCTTGCTGAAAATAGAAGAACACATTGCAGTTTGCGCGTTTGAAAGCCTACTATGTAATTGCTTTTGGAAGTATTAAACATTTTAAAAATTCATGGCGCCAACTTACCAGTAGTGAACAGAAATGAGTATTATTCAACGAAAAGCTCAGCAAATTACTTTATGAACCTTTAGTATTTTTTCTCTTTTTATGATTATGATAAATTATATTCATGGAAGCGAAGTAACGTCGCATGCTGCCCCAGAACACGCACTTAACATTTGGCAGCAATTCCCTTTTATTGTGTAGAGGAAATGTTCTGGCATTTCATGATGGCGTGAATTTACTCAAAATATGAGTAATTTAAAATACTTTTTACTTTCTTAAAAGCACTATATTTTATTCTGATACTTATAAAAGTGTCAAGTAAAACTACGTACGTTAACATGAAGTTATATTTTATATGTGACGTGATGACAAATGTGTTCCTGCTTTAATCTCTTCGCAAGGTTGAGGTTCTTACAGCTGCGTAGGATGACGCAATACCTTCATGTCCTTACTTGTATAATATGACATTGTGGTTGCCATAGGTTCACGTCAGCACGGCGTTGGCGGGCGCTGACTTCATGGCCCGTAATAAGACACCGAACATGCACCGAAGTTCCGCCCACTGACACCAGCGCTACTGTTTTATTTATTAAAGATACTGTTTACCTTATCTGTAGCGTACAGTTGCCTATATAAAGAATATCTGCATTAATGCCCCCCTCAGGAAAACGTATGAACGCTATCTGCTCACCTCATGAGCAGCTTTACCATACTTTAGCGATTTCGTTTAGCATAACTTGGTTTTAATTTAGAGAGATGTGCAATATAGCTAAATAAGTGACCACATTTCGTGTCCCCTCGCAATGAAAGTGGTAATTTGTTTTTAACATAACACATTAATACTTTAAATAAAGTTTATATGTTATTTATAGTTTAGGTTAAAGTTAAAAAAAATATTTTGTAAGGTATGAATAAGATTCATAATAAAAATCAACATTTTAAAATAATAAATTTCAAAACAAAGAAAATCCAGTATAAATCTTAATCAAACCTTTAAATTACATTTACCTCCCTCCAAAAGTAAGCAAAAGTTAATGGTTAATTTCTTATTATTACTATTCTGTAAATTCTAATCATTCAATGTCTAAAATGTCTTCATTTAAAACTTCAAATGGCCGTAACTACGTTTCACTTCTTTGCTGTATTTTCTCTCCAGAGGTTTATGCCGCCAGGTATGTAAAAATGGCGGCCTTTACTTGCTCTTTTGCGAATCGTGTATCTTGTGATATCATTTGTGTCTGTATAAATATCCAGATATAAGACAGTGTGGTACGAAATCTCTCAAAGATGATCGAAAACAAGCGGCGAAAAATGTCTGACAAAAAACATCTCAAAATATTTTTTTTTTTTTAGAAATGTTGAATTTTTATAAACTTTCCTTTATGGTTTTTCTATTGTGTGAAATGATTTGCACTATATTGAATACAAGGTTGCTTTCTAAGCTCTTTAATTCCATTAAAATAATTGTTAATACAACAAGCAACAACTCCGTAAGTAAACACTTTTGTACGCTTAACGAACCTGCATCACAAATGAACCTGACACACTTGGTTTGAGCAAATCCGATCTCTTAGTTTTCCTTTCATATCTTCCAAAATGACGGCAGCCTCTTGGATTATATTCTAATATTTCCTTTGGGATTTTGTCATACTTTTTTTCTGCAGGTTTTACTTTTTCATTTCCTTGCTACAGGTTCGCTTCGCATATAATTTATGGTTTTGCCTCATTGAGTAAAATTTCCTATTCTCAGCATGTTGTAATCTGTTTTCTCCCTTTCTTGTAACTGTCAAAGATTTGCTGCAATGAAATCTTATTGGATGTGACAGTCACAGAAACAATTTTTAATTTGTTTCAATTCTATTTTTGCCATTTAGTCGCCTTTAATTTCAATTATAATTTGACATCTCTGTGTCCTATTATTTGGATTTACAGTGAAAGGTTATACTGTTAAGTATTGCAATGATTACACTAATCATCTAGCACATTTAAACCGTCCATTCGCAATATCACCATTACCGGGACCTGGCGCCGCTAACTCATAGCGTAACAACTCTTCGCCCTTTTAAAAATTGGTACTACAAACAAAATGAATCCTGCACTCGCCCTTCTTACAAAAGATGCTGGAAGTTTTTTTTAACGTCCGTTTTTACTACTGAGTCACCAAGGCGGTGGACACTGATGATATATGAAATGTAATGATATATTGGGAAAGGAATTTTTAAGGAAGGAAACTTTCCAGGCCTAAGTTTAGGGTACCTCCCTGGCATTTGCCACTTATGAGGACTGAGGAAAACCTGGAAAAATCTCAGTCAGGGAGGACGGTCCTGTCGAGATTCGAACTCCAGACCTCCCGCTCACGAGTCCGCGCCTTAACGACCTCGGCCACGTGTGGCGGTATGCTGGAAGTGTTGCCCGATTTTGCATGACATATAAACCATATCATCTTAAACAATTATCATTTGTAAATGTTAGTTCCTCAGCGCTAATGGATCTAATTATATTCCTTCTTCTTCAGTACACTTTATAAGAATACAGAAAGAACTAACTTATTTTTATTATAGTGATGACGAACTTATGTGGCGCCGCGACTGCGTTGACTTTGATGACGCAGATGAGGGAGAGAGTTGCGCGGGTAAGCGGTAACTAGCGAATGGGCGCTTTTAAACGTGTCTCAATGTTATAAGTTTTGAATTTTGTTCTTTCTTGGAATGTAATACGTTTTTTTTTTTAATTATTTTCTTGCTCTATTGTCTATTTGTGTTCACCGTTTTAAAAACAGCTCTTTGTAATTTTCACAATCAAATATATCAGAATCACATCCTCTGTAGAGCACAGTAGTTTTTTTCTGCAGAATTAGACTCATTCTTATTGCGCAGGACCTGGTATTTGACTTGTATTTACTTTAACATGAATAATAATTTGAACTTCCATTTCGATGGGATTTACAGCCTTAGCTTTAAAAAGTCTTATTACTGGTTGTATTTCATACTGGAGTGACCAAATGACATCGAATTGTTAGGCAATGTTGTAAACAGACAATCATCAGAAGCATTCCAGGTCGATAGTATTAATAAATTACATGCTTCGAATTATGCACAGAGTTCCAGTTTCATTTTAACTGTTTGTACAGAAGTGATATTTAAAATTAAAGTTGTGTGTATCATTTCATAAACGGATTTGTTGTTTGAAAAACCCTTAATGTCAAGCTAATTTACATCATTGAACATGCAGTGTTCCCCCCCCCCCCTCTCTCTCTTTCTCTCGTTTGTATTCTCTCTCTTTGACTGCATTCGTCTTTACGCGACGTCTGTTGATTCGATGTGAATTCTGTAGGTGTAAGACTGTAGTTTTGAAAATGAAATAAAATGAATTAATGATAGCGAAAATGAGCTCGGAGTTCTTGGTACCTTAAAGCTACCTGGCGTTCACCTTCTGAGGACAAGGAAAAAATTTGGGGGAAAAAAAAAAAAAAAAAAAAAAAAAAACCTTACCCATACAGTTTTACCTGCCTGACCGGGAATCGAACCTTAGACTTAATACTCGCAAGGGTGTTACTTAGAGGAGAACGGGTTATACTTTGGGGGGGGGGGAATTGGGAGATTAATGATTTTAATCACTGTAGTGCATTAAAACTAGTTACCCATAATATTTATGTATATAAGACATTGATTATTAAAGACGCGTGTTCTTGTTTAGACCTGCAGTAAAATTCAGTTATCATTAGAACTGTGGAAGCCACTATTTCCCGTTATAGACGTAGGTACGAAATGTAAAATGCTTACAGAAAGGTTAAATATATGTACATGAGAAATCGAAGAGCGGCTTCTAAGCAGCTGAAATAAAAACTAGTTAGAGTTGAGCATCTCGTCCGTACGGAATGTCAAGAATAGTAATGATGCGTATTAAGTCAAGAACAGCTTGATTAAGTGTTTCATAAAACAAAAACTGGGCCTAAAAAGAGAAGTAAAATATCTAGCATCACGGCCAGGTGAATGTAGATTCTCTAAACCTATGCTTACGAATGTACAAGTCTTTGTCGCTATTACAAAAGGGATTCTCTTCAGCCGTGTGTTATGTACATTCGTCAGGGCTGTCGAATAAAATATCTTTAAATTTCCTTATATGCAAAAACCTAAAGGATTCAGATCACAGGATCAAGCCGGTCAAACAACTGGACCTCAACCAATTCATTGTTTATTTAAATGTCCAATTTCGGTTTTATCGGATAAGTGGGGAAAATGAGGTGGTACCACATTGTGCATGAACATATGCATTGTTGTCTTAGATAGAATAAAACTTCCTGCAGAATGACAGGGAACTAATTGGATAAAAGCATTATGATGATAGCGTCTTTCACCTCCCCACACATTGATAGAAAATATATGCCGAAGTTGGGCTCTCTGATCGCTCAAGGCTTTACATCTGCCAAGTGTCAAACAAAGGATGGAAACCCAGATTGACCCTGGTATGTGTAGGTATTGGGTCCTACCTTCATTACATATTTTTTCTTAATGTTTGCCCAAGCAATAAATAGAATGTTTGCCCTCCAATGCATTATTCAGGAGAACTGCGCGCTGATTGATGCAACTTCTTTGTTCGTTAGTTTCCCTGCAGAGAGATGAACGAGTGGTCGAGTATAGTCTCGCCAGAAGACACAAGGAACAAGAGGTGCCGCTCTTGGAAGATCGGCATTCTCGCACGTCAACATGTGTTGCATTAACGTTTCCACATGTTTACACAAACGCACCCAAAGGTCGTTTTAGGTTCAACTAGCCATGTTCATTCCCAGAGCACAAGGTTTACATCAAGATAAGAGAAAGTACGTGTTGTGAGGCGTGGTGATGCTAAAGGCTTAACTAGCAATGTTCACACAAGGTGCGGCCGAATCAATTTAATATCCTTAGTGTGATAGAATCCTTATTGTATGGCATGTTTAATGAAACACCTGCCTGAAAACGTGAGCATGCATATGGATTTAGCAGTGCAGCCTGATGATAACGCTTTCATACTCTGCTCGCATGTGTGACTCTCATTATAATTTGAACAGCCTCTTTCGCCGTTTGCGCTCTAGTGTATGCCATGGATGTAAATCCTCCGAGGCAAGCCGGTACATCATCCTGACTGCACACAGTATCGCTTTAGAATAGCATGACCAGCCTTACATCTGTGGCACCATGCCTTTCACGATGTTCGTGAAGCATGAAGCATACCATTGTTGAACATGTATATGTATGGCTTTGGTTTGAAAATATCTGGTGCACAATGTTACATTTGGTTTTATTGCTGACGACTTTTATGCATTAATGTGAAGCCACTACAACCCCCGAGTGCAGTGGGAAATCCTTTAGAAGTTCCAGAAAAATGTGCCGAGAAGTTTGAAGTGTCATATTCTCTAGTGCTTTTGAAGTGCATGTACGTGCTGTTCTGATAAAATACACAAGGATTTAGGAAATTATAGGTATATATTTACGATAAAGTCCAAAGTAAAGCATCTCTTTTGAATAATTCACTTGAAAAGTGAATTATTACAAGTTTCTGACCACGTCTTAAAACATGCATTTTTAAAAATAAATTGTAGTCTTCTGAAATATATTTGATGTGATAAGTATGAGTGACATGGAGGCGTTTTACTTGGAATATAGTGCAAGACAGAAGCATGGTGGCAGTGCTGTGTGGAATCAATACAGGTATTATATTTTGTTTTACTTTTTTGGATACAGCAAATTGTGGGGTTCTTAAAGAATAGAGTTTGGCATTTCTAACAAAAGTGTGAATTTAAAAATAAGAACAATTAAAAGCTGGTTAAGGATGATACGGGGGGATATAGCTCTTCTTCGAGTAGTATAAGGGAGCAAATAAGGGAAGGGTGGGGCACGGGTTGGACACCAAAAATAAGTAAAGGCTTAGACAAAATTGAATAGGAATATATTTGGTTAAGGGGAGAGGACGTTGCACGAAATAGTTGGAAAATAGTTAACACGTTTCACGTTTGCGAGAATAGATAGGCAAAATACTGAGTCCCAATGCGTAGAAAAAGTATCGCTTAACCTGCAGGCTCAAATGCATCTAGTGTGGGGGGATATTAATTAATTATATGTGATTGATAAGAAAGAACGGGTCTCGCATGTTCAGATTATGGGCTTTAAAAGGAAACAAAACAGTTAATGCTCTTGGGAAAAGGATACGTGGAGGCATACTTTGGCAGAATGCAGGGTAACTGAGATTATAGGAAATAAGCATTTATCACCGCAATTTTTTAATGCCAAAAGAAATTTAAATATTTGCCGGGAAGTGTTGGTGCATGCGAGATACTCACACAATTTGGGAATATTTCTAGAGAAGACCCGACAAAGAAGGTTAATGGCTACAGTGAAGAGGGGGAGTTGGAGAAGGGGTGTGAGTAAATAGAAAGGGGACTTAAGGGTAAGGGTTCCATTCATGTTTATATATTTATATATAATTATTAATAAAAACGTAAATATATCCAAATATTTGTATGTATGGTGTAGTTTTGTATGAATGATGTAGTTTTGTATATGTATATGTGGATTCAGGGTAAACACAGAGGTCTGTGTGTATGTTATTATTTATTTATTTATTTATTTATTTATGGACGCTCTTTAACAGCTCATGTCATCAGCGTCCCATTCAACTCAGGGCGTGAAACGGCCGACAAATTTTGCTCAGAGGCCTCTCTTTCAGGCTTGAGGTTCTTTTTCGTGGCGTAAATGTACGACACGGCACCCACGGCTTTACTTCCCTTCCGAAGGAAGCCATACTTAGGATTTTTACGCCCGGAAAAATCCATCGGTCCTGGCCGGGTTCGAACCCGCGATCCTGGGGTTAGGAGGCAAGTATGCTAACCACTACACCACCAGGGCTAACGTATGTATGTAGGTATATGTATGAATGAATGTATGTATGTGTATGGCCATTTCGATTGTTATAAAGACGACATTTGCATGTACGACCGTAAGGCCCATACGACAGTTGTATTTATTTGAATGCATTCTAAAACTGGTACAATAAAATGTCCATTTGATTTACTTTTCTTGACAGTCTTGTCTGAGCGGTAGAATAGGCCAGGGGATCGGTTACGAGCGCGTTATTTGCATCAGGCCAGTTTCCTTGCAGCTACAGGAAGAAAAGAATTTGGCAGGTTGCAGTAAGTCTATGTTTCGCCATTCAAGCTAATTGGGCAATACCATTCATGTTCATAATGATGATGGTGATAATAATAATATGATGATAATAATAATAATAATAATAATAATATGCAATTTTTATTTCTCCCTCTTTATCCCCTATTCAAAAAAAAACAGTATCATCAACCAAATGAATAAAAAGTTTTCCATTTTCATCCACAAGTCCCCCAATTCATGTACGATTTTCATTTTGGTCACGTGTCTACAACTTTCTTGCCGTTCTTCTATGGTATTACAAAACAAAGTTTCTTGCATTTTAAAATTACTTTGCATTAACAACTTGGTTTTTAACAGCTCGCAAACTACGGATGGATTCGGAGTGGTATGAAATGATAAAGCTTGCCCAGGATAATTTCATCTTTATAGGAAGGTTTTGGCTTTAATAATGATAACTTTGTATGTTTCTGAGAGAAAAAATATCTATTTCACCAAATATCTATTATCAGTAATTATCGGTAAAGAGAAATATTTTGGAATGGGTTTCTCTATAAGTCATTTTGCATAGCATCTTATTTGATATCCGCGATTTCATTGTTGATACTTTAGGCGAATGAGTGCTTTGGAAACTAAAACGATAAAAAGTTTCGGTTTATCTTAGGGTTCTTTTTCCGCCATAGTTCTAAATTTAAAATTGTTTTCTTCAACTTACTCGCGCTAGCTTGAGAATTTATGCAGTCATAGTTTTAATTGTATTTCTTTTTTTCAAGCCCTCTGTTCTCCGCGACATAAATTCTTTTATATTTTGACGAACACCTGGCCAATCTCTGATTTTAGCCAGAGTCTTTGTTTGCCAACAGTTGAAAATGAAAAGGCGCCCCAGTCAATATTTTTCATTTCGTTAATGATTTTTCTAACACTGCTCTCAGAAATACCCCTATCACTTTCCCAATGCTTTTTAAATTAACAGCAGCTCGAGCATCTGTCTGTTCATTAAGCTGTAAACATCACTCAGAGTTTCTCTTGTTTAGTGAATGTAGCAGAGAGTTTGCTTTGAAAAGGTGCCACAGCACTAACAACAGCATAAAGCTTACAATTAATGGTATTTGCCATTTCACGAGCGTAATTACTTTCGCCCTCGGGAGATGTTTCCACACACATGACTGATAAACGGCTAACATGTTCATCCTGTTGAGACAATAGGCTACTATCCCAAGACAACAGCGCATCATCAAGAAAAGTGAACTATCCATACGTCATTGATTGGCACGGTACACTCTTTAACCACCGGCAGATCAAAGAAAGACCGGCAATAACACTGTTAAACTCTTGCGCGGCTGTAGGTGAGCTGTCATTCGATATCACTCCA
This sequence comes from Metallyticus violacea, assembly GCA_030762175.1. Classification (NCBI taxonomy): domain Eukaryota; kingdom Metazoa; phylum Arthropoda; class Insecta; order Mantodea; family Metallyticidae; genus Metallyticus; species Metallyticus violacea. The sequence goes on along the minus strand of CM060832.1, from coordinate 82,818,770 downwards.
CGTTGAGTTTGTCTACTAGATTTAGTGAAAGTAATGTACTATTAGTGCGGTCAGACAGAGTCTGTGCTAGACAAGTGAAGAGCTGGTAACAAGTAAAACGTGGCAACTAACACCACTTGCTCAGTTTGAGTCCCACGACTTCGATAAAGCAACTGTTTAAAATGTAAAAGGTTTTGTGTTGTGAATTTCATATGAAAATAACGTAAGTGTTAGAAGAAAAGAAGTACATAACACTTGATAGTTTTTTTTTTTTTTTTTTTTTTTTTTTTTTTTTTTTTTTTTTTTTAAAGAAGGTGTAACTGTTTTGCATATTCTTTTCATATTTCTAAGAACATTTGTCCTGTACCAGAGAATTGTGAGGCACCAGAAATTCCTGCATTTCATGCAGGTTCATGGAAGAAGTACTCAAATTTAAATCTTACCTATCATAATCTACCGATTGCCAATTCAGTGAAAACGAAAAAGTGTCAACATCACACAAGCACTGGGAGAACTATATCAAGTTCCTTTTATAGATTATTCTAAAAAATTCATGATGAACATTTTCACTCCAGACTTGCAGTAGTTGCTTTTATATTGTGCGGTGTTATGGTCGGCCATTCGTTTTGGATTTAGTTGCGCGCAAGCGCATGAAAACCCGACACAATGGCATACAGTAAAGTATGTCAAATCAAATGACACGCACTACTGCAGGCGGCACTTTGTTCGCTGCCATTTCCAGTTAACCAATCACAGCCCAGAAAAAGTAAGTGTTTTTTGCTAGTAATGTAAGCGATGCAGCGGTAGTTTATTTATCTAAGCTCGCCCTCGGACATCTAAAGCACAGCTGAAGAAAAACTGCATAAAAAGAAAGATGGAAGAATAAAGCAAAGAAAAAATAGTATACAAGGCGAAAAAATGCTACGTACAACTTCCAAATTAGTTGTAGTTTTCCTGTCGCTGGACAAGCGTACGCGTTTGAGCACGATGGGAACTGAATACCTATCTCATTGAAGAAGAAGAAGAACTCAAAGGCGAGCGAGTGCTTTTGTCAGGAACTTAGACAGTTTTCTAATTCATCTTTATTCATTGTCTTTATAAATATGGAAATATTCATTTTTGAATTATTGTTCAATAAAATAAGAAATATTAGAAAGTCAAAAGCCTTATTGAATGATCTTTCTCAAAGTGTCCCCGTTGGATGCAATGCACCTGTCACAGAGTTTCTATCAGTCTTTAAAGACGTGCTGGAAACCGTTTCTAGAGGTCCTTCAAAATCGCCTTTGCAGCCTTCACCATTGCTTCTGATGAAGGCATCATGCGTTATACTTTAGAGAGACATCTTCATTAGCCAGTGGGCGCTTTAGAAACTTATAGCCATAGCTTCGAAATTTGAACAGATAGGCTGTACGTTTTCTATCCTTAATTGCTTATATACGATATCTCTCCACTCTCTGAGGCTACTTTCATGTAGTTCATTAACATCATATATATACATGATAGATATATATAAATGAAATATATATAAATGAAAAATAATGTTACTAAATTAACAATAACTTGTCTTCTTGCCATAGAAGAACTCAAGTAGTCCGAATTGTAGCGACAATTGTGACATTTTCCTAGGGTTTTATCCTTTTCTGCTTTTCTAATTATATATATATTACTCAGACTTTGACTTTAACTCAGACTACAAGTATGATTTCTAATAAATATTTTTTCTATAGAATTTTTCCGTTATAGCCTTAATACCTTCATACATTTTCAGAAATGTTGAATAGTGTTGCCGTAAGGGCCAGCTCTCTAAATACTTTCTTCTGATTGTTTACCATCAAAACATTGTAAATTTTTAATTTTGCGTGCTTATATATTTTATTTTTACATTTTGAACCATTTCAATTGTTTGGGAGCTCCTGTGTGTTTCATTATGCCTAACTTTATCAGAAGTATTCCCATAGTCCATGGGTACAATTAATGTTTACAGGCTGAATTCCCTGCACATTTGTTCTGTTACATTTTTGTTTGTCTAATATTAAAGTGCGATTTAACATTTCCAATAATGATGTTACTATACAAAAATTCTTTGTATAAACATGTTGACAAATAATATGGGAGAACAAATTGGTGGTAAGAGTATATTTGTGACTCCCCTATACTAAAAACAATAATAAAAGAACTGCACATTTGTGTTCACTTTATAAAGCTATCTAATTTTCTGAGTCACTGTGATTCAGAGCAAGCAAAAGATAAGAGCAGAAAAAGCATTTTTTTAACCTTATTATATTTAAACTTCTGCATTCGCTTAGCATACGTGAAGAGGGATATTATCTTGCTCTAAGCACGCGATTTTCAGAAGATTGAGCAGAACATTAGCATCAGAGAAAAGATCCAGAGACCGGATGTTCGCAGTCCCTAGTAGTACGTAATCGTCTGTCTTCTGTTCCGAGCGGATGGAGGCAACCTTGCTTGTGTCTCTGCAGCCAAGTTGCGGGGAACAGGGGCTCTAGTCCCGTGTAATGACGTCCGGCTTCTTAATAGTATGCTAATCCCAGCAGCTCAGTTGCTAACTCTCTGAACTAGTGCTTTGATTGCATCGTTTTCTTTACTGTGTCATGTGCCATAAATACAGTATATTCGCGGATTTGTGATTAAGAGTTGCGAGATGAGTCTGCGCAAATAGAGAATAAAATATAGATCCGTTTCATAGTAGTAGCCCTTAGGATAAACATTAATAACGTATCTAGAATGTTGGGTGCAGTTTCCTGATTTAACGAACGATTTCATTTAAGGAATGGTACATTAATAGCAACAATTTTGCGAAGCCTCACAAAACTGACTCTTTCGTGATCAAGATTACGGCACATATAGCTGACACTCCATTGTGCATATACCACAATGTGAAATTAGTGAACATATCTACCAAGTTAGTCCCAACAGAGTTGCAGTTAAGAATGATTAGGTTCATAAGCTTCTTGATTACTCTAACTCTTGACACTTTATCTTGGAGATATTCTAAATGCTTTGCCGTGCATGCTTTAATATGATACACCATTAGAACAACTAACCAATTATAAATAATAAAATCACAATAATAAATTAATACAATTTAATATGAGAAGAACGATATATACAAGTATATGAGAGGAAACAACTTGCATATTATTTATAATTACACTAGTTTTTTGCGTTCGAACCACAAAATAAATTGTTTATAGCTTCGTGTACTTTGACTAGGAAAATGCCCATATTCAACCAATTAGTGTGATACGCAAACAAGTCTCAGCATGCGAATTAACGTGCATCAATTTTTTTTTATCTGTAAACAGTGTTTTTCTCATATATTAACTATATTCGGCCATCATATGCACCCCCCACAAAACGGGTAGTCTCTCCTACATGAACTATCCGTTATTTTTTAGCCTTCCACAACCTCCCAGTCTAAGCCAGGCCATTCCTGGTTTTGCCTCCCTCCTTATGAGGAGCATATATACCTCTTTACCCCAAGTTAATTTAATTTCATTCCATAGGCTCGAGGAAACTTTTGTGTTACATTTTGCTTCGATTTCCTGTCTGCTAACCTCTAGCCTTGTTCTTTCTTCCATGGATTTTTATTATTTTCATTACCCCGTTGCCTATTGTACCCATTTCAATTCCTCCGAGTCCTTTTTCCATCTCTGCAGCACAAAACATTAATGCTATATTTTGTATCTGGTGTCTATAGCATTTAGCGCAAAGTGTGGACTGGTCTCCCTGCATTAGCCTAAGCCAGTATTTCACCGTCCTTGATTTCCTATTAAGCGTATCTTCATAGAAACAAAACTCCTTCATGATCCCAACAGTTTGACGTTGAGAGCCCGATAATCCTTTTCCAAAAAACGAATTGAGTTTTATTTACATTTTCAGCTGCCCCCTTCCCATATTTCACTTCCATATAGCAGAATAGACTTAATCATAGCATTGTACATCCTCTTTAGGGGATCGCAAGTCAGAAGACGTAACTCATTTCGTTGTTCTGGTACTTTAATTTTAATAGCAGATAAGTGCATATTCCATTTCCTGCTCATATTAAAGGTTACTCTCAAATAACAAACAATTTTAACATTTTATATATTTTCTTGTCCACTGTAGTACAATTTTTCATTTGTCATACAGGTAGCCATTTTTAAAAGTCGTTGTTTTTGTTTTGTTACCATTTATCACCTTACCCTATTTCAGACATTCTTTTAGAATGTGAATGCCTTTGTGCAAACCATCTGTTGTAAAACGTAAAATAATAGGATCATCAGCACACAAAAATGTACAATCCACCTCAGTGGCATTCATTTCCTTTGCCAACAGGGCATCCAATATATAATCTATAAATAGATTAAACAATAACGGAGATAGAATGCATCCCTAACGAACTCCTCTGTTGGCTGATCTACATTCCGATTCAATCATTCCATGCTATCACTTTTGTTTTCCTCCGGAGTGTTTTGCCTATGGGCCAGCGCGCCGATCGTTAGGTGGTCAGCCCGGTCTCGGTGATTAGCGGGAGAGTAAAACAATATAGCACACCAATCATACACCAATTTAAGAGGTTCATTACTTATCAAATTATCAAATGAGGTTTAGAAACTGTCTGCCTTCATCCTCCACACATTTTTGGCATCTCTTCAGAAAAGCATTTATCACGCGCTGTAGTTCATTTTGAGAAATCCGGATAATTTCCTGACGAATATTATCTTTGAGTTCTTGGATGATGTGAGGGTTCGTCTTTTACACGATATTTTTAAACTTCCTGGAGGACTGAGGGGGCCATAAATCCCTATTAATAACTATTCTTATAGAATGTGAATGTCTTATGTGAATTATTCGTATGGTGAGCAGTGGCACAGCCCTGTTGAAAAAATACATGATCACGCTCCCTGTCAAATCTCTGAAAAAAGGGATTAATGTGATATTCACACAAGTAACAGAGTTGATGCATTAGACGAAATTTCTATGGGATTTTTTCTGGATTTTACTTATATTAATCATTTGTTTGACATTAAGTTGTATTGTTGTTTGTGTCTTATTGTCTTAGCTGTTTTTAAACTCAACTGTATGCTAAAAAAAGTTGGTCCTAAGATTCACTACTGAGTTAACACATATGATTCGTGCATAAAGACGCGCTGTGTAGTTATAAACACACCAGGCATCATAATACGCGTTATGTACACTGTCGAATTAAGAAACAAACAACACAACATACATCCGGGAACACCTGCGCTACGATAGTGACAGAAGGCAAGGTCAACAAGCAAGTAAGCAGGCTTGCTTTCCCCTCCACAGCGCGGCAAACGAGTGGTGACTCGCTCACAGTAAAAACTTCGCGCCGCTGGAAAAAAAGCATCACTGATCGTACTATATAATTATAAGACAGTTGATTTAGGCTAAAGAGATGAACCCGAGGTTTATACATAGAACTCTTGGGAGCCCTCAAAGCATGGATTTTGGCAGACGTAGAACGAAGTTCGAAATGAACTAAAGTACGAAATGGAACTTAAACTAGACAAACATCAGAGAAAAAAATTAATAGCCGCAAAAATAATTATTTGTAAACTATTTACTAGAAATCAATACATAGAGCTTCTTTCTCGGCAGCCACTGCTCTTTCTTGGAGTTTGTTGTTACAAGATATCAATGTGGTGCTCAAAAGTCGACCAAATCTTTGTTATTTAGATATTTATTCACTAAGAACTAGGCGCATTAATTAATTTTTTTCATATTAATTATCATGTCATATCCATTTTTAGAATGCTAAAGAATGTTAACTTTGCCAGTGTTTCTGTTATTTCACGTAATATTTTGTTTACTTTATATTTGTTTGTTCTTACTGCATATATTTAGATTATTTTTACATAATGCTTCTATTAATAATTACTTTACTTTTTTATTTATCATTATGTTGCTTAATATTGTCTTATTATCTCTCTTATCAGTTTATATTTGCATCATTACCTTGTCTTTATCTATGTATTCATATATCTATTCATTTATTTTGTATTCGTTATTTTAGCCTGGTTGAGTATAAGAGAGAAGGCCTTATGATCATAACTATGACAGGCAAAAATATTAGGATTATTTATTGTATTTAAGTAATTTTAATTAAAGTTAAATGCTTAGTGTGAGTTTTAACTTTTGCAAATTGTCAGTTTTATTCATCTCATTAGTGAATTATTTACTCTAGAACTTCTGTTAATGCATTCCAACCAAATGTGAAACTTATTTCAAAAATGCACATAATTTCCCAAAAGTACAGTTAAAAAGATTATTTAAAGTGTTATGAGAAAACAAAACATGAAATTTTTTTATGAAAAGGTGTGAGCTATTACGTCACAGATATTTTACTTGATATCCTATTCTATTTTTTTAAATATTAAGTAAAAGAGAATATATTTCATTTTTTCGTTGTGTAATACATTTGTTTAACGGAAACATATTTTACTAAGATAACAAAAGTAATTTTTCTTTACTTTAATTGTACTTATATAAGCAGTTTTATTTTCAAAATCTACAGAAAGAATACTTCGAAGAGAAAATGAAATTACTGAATTGCCGATGGTAGTGTGATATAACAAAAGAAAATTTTCACGACAGGAATGTAGACGAAATCCTTAGTAATAACTGAAAATATATGAAAAATTCCAGTAGTAATATGAAATATAGGAACAGAGTTTGTTGGTAGACATTGCCAGATTGTAAATGGTAAACATTTAGAACATCTATAAGTAATTAATAAATAGTTAATTAATTAATTAAGTGCATATGTAAATTAAGTACAAATGTAATGTAAATTCGGATAAACAGGTTAGTTTAATGAAACATTTACTACTAAAAGTTGTTTACTTGGTTCTAAAATGTCAAATTTTGAAGTAGTAAAAGTTTATTTGAACTTGAGTGATATAAATTAAATTCACAGAAATGTCAAATGCATTTAAAGGAATTAGATTTAAACTTGCTCTATTTCAGATTAGATAAAAAGGATGTATTGTATTTTTAAAAAATTATTGTTACGTCATAAATCGGGCTAGGATTTACATACATAAAAATAGAAAAATTGCAACGTCCCTTTTTATATCAAACTATGTTAAAATTATCCGTTCTAAACTGTTTATTTGCAATCCGCATTATTCCCCTTCATTTGCCACACATTGCCTCAGGGCGCTTATAGAGATGACTTTACAGGTGACATTTCTGACACAATTCTGTGTCTATCACAGCAGTAATTGACAGTAGCTGACAAAACTAGTCAATGATGGATTTTCAGTTAGTTAATGGATTGTACTAAGTTAGTATTGAGGCTTATTTCCGATTGAATAGTTTGTACAGGTTATATGCTATTTTCCCTGTTCATCTGTCATAATTTGGAGCTTCATTTTTCCCACCAAGCACAAAAGGAAACTTCAAATTTAGAAAAAGCACGTTTCAAAATGTTCCATTCTAAACCAACTAGGCATGTTTTATTGATCTCGACAATGATTTAAGTTTAATTTTTTATATTAATAAAGTCATTGGTTGAGTCATTAATTCATGATTAAATGGGTCTTCATGTAGTTAAAGAAGATGAAAAGAATTTTATGGAGAGAAAATTAATTTTAAAGAGTAAATATAATGACTTGTGTAATATTATACCATTATAAATATTTATCTCTGGAGCAATGTAAACAAACATTCTTTTGTTGGAAGAAAATATGGACAGTACGGATATTGATTAGGTTATAAAAGATGTCATTGTAGGTCGTTGTTTATTAGTGAGAGTACTCTGACTACATTACTGTCTGAGTATAAGAAGTGATTTTAAAACACCTGAAAAAATTTTAGTTCTACGGTTAATAAACAATCACTTTAAGGTACCTTACTTGTACAGTTTATTGACCATTAAAGTGCTCAAATTACCTCAGGCGGCTAAATGATACAGAAATTGAAATTGAGTAGGTGACTTTAAGTAACCAATCATAGGATTTATTAATTTTTTTAACCTTCAGTCTCTTTGTTGTACAATTTATTACAATATCAATAGTCCCTTGTGAGCGCATGGTTATACATATAGAGGGTTGCTTCAGTTAAGGGTGGGCGTTCTTGCTTACCTTTTGCATCACCGGTTATACTAGATGCGATATCCATGGAATGTTGCTCTATACCACAGTTTCCACTGCGTCGTAGCTAAAGAAGAAGAATGAATGTTTGCCCAAATCTGCTGGCAGACTTTCTCAAAGCCCTCAATGGTGCGGTGGAATGTCTAGAAGCCAGGTCTTGTTTCAACAATCCAAACCCACAAAAAGTACATGGATGAGGAATCTGGTACTTCACAAGGATTGATTTAAACACACCAGCCTCAGCAGCTTCCCGGTGGTAATGGGTAATAGATGGCCTGGCAGAGTCTCTGCATGCACACATGTGGAATCGTCACCATAAAACCGAGGAATCCCTTCGTCGATAGCTGGGGCCCATGACGTTCTTCTGAAGTAGATTGTATTTATCTTGACATTATTTATAGTTCTACGAACCTCCGGTGCAAAAATCTGCAACCGCCATTAACTTCTTGAAGAACTTTTCTTTCTTTTCTCGAATGAAGTGCCATTTTTTGGCCTATTGAACGATAGTCAACGGTATGGGAACAATGTATCATCCAAATTTACACAAGCTTCATTCAGAAAAACCATCCATTGGTCAGATGCAGCTCACAATTTTCTGGCATTACTGAAACATTCCTTGATATGTTGATCTCTTAAGGCAGGCCGATGTGCTTTCTAGCACCGGATTTTCATGAATTACACAGCATATTTATGTCCTTGGATTGCAAGGCTGTTCTGTGTTGGTGCTTTCTCGACTTAGGCCACTATAGCTGCTGTTGATCTTGGTTTATTGCATTTTGAGCTTCAGATGGAAACCCATTCTTATTGAAATGAGTGATACGATCCACACACAACTTGCTAATTGTGAGACTCTTCTCCTTGCAAAGCTTTTCAATGATTTATAGACTGTAATCAACGTTGAAATGTTGTCACATATATGCCATTTCTCAGTTATATCAATTTTTGCATGCAAATGTACTAACAACGACTTCATATTTACGCGGTGTCACGGTAACGTATGTGTGCTAAAAATAGACCTGGCAGACGAAAAATTCAAGATCTTAGCTGAATTGCAGCAATTCTCTATATTGATTGACTGATTGATTGAGTGAATAAAATCTAAATATAAAAAAGTAAATTATCAATACATACAAAGTATTTCTGTTAATTATTCCGAGATTGCTAAATATTTACCTGTAATTAATTTTTATTTATATGTGTTGGGAAATGGTACATAGTCAAATGTTTAAATTGGGAGTTAGCAATAACTATCAATCTATTAATTTGTTCCTCCTTTCTTGCAGGTAGGCATCCTAGGAAGCGCTTTACATCCTGTTTTGCCGTTCAGAATGAAGGTAAATATAAAGTATAACATTAATTAGTTAAGTTGCAGTGATTGACTTGTACAGAAGTGCAGTTGTGAAGAGTTGATGTCCTCGCCTTTAAAACAATATTGATTACAAATAAATAGTTTAGTGCCTGGAAGCATTTTGAATATCGTAATAATACCTGTAGATCCCGGTAGCTTTAGGATTGTTCTGCAGTATGCCAAAGATTTAAACATTTTTATGTCTAGGGTTTTCATGCAGCAAAATATTTCCATAGCCTCTCTTACAAGCCAGTAATATATTAAGGGAATATGTCCTATGTGTAAAGAACCAGACAGTACTTGGCATTGTATATTAGAATGTAAGCAAAATAAGATTTTGTAGGGAACAGTTCCTATTACGAAAGTGGGAAAATTTACCAAATGAAATAAGAGGTAGAAGAATTTTAAATTTAAAATCAGACGAAAACATTAAGGGACTGGGAAAATACATTGGTATGGTGGGAAAAAAAATTATGGGCACAAAATACTTAAGAAAGGTGTGTGAGAAATGGTATAAATTTGTTAAATAGTGAAAGGAGGATGAAAAGAGTAGGAAAGGTAATGACATTAGTTAATTAGCATTAGTTAAACAGGATTCTTACACAACAATAACCAGGGTGTTAATGTGTATAAAGTCCTAAGAAATAAGCAATTCTTAAGGGTAGAAATTTAACCGAATGGTTTAATTAAAAAAGAAGGAAGCTTTAGTACCGTGTGAGCTTTAATGTATAAATTATCTTTACTTTTGTGTTTTCTTTTACTTGGATCGGAGCCTGGCCCTGGATATTCCAGTAGGTAACGGCTGCTGAACCGGGGACTGGGTGGCTGAGCCATTCAAATTGAAATAAATTTGATCGGATTAGTGCCTTCTGGATTTGCCGAAGTCACTGTTCCTATCTGTTACATTTAAAATTAATGTTTTTTGATCTTATTTTATGTTTTTTATTTTGTTACAACATTTTGTATGTTGACACATGAGAAATAAATACTACTACTACAAATACTACTACTACTACTACTATTACTACTACTACTACTGCTACTACTACTATTACTAGTACTACTACTACTATTACTAGTACTACTACTACTACCACTACTACTACTACTACTACTACTATTACTAGTACTACTATTACTACTACTACTACTACTACTACTACTACTACTACTATTACTACTACCACTACTATTACTACTACTACTACTACTGCTACTACTACTATTACTAGTACTACTACTACTACTACTACTACTACTACTGCTACTACTACTATTACTAGTACTACTATTACTACTACCACTACTACTACTACTACTACTATTACTAGTACTACTATTACTACTACTACTACTACTACTACTACTACTATTACTACTACCACTACTACTACTACTACTACTACTACTGCTACTACTACTATTACTAGTACTACTACTACTATTACTACTACCACTACTACTACCACTACTACTACTACTACTACTACTATTACTAGTACTACTATTACTACTACTACTACTACTATTACTACTACTACTACTACTGCTACTACTACTATTACTAGTACTACTATTACTATTACTACTACTACTATTACTACTACTATTACTACTACTACTACTACTACTATTACTAGTACTACTACTACTACTGCTACTACTACTACTACTACTACTACTACTATTACTACTACTACTATTACTATTACTAGTACTACTATTACTACTATTACTACTACTGTTACTATTACTACTATTACTACTTCAATTATCACTACATACCACTACTACTACCACTTCTGTTGCTACTACTACTAATACTACTATTAGTACTACAACTACTACTACTACTACTGCTATCACCACCACCACTACTAATACTACTGATACTTTTACTCCAACTCGACTATGAAACTCATGGCTTCATATGCTTTGCAAACATTTGATACCGAAATGAACGCAGTGAATGCCTAAAGAACCCAAGTTGCAATTAAGTACAATGAAATGTTGAAAATATATGATTACTTCGCGCTGTTAACAAACTTTAAAAAGCATTTCTAAACATTCACCATGAAAACTGGTACTAGTAAACTCGATTTTTTTGCTTATAGTATAATTTAATTTGATTTAATTTTAAATGTGTTTCAAAATGTATCAAATATCTATGTGTAAAATAAGAACTATAGCGCCCAACTTGTGTAGTCTCTTCTGGGATAACGAAAAGTATCATTTAAATGTATTTCCTTTTTAAGTAACCATTTCCTTCGATATTAACTCTCCATCTCGTAGTTTCCTTCCTGTACATCTGATCTGCGTATTGAAAACCAAACCGGCGGAAATATCTATCCAGGTTCTGGAGAACGGCCGAGAAAAGGAGAAACGTATAGAAAGCCAATTGGTTAGGTAGAGACGAGACAAAGTGAATGATGATACGCCATGTGTAATGGACCGAGCTCTTGGGATGTGGAATATCGTACAGCACAGCATCCGACTATTCAAAAAGGGAACAAGTAACTTAGCTGCGCTTGGGGTTTGAATGGCTATAAAGGGGTTCATGCAGGGTTCTGAAACATCTTGAAACTGTAGGCACATAATCTTAGGCTTAGGGCAGCTCGTTTAGTAATATTCTGGTAGAGGAAACTGAGTTCAACCAATGTTCCGATGTTTACGTCAATGCAAAGAACAAAAAGTCTGTTGGAGACAAGCACATTCCTCACTTTCGATACTTGTTAATGAAGCATGCAAAACACATGTTATGCGTTTCTGATTTATATCAATTTTACGCTTTATTTTGTGAAATTTATAGCTTTATGTCAATATGAAGTAAAACAAAAGTCCATAATTCCCAATTACTTCCACTTAAGTCAACGAATTTCAATCTATACCTAGACCAACTTGCTGCATATTTGTAACACACAGAGAGCTCTCTGTGTAACTATTTTTTTTTTTTTTGCAAAAAAATAAGTGTTAACGGCTGCTGTAAACTTTTTCTTACATTGCAATGTGTAATGAATAAAGTTTTTACACAAATGTTAATAAAGGTAGAGAAAAATGGTTGGCATTGTAAAATGGCATTTCATTATACAGTTTCAAATAAATGTTTTAAAATAATAATAAAGGGAAAATATTAATATTCAAAACGAATGACAAATACCTAACGAAATTTGACTGCAGCAACGCGTTTCAAAAATGCACAACTTACACAAAAGTATTTATCGAGGAAACCCATGATATTTTATTTTATTATAACAGGTTTAATTATTAGTACTAAGAATGAAATTTTGAAATGTAAGCCTCAAAAAGGTTTCTTTTAATTAAGAATAAATCCTATATTCAAATACCAATGCTCATTAACGTGCACTTACAAATTTTAAAAAGATCTTTCTATTATTTTTAAAATAAAAAATTCTCTTCAGATTAGAAAAAATACTGTTGGACTACCCTAGTAAGATTGTGTCGCCTTCCCTATTTCTCCCTCCCCCCTCTCTTTCGCTCTTTCTTCACAGTTCCTCGTCGCTTTCTGGTTATATGCAAGCTGTAACTAACCGAAACGGAAAGTCGAGGTCGCTAATGAACCCAGTTTTTTTTTGTTTGTTTGTTTTTTTTAAGTTTTTCTCACTCCTCGTAAATGGCAAATGCCAGGAAGATACCCTAAATCTAGATCTGGAGCTCTTTCTTCCTTAAAAAAGTAATTTCTCAATCATTTCAAATAGTACAATCAGTACCCACCGCCTTATGCAGTAAAAACGGGTGTTAAATACAAATTAAAAGAAAATAAAACTAAATGCTCCATGCACCATGTTCTTTTCACGACCTGACCGACCATTTACATACCACAGAGGTTGACTGTATTATGTGATGCCTGGTTGCTATAGAAATCCAAGGAGTAGTAGTTCTGTTACAGCTATGGGTGGGGGGAAGGAGAAAAAAAACTTGAGTGTACGAGTATATACATGTATATGTTTGCGCAGCAATTTTCCTCGCGTGCACTGTTGATAAAATAAATGAATTAACCAAAGGTATTTATAGGTTTAATATTTATATTTCATCTACACACATTATTATTATTATTATTATTATTATTATTATTATTACAATGCATATAAAGGCGTTCCCTTTAGTTCATTCATGGTCTTGGCTACACATGAACGTAGAATATCATATACGCATGTGCATACATATACACAGGTGACGTCCAAATGTACAATTTTCACATATATACTTGACAAGATCTGTGAATTCACAATATAAGGAAAGAATTGTGAACATGCATCATCAAAATGAATAAACATACACGTGAAAATATATGATTACTTCGCTACTATATATATATATATATATATATATATATATATATATATATATATATCATTTACAATCAGTTTACAACTTCACTAGGTGTTTACAGCCTGTATATAATATAATATATGTTACTAATATTAGAATAATTATTACAATGGTTTATAATTTGTCATTTAAAAAGAGTGGAGTAGTTTCTTACGGAGCACTAAAAGTGTTATAACCATCAGGATGAATTGTCATTCAATACTGAGTAAAATGATTTGTTGCGAAGATACTCTTAAACAGTTTTAAAAATTACGTTTTTTTTTTGTTTTTGTTTTTGTTTTTGTTTTTTTTTTTTTTTTGAGATTGGCAGGAACGGTCAATTTTAATGGTTTCATAATAGCAATTTTCTGATAGCAAGACACTTTTGCAAGACACTATTTCCCTTTTGACTGGTGTTTATGTCATGAATGCCCCTGTTTGCTGTGAAAGTAATTTGGTTACATAATTTTTAAAGTTACTATTCATCGTCCACTGATGATCCCAACCGCAGTAGCTGGCGAAAGCTATGGTAGCATATTAAACCAATGAACCACGGCAATACAGCCCGGAAGATTTTAGCTGATTTAAATATAACACCACGAAATCCTAAGAAGTGTTATTGATTACATACATAGAATTTTAAGATGTGGTGTATGTACATGTAAGGTAGGGTAAATCTTTTTCATTCTCCTAAACAGATCTTAGGTGAATGTCTGCTATGGGCATTGGAAATTATTCTTATAGTCTTCTTTTGTATCAAGAATATACGTTTACTGAATTACCCCAGAATTACAGCACATGCTCCAAGATGGAGTTAAAATGTGCATAGCTTTCTAATTTAAGTGTATCAATTGAGCTAAAGTTTACTAATGCTCGTATAGCATAACAGGCAGAATTAAGCTTGTGGTTATGTACTTGATGTGAGCCTTGCAATTCAAATGTTTGTCAACTTGAAGACCTAGAAAGTTAATGCCATCAATTTGTTCCAACAGTGAGTCATTTATTCCAATTTTTATTGGAGTATGTGTTTGCATTAAATCAGTATTACGTGCAATTCAGGACTTAATTAAAGTTAATTATACATTCATTAAGTTTTTGACTTGTTACTATCACACTGGTGTCATCAGCGAATAGAATGATACTTCCAATATCAGTGACAGGTCGTTTATGTATATTAGAAAAAATAAAAGTCCCCTGAACTGATCCTGGGGGGGGGTGAATCTTGTGCCTTTATTACAACCAGAAAAACGGTTTACTTCAACACTTTGTTTCTTTTCATTAAGTTATGACACGAACCAATTTTGATTTTTATTCCTTAGTCCATAAAATTCTAATTTTGCTATAAATATATCATAATTTAGGTAATCAAATGTCTTTGCTAATCACAGAAAATTTCGCCATGTGTCTTTTTTTTATTTAATGCAGTAAACACTTCGTGTGAGAAAGAATAAGCTATTATGTAAAAAACAGGTCTTTATGACAACTGGCGCAATTATGTTTGAAAAATGTTTTAATAAAATGAATTCAAAATATAAATGTAATCTTAACCGTTTCATATAAATGACATAAAGTGAATATTTTTCTGTGCTGTAATAGCAAAAATATCAACATTTTTTTTAAATTGTTTGAAAACCTTCAGGTCGTGTTTTATTTGCTGTGACAAGTGTGCAATAAATAATTCCTGAATGGTGATGCTTAAAAATTAATCTCCTCCGAGGAGATTAAGAAAACAGTTATGTGCAAAGTTTAAACTATATTTAAATTATGATCGACAAAAACAGTGTACCTTATGTACAACATAATCTCAACTGCATGTTGATTTCCTCGATTCTTTTATACTGCGTGTACAAATTTGTGTATCAGTATTAGTAACCCTGGTGAACTATGTATTTATTTTTAAATTAAATGCTAAAAATTATACTTTCAAGACTTGTTTTGTTGTTATGTCATTTAGTAATTAAATGCTCGACGTGCTAACATCTCTGTTTTATTAATAATAATTGATTATGAGAGATTGCTTCCCCCTTATTGAACTTTAGCTATCAGCACGCCTAGCGTACTGTGATTCAAAGGGTAAGGTCCCATGTGTAAGAGATTGAATAATCGTTTTGTATACACCGGGGTGTTGTTTTGCAAAGAGAGGAAGCAGAGTTCAGAACGCCACTCAAGTGAGCATAATCACGTTACACTGTCCGATGAGTGTTTTCCAAGCTGTGAATAATTCGCCTGTTTGATGCACTTCGGTGGAGGTGGCACCCAAAGAGAACGTATAAATAAACATCAAAGCCTTGTGTTAGATACGCCTTTGGAAAAGGTGAACGCTGCTGCTTCAAGCGATGTTATCAATAAAAAGTGTAAGGTACTTTTTAAAGGTTATTGGCACGCGCTTCCAGTGACGCCCTTAGTCAAATGACGACAGGTCTGCTGTCATTTATATGTCTCTTATTTTAATAATTTTTCTAATTACTGTAGTTTACTTAAACACAGCACACAATTCACCAAAATATATGTAATGATTGGGCACAAACATTACTAGAGGACAAGAAGCTATGACACGCTTGGAAGTTGACTGCTAGCATTCACCACGCTTCCTTTAGGTGGGGAGATTACCAACCACCAATCAGACTTGTTTGCAGAAAGTTCCAAATAACGAACAATTAACTGCCACTTTTAAGTAGCAAACAAACAAGTTCCCCCAATAATACTAAATCTGCAAAATGCAACAATCTACGTTTGCCCAATCTTCATACTGGGGTTTTATTTCGGAATGCATGGATTAATTTGACTACTTCCCTCATGTGACGTCATCTTAAAATGGATCAATGAAACGAAACAAAATTCTGAATTGTGACCATCACAACCGAATTACGGAGAGAAATTATCGAAAAAAATCATCAAACTCGTTTTATCATGGGAGGTGCCCTTGTCTTGTGGTCAGTGTAGCAGCTTTATATCTCCACTATATAATTCCTGAACACGCATCGCTGATCACTTTTACTAGAGGCGGTAGTTAGATATTGATAGCAACAAAAGCATGGACAATCGACAATCATAACGCAAAGTCGATGGTTCTTCAAAGCGTTTTGGTGATGCATCAAATGTGCAAATTGATCTTATCATTAGGAATTCCAAACCACAGAATATAAAGAAAAAATAAATACACTGTATGTTATCTCTCTCTCTCTCTCTCTCTCTCTCTCTCTCTCTCTCTCAATAGTCGACTTTTGTTCATTTCAGTCTCACAGTTTCTGAATAGAATAGATATTCATAAGTATAACATTTTATATAAGTTTTTATATTTTGTGCACGAATTTCAAATATATATATATCACTTTTATTGTTATTCTATTCATGAAATAGCCCTAAACCCGCATTTTGCTCTTCTCTATTGATTTTACTGGCATTGACATTCTTCTATCGCAGGATTGCTTGAAAAAGGTCAAGTACAAATGTATAATTGTTACAGTTTTGTAGGCCAAATTTAGAGTAATTATATTTAAATTCTTATTTTATTTATTAGTACTATTCACAACTCACTGCGTTACTGAATTTATGTGTAATCTCAGACCCTATCGTGATATTACTTGTGATAAATATACCAGAAAATGTACATAATTCCTAAACCAGTTTATTTCTTTCATAAACTGTTTATTGAGAATTAGCATAAAATACACACTTATTTCATTAATGATTGTACATCAAACAAGATTGTTTTTCAAGCAAATATTAATGCTTGATTTGAATCTAGAGATCTAGAAATCTTGGTGTAAACGTTGGCTTAAGATTTCATCGTTTTATATATTAACTATGTTAAAAACATAAAACATATGTATGCACCTACAAAAATGCAGAGGAAGCTATCATGACATTTTTCATTACACACTTGCTTTGGTTGTGCGTGCACATCTCTAGCATTATTCACAATCTAGCTTGGTTTCTAGTCATTTCACAGATCGTTTGTTGCTTTGTCCACATCTGACATTCGAACCTTCATTATATTACCCATATTACATGAAGTGTACTTTGTCATTTGTCATTGTTTGTGACTTTACATGGTTCGTTTCTCCTCGAATAGCTCCTTCTCCTTTTGATTGTAGAAAGATGAATTTGTTCTGTGTCTTGCACGGCATCGCAGGATGACACAGATATCACATTAGGACAAATGTCTCGAGATCTCTATTTGCGTCTAATTCGTTTGAAAAATTTTTAGTGGCCTGTCTTCAAGCTCTTCTTCACTGCTACAAAAGTGCAACCCAACGTAAAGAAGATTCTTTGCTAAGGCCAACTTTTAGAGGTTGGCTCTTATGGGTTACATTTAGTGTAATTATGAAACACACTGTTTTACGTGAGCTGTACGAATTATGAGCCCCGAGAAACTCAGCTCTGAGTTTGCTTCTAACCAGATGCTTAGATCCACATAAAAGCTTGTGCCTGGCAGTCTGGGCTTTCTGTGTACCATTCTCGGTTTTATCCATGTTAAACATGCTTCTTCTATAAATAAATTACATGCTTCATGAACATTGTCGCTTTGTAGCGCATCCGGAGATCCAAATATTGTAAAAGTATCTAACAATACACTCTAGATTTTGCAACATGGAACAAGTCATGATGACAGCAATGTAGACATTTGAAAGTGTTTCCCTGTGTATAAATAAATTTATTAATGTGGGTAAATCAAAATAGTTTAAGTTACAGTGCAAGTATTAGTAGAAATACTCATAATAATAAAGAACTGCATTTAAACATAGTCATATACCAAAATATATTATCATATAACTTAATACTTTTTGTCATTATCTACAATATATTTGTGAATTTGTCAACGAAATAATAGATGGCTTTACTCCCTAAAAGCACGATAAAATAATAAATATCTTTTTGATTACAGGCTAAAATTATCCTGCACGTTTTAGTTTTTAACAGACGCAATTGAGGAAATTCAGTTACATTAGTAACAAGAATAAATTTACAGAATTTATCTGGCCGTGAATACAAAGATATTAAGCCATTCTAGAGTTCATTTCTTAAAATAACATTGCTTGAACCACGTGTCCTCTTTCAGGACCTTTCCTTCTTTTCTGCTTCTTTGACAGTGGTCCTCCCATATATTCAAATAAATCATAATTTCTTCACAGGTTATTATATTTTTACAATTCTTTGCATTTTCCCCGCCATTCGAGTTCTTCCACCATGGCAAATTAAGTATATAGGTTTCATGGATCGCATTAAAATACTTATTTATATGAAAGTAATATATAATATTTTCTTTATTACAGACAACCATTCCTAAGATATAACGCTTTAGTCTTTGATAGTAGACTATTTACCATTTAATTATAACTTACTTTCCTTATAGGCTGGTTCATTTAATATTCTATAGTGAGAATGTCATGTGTTTCCTACTGTAAATAACACCGACATTTTCAATTGAAGCCTTCCTTTAATACTTTGCTATTCCCTCCATTCATGGCGTTCAGTAATTTTCTAATTATCTAATTAAAATAAAAAGCACACCATTGTTCATCGGAAGAGTTTTATGTGAACTAACTGATAAATTTGAAGTAGATTAAGCACTAACTTGTTGACTGAGAAATTGGCATGTGTGCATCATTAACGATGGAGCTTGTTCATTGTTGAAAACTAAATGAGCACACAAGGAAAGGATAATTTATGATTATAGCACATCATAGCCTGCAAATTGGATAAATTTAAATACATTTATAATACACGTTAAATGTACTGGTCATTATGAATAACAATCGGATATCATGCATAATAACCGCATTATTCAAATGCACCATAATTCGACCAGCCATGTTTTAAGGAAAGCGCTGCAGTACAAGATTTTTCAAGAGTAAAATTTTTCTTTTATGTAATTCTAAAAACACTTTGAACGAAATTATATATAGGTATTCTTCAGGAAATATATATTTTCTTAAAACACAGTCTCTGTATATTTATTCCGAAATATGGTTTCATGAAAAACATTTGATGCTAATAGGCAAGTAGTTTTATCACCAGTAGAACATTTATCTTTAATATTTGAATATTGTGAAAAACGAAATGGTAAATCCAAGATTTGTAAGTCTAATCCTTTTTGTAATCTCAGTTTTCTGCTTTTAAATCCTTACTTACACAGCCTTTTACTGTGAAAGCAATATTCAAATGTGTAATATAAAATTGTTCTTCGTTTTATTGCATCTACTGTTTTAATTCCTTAAAATAAATCACCTTCGGGGAAAAAATTAATTGCATTTATATATACGAGGGTAGGTCCATAAGTTTCCGAGCTAACCATTGTCTAGGCATGATAAAGACAAAAACTATATTTCACTTTTCAATATAGTTACCCTTTATTGCAATACACTTCTCACATCTTTGAGTTAACATTTCAATCCCCCCCCCCCCAAATAGTCTTTTTTTTTTTTCAAAATGGGCATAAGCAGCCTCCATAAATTCTTCGCCACAATTAAATTTCCTTCCTCTAAGGTCCTTCTTGGGTTTTGAGAAGAGGAAATAGTCACTGGGAGCTAGATATGGGCTGTAGGGTAGATGGTTGTTCTCCTTGAAGCCACGTTTCTTCACAGCCTTCTTTGCATCATGAGCTGTGTGCATAGGCGAGTTGTGAAGAAGGTGCACACCACCACTCAGCTTTCCTCGCCTTTGCTCTTTGATGGAAGTACATAGTCTGTGCAGTAAGCCAACATAGTATTCCCCATTTACTGTGGTGTTCCTCTCCTTGAAGCCAATGAAGAATATTCCTTCACAGTGCCAAAAGATTGTGGCCATGATCTTCTTGGTTAACTGAGTGACCTTGGTCTTTAGAGGCGGTGCTTCGCCAGGTTTACGACACTCCTTTTGGATAAGGGATCATTGTAGAGGATCAAAGTCTCATCTCCTGTAACAAAGGTTTGCAGAACTTCTCTCTCGTTGTCATGGCAGAGCTCCAAAAATGTCTGACAACAGATGACTCGTTGCTGCTTTTGGACTGAGGAAAGAAGTCTAGGCACCCATCATGCACTGACATTCATGTTTAAATGCTCATGAATAATTCGAAGGACTGTTGTTTTAGAAAGGCCCAACCTTGGTGCTATTTCTGTAACTTTGGGCCGCCGGTCTTCCATAATTTCTCCTTCCACAAGAGCGATGTTTTCAGGAGTGAGCACCTCCAAGAACCGACCTGCCGCTCTGGGTCTTCAATGCTTTCTCGAACCATTCGAAAAAACTTGGCCTATTCTTTAACAGTAGAATATGAGGAGGATGCTTCCTCATATATACCGTCCAATCGCTGTTTAATTTCATTCGGAGCCCGAAACTCCATTTTGAACATGTCACAATCTTCTATACATATGCCTTCTTTATGCAACTATATCTGAACACCTGAACATAACAGAGTGGAAGTTGCAGCTGCAATGATTTACTTAACAGATAAGGTATGACATCAGATAAGGATTTTGTGAAGATGATTATCTTTATCGGCGAGGCCGAAAACTTAATGGACTTACCCTCGTATATATTGAGTTTCTGTCTCTCCAATTATAGACATTTCGAGGCGATAATCAACTCAAACTCTGTTGCCACAAAAAGTTGTAGGGTTTTCACGTTTCCATCCAAAGAAAATTTTGGGGGAGACGGAAGAAGCATACGCGGCACATGTCGGACCAGGGACGTACTTGAGCCTGCTAATGGACAAACTAACACATCTGGCCTAATTTGTATAGTATTGCACCTTCAATACCATTTATAACTGAAAATAACTTTGTTGTTTGTTACATTTTCTGATTCACATTTTTGTTCCTGTCTTTTTAGAACCAAAATATTTTTGTGGTACATGTAAATTATAAGCGTTGCATTAAGTAAAGTAAAAATATTTTAAAAATTCATCTCGTGACACTGCAAAAAGTTGTAATTTGTCACAGCCTTTATAGAAGTAAAATGTATATAACACGGAAATGTTTAATTTTTAAATGCAAATGTGTTTTAGGACTGTATACATTATTCGTGTTATTTAGTAACAATTTAAGCCTATTAAATACAACATTAAAGACTTTAAAATTACCGCAATAAGTACAAAAGTAGGAAAGTAGAGTTCAGAAGCAAAGCAAGCTCATTCAGCCTGTTTTATTTCTATCTTTATCCCTTCATATTCAGATATTATGACTGATCGAAATTAAAATAGCATTATTAATAAAAGAACATAATCAAGTACCAGGATTATTACAGCGTGAGTACGACTATATTGATATATCTAATTAATAGACACATGTACTATTACAAATTACTAAATTACCTTCTTCTGCCTGAAGCATTAACTTTACCTTTCTTTCTTAAATATCGCGCAGTCTTATAGGAGAATAAAGTACAATTTCCCCTTGCTTTTCTTTACAATTGCATGAAGTAATCAAACCTTTATATATTAATAATACATAAATATTAACAACAACAAAACAACAAATAACAATATATATACATATGTTAGATAGGTTAAAACTATTGTTATAAATCAAGGAGTCCGTTAAGGATGTTCTCTGTCTTTGGTGCTGTTTAATTTATATATTGGCGTGCAATCAGAATATTGAAAGCGGAAAAATATACGGGTTTAATTAAAAAAAAAGTAATAACATTTGCAAATGTTCAGGTCCTGTTTCTGCATTACGAGAACATTTATAAAGCAAATTTTATAATTTAAACAATATGATTAAAATTACCATTTCTTTAGAAAAAATGAAATAGTTGGTTTTCTGTTGAAGCATCCAA
Source organism: Metallyticus violacea (assembly GCA_030762175.1). Classification (NCBI taxonomy): domain Eukaryota; kingdom Metazoa; phylum Arthropoda; class Insecta; order Mantodea; family Metallyticidae; genus Metallyticus; species Metallyticus violacea. Next base: position 82,796,237 of record CM060832.1, on the reverse strand, counting down.
TACGAGGTCAAATGCTTCACAATAGCAAATTAATACAACGGGTGGTAATAAAAATATTCAGTTATTCAATATGTCAAATAAGCAATTCGTTTGTTTATGATCTAGAAAAAACTTTCAAAGTATTGCACAATCGTAAGAACCCTTAAAAGAAAGACCCGTAAAGACATACAATTGAATTTTTATAAAATTATGGATGTGTCTGTATTCCTATGGAACATTAATAAAAAGATTGTCAAAGGATATAGATTGCAGAGATGAACATTATTGATATATGGTAAAAGGGGGAGGGAGCTGTCAGATAAAATAGGAAATGAGACTATACCTAAGGCAAGAGCTAAGTATACTTAATATAAATAAAAATATAAAAGAATAGATAAGGAAAGGATACAGCGCTTAAAGAAGGTAGGCACTCTTATACAGGGTCCTCATTCCGGTACGCAATCGAAAATTGATTTTGTCCACGGAAATTACTGTATAACGGCCTCGACACCTGCTGAGGGAAATCATGTCGCGCGATCGGAACTCATAGCTTCTTTCGCTATTTATTTTTAGGTAATAAATAGTAATACTGTAGATGCTCAAAGTGCCTACCGTCCGCTGTAAGACATTCCTGAATTCCTCTGAAAATATTTTTAGACACGCGCCGATTCATCTTCCCGAATACTGCAAACTGCCTCTCGGATATTTTGTTTCACAGCCGCTATAGTTTTTATCTCTGGTACAGCAGTAAGTTTATATGAATTGAAATGCAGGAGCTGAGTAGCTATATGCGCATTGCCGAAAGATACACCAACTTGCTATTCTAATTGCGTTAAAGACTTTTAAGCAGACGCTTCTAATCGATAGTCATTTCATTAAGTTTCTCATCAGTTTTTTTTTTTTTTTTTTTTTTTTTTGTCAATAAAAATGATTTGGGCTCCAATTTGATCACAATCTGATGGAAATTTAGCACGAAATTTTCTCCTACAATACTTGTAAAATTTATTTTTCACGTTATAATTAAATAAATGTTCTTTGTTCTAGCATATTTCTCACTCTCGGTATTCTTCACAGTACACAAAAGAAAATCTAAACACTCACTTTCTGCAGAAAAGCTACCGAAACGGTTGGTTTGGTAAACACGACTGGGCAAACTCAATTGCCTGTATCAGCGGAACTTAGACGCCATTCTTATGGGAATCGCGCGTTTACCAGAGGTCGCCCAGTTTCCACTAACGAATACAAAATCCGATTGCGTAGGGGTATAAGCCTAAAGGAAAAAGGAATACGAAACACTCAGTAAACAGGTAGGCAACACATAATATTTAGAAATTCTGTAGCCGGATGGGACAAAAATTGCTAATCTCTGTAGAAGTGTTATTCGATCCTTCAACGATTAAAATGTTTCGGTCATTATCACAAAGACCACGAATGGAAACCCCCTGTATATGCGCACATCTATGGCAGAGTAAATGTTCCCTGCTCCTTCTCTATTGACTGTACCCAAATAATTTGTTTGGTGATTTAAGTTACACTCGCGCTGTACCTAACTATAATCACTTTTCGGATTTAGTGTGCAAATATCCAAAGGCCTAGTCTTTCCCATGGATTTCAACTTTAAGACTAAAATGAGATTTTCGCTTGCTGCTTCTTCGACGACGCAACATATTAGGTGGAAACGTTTCAGCGTTGGTAGTTTTCTGTCCTTTCCTCTCCTTTCATTCTGTTCCAGCACTGAAAATGTATGAATGGGAGCAAAGACAAATAAAGTGCTGAAGAAAGAAATCGAGCGAACAGATTTCCTCTTTTCGAAAGGGAAACAGCGACTGTTAGAGGAGATTTTATGTGACTTGTAGACCGGAAGATGGAGAACATGCAGTTTATTTTGAAAACAGAAATGGACGCATGGAACGATTCTCGACGAAAAAGAAACAGAAATCTCTCTCTTTGACTTCCTAGTTGAAGGCTTTACGACACTGGCAGGAAAAATAAGCATGATTGAAATAAAGAACCCAAGAACACGTGCTCTATCTGCGGAGAAGAGGTCATGTCAACAAGTTCTCTCATGAAAATGTCGCTTTTGCAACAGGAAAGGATTTGGCTGCAATACAAGGCGTTTTAAAAACAGAACTAAAGGGAACGGGCTGCTGTTCGGATATTTACGCTCGTTTACTGATTGAGGACATTCGCAACCAATAAATTTTTACCCCCGTAATCATCCTAATTTTTTCCTTTGTCAATTATAAAAGTTAAAACAAAAAGAAATGGAAAGAGTGATTTAGCTAGTCATGACCTTCAACATGGAAGTATTCTCCCAAATAATTTTTAATTATAGCTTGTTACTTATGATTATAATTTTATTAAATTTGTCATGTTACATTTTATACTTTGTGTGAACATGTTATTCACATTCAAACTGTCAATTACTGAATAGATATTATTATTATTTTCACATTAAATAAAAAACATTTTGAAATACTTAAATATTATTTAAATTGCTTTTGGTGTTGAAGATGTAATAACCCGTTTCAGCTAACTTTACACCTAAGCGTGATGCACTAGTTTAGTTGTTGACAAAAAAAAAAACAGGCGATAGGGGGAAGCGAGACACGAGCATGATATAGTTGCATCACAACTGTTATAACAGTGTGTAGCCCAAATAGTATTACGAAAATAAGATGTATATATGTAATTAATTCGTGCCGAATAATGTAATTATAATGCATTAGAAGTTATATAATGACCTAATAAATAATATTTTATGACTATTTAATGCGCCAAACGAAACCGACAATAGGCACGTATTTCCTGTTTAATATGGCAACCTTTTTTAGAGCCGCATGCTGTCCACAACACACAAATGTGAGCGATACCCAGCTGGATTGAAGTCAAGTTAGCAACCAGTGAGGAGGAAGGGAGGGTTCTATTTACTGGCGATAGCTTTATTCTGTTTATAATTCAGCCTGTTAAGTTATTTCTGTGTTAATACTGATGACAGAGGTAAAAGGACTAGAAATTGTGTTTAAGTTACAGCCATCCATAAACGAAGTTCATTTTGCATAATTTAAATATGAGAAACAGAATATTATGACCATTTCTGCTTTTTTAGAAGTTACATCTTTGAAAAAAAATAAGGACATTAAGGAAAGATAGGTACTCTAAAGTAATTACGCACTTTGAAATGTCAACTGTAAAGTACTTAGTTGAACAAAATGTAATATATACAACATACCTATTGTTTTAACTGTGTTGTCTGCAGTTTAATACTATCACATAACCTGTAGTTTGGAGAATTTTCTTTATTCACATAAAAGTAGAGCAAGTTTTCATGCTGTTGAAAATTATCGAAATATGAAAATATAAAGGTGTGTTAAGAAAAAGTTAGACAGACTGGATAAGGTTTTTCTAAATAGCATATATACCCTTAATTTTTTTTCTTCCCAACAGAAGTGTTTTTTTCTTCTTTTTTCCTTTCCTTTCTTTTTCCCCGTTCAATTAGTTTTGTTAGCTTTGGCATGTAAAGCTTAATTACCCTCCCCTGTTTTATGCCACTCTAAGTTAACTGCGTCTGGCGATACTACAGGAATACCTGCAATTAGAAAAACTAAATCTTTGTTGCATCTTTGGACCCGGGGACGGACGACCTCTATTTGGAAGGTTGGGATTTTGTTCAAGGGCCGTAGTTCCTGATATTTTTTGAAAGTTTGGTTGTTGTAAATGGTTTAACCGCCATGGGTGGTCGAGGTCGTTAAGGTGCGGACTCGTGAGCGATAAGTCTGGGGTTCGAATTCCACTAGGACATTCCTCCTGACTGAGATTTTTTTCCAAGTTATCCTCGTCCGCATAAATGACAAATGCCGGGAAGGTACCCTGAACTTAGTCCTGCAACATTTCCTTCCTTAAAAAAATCCTATCCCAATATTTCACATCATGTATTATTATCAGTGCGCATCGCCTGCCCCCACTGGTATCCACTACTGTGCCTCAGTAGTAAAAAACGAGCATTAAAAATCATTCAAAGACATTTTTAAATGCTTTAAATTCCTGTGAATTAATTCTTTTTGCTCTTGAGTCAAAACCCATGTTTTTGCCACAACTTTCATACAGGTATCCCCTAATTTTTCCACTTCAGTTGCCGTTTTAATCGATCACCTCAACTGCATTCAATGTATTCGGCTTTTCTGGGTGTTGAAATATTTTCAGACGAAATACATTCAAAGGAGTTACGAATATCTTCGAAGCATTGATACCAAAGGTTTAACGAATTCATTTGTTGAGTAGTCCGTGAAAACTTTTTTTATAATATTGGATAACGAATGTCCAGGTTTTAAGCAGAAGTTGATCCAGATTCGCTGATTTCGCTCTTTCATTCTACAGCATTCTACATTCTCGTTGCTGGTTTAGAGCTATTACATTTTCCGGAACAGAAAAATAAAAGTGTGTCTTTCTTTGTGAATACTTTTTTAAATTTAGAACACACAGTAAATAAAAACAGCACAAATAGCCCGATTTACCGATGTTTACTTTTCAATAAACTCAACAGCATGTAAGCAGCTAGGGATCCTGGAAGCGCTGCTTAAGAAAACATGAGAGAATGCCACACTGTCGTATATCTTACGAGAATTGGAAAACAAAATATCTCAATTTTTCTTTCTCAAAAAGAGCTTTCAATTATATTTAGACCTTCCTAATTTGAAGAGCATAATTTATATAGTGATGTGCGATCTAGAAGTCCTTTTTTAAATCGTTTTAACAATAGCTGAACTTAATAAAAATATTCCAAATTTTGTCTCATGCTTCCTCAAGATCACAAATCTTTTGAACCTTATGGTTAGAAGTCTCGTGTTTATTACTCGCTTGAAGAAACGCAGCTCTTGCGATTAGTAATTAAGATATAAATATCATTGCTGCATAATGTGCTGGTAAATATATGACTATGAAATTGGTTTAGCTGTGTGAGTGCACGAGAATTACTCTAATCAAGCTATGAACAAAAGCTGAAATTAATCATTTAGTTTAGGCATTTAAAAATTTAGAGCTTCGTTCCAAAATACAAAACACTGTGTTATTCACATACTTTATATATCGAAATGCTAACTCAATGCACGAGAAAGTTGCTGCTGTGAATTTGGAAGAGAGGCACAGAGAGGAAGCGTCCCTGTCCTTGAACCATCTATTATTAATGAAAGTAGTATTTTAATAGGGAATCGAAAATTATATCTCGCTAATGTTAAACTAGCTTAATAGCGATATACGTGGCTATTGCTGGTCTAAAAACAGTTAAATATTCTCCATAATGGGTAGATCCAATTCGAGCTTATTTTAACAAAATAATACATTTAGGTGACTGACGTTTATTCATGGATTTTGAAGTGCCTCCCTCATTGCTGAATTTCAGATATTACATTTCACAACTAAGCAGTGACTGTTGTCATTTTTCGCCTGTTTTTTCTCAGTATATCATTGTAGAGCGATAAACTTTATTCTGCATCTTGCGAAGTAATAGATGCCCACCAAAGTCGCGAGTTGTTTTATAGAAATGTTCGTTGGTTTTGCAGATGTATCTCCTTTGAGAACCTCTCCAATTTCAGTCGGTTGATCATACCCAAAATGTTAGTAAAAAAGTTATTTAAATTTTTCTTTACTTTCTCAACATTCCCTATACTTGTGTTAAATTGAAGATTGTTGTACCCAAATCTGCTAAAGACTATTGAAAAGAAATGTCATTTGCTTCAAATGATTTGATAGTTCCAGAAATCAGCGACTCTGGACTAATTTGGGCCCAGTATACCTCCCTTTTCGTTGATTTAACACAGTTTTTAACTCTACTGTACTTAATCTTGCTTTGGACATGATTCAATTGCAGTAGAACACTACAACGAAAAACCTAATTCTACTTAACATTTCAAATCACACACAACTAAAAACACTCACGGAACAACTTTTCAAAGTGAATAGAAACAATGGTTATTATCTTGCAATCAAGCAAGGTACAAGATGAGAGCCGGGGAATCACCAACTACTCGTGTGCAAAAAAAGAAGGGGAAAAAAAAGTGAAGAAAAGAGGAGAGGAGAGGAAACTTGAAATGATCAGAAAAACGCAACGTTGCGATACGGGAATTCTTGCAAGCAAATGTATACATTATTTTACTTATAAAGTCGAACTCATTACGTTAATGCACGACATTTTCTTGGTCTTACAAGTGGCATTCGAATGTCGGGATTATTCAATCGCAGAGGGGATTCGCATATCCTTACTGCCGAATATGCATATGTCTGGATGTTTGCTTCCATGTGATAACCTGCTGGGAAGCAGAATTGGCTTCGAAAAGAAGGAAAGAAGAAAAAAGTGTACTTCGAAAACATACCTTTATTACTCTTATTACTTAACAATGCCTTCATTTAAAAAAATAATAAAACTTCAACCCATACAAGCATTAAAGTGTTGGAAAGATTATACATTCATTATAATGACCAAAATATGAAATTATATGCAACTTAAAATCATGTTTAGCATACTCAAAAGTTGATTATTCGTATAAAATATACAGCAAACGAATTCCGACCTTTGAGATAACTTATCGGCGTGCTATAATATAAGGGCTCTACTTTTAGATATGCACTTTTTTTTTTCTATGCGGGAGCACACATGTGAATAGTTTATTTATTTTTCTAAATACTTTGCAGTTTTGCTATATTTTTATTAATTCCTTAGTGGGGAAATCGACCATGCGTAAATCATATTATCCTCAAATACTGAAAAATAACCATTATAGTTTGCAAATAATTATGTTATGCATGACATCAGCGTTGAAGAGAGATGTTGCTTAGATTTTAAGAGTTTCTGCAACAATTCTATTAAAAAAAAAATAATAAATACAATAACTTGAGAATTGCCTGAAAACCATTAAACCTAAGTGTATCATGTTTCATTACTCATTAATATTTATATATTGTAGTGGTATAACAAACGTATTAAAATCAAAATTTTATTCTTTGTAATTTTCCACCCGATTCCATTTGGAACTGCCTCATGTGAGCTTTTACGATTGTCACAGGAGCATTGCAGTTTCGCTGTAGGTACAGCAAACATACAGCCCGCCCACTTAGTTTTCTTTTGTAAAGATGCTTCAGGCTATTTCGTGTGGGATTTCCGTTTACCTTCACAACTGCATTAACATATGTACGCGTTTGCTAATTTCATTTTAAGTTGCCAAGGTTCTAGCTGCAGTGTTTTTTGCGGTCTGTAAGTTGAGATGTATAGAGCTGCAAGTAGGGCGTCCACGAACGGCCTTGGACGTTCCACACCGTTACGCCCTTTGTTCACAAATGGCGGGAAGCAGATAATTTGAGATACACTGTTACAAAACGTTGTAAATGGTGTTTTCTTTTTTTCATATTATTTCATTGTTGAAAATAGTCGTGAACATTTTCTTGTGTTGCACATCCTGGTGTACCAACAAATGGAGTGGGGGCAGGTAATGTTACGTTCTGGTTGCTTAGTTCTTCAGGGCATTCGGTTTGTAATTGATGGCTTTATTTGATTCCCATAGCTACCATGCGGCGTTTTCATGTTCATAGATGCGTGGCTTGCTGCTACAAAAAGGTTTAGCCTAGCTGCAAGACAAAGCGTACATATGCACGCTGAAGCTTATGCCCTGTTGTCTTACTTGACAGCAAGGCCCAGGTGCGATTCCCAATCCTTTCAACCGGAGTTTTCCATCATTTTGAGCTGAACTCTTTTGCATCGTCTTTTTTCATATTTGTTTACTTTGTGAGCGCTTAAATTCCAACCAAATGGCGAAAGAAATCAAACATTATTAAAACAGATTCCAGAGTCCATCAATGTCTTTCATTGTAAGGAAAAACTCCAAAGGAGAGAAGAAAGGGGGCGAAAGTTCAACCGTGCAGTGTTCCCTGGAATTGACTGTTGATGATAGACAGCCTAAACCTTGGCGTTTTTTTTTTTTTTTTGAGTAGTGTTTAACGCCCGTTTTTACTACTGAGGCACCACAGGCGGTGGACACTGGTGATACATGAGATGAAATGATAAATTGGGAAAGGATAATTTTTTTTTTTAAGGAAGGAAGCGTTCCAGGCCTAAGTTTAGGTACCTCCCCGGCATTTGCCAGTTATGAAGACTGAGGAAAACCTGGAAAAAACCCCAGTCAGGGAGGACGGTCCTGGCGGGATTCGAACCGCAGACCTCCCGCTCACGAGTCCGTGCCTTAACGACCTCGGCCACCCGTGGCGGTACCTTGGCGGTGTACCAGTAGATTTCATTTGTTATCCCAGGACCTATAACAGCCGGCATGCGGGAGGGAAAGAAATATTTTAAAAGTTTATTAAACTCTTCATGAATTAAAAGAGGCCTCATTTTTTAGAACATCTTCTTTTAGATTTTTCTACACTTCTATATACAGAGTGTTTGTATCTAGAGTGAGGTTATTTGAGTTATGGGTTTCCTGGGCATGGCCGCTTACTTGGAAGTGGCGCCGCTGCTACCGGGTAGAGTCGCTGAGCGTAAAGTTGGGATGCATGCAGATGTCATCTCTGGACCTGCAGAGCGAAAGTAAAATTAGATGAGGTAACGAGATCATGGAACTAGGCATAAAACAGACGTAGGGAATATCGTTGCTTAGGCTGGGAGGCACGTAAGGTTGTTGATGAGGAAGTCAGAAGGATTTGCCCATTATGTTCGGAACCGAAAGCTGAGTGCACATTTCTGGCTAAGTGAATACAGACAGAAGATGCTAGAATAAAATTTCTTCCGGATTCATTTTGGACTTCCAGTAGGGGGAAGCTGGTATGTTGGGACTTAATTGTAAATACACAAAACTGTCTAAATCTGGGTATTTTCTTATATGAAATACATAGTTTTAGGGACAAGAAATTTCTATAAAAATTGTACACAAATAATACGAAAGTGTTTATATGAATATCAGAATTACTGTATGTATTTCTGTTTCATGTTTGTGTGAGTGCGTTCTTGTTAATGCTGTTGGTTTCTTTTGTTGGTATTACTTTTAGAAATTAAGTATTTTACACTACGGTTTATTTGTGTGTTATAAAAAATGTTTAAAATGACGTTCTCAACGATAATAGACTGCCGGTATCTCGTAGGGAATTCCTGTATTGCGATAAACTTTTCTTCCACGAGAACACTATGGTTGTCATTAAGAGACCCTGTTAACAGTTTGGCGAAAAGTTTCTATACCCTGGAATACGATTGACATGCTCTCACTTCTTCTCTGCACAATCTATTTTCACATATGTATCGTACATAAAAATCCGTTCTTCAAGTCAATATTTATGTAGAGCCATAACTAATTACAATTTACACATAATGGAAGCATCTTGTAACGCAGGGACATACAACCACTCGCTAACAAAGTCTTCCTGAAACTAACTTCAAACTACTACCAACACATGCATTATAGACATAAAAGACCACATGTAGCCGCATCCTGCCGGTTCGTAACCCAAATAATTTTACTTGTGTATGTGCACTTTTCGTGTGTGCTCTAGGCTACGACATTCTTTTACTGTTTTATTTCTGCTGTTTATATATTATTATACTCCATTTTTATAGTTCTCGTCTCGCAACCATTCCGTACAAATGGAACAGACATTGTTTTACAGAATTTGTTATTTATTTCTCTCCTAGTTTCTATTTTAAGTGTGCATGTAATTAACCATGAACATACTGAATGTTTTATTTTATATTTTGTTTCTTCGTTATTATTGTACCTTTTTGTTAGAACCTAAATAATTAAATTTTCCAACTTGTTCTAGTACTTTATTATCCAAGACGATGTGTAATTTTTTAATTTTCCTCAAAAAGCTATAATGTTTGTCTTTCTATTGGAGATATTAGAATTATAGTTATATAGTTATATAATATAATTATATAGTAATTATATAGTATAATTAGAATTATAATTAGAATTAGAATAATTAGAATTATAGTTTTGAGCTTATTTTTTTTTTAATTTAGACATATTTTATTTGCTGAATCATGTCATATGCAAAGAGCAACATATTAACTTTATTAATTTAATCTAATTTAATCTTCGGTAAAATGTTGTTGATTTAAATATTGTGAGCAAAGCCAAACTACATCCTTTTCGTAGACCATCATGTGTTGTCCATTATTTAAACAGCTTTTTTTATTTTTTTCTTTTTATGTATTTTTCAGTAATTTTATTAGGATATCTTTATATATACTGACATTGTCCAGAGATCTGTCCTATTCACTTCAAATATAATTTTTGAAGTCAATTAAAACTATTTTTATTTTATTTTTTTATTTTTTTATTTATTTTTATTTTTTTCTAGATTATATTCTCTTCTTTTTCAGTGATATGAGTAATAGCATATGTGTACGTAATAAATACATGCTTGTGCTTTTATAAACCAGTTTGGTTTTATATTAATAAAGCAGTTTTGTGTATAACTTGAAATCGGTATTTAGGAAACTTATGTCCCGATGGTTATTACATATATCTCTTTCTTTATTATATATGGAGCTATCATGAGATTCATATTAAGTGTATCTTAAAGCAATAACCGTTAATAGCAGTTTATGTTAGCACTACTTCTACTGAAATACGTGGGCTAGTCGGAAACAGTTTTTTTAACGCATGGAATACGCTAGGCTCGGTCCAGATTGTGGAGGTCTTTTTCAAAGTATTCTCCGTTGAGTTGAATGCACTTTGCCCAACGTGTCTGCCAGTCCTGGAACACGTGTTGGAAGCCATCTTTTCATATCTTCTTCAAAACCGCTTCAGTCTTTTTCACGACTGCCTCTGAAGTACCAAAACGCTTCCCCTTAGCTCTTTTTTCAGACAGGGAAAGAGATAAAAAGTCACAGGGGGCTAAGTCTGGAGAGTATGGAGGATGGGGAACACATTCGAAGTTCCTTATACACTTCCACTCGCACCATCTTCTGTTCAGGAGCTGTAATCTTGAGACCCACCTCGCACAAACACGTCTCATGTTCAAGTGATGATGCAGAATCAAAAATGTACTGTCATGGGAAATGTGTAACAAGTCTGTAAGTCTGTCAATTGTTATTCGTCGGTCTTCATGAACAATGACGTCTGCTGTGTTAATCATGGTTTCGTATACTGTTGTTACTGGAGCACCTGGACCGCCCTGCTTTGTTGTTGAACCATAGAAGTGCTGTGAATTGTGACAGAACATCATCACCATATGCCTGCTGCAACAATCTGTGAGCTTCCATGCCGGATTTCTGTACACAAAAGCAAAACTTCAACGCTCATATTGCTCTTCACGAATCAACTCCATTTTGTATGTAGGCGATTGGCGAACTGAGTACGGTGCTCGTCCTGTGTGCACAAACGCATGCGCGAGCGCACTTTTGTTTTGTACGCCAGTTTAACTTGTTTAAATGATAACATACAATATTTAAAAGTTTGGGTATTTAATGTATTAAACTATTTTAATACAATATTTATGCCAGTGTTACAATTTACATGGGAAAATGTACATAAAACGTAATAATAAAGATAAGTTTAAGTAGCCACCATTAACTATAGCATATAACAAATGTATTGCTCGTGTTTTACGAGATAAATTCACAGCTCATTAAGAAGTTTTTTTTTTTTTTCCTACGACATTGTTGACACCCTCGTCTTTCTTTCAAATTCGTAGTTTTCTATAAGAGCTGTAGGAGCGTATCCTCGATAGTTTACTACTTTGAGATCAGTGAATCATGCATACATAGTAAATATATAAAATGCTTTGCCAGTTAAAGTTGGACAAAAATAGAAACTTTTCTTAAACTATTATATAAAGGCAAAAATCAGGAAGAGTTCTTAAAGCAGCGCCTTGTCGATAAGGACATCTCTGTATACTCGGTGACAACTTTACTAAAATGGTCGATTAAAGATTCGAGACGATGAATAGAAAGAGTTAAAATATGCCTGGAGATCTTTAGCTTCTTAAGTAAAGTATTAAAGGGTAAAGGGGGGGGGTTAAAATCGTATATTAGTTTTTTACATTATTTTAATATTTGGAATTTTCTATTTTGTTTTGATATTATTTTCATTAATTTCCTTGGTTAAAAGTGTTTTCAATATTTTGTTTATTATTATGTTACTGTAGCAACCTTTTTTCTTTCTTTCTCCCCCCCCCCTCCTCTAGCATGTGTTCAGTTAAAGTTCTAATTTCAGAAACTATTTGCTCTAGAAGGCTGTGGATTATCTTGAATGAATGAAACAGTTGTATTTCATAAACTGGAGCGTTTGTTTCCATACATCACTCTTTGTTGCTTGACAACGTTGGAAGATTTTAACTTGTGTTTTCCCAAAATAGTTAGCTATTTTGTAAAAACATTTTTTTCTTTTTGCACAAGTTTCCCGTTTTTTAAAGCATATGTATAAATTATCGCTTGGTAATGTGGGTCTATTATGGTAGAGCTAGGACAAAATATGACAACGTAAAAATTAAATATTGCGAAGGAAGTAAAAAAAAAGCAACCAATTGAAAGTAATTTATAATTTCCTTCAGAGTCATAATACAGTAGTGAAAGTAAATCAGTAAATTTCAATTGTGTGCATCTGTATGCTGTAAAAGTTTCACTTCATTAGCTTTAATAGTCTTTAAGAGAATGGTAATTGAAGTTGGTAAATTTAACATTACAAGGATAGACTTTTCATACTCCCTTAAGTTACCTTGCACTCACAGTTTCAGGGCGAGAGAACCTATGGAAAAAATCTCATTGCGAAGATGGATCCAAAATTGCTCGAACTTGCACCCTCTGTTCGCTTTTGCAGCTGGTTTCGGACCAACACACAAACAATTGAGCTAGGGAGACTATAAAAATATCTCTTGATGCATATATACTTGAAACAATATGATGGATGTATTACGACAGATGCAAAGTATTATAACAAAGTCAAGACTGTATATTGAATTTCGCCGGATCACGCGTTCTGTTTTCATTTGCAATTGCTACACCAAACGTAACCTCCTTGTGCAGCATAGCGTGAGGTAATTCCGTGTTTCTTCCTCTCAGACAGTCAGTTACGCCGTTTAGCAAATGCTTGTTACGTAACGAGCCTTATTCTGTTCAGTTCCGTGTTTGGGAAGCCCGGTCCGGTTTCAGGTTCAAATGACATACAAAGTTCAAGGGGAACACGCTGCTGCTGTAGGTGAGTCATAAGGCTCACCTTGGTAGATCTGTCTGCAAAGTTCACGTGTTGCGTTCCACGCACGGCTCTCTATTCCTGTTTTGTCTGCAATGAAATTAGTAATACAAACCTCAAAAATAAAATTGATATTCAAGGTTGAAGTCTTATAGAACCATATATATTTATGAATTATTCATTTCATCTCTCCTTGAGAAGCAGTGCAATAGTTGTCAATACCATCAAGAACGGGTAATGAGTTACCCAACAGAAGCTCGGCATGCTCAGAAAGAAGTTACAGTATTCGCCACGAGAAAAATCTCCAAAAATAAATTGTTTTTTGGAAAATCAAAAGAGAAGAAGTAGCAACCAATGTTCAAAATGATTTAATCAAAGAAATACTGCTTCAACGTGTTTTCTATGCCTAGAGTTTAAAAAAAATATATATCAATTGTACTCTTAAAAGGTTTTGTTTTATCATGAAAGATTTCTGGCAAAAATGATATCATCCAAAACATTTGGAAAAATCTATATTAGAACTTATTTATGGTACTTCTCGTAGTGCTATAATTGAATGTGTCCTTTCGTAGAAGTGTGCAGAATTGTTTCAAGAAATTTAGGAATATAATGCAGAACAAAACTTCTGTTCTGAATAATTTCCGTTCTTCTTGTTTATCGTATACAATGCAATGTGTTTCAAAAGCAGAAAGCCTATTGCAACTGGTGTTATCGCAAGTAATATCACGAGAGCTATATTTAATAGGATTATTTCTCGAATAAAATAAGAATTTAAATATAATTCCTCCAAACTTGGCTTACAAATTTTAATAATTGTATATTTGTACTTAACCTTTTCAAACAATCTTGCGACAGAAGAATGCCCATTATCAGTATTGCCAATAGAGAAGAGAAAAATACGGGTTTAGGACTATTTCATGAATAGAATGTCGGTCCTGGTGGTGTAGTGGTAATCATACTTGCCTTCTAAACCCAAGGTCGCGGGTTCAAACCCGGCTAGGATCGATGTATTTTTGGGCGTAAAATCCTAAGTATGGCTTCCTTCAGAGGGGAAGTAAAGCCGTGGGTCCCGTGTCGTACATTTACGGCACGAAAAGAACCTCAAGCCTGAAAGAAGAGGCCTCTGAGCAAAATTTTTCGGCCATTTCGCACCCTGGAATTGAATGGGACGCTGATGACCTGAGATGTTAAAGGGCGTCCGTACATAAAACGAATAAATAATGAATATAATAAGGATAAAAATTATATATCAAATTCGCGCACAGAATATTAACACTTGTTATACTTGAGTATGTATTCTATTCAGAAACCGTGAAACTGAAATGAACAAAAATCGACTATTACAATCGCTCGATTTTTAATACCAAATGAGAGAGAGAGAGAGAGAGAGAGAGAGAGAGAGAGAGAGAGAGAGAATAACACCCAGTGTTTCAATTTTTCTTTATATTCTGTGGTGTGGAATTCCTAATGATAAGATCAATATGTACATTTGACGCATCACTAAAACGATTTGAAGAACCCTCCATTTTGCGTTATGATTGTCGATTGTCCATGCTTTTGTTGCTATCAATAGCTGCCCACAGCCTCTAGCAAAGTGATCAGTGATGCGTATTCAGGAATTATATAGTGGGCATATAGAGTTGGCTGCACTGACCACAAGACAAATGCACGTCGTGTGATAAAACGGATTTGATGTTTTTTTGTTTTTTTTTTTTCTCCTATAATCACTCCGTAATTCGGCTGTGATAGGTCATTTTTTTCCCCCCGTCATTTCATTGGTCGATTTTAAGATGGCGTCGGATGAATGAAATAGTCAAAATAAATATTGCACAAACTTACAGAGAAGGGAAGAAAAAGAGCAGGTGTACCAGATATTTTCGTACTCATTTACTCTTCATGAAACCCATTACGCATAAAAGCTCAGATATACAACACTGAAACGATAACCGCAACTGTTTATTATAATAAGGATGCCAACTCATTTGCATGATCGAGATTGAAGTTCTTCACTTGGCGGACAGAGTACAGCTGCGCAGTTAATTGTCAATTCACTCACCAATTGCCCCACAACATTGCGTGAGAATGAAGCAACAAAAAGAATGAGTCACATTCGAGTAAACTTTGTCCAGATGCCATAGTGTCGTTGTCTTTTATTATTATTATTATTATTATTATTATTATTATTATTATTATTATTATTTAATTACAGAAAAATGTGAATAAATTTTATAATTAAACGGAAAATATAATGAACATTGTTATAAACATTAAAACCCATTTAATTATAACAATGCAATCACTGTATTAAAAAAGCAAATATTGGCAAACTAAGAAATATCACACATGTGTTATCAAGCAGTGAGAAAAAAGTGTTATTCATGCTGTTCTAACGACGATATCATTAAAATTTGACTTAGGATATTAAATTAATTTTTTCCACAAGAGCGCGTAAAGTAACATTATTAGTTTAATGTTTGTTATTAAGGTCTTAGCAAGTATTTAAAACGCATGTGTCATTTAGGTACATTACGCACTGCTATTCGGTTTACGCACCGAAAAAGAATTGTAGTTTTCAAAGTACAAACTTTATACAGTAAGATGGCCCTGGTTGTCTCGTTGACTTAAGGTTGCGGGTTCAAACCGGGAGAAGGTCGATGGATTTTTAGGATGCAAAAATCGTAAGTATGGCTTCTTTCGGAAAGGAAATAAAGCTGTTGGTCCCGTGTCGTAGATTTACAGCAGTAATGGACCCCCCAATCCTGAAAGAAGAGGCCTCTGAGCAAAGTTTATTGGCCGTTTCACGCTCTTAATTGAATGGGACGCTGAGTAATGACAAAAACTTTTAAAGAACGCTTTAAATAAAATAAACCTAACCTAATTAGTAAGAACTTAGTAAGAATTTTAGCTTTTATAGCTAAAATCAGACCAAAAAGGAGAAAATGGTTGCTTTGCATGGTGATGTAATGGTTGTACCAACAGCAATATATTCACTAGATAACAGATTACACTAGAATGTACGACCAAATAAATACAACAGGGCTACAATCGATAGAAATGATCCTAATCAATTCATATATACATATACTAGCCTAAAACTAATATCTTGTGAATCCTAGACACCGGCGGTTTACTGCGGCTCGCTACCACTTCTCGTGGTAGATATAAATTGGTGAACATGACGATAAAGGTAAAAATTATATATCAGTTAACAATTCTGAAAAATAAACGAGAAACGCTGAAAAAGATTGCACAGAGCTACCCTGGTGGGGAAAATGGAAAACATACGCAAACATAGCAATGTGGAATTTTGCTATATTAATAACGCACCGCCCAAGTGTAAGGACAGGTACATGGAACTACATCGTTCTGTAATAATGTCTCCACTCACTCCTGTTCTTTAAAAGTTAGTAAGTAAATACGTTTAAAACTTATGCAGCAAACATATGAAGAAGTTGCGAGCATTTACCTAGATCTATTATGAGGTACATTACACGTAAAACAAATAAGTAAGAAATTTAACATTAGTTTAATTTAATTTAATTTAATTTAATATTCTAGCCCGTATTCTTTTCTAGTTACTTGTGTAATACTCATGTAGCATTCAAGTTTTCCGGACCCCTTTGTTGATTATGGTCGGTGTACCATGAAAACTTTATCTTATAATCTCCCCATCTTGAAATATTTACTCAACGTAGATTTTGAGCTATCGTAAAAAAACAAAAAACAAAATTATATACATTTCTGCAGTTTTATAGACTTTTATTTTCACTGTACAAACTTCATCCTAGTCCAGAAAAATGACACTTTAAGAATAAATAGTTATTATGTTCACTGTGATAAATCACTTCTGTTTAAATTAATACACCTTACCTTCGCTTTGCTAACATTGTCTGTAAGAAAAGTAAAATGTTATGCTCACTCGGACAATAACGGAGGAAAAGAAAAGTAGAGAAAAGAAACAAGACAGGAGTTGATAATGAATGAGAATTTTAAATAATCCGGTGCTCAGGCATTTTGTAGAATAATTTGTCTTCCTTTTCCTGCCTGCTGCTATATAACGTAACAGATTCCTTTTCTAAACTTCAAAGTCGCCTTCAGCATTTCTTCGTAATATACTCTTCCTCTAAGATGGAAATGAAGCCAAAATTAGGTCGATAAATTCCTTTCTAGAAAAAAAAAAAAAGAAAAAGAAAAGAAAACTTGTGAACATTCAATTCCATGGTTGCCACAAACTCTTGATGCAATTCTGCTTGTAATAAGCCCGCTAGATATTGTTAACAAATGCCTGTGATACTGGCTACAATAGTGCTGTTAAAAACACCTGCACCACTCTCTTTTTACTTTCTTTTTTTAAGTTTTACTTAGTTGTACGATCAAATTATATTCTATTTTGTTTTAGATATATTCTACTAAAGTGTACACAAAAGAAAAGACATATATATATATCTTTAAAGCTTACAACTAATTTTATTTAGCTAAATCAGGCATAACAACTGAAAAATAAAACTAATTATTGGTTTTAAGTACATGAATACTTTAATTAATGAAACGTCATACGTATTAAATGTAGCCACAGGCTTCCTTGCAAGGTATTACTGCATGATAGCCATATTTCGAAAGCTTAACGCTAAGTTGTTACTACATCTTTGACGCGGTAACGCTAGGGAGAGTAGCAAAATATGTTAATATCATTTTTGTTAGTGTTATGCTAATATTTCTTATGACCTCCTGTAAGTGCAATAAAAACCACAACAACTAAACATTGAAAAAATAATAATTTTCTAGTTTACTGCTGTGAGAGTTTTATACCAAATGCCAAGAAGTTAAGATCAGGTATCTTTCCTTACCATAATAACGTTAGTGTAGTTTTCATAAAGCCCTACTATATTATACTTAACTTGTTCAGAGAAAATGGTTGCAGTACTTAGAATCTACGACTTGTTACATACGCCTTAATTAAAGCATATTGTTTCAGCATGTTTTACTTTATAATAAAATGAAATACGCAAAAAATCTGACTTACTAAAAACATGACAATATTTTTGGATCGTTTTAATAGTGCTCTGAGCTTACAAGCCGCAGTATTTTCATATGCTTTACTTTTGACTCTGGAATAATTACGTTTCTTTCCACATCCTCTTTTCCTAAGCTTTCGTGGAAGCATAAGTTGCCCAGTTTTCCTGTAGTGTCAGCTGTGAATATGGCTTTAGCTTAATTTACAGAAGAAGATTGATAATTGATAGAAATTCATTATTTGCACCACAAGAGTAATGATTGTGCTTATTTCAGTAAGTATAGTATAACGATTAAATGTTTTATAATATTTATTGTAAGGCCACCTCCTTGGTCGAGTGGTTATCGTTGCTGACTGCTGGTGGAAGGCCCGGGTTCTATTCCCGGTACCGACTTAGGAATTTTTCTAAGTTAGAGACATCTGGAACGGGGTTCCCCAGCCTCTTGAGGACAATTGGGGAGCTGCTTAATGGAGAAGTGGCGTTCTTTGATCACGAAAGCCGCGTAATAAGCAGCCGGCGGGGTGCCGGCATACTGATCACATGCCCCCTGCAATACTGCTATCTATCAATGAAGTCATAAGACGGAGGTAGGTCGCTGCGGCAGGCCAAGGCTCATCCCGAGCTATAGCACGAAATGAAAAGAGAAGAAGAATATTTGTTTTGATGACTCCTATGAGGTTTTGAGGGAAAACTTGGAAAAATACTGGATTAAATGCATACTTGGAAAACCAAGGTCACACACTTATGCACACATATACACTACTTAGAATGTCAAAATGTATAGTTTTTTTTTTTTTTTTTTTTAAACTCACCCCAACCTTGTAACTTTATACAGTATGCCTGCAAATATTGTATGCAGAAATTTTATTTCACATTTAATGCATTAAACGAAGTTAACCATGTCTCTTGTTAACTTAAGTTATTTTTGAGAAAAGGCGTGCATGTTGTCATATCGTTAGGGCTTTCAGTGATAGAGAAATGATATTTATTGTGAAGCAGTGTTTACGAACTATATCGAAATGAAGTACCGAGTATGAAAGTAGTAAGTGAACGTTTCCGGGCAGAGTTTCATAGGAATCCAACATCTAAGTGGACAATTTCAAAGCAAATTCAAACGTACGGAACAAGTCAGAGAAGAAGTAAGGGGAAAATATCTGAGAAAGATTATGAGAATTGTGTTTCAAAAGATTTTAGACCCGTCCCAGAAAAGCCAGAGACATGTCGCAAAGAAACTCGGCTTGAAAAGAACGTCTGTTTGTTCGGAAATTGCTGTATGAAAGGGGGCCTTTTCATACCGTTCTCGCAGTTCTTATACTTGTAAACGGTATGAACTGCATTTCACTTATGCTAGTTCGTTCAACTTCGACCAGTTTCATAAATACTACTCCACAATAAATATTATTTCTATCATCACAGAAAGTCATAACGATCAATCCAAGTTATTTTTCAGAAACGATTTAAGTAGAAATAATATCAATAATAAACTTGGTCAACATTGTTTGACGCATTAAATACGTAATGGCATTTTGGTATTCTATATAATGATTGAGAAGGAAAAAATTACTGTATTGAGCAATCAATGAGATTTGGTTTTTATAATTGAAAATAATTTTTACCTATGCTTATGTTTAATGTGAAGTATAATTTCCACTTTTAAGTGAATGTTCTTCCAGAATTCTTCTTACCAGCAACAGAGCCAGTTACTTTAATTTTCTGATTGATTTCTCATTAAATAAAACATTGGCTTTCGCTTATATTATGATGTATTCTAAAGTTTCTCAGATTTTGATCAAAACTATTGCTTTCATAATGGTATTAGCTATTCTAGCCTAACTTTGTTTTTATCAACACAATAGTAACTAATGCAAAAAGAAACAAATGAAAAACCATCCCTGCTTCGTGCCGAACACAGTGAAGTTTTGTTCCCTATCTATATTATTATAATATTTATTAAACTTTAAAGTGTAAACTGCCTTTTGAAAGACCCCATATAATCAACTTTGCCCCTATAATGCACTCCTCAGGGGAACTTGAAATTAACCTTTAAGGCATCAAACCTACATATCTAAGAAAATTGATAGAGATAAACAAAACAGTTAAATTATCGTGGAATGACCAAGACATGTTCTGCATTCAAAAATAGACAGAGGAAATGAAAACAAATTAAAAGTAATATCATTTAAATGATTAGAAATAGAGTTAAAAATAATTGAAAAGGTGGGAAGATTCAGGTTGAAATATGCGCATAATAAACACAATATGACTAAAAATAAAACAATATACAAAGTATTAACGGTGCAATTGTTGCGATGTTCGGGATTTTGACATTTACAAAACAGTAGAAAGCGTGCAAATGAACATTTTAAGTTCTATATGCACGTATAAGGTAAACATTATACTACAGAGTCGTATAAGATATGAAAGAATAAATATTTTTAATTTTATTGAAAAACTGCCATCTGATAAACAGAATTTATGTGAACATTATAAGGAATTTCAAGAGACAGTCTATTGAAGATATTGTCGCGACCACATGCTCCATCTCTTTTCTACTAATACTTAACTAATACTCAGAGAATGGGGTGCTCACTACAAACTGAGAAACATAAGCAGACCCCGGAAAGATGCACAAAGCAAGACGAGTTGTGTGAGCCTGAAGGCTCAGTCCTTGAAGAAGGAGAAGAGCAAGATGAACACGGCGATGATTATACCTAATGTAGTATTTATTTACTATTCTTAGCCTTGAAATGAAGGGGTTTAAGTTTTTTTGGTTAACCTCGCGAACAAATCTATAACTCTTAATTCCGATCCTACTTGGAAAGAAATACGCTAGCCTAAAGTTTCAGCTCTCTAACGACTTGTTGTTAAATGTGCAATCTGGTACAAATTATTGGGTCATAAGTGTAAATGTTTCGTATTAGTATTTCATTTGATTTATACTGCTGTGAAATAGCTCTCTGAAGCAAAAACAATAACAAATATATCATATGTCAATAAACAACGATAATATAATTAAAGGCGTGTTTACATTTCTAGAATGAAAAGCGTAATCAATAACATTGCAAGTCGCGGGGAATTTTTTTTCTTCCCCCCACAACGGTATTGATGAAAAGCTTCTAATATTCCTTGTCGGAATTGTTGGACCGTAACATATTGCATGTGTCAAGGAGATAAAATTGCTGTCATCGGCATTGCGTGCATCTAAAAGAATGACTGGTGAAAGAAGAGGGGACGGGGGAAGGGAAGCAGAAAGAGCAGCAGGCTGATGGTGTTCCGATTAAACTTTTTTCCAAGATCACTTTTATTTCTTTGCTTTCAAAAGCTGAAAATGTTTCATTCTGCTACACCGTTAACCCCTCCCCCCATCTCTCTCTCTCTCTCTCTTTCTTATTTTGAATTTCTCTTTCTATTTCTATTTCAACGAATACAGAGGAAAATTTTCGGCATTTTATTTAATTTTTTTTTTTTTTCTGAACTTGTCTCTTACCATTAAGAAATTGTAAAAGTGAGTTCTGTATATTTTCAACGTGAGTTTTCAATAAAAGAAGCAGTAACTTTTTCGTCAATAGCAGAGAAACCCCCATAACGTTCAAATACATTGCTTAAAATAGTGGCATAAAAAGAGCAAGTAACAAACTAGCATCTTTTTAAGAAAAACAGAAGCACGAAACATCTGCATTTAAGGAAGGAATGACAACTTGTTTTTGTGGGAAAGAGACCTAAATTTTCAGTTTGAAATGCTATTACAACGTTTAAGTATCAGAAACATATATTCTGATCACCTACACTACAGATGTGACTAAAATTGAAACCCTCCCGTAAAAGAATAGTGATCAATGTTTGAATTTTACGTGAGATTACTGCCCTCTGTTAAATATTCTTTGAATAGAAAGTAAAAGATAAGACACATTTTCTGAATATTGCATGTAGTTGTGGGCATTTTGATCCACAGCCCTGTCGTATAAGGCATTTTATTAAGTGTCGTTAATTCATTGCAAATAAGAGAGTGAAGCTTCAAACATGTTGTCAGATTAAAGCCATACAAAAGAATATCCAGAAAATTTAAGCATCAACACAATGTAATATTTGTAAAATTATTTTAGACTTAAAATCCAAGCATTCAATGCTACTGGAATGAGCTCGCTATTTCGCGGAAACAGGTTAGAAAAAGTGATGTTGCAATTTCCTGTGCCAAAATATATGGAGGACGCGGGAACTCTAAAAAGTACAGTAAAACCTGAGAAAATGAAGTACATCTGGAACACCTGTAAAGCGTTTGAACTTTTCAGATACCAAGAATGAGATCCCCACAGAACGTGGTCGTAAAACAAGATGGTGCAAAATATTACGCTGGGCGTCTGAAAATAGAGATAAGAGGTTCTAGAGTACGAAAAGGCTCGTCGGGGAACTTTCCCTACTTAAATTGCTTTGCACGCATTTGAGGAATACTGAAAATAGTTTTGTGTGCAAAACACAAAATACAGAAAGAGAGAAAGCATTCATTAGATGAGCGGGAAGATTACTTAGAAATTGTTTTGTAATTGTTAAAAGTGTTCAAGCCAGCCCTTTAAATTTTTGGAAATATCTGGTAGAAACAGAGTACTAAGATCGAATTTGTTAATCATTAAGTGGACATGATTTAAGTTTCCTTAGTTACATTATATATAAAGTAAACAAAAAAGTTCTATTTCAGACCAGAGATTTCAAAGTACCATATTCTGAACAACATTTTAGTATTTAATGTAAACAGTACCGCTATCGAGGATCTTCTGCCAACCATATGATGGTAGAATATGAACCCCTCCCCCAAAGGACAATACACTGCAGCTTCCAGATCGGCAATTGTTCGACTTTCTATCTTCTGAGATGATTATGGCAGTCTGATGGTATAA
Organism: Metallyticus violacea; assembly: GCA_030762175.1. Lineage (NCBI taxonomy): Eukaryota > Metazoa > Arthropoda > Insecta > Mantodea > Metallyticidae > Metallyticus > Metallyticus violacea. The sequence goes on along the minus strand of CM060832.1, from coordinate 82,773,179 downwards.
TGCCTGAAGTGGGTGCGGAGTCCCCCAAACAAGATGGATAATGAAGTTTCCGAGCAACTATAAGCTGGCAGAGCTCCATGATTCAAGTTCACCAAACACACATACTCTTCTTTTGGTGCAGTGGTGGTTTGATTGTTTGGGGATAGATTCATGGGCTGCTAACCGTTCTTAGATTGTTGTAGAGTATCTACTTCTCAACGCAAGTGAGCAATCTCTCAAGAGCGAGATCCTTCTGCTGACTTGCAAATAATGTAAAACAGGTGTGCGCACGTGTCGTCTTCCGAGTCATTGTCAACTCAGCGACCGAGTTTATATCCTTTTCCTTCCTAATGGAAATGAAGCCGTATGGTTTTGCACTGACGTTGAATTGCTGAACCCCATCCTCAATAGTCGGCAAGAGAGCGACTCGTTATCCATTGGTGTTGTTCTTCCTGTTCATGGCTCATTCTTGAGGGCTTCGTTGCTTACCTGGAACTTCGCGAATCATCTTTGCACCGTCCGTTCTTTCACATCAACACTAACGGCTTGGGAAACTTTTCCCGTTGCTACAGTTGCATTCTTCCGCAATTTTGGAGCGTACAAGTTCATATAATTATGTGTTAGCATTTCTCCTAACACTAACCTACCAGCTAACACATTCTTAACTCTTGGAAATAATTCTCTTCCAGCTGAAATTTATTTGTGAAGCATTTTATTGCTGCAAACGCTTGAAATTTTAGCATCTCCAAAAAGCTTACAAAACTTTTTAGACAACTATATATGTCTAAATGGTATAATGTTAATAGATTTGTATTTGTCCAGTGATGTTGCAATGAAGTAAACCAAACAGAATGGAACAAGAGTCGTTAGTATGTTTACTTTGGGAACATATAATAACGAGCGTTATTATATTTTTCTTATATTGACAGACATTAGATAACGTCAAAAATGTCATATATCTTAGACTAACTTTCTCGATGAATGGAAGATGGGCGAAACACATTGATGGGGCGAAACTTAAAGCGGATATGAAAACCGCAGAAACTCTCCGTTTACAAAGCAGAATTTCAGATGTGCTGATAGGACTGACTATAGGGCAGTAGTACGATCTACAATGACTTATGGAGCCGAAATTTGGGTTGGGAATAAACAGAGAAATTGTATCTGGTGAGGACCAGTTTTCTGGAAGGTGTTTTAAGAGTAGGGAGAGACATAGCAAATTGCGGAATCTGTAGGAAATGTGATGCCTATAGCGAGATTATAGAATGCAAGAACCGAGCAGTTAAGTACTGACTACGAAGATCAGACATTAATTAGGGCGATCTGCTACCGGGAGAAGGCGAGAATGTGGGGGAATAAGACCTGGGTTTCAAAATTAAGAAGAGGTCTAGAAAATATAGGAGTGGGGATCATTTGGATCGCAGAGCAGGGAAACAGGTGAAGGGTTTGGAAGAAAATTAGGAAACGCTCGAGGGACATTTAATAGGCAGCTGACTCTTTCGGAGTGTACAGAAAAAGTTACAATCGGAGTTTAAAATAGGATGGGGGATAGAGCGTTACATCCAAACAGGAGTCAAAATCTGCATCAGGGGCTCGCTTGGTTAAGGTTAGGCGCATGGCGGATGACTAACGTAACAGACAGAGAGGGTACGAGAATGTGTCCTATATGTGCGGAGAAAGAATCTTGGGAATATATTCTGGCGTACTGCAAGGAAACGGAAGAATGGAGAAAGATATATCTGCCTGCCTCGTTTCTTAACGGGGGGGGGGGGGCAGTGGCATTGCTGGACTTTGCTGGCAGGTAGGAAGGGGGAGGAGGGAATAGTTTTAAACAAAGTGAGACAGTTGAGATTGTAGAAGGCAGATAACTGGGGGAGTAGGGGAACGAACATGAATCACAATATTTTTTTAAATTATTTATACACATATGTGAGGGAGTGTAAGTTATTTACTTTTGTACTGCTTTTGTATATATTTTTCATTTTTCATAAATTTATTTATATCGCAATTTGTATTATTATTATTATTTTGTTTGTCTCTTAAGAATTAAATATTGATTTGTGCAATTTCATGTATTAGTGTAGTGAGAAAGCACATACGGTCTTAGGACCCATGCAATGAGTTAAATTTATAACAAATATATTTGGTAAATAAACGCACTCCTGCTGCTGCTGCTACTACTACTACTACTACTACTACTACTATTACTACTTCTACTACTACTACCACTACTACTACTACCACTACTACTATTACTACTACTACTGCTACCACCACTACTACTACTACTACTACTACTACTACCACTACTACTACTACTACTATCACTACCACTACCACTACTACTACTACTACTACTACCACTACCACTACCACTACTGCTACTACTACCACTACTACTACTGCTACTACTACTACTACCACTACTACTATTACTACTACCACTACCACCACTACCACTACCACTACTACCACTACCACTACTACTACTGCTACTACTACCACTACTACTACTGCTACTACTACTACTACCACTACTACTATTACTACTACCACTACTACTACTACCACCACCACTACTACTACTGCTATTACTACTACTACTGCTATTACTACTACTACTGCTACTACTACTATTACTACTACTATTACTGCTACCTCTACCACTACCACTACTACTACTACTACTACTACTACTACTACTACTACAACTACCACTACCACTACTACTACTACTACTACTACTACTACTACTACTACCACTACTACCACTACTACCACTACTACCACTACTACTACTACTACTATTACTACTACTACTACTACTACTATTACTACTACTACTACTACTACTACAACTACCACTACTACCACCACTACTACCACTACTACTACTACTACTATTACTACTACTACTCTACTACTACTACTACTACTACTACTACTACTACTACTACTACTAGCATGAATAAATGTAACTTAGTAAGAAAACGTCAACTTTTAGCTCCATATTTCATTAGAGTATATATTTGTATTTTTTTCTAAAAATATGTGTATTTGGATTCTACTGGAAAACCCTGTTAACGACAACGGGTTCAAAGCTAATGGTTAACATCAGTAAACATTTGTTTACTTTTCGTTAGAAACGATAACGAGCTGTTACTATTCAGAAAACGCATTTGTCGCCTGTTGAAAAACATTTCAGACCGTGTTTGTGCACGAAATGTTAGTTCACGCTGAACCTGTCCAATGCCACTCGTGGGAAGCGCAGAGCAAATGTTTTCCATCGTTATGAACGGTCCGGGAGTTTGTTTTTACGGTCAAGTGCCTCCGAAGTGACAAACTAGCGAGCGAGGGGACGGCATCCGTAGATCCATTGCGCTAGAGTAAGGAGTCTAGAACGAGCATTATTTTAACGTACGTTACAGGAGGGAGATTTTAAACAGAAACGCTAACTAGAGTAACACCTATGGAATAACAGTTCTAAGACAAAAGAAATAATAACTCCGTCTCGTTTTTCAGCAAGAGTTGGCTTTCATATAGAATCATGCATGAAAGGTCTTTTACTATAAAATAGTTGACTAAAAATTAAAGCGGGGTTGTTATTGTTTATGTATTTCCACATTTAAGCAACAGTTATTCGTTAAGTTATATACGATGTCTTTTTGACTTGTACTACCAGTCTCTAGACGTTATATGTGCTACACTTTGAGATTATAATTTGTCAGCTCAAATTTCTTTAGTAAATTGAGTGTAAGGAACATTTAAACAGAAAACATTTGCTATAGTTTCAGCTTTATGCAATCATGCTATGAAAAGCAACTATTTCGGATAATTATCTCCGACTTAATGTATGGATGTCCACAGTATAAATACTTAAGAGCGATACCACAGCAGTAGGAACCTCGCATATTCTTCAAATATATTTTATGTTCGTGAGGAATGAACTCCACTAACAATTCTTATTATAAATGAGTACCTAAAATGTACCCTTCCTACTAACTGAAGAAAGAAAAACTATTCTCATCACTCATAAAAAAAACGCACAAACTCTAGTAATCTCTTAAATCAAATTTCTCTTACTATTATTACAATTTATGTGACTCCCCTTTTCAAATATTAAGTACGTCACAATTTAGGTGGCATGTTTCTTAAGAGTAATTTGCATGTTATACTTTGCTAGAAGAAATATCTATATTCTTAGTCCCATACTCTCTTTTACCGAAAATTAAAACTCGCTATCGAGCGAATGTCAGCATTTAGAGCAAAATTGCATTAATTGTTGTTTAACAGATTGATGTTTTTTTTGGTGTAATTTCACACTAATAAGCTAACACTTTTTAAATTCAATTATCTTAATTGTAATGCAAACTTAGCAGCAGTTGATAATTCAATTTTAAGTATATTTCTTGTATTTATAAGTGCAATAAGATACATTTAAAACCTTCCACTCGAAAGTGGGACGCTTACTAAAGCGACCTTCCCTCCTCTTCGCAGGACATTCTCCTCCATTTAGTAATGGCGTAGTTGGGAACTTCTCCATCAGCACGCCCATCAGTCATGCGTCATTTGAGTTAGTACAGTAGTGTGTTGTGTTGTGCAATTGTGAGGCATTCACTTCATAAGTTTTACAATTGTTTAAAAACGTACAAAAAGTTCAAGCAATCGTATGGTAGAACAAAGCAAAAAGTTAGGCACACGTTTCATAACCGCCCAGTTCCATCATAAACATTGAGAAAGTAAGTTTAACCAAACAGCTTCTATGTGCTTACAGAAGAAACACTTAAGCTCGGTTGCATAAAGCTCTAGATATCTATTTAATAGCTATATTTTCTATAAAAGTTATCACATAGGTATTTTCAATGCATTTCTGATGCAAAAGCTAATCTTTCGACAACTGTTTGATAGCGAATTCAGATTTCCCCAACAGATGGCGACCTGCATTTTTTTATCAGATGCTTAGTATAGTGTCCGCAAATAGCATCGTATCAAGAAATATTAACACAGTATGTGTAAATTAAATAGCCATTAAATATCCCCTGCTCAAACGAACAATACATCTGTGAGGTGCAGGACCCCTAGCGAATTTTCTTACAAATCCGTCAAGCTTTTATGCAAGAGTATGTTTACACTTACAAATCCTGCATGAAAGGTCTTTGTTCTAAAGGTACTTATTTTTTGCCACTATAACAGCACTATGTACAAACAAATGTAAAAAACATTTCTTTTACGAATTATAACCTTAAAAACGTCCAAACGGCACAAAGACATCGCTCCAACTGCTTTAGACTGTTACAGGAATCGCTTAGCTGCAGATACTTCTTCCGAGCTCTGGCGAATAAACGTCTATTTTAAATAGCACATGAGAGAGAGAAAGTTCAGTTTAGAAATGTTTTCATTGAAACGAAATATAAAATCAAAACTGTAAACCTGTAAAGATATTTTATTTATTATTATTATTTTTTTTTTGAATACTGATATTTTACAAAGTTATCGCCTTATATTTTATTTTATTGCTCTTAATAAAAATACACGCTTAGCACACAGCTTTATGAACTGGATTAATGAGGAATTTTTCAATTTTTCAACATATTAAAAATGTCAACCATTATTTACAGTTAAACAAGAATTTATATTGCATGTTTATTTGCTTTAATCGTAGATTTGTTTCAGTATTTTAGTGTTTATATGCCCTCAAATTTATTTTTATAAGATTCCCAAAAGAGATATTTAATTATGTGAAATATCGCAATATTTACTATAGTTGAATATCATGTTCTTGTTTTAATACGTTGCGTGTACAATTTTCTATGAAAGTTGTACTTTTTTATTTACTATTGTAAAGTTTCTCTCAACATGGTCATAGTTACCTTGGTTTTCATTAATTGCTTCTTGACTGCAAGATTCCTTAACGACATTTTAGGCTAATATGAAGGCTAATTTAAGTTAGTTATTCTACCAACGGCATTGATGCAAACGGAGAACATCTCGGGGACTTTTGTGTTAAAGCTGTGTATTAAAAAATCTTAAGGTTAGCTTCGTTCCCGTTGGATGACGTTTCGGTAAGCGTCGTCGGTAGAGTGCTAAAGATTAGACATGCACTGAGCAACTCATGTGAAGTATTAAGTAAATAAGGAACCTCTGGATATTTTTACGTGCGGCAAACCTTTAAGCGGTTTAGCGTGCCTGACGACAGAAATTTAATACCAGCAGCGTTTGTTGCATCGTCAAAAACATTTTTCTTTCGAAATTCACAAGATAACAAATTACCAATTTTATGCTTCCTTATCATTTTGGAAATTGTTTCTTTTGAAGTTGTAAATCTTTCTAAATGCAGGCACTTCCCAGAATTGAAAGCAGCTGGGAATTGGTGCAGCAGCACAGATGAGCATGCTCCGAGCTTTGCTGCAGATGAGGATATACTCAGAGTTCATTTTCCGCCTCGTGAGCTACTCCATTAGGAATAGTTAGCTACTCATCCGTTTCGTCCTTTGATCGCCTGTGTCCCATCTTCCTCCAACCGTTGTGTGATCTATTCTGTCGACTCCCTTGTAGCATTTAAATTAAAATTCCTTAACCAGTAAGCAGTGTGAAAAAGCCTGGAACATGCAACGCTTCTGAAAAATACTCTCTTCCTCATGTTTTGGCACTATCTAGAAGTCAGAGAATTGTTAATCGTTCGAAGGCTTTTTCAAATTGTTATTTTTTGAACCTCTTATTGCATCACATAGCTTCCAGTCGAAGTTAGCACACGACCAAGATGGAACTAACTGTACTAACACGAAGACACACTAGACGTCAGAATGCTCTTGAAAATAGAATCGTTTTGGCGGAAGAACTTCACCTAGCAGTTATGAATTGACTTGAAAATAGAAATCACTAGCGCATGCGCAAGAAGTTTCCCGTCCACTCTACTGATGAATAATTTAGCCAATCGTACTTACCATCCCGTAGGATCTAAGTAAAAATTTGCATTTAATTTTTTGCAAATAATGTTTTATATTTAAAATAAACAATATATCGCGAAAGAAGGTATTTATTATTTACAGATGACATTTTTATTCCAGTCGTAAACAGTTTAATAAACAAAACAGTAATATAATTCGGTTATCTTAAGATTATATTAATATTTAATCTTTCTCTTCAAAGACAACACTGGGAATATACGTATAAGAAGACTTTAAATATAAAAATATAACAAGATGTTTTAAATACTCTTATTATTTGCCCAGCATCAAATAATATTAGTTGCCTCAGGAAACAAATTACAAAAAACGACAATTGAACGAACCAAAGTAATGTCTGATTTTAACTTGAAAAGATATGTTGTCAAAACTAGTAATGACTTTCAGTGAAAAACGTTATATCGTTAACAGTAAAATGATTAGAACAATTTTCAGATTTTAATTCTTTTTCATACAACTGATATAGACCAGAAATCAAAAAATTTCAAGGGATATATGGTACCATATGCAAACCCTAAGAAATAAAACTACTCACCAAACTCAAAATACATTTAATCAAACAGTGCAGAAAACGCATATGAACAGATGAGAGAAACGAACAATTGAGTGTGCAGAAATGAGATTTTTTCCGCCGACTAGCTGGATAACAAAACAACATTTAGGCTTATACTTCAAACTGTTAATCTCCTTGAAAAAATAGTTTGATTTGAACGCATTAAAAGAATGGAACATCACCGTAAACCACAAATGGCTTTCCACAACACCACACCATACCGTTGTTGGAAGACCACGCAGTACTTGTTTCTTCTGAACAACTTACTGTAGCATATCCCTTGAGTTTGTCCCCAGTCCTTAAACACGTTTATCCCACTCAATCATCCCTGCATCCTCAATTTCATTTTGTACAGTTTTATCCATGCCATTTTTTGTATTATTTTACTATATATTTTTATTTATAATTAATTATTTTTTTTCTTTTTCCTTTCCTTTTACGATGCTGGTACCTCAGAACTTGCATTGCTCTGCAAGACATTCTCGGAATATAAAGTAGAACTCTAAGGTTGCCGAAGAAACTACCCAGCGCAGTGGAATCAGTTCCCCCCCTTTTTTTTTCTCCCCTTTTCTTTTTTTTTTTTTTCCCCTCGTGAATCAAGTTTTAGTGACAGTGAAGACAGAGCCTCATAGAACTATTTTTTTTTTTTTTTTACAACTTATACCGACTATTTCACTTATGTGACGTCATCTTAAAATCACGCTGGTGACCTGAGATGTTATGGAGCGTCCATAAATAAAATAATCTTAAAATCGACCAATGAAACGAAACAAAATTTTAAGTTTTGACCAATCACAGCCGGATTATGGGGTGAAATTATCGAGAAAAAATTATCAAACCCGTTTTATCATGCGACATGCAATTGTCTTGTGGTCAGTGTAGCCAACTCTATACCTCCACTATAAAATTCCTGAACACGCATCATTGATCACTTTGCTAGAGCAACAAAAGCCTGGAAAATCAACAATCATAACGCAAATTGGAGGGTTGATGCGCAAAGCGTTTTGTTGATGCGTCAAATGTGCAAATTGATCTTATCATTAGATATTCCAAACCACAGAATATAAAGAAAAATAGAGACACAGTATGTTATCTTTTCTTTTTCTTTTTTTCTCAGTTGTATTAGAAAATTGAACGGTAGCGATTGTAAGAGTCGACTTTTGTCCATTTCAGTCTCACGGTTTGTGAATTCATAACATTTTATACAAATGTTACTATTTTGAGCGCGAATTTCAAAATATATCAATTTTATTCTTATTCTATTTATGAAATAGTTCTAAACCTGTATTTTGCTCTTCTCTATTGACATTACTGACATCGGCATTCTTATGTCGCAAGATTGCTTGAAAAAGTTAAGTACAAATACAATTATTTCATTTTGTAAGACAAGTTACGGGAATTACTTTTAAAACAAAATATTCGTGAAATAGTCCTAATAAATATCATTCGAGGGTTTGAGCTTTCCAGATTTATCGGTAATTTCGGGCCCTCTGATGATATACTTGCAACAAATTTAATCTACACGCTTGCTTTAGCTTTAGCTCTGGATAGAACCAGAAGTAATTTATTTAATATACGATGCATCAGACAGTTTTTATAAAAGCATTAAGTATACTAAGGCTGGTAGAAGAAAACATGCGTATTTTTCTGGTTTCCGGACTTAGTAAAATGCCTTTCTCTGTAAAAATTTATTTTGCATATTTATTTATTGCTATACTTTTTTTTCAGTAAATTCAGCCACTACTATCACAAGTCTTTTATAAGCAACAGCAAAGGAAAAAATTTCCTTTTATTCCTTGCAGTTTAAGGCATTTATTACTACTATATAAATGGACAACGCCTATTTCGCTTCAAACAGGAAACGTGAATATCAGAGACTATTCCATTTCGCATAGTACTCTTCAGTGTAAAAGCATCAGAAATAGCTCAGATTTGTCCTTTATTCCAACTTAAGCTTCAAGTACAATTCAACTTAGAAAATGTTAAAGGAACATTTGTTGCTGTATGAAAAATTCGAGTTATTATAGAGCTTTCAGAACAAATTAATTTCTTATTGAAGTAGGAGATTAAAAATAATGTGTCCATATCTTATTACTTTGAAATAATTAACTTTTTTTGTTTTATATCTATTTTACAATTTATATTTTTACTGGCTGCTTTAATTTAGTTACTTTCTATGAGTTCTCTGAAGTGAGTAAATAACATCTGAATATCAGCATTTTTCATCTCTATAAGAAAATGCAATTATCAACTCGATTGACATTGTTATCAATTAAAACACATCATTGGTAAAATACAGTACTTTCAATGTTTCATAAATAATTTTAGAGCACATTTCTTATGTTTTAATACAAATGTTTTAAAATATTTGAACTGCAGAAGCCAAAGATACGATGTTCTCGTGCATTTCGAGTAACACGTTTCAGTATATGCTTATTCCTTGTTATGCACTCAAAACAATGCTCTGCTTGATGCTCAATTATTTATAGGAATGGACGGAAGACACATTTGTTATCGCATCTTGACAGATTTTAATTTCAGTTCACCGCGATAGAACGTCTTAAGATTTAAACTCACTCATATTTTCTGAACCTTATTATTGAAACTGTCACAGGACTTCCATTATATTCAGATTCTTGCGATTATGGTCTTCTTTTTTCTCATCAAAGTATAACAAGTTTCATTAAGGAAAATTGTACTCCTTGAACGTTTCTTGACTAATGTCAGAAGCTAAGCAAAGGTTTTAATATTTTCAGTTCACTAGTCGTAAACATGCGTCTAGATGCTAGATGTTAGAGCACTGCACAATCGAAATTATAAATTGCTTAATCTTCCTTTCTGCAAACCAGTCGAACACATAATACGAATATTACTAATCTTATTACTGCAATTAAAATGCCATTTTTTTTCGGAAATTGTTTTTAGTTCCAGTAATTATTATTTATGACCCATAAGTACAAATGTTTATAAAAAAAGTTACGCTAAAATAAGGTAAATTTCAACCTAACCAAACCTTTCATCTTCATCACATAGATATACTAAAGAAAGAGTCTATATTGCAGACTAGTTAAAATGATGGCATGAAAGGGCATCGGTAATGCTTATAAGCAAATAATCCGCAACGTTAATTTTATTGCATGAAATGTAAGTGTAATAGGACTTTTTAAGCTGTTGGTTTAAAGGTTTAATATACTGATTAACTTTTCTTTTTTCAGTGATTTCTAATTTTGTTGCATAAATGTAACTCTTTTTTTACATCCGTAAATGTTATCATAGTTTCCGCACAATTAGGAGTGAAAATAACACTCAAGCAACAAAATGACATTTTGAAGGTCACTTTCACTGATCTCTTCACAAAAGACAATTTTACACCGCATTATCTCGCTTCAGGATTACATAGTAGGTCGCGCCGTAATTTAAAATTTACGATAAGCGTTTTTTCGATGTGTTATACGCCTGTTGCTTATAGCTAGTAAATATTTATCAAGCACGGGTCATCCACACCCGATATCGACGAGTAAAGTGTATTTACAACCCATTTTGTTTGTGCACAGTTTCATTAAGGGCAGGTTTGTCACTAGCCTACGAAGGGTATATATTTAAACTAGGAAAAACAGCAGCAAGAGAGCGAGTACATTTTACCCTCTTTTTAGTGCACTAGCCGAATTTATCGTCTTCTTTTCGATCCCTTCGCTTAGTGTAGAGTGCATTTTCACATAAGTTTGTAAAGTATGTGTTGGGGCGCTATCCCATCCGACGTTTTCCGATATAGGTGACGAAATAGAGCGCCTGTATTTTAGCGGAAACTTGGCACTTTGTAGAAAGTGTGCATTTGACAAAAAAAGTACATGCTCGCACAAAATGAGAACATCTGGCATTTATTACCCCTGGTTCCTTCTTGCACTAAGGTTCGCACGGAGGAAGGAGGGGTCATACTTTTATGGAAGTACCGCCTTAAAGGAAAACGAATGTGGGAATGTGACAGAGAGGTCGAGGTACAAAGAAACTCTCTGTCTGAGGGGTCGGTGAGGCTCGCTTCAGGTTCTGTAACGCGCTTGCGTGCTGGACCATGTAACCACTCGTAGCAACCCGCTTGCCATCTCAACGACCTGTCACTTTTCAATATATAGGTGACGCAACAGAGTGCCTGTATTTTAGTGAGGCCCTTGGCACTGAGTGTGCATTTGACAAAAAAAGTAGCCGATTAGGTCATTGTAACCAACTTTTCAATTTAAAAATTACCAGGAATGTGTTGTGCAGTCATAAGAAATATATATTTACCACTTCATATAATGAAAATATTAGACTAACAGTGGACTTCAATTTTTTATACTTTGATGTTTTCTTCCTTTTTATATTATGTAAAATAAAATAATTACATGCTTGTATATAATTCCTGGTTCTAGAACGAGATATTACCACATGCAAGTAGAACATGCTTTTAGATGAACAATCAACTTTTTTATTTTATTTATTTACATTTATTTTTACATTTTATAATTCAAATATTTTTCTTTAAAATGCTTTTTGAATTATTTCGATATGTTTATTGAAAGATCCCTATTTTATATGTTTTTGTGATTAACTGTACAGTATTAACCAATATATGTTTCAACTTTCCGTAAGTTTCATAACGAACATTTACTCAGCTTGTTTTTTGCCCTGAGAAATTATTTATGAAAGTATTTTCAGAAAGTATTTATGAAAAATAAAAACAATGAGAAGTTGGAAGAAGAACATGATGTGTCTGATGCTGTTAGTGTCTCTAAGTGAACATTTCGTTTGCTGTGTCGTGAAGGGGATAGCAAGCCTGCTTGCTTGCTTGTTGACCTTGCTGACTGCATATTATATTAAGCGCTTCTAAGTTATTTTTAGATTGCAGCTGCATATTAAATTTTGACGCAGTTGTAGCAATACTCTGATTAAATAGGATCTGCGGTTTGCTGAATAATCAGCACTCACTGTGTGATGAGACTATTATCATCCTCAAGAGATTAAGTTACCTCATTTTATCACAATAAGGATAAATAAGACGAGCTTACCGCTCTGCTCGGAATCCAACTGCATCTGATGGAGACTCTGCGAACAACTGGTATGCACTCAAGCCCTACACACATGCTAAGGTGGGCTGAAGCTTAAAAACCGGTTCCATTTAACTAGCATAGTAGACTTCTTTAGTATTCAAAGAAACAAAATGTTGTTTCCTTAACTAATGCTAACTTTAACAACGTGTTTAACTTCTTGTTAAGTGCTAAAAGCTTAACAATCATTAACAGTTCAAAAATGGCGTTCGTACATCCAGCTCTATTTGGATATGTTAAGTCATTTCTAACAGAGAAAGGGCTGTAAGATGCATTGACTGAAACATATACGCAAAAGATCAATTTACCAAAGGTACAGAATGTGAAAAGCAATCACAATAAAATTGTGAATGAAACATTAGAGAGATAGAATATATAAGCAGAAGCATGCCCTTCTCTGTCTCCTCCCAATTGGTTGCGTGAATGTTTTATGCCACTGTTTCAAGAAAATGCCGGGTATTTCAAAAGCTACTAATTTCAGCATATCAGAAAGGTTTCCGCAGCAATTGCATCCAAAAGAGGAACTTAACATTCTATTATTTAAAGAAATACCCACAAATTATTAATAACTTATTTTTATTGCTGTACGTTCTGGGAGTATTTGATTGTACGCACGTAAAAATTCAATAACTTAGAGGCAACAAAACCGAAATTTATCATATTCGCATGGGTTGCTTTTCCATAACTGTTGAAGAGATCAGTAGTTCTAACCTCCAATCAGGAATAATTTCTATTGTGGGTGTCTTGGATTAACGCATGGTAGTCGGTCCTGATGGTCTAGTGGTAACCATACTTGCCTTGCAGACCAAGATCGCGGCTTCAATCCCGACCAGAGGAGTCAGACTCCTCTTTCAGTGTACTAGCGCCCCCTGGTCTGGTCCATATTGATATTTGGAAGCAGTTGCAAGATAATAATGCATTCGTATGTAATAGTTCGTCTACGCACGAAGCTTCGTTTACAGATCATGCTAATGTGAATATTTGAGCAGCATGCACTACCGGTTCGTGCAAAGTCCTACTGGCTTCGCGAGGTGGCTCATCAACGACACTGAAGTGTCAATGTTTGATGCGGTATCATAGTAAGTCACTATTTTTATAAAGGATGGTCGTGTAAGATGGCCAGCTCGGTACCCCAATTAGACGCCATCGGACTACTTTCTCTACGGCGTAGTGATAGATAGTGCATCAGGAACTCCCAACAACACTAGAGAATATGACACAACGTATTACCGTGGCGTATGCGGCAGTTTCTATAGAAACACTACAATCTGTGCAACTCTCACTTGTTCATCATCTCCACAAGTGAATTGATGCAGTTCACGGTGTTCACTTTGAACATGTGCTGAAGTGTCACAGTTTCATCAGATAAGACTTAACTGATTATTTGTAAGTGCGTTTTCTATGCTGGATATAAATACTAACATTAAGTTTCTTTGAGTTATAAGCCACTAGCAATTTTGTTTAGGAAAGTAAAATAATTCTGTAATAATTAATTGGAACTCCTGTTTTCATTTTGCTACAAAAAAAAATGTTCCAACTAAAATATATATATAATTTGAGTTGAAAGCAACGTTTTTTAAATTTTCTGGATTGTGCATACTCTCCCATTGTGTGAGCCCCAGACATGGGTACATTCCTGCGTAACTAGATTTTTCACATCTTGTTTCATGTTTCTTGTTTCATATCGAAAATATTTTAGATTAAGGAGTTAAGGGGGACACCCCGAATATGTATGTATTTATATAATATAAAAGAAAATTATGTAACACTAATAATAATGTGTACAGGGGGTGCCAAAAAAAAAAAAAAAAAAAAAAAAAAAGCAAAGCAGAAACTGTGTTAACATAACAAAACTGAATTCACACAAACATAAAATGATGAGCATTAATCATCTTAGACTTTTACAGTTACAACAGTTGCTCAAAATGCTCACTATCGGCATCGATACATTTCTGAGTACGTTCAACTACTGATTGAGCAACGTTTGCGAATGTGTTCTCAGCGATTGCAGCACATGCCGTTTCAATTTTTTCCCGAAGTGCTGCCAGTGTAGCTGGCTTTCTACGGATACAACATCCTTAAGAGTTCCCCATAGATAGAAATCCAACGGAGTTAGATCCGGAGAACGCGGTGGAAACTCTTCGTCCCAAACAGTACCTTGGATAGTGCCTAGGATTCAGTGTGCTGGGCTTGTTGCTGTGTGAGGTCTCCCGATGTACTGCCAGTGTGAACATCGCATACGGTACCACGAGTCTCAAATTTGTCTCGAATGCGTGCAATTGTTACTCGCGTTGGCGGGTCTGTTCTGTGTACACGTCTCCATTGCCTTTTAGCTTCAACAACATTCTCGGTTTTCCAATACCACTTCAAAATTGCTTTCCGCTGTTCAAACGATAATCTTGGCTCCATTTTGTTGTAGCAACACTAGCATAATGTATATGAGTCACATCTGTTTACAGAACATCATACGATAATCTTGACTTCATTTGTTCATTGTTGGTGTACCTGTCACGTAGCAACGCTATCAAAACGTATGTGAGTCACATCTGTTTGCAGAACATCATACTACACATTACTGTTGTTTTTCGGTCTAACTTTGAAATGTATTAAATAGTATGAAAGTGCGTATATCTTTTTTTGGCACCGCGGTGCACATATAATTACTCTATGGAACAAAAGTACATCAAAGCGTTCAAAAGTCTTTAGGTTCTGACTCCGCCTTCTCGATCTCTACTATTTGCAATTCTCGGGAACCTTAATAACATATTAACTAGCATTGTGCTGGAAAAACTTGGTGGAATGCAACAGTCTTAACGTGTTAAATTGCTAACAAACAACACGATAGTATATTTTTAAAATGTGTTGATGAAACAGAGTATCTGTTATTACAAGCTAAAGGAACCTGAGACTTTCAGCCTGGAAAACGT
Source organism: Metallyticus violacea (assembly GCA_030762175.1). Classification (NCBI taxonomy): domain Eukaryota; kingdom Metazoa; phylum Arthropoda; class Insecta; order Mantodea; family Metallyticidae; genus Metallyticus; species Metallyticus violacea. The sequence goes on along the minus strand of CM060832.1, from coordinate 82,757,674 downwards.
GAATTCTCAGAAATTGTCAACAGCTAGCGTAGGATACAGTAAAGTTCATTTTCAATGGACGTTTCACTCACGAGTCTTCTTCATGGGTGAAACACGAATGTTGGTCATGACGTTGAAAAGAAGATGAGGATTGCAAAGTCATCCCGAAGCTTTTTATAAAGGCACGAAGAAGGTCGAGATGGAGCCTATTCAGACTGATGCAGGCTTTGCTTGTCATAACATGGCTGCTCCTTTTCTCCGTCCCCTTTGGTGTGCGCGAGGATTTAAAGGTTGATGACGGCTTCACCCCCTCCACACTCGCGCATACAGATTTAAGCGAGAGACTTTTATAAGGTTTTCAGTTTAAATCCAGGAATGTTTATACTACTGAGAAAAAATATAAAAGTGTGTCAGACAGTGCTTAAAGTGGTTTTAAAAAGTTGCATGTATGTAGTATTCTGGCTGCATGTTGTGAGGTTTGCGTTGTGTTAATCCAGACATTCTGAGGATGAACAAACCACAAAGATAAAACAAGGAGGGGGAGCCTTGCTAAAATGTTCCAATATGTCAACAACATTTTTTCTTTCCTGCAGATAAGGATGGCTTTCTCTCCTATTCCGAAACTGTCAAAGCTTTTGTGCAATCTTGTTCAATAGCTCTTCTATCCTGTGGATTTTTAGATAAACTTGTTTTGAAAGTTTCATTTTCTGTAAATATCTTGCAAAATATTTGTTCTAGATTGTTTGTCACATAAGAATTTTAAGCAATAGCGAATGAAAGTAAATGTTCGCAGCACGTTGCCAAATCGCTGATTCCCACTCCTTATTCGCATACTTCAGTAAACAATGGCTAACTTATTATTGATCTTAATTAGTATAACAAAAATGCTTCATATGTGTATACCAATAAGGCAATGGATAGCAGGTTATATTATCCCAGTAATATTGCTTGTTGCGGCCGTTTGTTTCGCTGTCATCAAGATAAATTTAGGTTGCGTCGATATGCACTTCCTCGTTGTGACTATATTGTAAACTAATTATTAGGTTTCGGGATTCTTAAGCCATTAACAAGAAGTTATGCCCTCAAACTACTAGGACAATATAAACAAATACGAACACAAGCTATGAACCACCGCAGTTAAACAAGAACTAGTGAGTGTTGTTGTCTACAGCCCAGTACCAGCATAACTTCATCCCGCTTCATTTTGTTTCAGTGCTTAGAAATCCCAATGTCTACTTATAATTACTAAAGGTTTCTTATTTCTTTCATTAAATCAACGTGTTGCAGTTTTTCAGCGCAAGATTCCCAGCCTTTCTGTCTCACCTTATCGAATAAGATTTTCTACCTCTTTCAGTTTAAAAGATTTGTTTCTATGTGCAGTCCTTCACTATATTTGTGCTCACACAAGTTCAGCTGAATTATATTGGCAACGGCAAGTCTTAATGCTAAGTAGTTCTATTTCCGGAACACTTTCTTCATTACATTCACTAATGAAGTTTGTTGGATTCAACGCCATTGCACAAAATTTGTCTGAACTATAATAAAGAAGGGTTACATTGTTTCCCTCAACATCACTACATCTTAAATTAGTGAATGTCATACCCCCTCATTTGTGCAGGGTAAGCCCTTCATTAATGTCACCAGCCAGGCTCTGGTTTATTGCGTTTACGATCAGTTCGAGATATTTTTATCATACTGGAGAGCAAAATAAAGTATAATAAGTGCAAGAAAATAACATAGACCCCAACTCATTTTGAAATGAATCCAAATCTAGTATGTTTATTTTGTAAAGTTTTCTAAAAAATATGAGGTTCTAATGAGCGTGCTACAAAGTTTACAAGAGAAGATCTGTTGTTTCCAGTTTTTATTGCATTGTTTCAATATACCTGTATGTCATGTAAATGTTCTATTTTTAATAGTTACAGAAGATCTGAATTAGATAAGAATTCTTATTTGAGTAGCCATTCAGTCGTATATAGTTCTGGAGCTCTCATATAAATCTGTATTTAATCCTACCTGTAAGAGTTACAGTAGTGGAGTTTTGTATTCTTTTTGTACTGATCCAATATCAGCGTTACCCGCCATAACTGTATGACGTAAGACCTAACTATTTTGAAGAAAAGGACGAAAAAATATACAATCAAAGTTGTCCTGGGAACGACTCTGCAAGTGGAACAAAGGCGAGAGCTTACCTGTCTATCAGAGTGGTTACATCTTAGCATGACAGAACTTTCTTTAGACGAATAAATTATTAGTTGGCGAACCATCCTGCTGTGTCCAGGTAAACAAGATGAGTAGAGAAAGTATCAGACAAGCATGAAACAACATAAATTGGAAAGTAGTCCAAACGGATTATATGAGGATAAATTCTAGGATTCCGAGGATGCAACATTAGGAAGAATGAGATTTGAGAGCCTTGGAATGAATGAGGACATGTTCGGAGATTGAAGTCACATATGGCAAAGTAAAGAATTGGAAGAAGGAAAAAAGAGAATGGAACATTATATGCAAAGAAGTAACTTAACATAGATCGAAACATATGGTGTTCGAGATGAACTGAAGTAAACCCTTATATAGATATTAATTTATAAATGTATCTTTATAGTGTATTACGTCAGAGAACGCTATTGAATAAACATGAAAGTTTTGCTTTCTGAATATCCACATTGGCATGTTCATGATGAACTAAACATCAAAGGTTACAATCAGGCAGATAAATTTATCATACATCATTTTATTGCAATTTGTTACACGCAGTAGATGTTCCTTTCTTTGCATTTGCAATACCTTTCTTGGAAATGCTTAAAAATTCATTGCCTTGCCATTAAGTAGCACGTAATACAGAAATATGGCAACTTGACACTTGAACACTTAAAATATAGAAAAATGAATTTGTACAAACTCAAAATCTTGCCCATATGAAAGGAGTGTTAAAAGTCTGATACCATTAATGTGGAAAGTATATATTTTGTGCAGCATTGTCACAAAAGTATTAAGAGAGGGCGCAGAAGCAGCTTTCATTTCAAAAGCTTGGTATATAATTACATGTGAGGGTTTTATGCTTCCTGCGCATGTTTTGATGGCATTCTCCGGTCTATCATGTGCTTGTCACTTGATGGGCAAATAGCCGAGTGCGCGGTTAAAAGTAGGTCAGCAGCTCACTTGCAGTTGACCGGTCTCTCACGTCGAGTATGTCAGTGGCTCAGTTGATACAGTCGTGACGTGTATTTGGTAATGCAGATAGTGAAATATAGTGTACTGGTGCGTATTCTTTTGCAGGACATGTCAGTAAAACAAAGTTTGTAGCAGGACAAAACAAAATTTTCCTGATAAAGCAGTTACAACTAGCAGCACAGTAAAAAGTTGTAGAGTAAGTCTGTACCATGGGTTCTTCAGTTACAAAAAAGTAATAAAAGGCGTGATGTTTTCACAGAAAATATAGATTAGAAGAAATGCCACATAGGTTTTTTAGGTGTTTGTTGCCACAGACAGAATATCAAAGAGTTCAGCAAAAACAGCTACCTCTTAAATTAAAACCAGGTAGAATCTCCGTAATAGAGCAATACAACGGCGTAATTTGTGATTAGATTTTCAGTAGCGTTTGTACTAGACGCAATGACATATGAAGAAGATAAGTCCATCACTGCGCATAGTGGCGTTGCCAAGCTAAGTGGGTGTGCGGACGGGGAGGACTGTATATGTTTTTTTTTTTTTTTTTTTTAAGAATGGAATATTTATTTAACAATTATACCGTATTTAAATCAATCTCATTTCAGTCACATTTGTTTTTATACAACTCTAACTATATACCATTATACAATTATCTTGAGTAGTATGAAATACAACACAAATACACTATTTTATTTCTTAATACTGCAATCAAAAAGTTTCCCATTTGATTTTTCTCAGCTCCCAGTCCTCGGATCATCAGCAGTTATTTACTGGAATATCCAGAGGACCATACTCCGATCCAAACAAAATCACATTACTATAATTATTTTATATATAAACCATAAATGAACCATCCAAGTACAACTTCTACTAATAATTCTCTTATTTCTAAATTATCAATTATCTTTAAAAAAAAAAACAGAATATCTAAAAATTTAACACTACCAAACTAACAATAACCAAAGTTCTTAAAGTTCTTTATAATATAATCCTTTATAATATTTCGCCTAATAAACTAATTTCCATAGACCCCCAATAGTTATCTGTACACATCAAAGCAAACTTAGAGAGCAATTCTTGTGTATGAGAAAACACTTGCGCTATACTGCGACAAGATAATTTTTTCATAAATGTATACTTATTGTACATAATTTTTTCAACTTTAAATAAACATTTATCTGTACTATATTTCATAACTACACATCTTTCAAACCATTGACTTGTACAAACATATTCAGAATGTTAAGCTCTTTATGATTATAATATTCCAGCATTGTATTTTAAATACTTTTTCGGGTGCTCAATAAAAAGGTTGCCCTATCAGTTATTTCAGATAACAATAATGTGTCATTCATGGCTGACAAAACAACAGACAGGCGATGATGCCTGAAACGTGCTCCGCTTTAATGTGCCGTTAAGTTTTACGTCTGCTTTAGTAGCGCAGAAATTGAACCGATGAAGCTTAGTTTTATTTTCATGGCCAGCAAGTAACATCAAAAAATAATGTGACGAAAAATTTCCCCCCAAACTATACGCGCGCACGCAAGCCAAAGTACGAAGTATAAATAATCTCCCTGTATATTCATCTGAAAGAAATATCATAAACAATAAAAATGTATTTACATGCATAACCTTTTATGTATGTTAATTAAGTAAAGTTGATATAATTAATTAAGTTATATTCTAGCATAAGTCTTAAAAGATGTGAACTTATTATTTACGTTTAACATTACTAGATTTATTTATAGATAAAATATGCTTTATCGTCTCTGAATGTATTATACAATTTTAATGACCTCCAGTCTTATGTTTCTGAGGAAAAATGCATGCGGCTTTGGAAGTTATTGCGGAATGGAAAAATAATTCATGTAATTTCTTCCATTTGATAATTTGATAATTTTTACTTGACTAACAGTTTGTGGTAAAGCAGTTTCTTAGCACTGGGCTGAGAGTTTTGAGGTAAAGTAGTTTCGAAAGCAAGATATAAACCAGTCGCTTGGATGCAAAACCGCAGTTCCACGTAGCACGTTCTGGCTTCAACCGTAAAAATTAAAAATAAAGGCTGAAATAGCTTAAGTGCCTCTTGAATGCCACAGCTAATTTCACTATGAGCACAAGCGTGAGATTAGTGCTGACCTGGAATGTGCCTCGTTACACGCTGCGGAGAAATTAAATGTAAGCATGGTTTAGCATTCAGGCGCGCTCTCATAGCTGCACTTTCAGCTCTTCTCGCACACGAAGAGGCTTATATTACTTTAGTAAGGTCAGGCGGGTCATGTTGGTTGTGCGGTCGCTTGCTACATCTCATATTTACTTTAATAAGTAGTACAAAGTAAGAATTGCTAACCAAACCTACCGAGACGTTTTGTGTATTTTTAAATTGTTTTAGGAATGTTGAATCAGAATATCTCTGAAATATTTTTCTGTCAAATCTTTACATTTATGTCTACAATATGTTACTGTGTAATACTGCCTTGCATAACTTTCAATCGGCGTATCAAAACATTGTCACCGATCAAATTTTTTTGGCAGATATCCATTTTCATAACACGTACTTTTAATATGAACTATTGCTATGCAAAGAAAACAGAACTCTGTTCTCATTAAACTAACTTTATTAATGTAATGTTCTATGTTATATTCTTTGAATTTAAATGCTTTTGCATATAAAGTTCTTAGAATCTAATAGTATACACATTTATTTAGTACTTCTTGCCTACAAATATTAGTTATATCTATTTCTTTTTAATTTAAAATATAAAATATTTTCTTCGACTTCATCGTCGTGTCTACCAAAAAAAGGAAACTTGAAACTTATTCCGCTACTTTATCTATCCTGGTTTTACGATAGTCAATTGTCGATATCGTCCTTGAGTAGATCGTTGTGGCCGGCGCTTAGCCGAGATCACCATATCTCTGTACAGCTTTCTTCACATAAAAAATTTCTGTCTGCATTAAGTATGCCACTAGTAAAAAGAATAAGCAACATTATCTCATAATTTCAGAAGTATGATAATTAAAAGGAATGACATAAAAATCGTTGTTTCCTTAAATCAGGGCTCCTAATTCTCACCCAAAATAATGATAATATAGATGCATCAAAGTACTATTGTTACAAATAAGCATAATTATCTAATAAATGTACAATAAATTAGCTTTTGTTATTAAAATACTTTTTCTCTATTTTCTATGGACATATTTAGAACGAAATACATAAAAGCGGCGTAAAATGATTTTTTTTACAGCAATAAAACCCGTACCGTGAGAATGATTTAAATGTACACTGTCGAGAAAAAGTTATTTCTTTTACAGGATAGTAAATAAGAATTTAAGTCAATACGTAAGTATCTACACTAATTACAGACATGCAAAACATTAATACAAGATTAAAATACTCGGTCTCCATCGATTCACATACAGCATCGAAGGTCACATACCATAAATCAGATGAGGTACACATTTCCAAAAACTGACATTTTGCATTTTTTAGGTATTGAGAAAAACGAAAAAGGTTAACAACTTTCCTAATTCCCGAATTTGGGATATTTTAAGATGTTTAGATGACAAATTGTTTGAGAATTTTTAATTTTGAAGTACTAATGAAATTAAGCAACACACTTGCTCGATATTTGTAATTAGAATTGCAGAAGTTGTTTTGAAAGTAAATTATATGAAAATCTTATGTTGAATCAAAATTTTTGCATATGTCGAGTTTGAAACAAAATTGGAAATTTTGTGAAAATTTTCATATAATTTCCATTTTTTTAAATTAAGTATTTAGTCACACAAATTTGTATTTTACAATAAAGAAAGAAAAATACTAATATAATGTAAATAACAAATTATAGTAATTGGCTAAAAATAAAATTTTCCTCTCTTTGTGACTCACAAATGAGGTTGTCTTATATTATCTGTTATTCCTTTTTTTTTTTTTTTTTAAGAGGCCTCTGAGCAAAATTTATCGGCCGTTTCACGCCCTGAATTGAATGGGACACTGATGACCTGAGATATGTTAAAGAGTATCCGTAAATAAACCTAATCAAAAAAATTCCTTTTTTGTCCATTCTTCCCCAAAGTGACTTTTCAATAACTTGTCAATGTTTTAGTTTTTCCTGTTTCACCGTGACACCATCTGGCAGCTGAATTTTATTACAATATGTTAGTGTTTTCCCTTTCGTTGGTTAATAGTATAAATCTAGTTAGGTCACTTCTTTAATTCTATAGAAGAAGAACCGACAATTTCCTTTTATTAAATGTATACAGGACAATTAATTCATAAGTGTATTCAATATAATAGTTTTGTAGTCTTTTGGACTTAAGATTATTTACTACACTTTTATTACTTCTCAACCCTTCCGAAAAATCTATCAGGAGAAATGAAAGAGTGGCCCACAAAGGCCACAAAAGGGAAACATCATTTGCACTTCTTTAATGTGCTCTCGGGAATCATTTTACAACCAGTGTAAAATCATTCAATTTTGGTACAATTTTATTTCAGTTCCCGCAACCATCGGAAACCAGATAAATGTTTGTTATTTGCAAGACTAACATTGCAAAGGCTGTGATAATCGAAAATACTAACTAATTATGCCCTTTGGAGCGAAAAGGTTCGAGCCACTTGTAGTTAAGTGTTCTGTTTTGACTGATGCTCATGAGTTGATCCTTCATAGGCTCTGAACTTGTACATATATAATAGTCTGGTCCGGTAGTGTTGGAAGTGGCAGTCCTAACTTATAATCAGTTCATTATTTTCTTTTTATTTCTGAGAAGTTATAAAACTTAATCCGTGCACTCTTGAATTTGACAAAGATAATCTATTGTTCAGAAATATTGTATTTATGAAATAGAAGTAATTTGACTAAAGAGTCATCAGTTCCAATATTAAAAAAGTCCAATTTTGGAAATAACTTTTAATGAAATAACAAGTCGAACATTGGAAATAAATAACTTATAACCTTAATTTTAAACCATAAATATGAGATTTTGGGAGAGTATGGCTAAAATAAGAAGTCTATTAATTATTCAGAAATGCAATTTGGAAAAAAATAAAAATATTTTGGAACTATGCAAATTTAGACTTACGTTCGATAATGCATATTATACAGGACAAATATTTTTAGTGGTTTTCTAAATTTGATATTACAGATTTTGTTATTTTAGCGCTTTATCTCCTACCTGCCAAGGTTTATCTTAAGTTCAAATTCATTAGTTATTTATAGCACAGAACAATGCAATGGAAGAGAGGATTAGCTAAGCTTACCAATTACTAAAAGAAATCACGTTTCTGAGGGTTACTAACAAATTCGGTCATTTCCAGAGCACTAATTTTTACAGGAAGGAAAAAAAAAAAAAAAAAGTAAAGAACCTATTCTTTACTCCGAAGTGATTTTTTATGGTCAATGCCTATTTCGTCGCATGATCTAATGATACCAACAACAACAATTTTATGTTTTTATTTTATCCTTCAAGCAAAATAAGCACAAATGCCCTAATTTGTTTGACATACTTGGAAGTGCCTAACATTGATCAGAAAAATTTAGGAACTGCACACTTTTGATAGGGAAATAGGAGAATTTCACATTGATCACTGTAACTCACACATTTAAATTCTAACAACTGTTTTAGGCAACATGCCATTCTTATAGTTAAAACGTAATTTCGAAATTTAAAGTGTCATTTTGAAAAGGCACAACTCAGAAATGACAGTTCACATTCTTTGTAGTCTCCAGTTTAGGGCGAAACTTTTCCTTGAACCAGATTTAAGATCACGAATAATGTTATTATTATTCATTTTTCTCTATTACATTTCACATTGTAGGTAAGTTAAAACCACCAAGCAATAGGAAATATAAAAGGAAAATATGTGCATTAACATTGAGTAAATTGTTAAACAATTACGCGGGAATGTGCATTAAACATAAAGCGATATACTATAAGCACTTCAACAAGTAAGGAGATAATTATTCTTCAGGAGAGATCACTCCAGCGATTAACAATAAATAATGATAGGAAAAACTTGCACACCAACAAGGAGATGAGAGAGTTAGCTATGAGCAGGCATACAAAGTATTGTAAATGCCCGTTTCTGATACAGAAACTTATGAAAAAAAGCATCTTCCATTTTACATGCATCCATTGTCCATGATCAATATTGCAAGCTATGTTTCTTCCCCTTACCCCTTCCTTTCTCTCTTTCTCAAACATTGGCATGCCCCATTTTGAGTATTGTTTGCCTCTTGCTGAAGGGGATTGCCTGGCGAAAGAATTAAGAGTGGATAATTATGATGCGTAGTTCCTCACACACTTTACTTTTTATCTTCGATTCATATGCAGCCAAGAAGCTCCAGTGAACTGTGAATCTTCTTTTAATTAGAAATGTTGTATGGAGCTTGTTCACTGTGTGTACACAGTGACCCAGGTATTTTTGGATGAACAAAAGTTATTTTAATTATAAGGTTTCTGTTTGTTGTATTTTTTTCAGTTGTAAAGGTGCTTTAATTGGTAAAGATTCTAATAATTTGCCAATTTATTTTAGATTCATTTATAATGTACCTATTGTCAATGATTGTGCACTGTTAGGAAAATTAGAAAAAAAACTGTTTTTCCTGGTAAGGTAATAAAGCTTTACTCTTTTTTTTTTTTTCTTTTTTTTTAATGAAAGGCTTTACTTACGTTTGATGCCTGTCATTCGTTCGTTCAAGAATTAATATAGCTTTTACTTAAATGCGCCAACACTTGCGATTTATTATGTGAGTCGTTGTTTTAATTATTTATTTTAGTCCACATATTAGTCATATTGTGAATTCATAATGTTTTATTGCTTCGTATGTTATTATATTCATTGTGCTAAAGGGTTTTAAATCTCATTATGTTCAATTTAAATTAATTTTGCATCTGCTATGTAGGTACATGATGTTCTTTATCAAACTATATTTTAATAATTATTCTGATTTTTGTGAGTTACCATACTTCTGCCTTTTGTTCCGTCATTTTTCCAAAACTCATCCTGGCGGTTTTCCTCGGGCACGTTCAAAAAGGGAAAGATTGCAAACATCAATGGGAGGATGTTATTCAAAAGTTATTTATACTCGGGGCATCTTGACTGGAATTTTCCCGTTTTGATTGAAAATAGTAAAATGTGCAAAAAACTCAATTTTTCTTTTTTGTGCAAATGGTCAATTTGTTCGCAACCTCCACATTTAATATACGACTATGATAAATTAAAAAGTATTCCCAGTCATTGCTGCATTGCAATTTCTGGATGTGCTTATGCAGAAATCATTTAGCCACATGTAAATATTTCCGGTTTAAGGGTTAGCTAAAGATTCATGTCAGTAGTCACGTCTAGAGATGTTTTTAAAAGTTCATAATTTCTGGGATTCTCTGTGTCTAACGAACGCCTTGAGAATGTTTCTTTCAGCTCTGATATGACAGTTCATGTTAAAAGTTTTCTATTCTTTATTCAACTTGAAAAATGCGTCATTCGAGAAAGAACCGGCCCTGGAGGTCCCATCCAATTTGTTGATTGAATCTGAGTCACTTTTGCTGCCGAATGGGCAGAAGCACGCGATAGAGAGAAGTTGATTGAAATTTCAGGGAGCTCCGAGCTTGCGTGTTAAAACACCTGGCGTGCCTATAGGGGACACTTTGATGATGGGATGTAACATTTTACTTTAATATTTGTAATAAATACAACTCTCTGATTAACATGAAAGGAGTTTGACTGACAAATGATCAGTAAGAATAATAACAAATAACAGCTGATATAATGCTCACATATAAATTCAGTTAAATCACTTGACATGCACATTATTACAGCTTAGAGTAACAAAATGTACATTTAGAGCTCTACCTCACTAATTTCTATTCTAACTTGTATGCCTCGTTAAAACTAAATTACAGTCCATGAAAAGGAACTATATAGACAGTGCTTCAGTTTCATTCGCGGCTCTGTAATGAGTACGTTAATATAGTGAGGTTATTTGCGTTACGGACCTGCAGAGCGTGACTGCATACTGGGAGAAGCAAATCGCCAAAGCCGCATAATGCATGTGCAGGTAGCATCTTGTATTTAGTTTGACAGAGATTTTATCAATAAGTGGTTGTGCGTTCTCGTGTTACTCGTACTTTCAATGTGTGTAAATGTTTTTCGTTAATGATGCCATTGGTGGTAATGGTAAAGTGATTAGCAAGAAAATATCCTGGCAATCGTGTCCCAGGTAGGAAAAATGTTCGCCAATTTATCAAAAAGTACGAGAGACGGGCTCTCTCAGTGACAAGAAACGTATTTCATATCACCGTATTCTTATGTAGTAAAAGTTAGATGAAATATAAGAACTTCCTACACATCTGCTGGCAATGTACTGCCGCTAAGGGACATCATTTTCAACCTCTGTTATAACTAGGAAAGTAAGTCTAGACACCAAAACATTGCCTAAATGCGGCTACAGATTTAAGAAACGCTGGCTTTTGGACGCCGTCAGTTGTTCAATGTACCACTGTTCGCATAGAAAATGAAATGAAAGGTGAAGGGAGCTCTGCGGACACGTGACACAGTCCTCCCTGACTGAGGTTTTTTCCAGATATTCCTCAGTCCCCATAACTGGCAAATGCCAGGGAGGCACCCTAATCTTAGGCCTGGAACGTTTCCTTCCTTAAAAAAAATCCTTTCCCAATTTATAATTTCATTTCATGTATCATCAGTGTTCACCGCCTGTGGTGCCACAGTAGTAAAAAGGCGTTAAACACCACTCAAAAAAAAATGAAGGGAGCTCTGATTTGATGTAAACAACATGATGTGTATAATACGCAAGGTAGTTAACTTCATATCTTCCCACTTGCAAACTTCCATTTCCAGTTATAGCACAGCTTAGTGTTTATTATTAGTTTTAAATACCGAATCATTTTATACTTTCAATAAAAAGATAAATGTTATAATACATGTAATAAATGTACTAACTTTACGCGTGGCAACTCTATTTTACTTTTTCTGGCTGCGCTTAGGCGGCCCGTAACTCAAATAACCGCACTATATAAAGTCAATCTCATGTATGTCTATTAATTTTTTATGAATATGAAAGTCAAAAATATTGATGTTGAAATAAATTAATAGCATATAATTTATAATGATGCAGTTGCTTAGAGTTGTTTACTGCAACGGTTTGCTCACAGACGTGGGTGTTTACAGCTCAGTGAAAGCGGGCAAGCGGAGATGCATAGGGAAACATACACAAGCTGATACTAAGAATGAACAATTAACTATTACATGTCCACAAAGATAGCACAAATAACCTTTTTCTTTATTTCATGCAAAATATTTTCATACTTTTTTTCAGTTTTATGGGATTTATAGCTTTCTCTGCTTATTCTTGAAAATATTTGCAGCTCAAATAATATACTTCAGCAATTTAATGAAATTTTAAAACGATGTAAAGATTTATCTATATCAAAAATTTTTAAAATATATTAGAAAATAAAGCTGCTCTTCACAGGAGTTTCAGAAAAGGAAAAAAAGTCATACCTAGTGCCAGTCGGTCCTTGTGGAGTAGTGGTAACCATACTTGTGCCTCCTAAACCCAAGATCGCGGATTTAATCTCGACAAGGATCGATGAATTTTTTTCGGGCGTAAAAATCCTAAGTATGGCTTCCTTCCGAAGGGAACTAAAGCCGTGAGTCCCGTGTCGTACATTTACAGCACGAAAAAGAACCTCAAGCCTGAAAGAAGAGGCCTCTGAGCAAAATTTATCGGCCGTTTCACGCCTTGAATTGGATGGGACGCTGATGACCTGAAGTGTTAAAGAGCGTCCGTAAGCAAACCAAATCAACAATTCCTAGCGCCCAGGCACACCCGCTTCCAATCACGCCATGTCCGGTAGCACGTGAGGTCGCGATACACGTAATTCCTGTCGCGTGGCGAGCTTATAAATCATCTCGGACATAGCCAATGGAATAATGTTCTTGTCGCACAGTGTGTTAGTCCTTTTTACATCACTAATCGACCTGTTTACATTCTACCTCTCATTTCCAATGACAAATGGTAACACTTCTTCAGAATATTTTTTTGCTCTCAAATAAATGTAGCGCGGTACTCGATAGAGAATATGCTAATGTACCTTTCCAAAGGAATAGTTATTTCTGAACTGTTCCGTTGGCAGGAATTCATGAGATTTCTTCCTCTCTTTTTAAGCAGAAAGAAATGCATTCACCTGTTTCGAACAAAACTATTTGCTTTTGCTAAAACAGGCAAACCAGAAGCAGACACTTACCTCTATTATTATTATTATTATTATTATTATTATTATTATTATTATTATTATTATTATTATTCTCCCTTACTTTGACTGTGTGTTTTTCTATAACTAGAAGTACAACTTTCATACGTGTAGGCGACACGGCTGTTTTCACCCAGCTATTTCAAATACACCTGCCCCGAAAGAATAAATTTGTTTTTAAAGCTTTTGCTGGGACTAGGAAGCAATAGGAACTAAATTTAAGCACAGAATTCTCCCTGTTATGTTCCCAAAGTTCATTGTTAAGCTGCTTAAAAGTAGTACAAGTTACGTGTAGCAACAAATCGAACATTCAAAGTGTGTTAAATTACCGCAAAAAAGATCTGCTTATCTCCGACAAATTCTCCGTCGGTTCATTAATGACCTGCAAAGGTCAGCCAAAGTTGAAGTTGTTTATACGAATCAAAATGGAAATTGCAGTTTTGTATAATCTGGTAGCACTGCGCAAAAAGAGTGGTGCTTGCGCAGATCAGAGGTTATGTTCTAATCTTCCTGTAGAACAATGTAAGTTTTACGGGCAAATCATATCGATTGCATGGAGATTAAGCGTTAAATTTTGTCTATGTATGGTCCAAATGTACTGTCGGGTCCAGCCTGATTGTATTTTGGATGTACTATAGGTACAGGCGTGACTGATGCTGATCGGCAAGGAAGAGGTCAACAACGCCAAGCACAGAAGATATTTCTTGTAGGCTAATGCACGCTTCTCAGTAATTACACAGTGAGTTTCGCAGGATTTGGGTATCTCAATAGACATGCTGATTTCAACGTCCGAGATAGTCTGGATCGTATTTCTATAGTCATGGAATCGAAAAATTAGTGAAACTTTCACCCAAGTGTTTACAGATGTTTTGTTGATTTGTTTTATTTACGGACGCTCTTAAACATTTCAGGTCATCAACGTCCCATTCTGTTCACGGCGTGAAACGGATGACAAATTTTGCTCACAGGCCTCTTTTTTCAGGCTTGAGGTTCTTTTTCGTGCCGTAAATGTACGATACGGGACCCACGGCTTTATTTCCCTTCCTAAGGAAGCTATACTTATATGATTTTTACGTCCCGATCCTGGCCGGGTTTGAACCCGCGACCTTGGGTTTAGAAGGCAACCACCAGGACCGACAAATGTTTATAGAGACTGAATGATTATATCGAAAAATGGAAGTATGTGTGTGTCATTTTGTTGTGTATTGTCAACAAACGGTTCTTGCCCCGGAATAATCAATTGTAACTTACTTCTTAAACAACTTTGTATGATTAAGTGATAAAATAATAATTATTTTCATGTATTAATAGGGTTTATGTGCTGTGACATTTGGTTATGTTTTGGATAACTAATTTTACTTATCTATAAAGTCGCTTTTTGGCATTATATGTATTGAAGGTAAAAGTATTTAAATTCAATATACAGAGGTGTTAATGTGGGCATTTTTTAAAAGAAAGCAAAGTAAAAATTTTTACAATACAAAATAGGTCTGATACTATTAACCTGCTTTTGAAGTAAATGAAGAATGGTTAATCATTGAGACCATATTTGGCAGCCCATCTGGTTGCACTATTTTCATATTACTGCAATAATTGTCAAGCATTACACTTGTAATTTAGCAGCTTAGACATTTTTATGATTTTTAACTACTAAACAAGTCTTCAGAATTCGAGGGATACGCAGATACGTCGAAAGATTTTTAGCTCTTCTCAACAAAACTAAAACTTTTGTCACTCTTGGGAAATGTTTCTGCCACGCTGTATATGGCTTTCAGATAAGCTGCAGTGACTCGGAAAAAATCTGCGCCCATATAACCTTTTCCTTCAGTTTCGGGAAAATGAAGGTCACAAGGGGCCAAGTTGGTAGAATTGGGTGGATGGGGTAGCATCTTGATTCTTCTTCGCTCAACAAAAAGTTCCTGTTCTTGCAAAATGTATCAGATTTCCCTTTTTTTACTATTGGATGCTGCCCTTCTGCTACTTGAATGCTTCTTCTTGTACCGTTCTGCAGTGATGATACTTCGGTTTTTAAGTAGATATAAAAAAGATGCGGTCACTTCTTTCCAGCCTCTCATACGATGAAAATGTTTTATCTACGAGATACCATACTCGCGATTGTTGCTTATATTTAGGATCATAATATAAATCCATATTTCATTACGATTTTGTAGATGTCTGGAATTTCACCTCCATTAGGACTGGGTAATGTGGTGTGCTTTTTTGCCTTGATCTTATGCTCACTAGGAAACAAAGTTTTAATAACAAGTGTATACTTCACCCGAAGGAGATACTGAAATATGAATATTATATACTGCCATGTACAAATGATTTGAGTTTTAAAGATACACCACTAACCTTCACCGTCCAATGGGATTTTTGCTCATCTGAAATGCTGGCGCGATGTTGTGCTGTAACAAGAAACACTGTAAGCCTAAGGAGTGAGCTTTCTAAACATTAAAACTGTGGAATAATTATTAAAGAGAACGTTGCAATATTAAGAACATATCTAAGCATTCTGAGGCGTATTAGAATGCTAATTTAAACACTGCTTTTCTATTGTGATCGCATGGGAGACGGATAAATGAACGAGAGGGGGGGGAGTAAAGCATGTTACACTAAATACGAAATTAAGAAAAGAACATGCCTTCCTTAAACAACAGTTGAACTGGAAAGTTATAAATTCTTTCCCTTAGAGTAAGTAATTAAATCACATGCACTACGCTAAGAACTATTCATTTGTTTCACAAAACATGCAGAGGAAATGCACAGCTGGTTCACTCCCCACATCTCAATAGTTCAAACATGTCAACTGCGCGTTCCGATTGGACGGCAAGGACCTCCCCTCGCCCCTCCTTAGCACATATAACTTTATATCGCAGTGTACGAGATATAAAGTTTTAAACATATTTCAGTAACCTTTTCTTAATTTAATTATTTATTTTGTGAGTAGTGTTTAACGCCCGTTTTTACTACTGAGGTACCACAGGCGGTGAACACATGAGATGAAATGATAACTAGGAAAGGATATTTTTTAAGGAATTAAGCATCTCAGGCCTAAGTTTAGGGGTTCCTCCCCGGCATTGGCTATTTATGACTGAGAAAAACCTGAAAAAGAACCCAGTCAGGGAGGACGGTCCTGGTGGGAATCGAACCACAGACTTCCCGCTCACTAGTCCGCGCCTTAACGACCTCGGCAGTATAACTCTTTTGAATTATGTGTAAGTAGTTTGGAGGTTCATTGATGTTCCTTATATCTGAAGAATCAGAAAGGGCATCTTTTAATATGTGAGGGTCATATCATAAACATTGAATACTTTTTTTTTCCACGTTTATTTTTGGCAGTTTCAATATTGCCTACCTACTTCTCAATGACATTTGCTATTCCATTAAAAGCATCATTTTTATTTGTCGAATGGTTCGAGTAATGGCGGCAGAAAGCTCTACCAGAGATAGAAAACAACTCCATGGGTTTTTCCAACTTTGAGAATAAATCCATATAAAAATTAATAAAGCTGTAGAATCATGTCCAGACTGTAAGGTGGATGAGATAACACTTCCCATCCATATTCGAGCAGCTTATTGGTTTCAACATTTCCGGGTGCGAGCGAGCGTTATCATAGAGGATAAGGGGCCCAGTATCAAAGCACTGAAAAGGGTTTTTCTGCAATTTTTGCGTGAAGTTACGGTAAAACTAAACGACCAATACGGAAACGATTAGCCCAACAGGAAACTGTACTCTACGGTTCATTGTGTACTCGCCAGAAATTCCAGTCAAAGGCACTGTGAATTTCTGTGGAATTTTTACTATGTTAAGTTTCGATTTAATATGACCTTTGATCTTCAACAATTACATTAATCGACATACCTGCAGCTTCTATTTCTAGCTTCGTTACCTACACACAGAGAGCACTATAGACAAAATGAACAACATGCGTTCTTCTCAAGCCTTCAACTGCAAGTGATGTAATTTTCACTAGTGTTGCAATAAATGAATGAATGAATGGTGTTTAACGCCCGTTTTTGCTATAGAGGCATCACAGGCGATGGACACTAATGATACATGAGATGAAATTATATATTGGGAAAGGATTTTTTTTTTAAGGAAGGAAGCGTTTCAGGCCTAAGTTCAGGGTACCTCCCTGGCATTTGCCATTTATGAAGACTGAAGAAAATCTGGAAAAAATCTCAGTCAGGGAGAACCGTCCTGGTGGGATTCGAATACCAGTCCTCCCGCTCACGAGTCCGCGCCGCAACTAACGACCTCGGCCACCCGTGGCGGTACTATTGATGTTGCGTCATCCATTCTGCAGTACTGCCAACTGCGTATTATTTATGAAATGACCCTCATACAGCTACGGCATCAACGCTTTCAGATGTAACTTATGTTTGTAAGGAGAGGGGGAGGAGCGGCGAAGACGAAATTCTTCCGTCCCCGTCCCCTTTTAAATTCATAAAGTCAGTTCCCATCTGTAGCAAGTAATGGGCGGACTCTGCAAAAAAAAATCCTGCCGAAGTTTCATATCTATTTGGGTGTAAATTCTTTTTGAAATCGTAGAAAATAGTTGGAAGTCGCGTCTATCTTTGACAACACTGAACGACTAACTTTGAAACATTTTTCTTTTTGCAAACTAAACAATAGCCGATACATTATCTCTGCTGAACTAACTAAATCTATCGTTTGTGAGGCTTTAAAATGGGATAAACGCCGGAGAATGGAACATGCTGAAACGTTTGGTGACTTGGTAGTTTAAAGTTCTTACGACATGTTTCTGTCATACTTAAAACTTAAGAACTCTGATGATATCCGTGAAAATTTACAGTAGAATGCTTGACATCTTTAGATCATTTCAGCGGTGTGAGATATACACCAAAGCTGTTTGGAATGTCTGAAAATATGCGGAGGATTTAATGCTGTTCTGGAATGTTGCAAAGTTACGGATCGCAGATTTTGATGTAACGTGAACGGCAGAATGTGCGAAATGCCGTATACCGGTTTGAAATCTGAGAAATGTCGTCTGGGGAAATAGATTGTGGTTCTGAAAAAGTAGGTGACGTGCGCGGAACGAATGCGTGTAAACAAGAGATTCCAATAATAACAGCTTATTCTTTGAGGCCCGACATGCTGCAACAGAAATGCAAATGCACTTGGTACAAAAGTAGTTTGAAAAGTCGCATAGATGTCCATGAAATACTTTTGACAACACAACGATCCATGATATGCAGTTAACGCTCAACAGTCATCTAATTCGACTGATACCTCTACCATAAAAGTGCAAGGAAGAGAATGCCATACATTGATTAAAAGTTTTAATTTAAAGATATGTACGGAAACAAAGATCAAAGATGGCATTCATGTCGACTCCATACCTATCAGAATTGAAGAATGTTATTTTTGGTTAAATGAGTTTAAATTTTGGCTTACATTCACGCAATTGAAACGCACTCTGGATATCCAATTTAGGTCATCGCAGAGGACATCATTAAAATGTGCACGTCCATGTGATGGAAGACTGTGAATGCAAGTGTGCGAAATAGCTGAGACTATATGGGCATCTCAGTTGAAGAGTGCACAATATTCTACACGAAAAAATACCACGATATAATAGTGGGGAAGAAATTAGTTTGTAATTGACATCTGGGCCGTGTTTATGCCGGTGACTCAGCTGGCGAGAGGCTCGTCCAATCAGGTAACAAAAACACATTTTCGTCAGAGGCATGACATCATCGACTTTGCAAAAGTTACGGAGTTAAAAATTTCAAGATTTTCCAGTAGCAATAAGTTTTCAAGTGCGTACACTGATATATTTTTATACAAGTATTTTATTAAGACTAGTGGTTGTGCTTTGTATCATTCATTAAATAAAAGTGATTTTTTGGGATTTTATAATTCAAAAGTGCACATTTTCCTACCCATACCCTTCGTTTTCATACACTGTACTCTTTCACGTCAATGCATACAAGTTCAGCTTATTACTTCTGCCGCTAGATGACACTACGTAAGTTCTGCTGTAGTTAAAGCAAATTTACCATCATTATAATTTTGAAACCATAACCGTGGAAATATTTAATATAAAATGTACAACTATGTAAGGACACGTGAGTTTTTGTATGCATGTAAAATATGTACAATACCAAGGATAAATATGGAGTGTAAAATATGTTTTAAATCATAGCGGAGCAGGATGAAGAAGTTAATGATGATCTTGGAGTGCAGCCGCTGAAGACGGATAGCGAGTGACGGGATGTGGCAACAGTGTACTGGTGCGGTCACGTGACAGTAGAAACGTCAATCACAAAGTAATTTCTCCCCTAATATAGTGTACAGCAAAAACGCTCGGTACAGTATTTGGTGATGTTTAATCGCAATCTCAGGACAATGACGGTAGATGAAGTAGTGAAAGCAATGGTCAATGACTAATGAAAGGTGCAGAAGAAGATAGTCCGTTATGTTCATTGGCACATGGGCACTGTTTCTTTATATTTTTCAAAAAAAAAATGTCTTAAATAGCATATTTTTAAACAAACTTTTCCAACTAGCCTTGTACACAAAATAAAACAGTGAGCAAGCGGAATAAATATGAAGCATTAATGCAATTTCGTTATTTTCTTGTTTTCATGTCAGCACACTGTTACTTGTATTGCTGATGGCAGACTGTTGTTTAACAGACATTTTCACTTTCGCAACATTTATTATTTACAATCGGTATATATATAGTTTTAGAACACTGTTGGCCGGAATTTCTTTCTAGCCGGCTTGAAAAGTTCTCGCATTGGCAATAAAGGAACTAACGAATTTTAACTTGACCATTATTTTTATTTTTCAACATAATCTTAAGGTCAATATATTTCTTCCAACGTGCTCCAGTGACACTTTCCAGTCTTCGAAGTGTCCGCAAATTACTCTTCTGCAGCTGCAAACGTTGGTTGATTTGCTGAAAAATTCTGACCAACAAAGAGTAGTTTGAGCTTCGAGAACTGATAAAAAGTCAGAGAGAGGCAAATCTGAGGAGTAGAGCGGATGCTCCAACAATTCATACATAAGTGTATCAATCAGCTTTTCAATTTTCACATCGCCAAAACACTTTTATGAGCAGTTGCATTGTCTTGATGAAAATAAAGATTTATTCTGCAAGCCAGGCATTTTCTTACGAAATGTTTTTGTTTAGCTAGTGTAAACAATTGGAATGGTTCTCTCCGGTAATATTTTTTACTCTTCTTAAGATAATCAATTAGTTAAATTTCTTTAGATCCCAAAAGGCAAATGCCAATCTTTTCTGCAGATGTAACCGACTTTGTCTTCTTTGATTCTTAAAAACTGACTTCTGTCCATAGTTTTGATTATTTTTTTCATTCTGATGTTATTTTAATAGTGTCAACCGCCTTCATTTTATAATGCCTACTTATCCAGCGTCATATTACTGTGGTAATGTCAGTAATTATTCCAATAGGTGCAATGATCGATCATCTTATTACCGCACTGAATGCAACCACTTACAAATTTTTCTTCAAAATAACTCCTGAAAAAAAAAAAAAAAAAAAATATATATATATATACTTAAAAGGAAACACACATTAACTTTATACTACTTATTATATATACACAGAAAACATTCTTTGCAATTAAGTAACTGAATATAATTCTTCTCGGGAATTTCCGCTGACAATTTTGATTTCTTGTTTATTACTCTCTACATTCTCTTCCAGACCAAGGATACTCGAAGAAATTTTCTTTTCATTCTCTACAGATCTCTAAACGTAACCTTCTGCTACAGTACACGATGTCCAATCTCCGTGTCGTTTGATGGTTTGTAGGTCAGTTCTTGAATCAGCCAAAACGATGCAAGCACCTCTGGGAACAATGTCGAGCGTATTCTTCAGGATTCGCCAGTTTTAAGAATACGGCAATATCCTTCGGAATTTTCGCAAACGTGTTCACAACAACTGGTTGTCTGTACATTTACTGTTCCTCTATCCCACGAAGAATCTCTCATGATTAGTCCCGTCAGGACGAAGATAAACCTATTTTTGGACAATCGCTAACATATCCACACCATCAACGACCCAACATGTGACAAAAATTCCCTTGCATCGTGGTTTTGGTAGTGTGTGGGAAAAATCTCATACATTATCCATCTTTGACATTCTCCACTGGCATTTACGTCACTCATCTATTATACAAGCACCAGCTAATCCAATAATAAATGCCAAACAGAAATCCATCGTCCGCTTCTCTTAAAAATGTCGCAATTTCGGGCTTAGTATAAAATTTAATTCTTTGCTCTATATTCCTCGCTATTTCTTTGCAATGCAATTAAAGCAGTATATTTACCAATAATGAAGCTTCCTTTCATGGAGACGACACCTGGTAACAAAGAATAATACGCCCACATGAACGAAGGCTTTTATATTTTAATAAATATTCAAAATATGCAAACAAAACCTCATTTTGATATCATTTACTTTCTTAATTTTGCACCATTTATGTAGCGCTCATATAACAAAACGCATACGTCACCTTCTATTTACCTGGCGGAAGTGATGAAACAACTATCGAAGCAGCTAATTCAACACTCAGAATCACTCACTTTCGAAAATGAAATACTTTTCCTTCCTCACACATTTTCGTCCGTTCTATTTATTCGTATATTAAATGTTTATCGTAAACAAATGAACATCATTACCGTGTCATTTCTAAACAAACTACAACCTGGAATACTAAGCACACCCTACTACATAAGATCACAGCGCATTAGAATAAAACAGAACGATGTTATTAAAAAATAATTCAAAATAAGTTGTTATTATTAAACGAACGCGGATAAAATATTGCATGCAATTCGACAACTGTCGTGTTCTGCGAACACACTCGTATCCCACTAGTTGTATAAATAACCATTAACTCCTGTTTTTACTATCGTAGCGTCACAGGCGGTAGATAGTGATGAAACTTGAGATGAAATGATAAATTGGGAAAGGAATGTTTTTAATTAAGGAAGTGTTCCGAGCCGAATTTAGGGCACCTCCCCGGCTGCTGTCGATGAGGACTAAGGAAAAGCTGGAAGGCATCTTAGTTAGGGAGTATGGTCCTGAAGGAAATCAAACCCCAGATCTCCCCCTCATGAGTCCGCGCCTTGCCACCAGCATCGTATGTGGTGTGTGATGGTGCTCTTAAAGCGCTGCAAAGCTGTTGTAATATTTTCATTCGAATGCTATTTTGATCTGTTGTTATCAAACGGGGCACTCATCTCATACGAAACTTTTTCACTTAAAATATAAACCTATGCTCCTTTGAAATGTCTATAGCCTTATAATTTTATGCACTTTACCTTGACCATGATGTGATATATCATTTACTAGTTCAATGAACTCTGCTGTTATTCCTTCATGTGGGCCACCTTCAAGGCGGTATAGAAATTCAACTGTTTATTTTTAATCTTAAAAAGATACTTCAAAATTAACTCATTTACGAGGATAGGTCCATACGTTTCCGGCCGAACCATTTTCTAGGTATGATTGACACAAAAAATATATTTCACTTTTCGATATAGTTACCCTTTATTGCAACACACTTCTCACACTTTGAATTAACATTTCAACCCCCCCCCCCAAATAATCAGAAATGTTGTCTTGGAAATGGACATAAACAGCGTCCATCACTTACTTCTTCGTCACACTTAAATTTCCATCCTTGAATGTCCTTCTTGAGTTTTGACAGGAAGAAGTAGTCATTGGGAGCTAGATCTGGACTGTAGGGTGGATGGTTGACGTCCTTGAAGCCACTATTCTTTACAGCTTCCTTTGCAACAAGAGCTGTGTGCATAAGTGCGTATTCGTGAAGAAGGCGCACATCACCAACACTAGGCTTTCTTCGCCTTTTCTCTTTGATGGAAGCACGTAGTCTGCGCAGTAGGTCAGCATAGTACTCCCCATTTACTGTGGTGTTACTCTCTTTGAAATCAATGAAGAGTATTCCTTCACAGTCCCAAAAGATTGTGGCCATGGTCTTCTTGGTTGACTGAGTGACCTTGGCCTTTAGAGGGCGTGCTTCGCCAGGTTTACGCCTTTCCATTGATTCTCTTTTGGACCAGGGATCATAGTAGAGGACCATTGTTTCATCTCCTGTAACAATGTTTGCAGAACTTCTCTCTCGTTGCCACGACAGAGCTTCAAAAAATGCCCGACAACAGATGACTCGT
Organism: Metallyticus violacea; assembly: GCA_030762175.1. Taxonomy (NCBI): domain Eukaryota; kingdom Metazoa; phylum Arthropoda; class Insecta; order Mantodea; family Metallyticidae; genus Metallyticus; species Metallyticus violacea. Next base: position 82,734,056 of record CM060832.1, on the reverse strand, counting down.
TGCTGCTTTTGGACTGAGAAAGAAGTCTAGGCACCCATCTTGCACTAACCTTATTCATGATTAAATGTTCATAAATAATTTGAAGGTTGTTTTAGGAAGGCCCAACCTTGCTGCTATTTCTGAAGCTTTGAGCGCCGGTCTTCCATAATTTCTCCTTCCACAAGAGAGATGTTTCAAGAGTGAGCACTTCCAAGGGCCGACCTGCACGCTCTTCGTCTTCAATGCTTTCTTGACCCATTCGAAAAAGTTTGGTCCATTCTTTTACGGTGTAATATAAGGGGGATGCTTCCCCATATACACCGTCCAATCGTTGTTTAATTTCGTTTGGAATTAAGTCCTTCTTTTTTGAAGAACTTAATACCAGCTCGATACTCCATTTTGAACAACTGAACACAGCGGAGCGGAAATTACAGCTGCAAGTATTTACTTAACAGATAAGGATTATGTGAAGGTGACAATTCTTATCGGTGAGTCCGGAAACTTATGAATCTACTCTCGTAAATATGGTATGCATTTATTTTTACAATGACTTTTATCACTACACGAAACTCAATTATGGAACATTCACATTTCTCCTTTAGAAATTGTATTAAATAAATAATTTGAAACAATTGCTTGATGTTTCAAATATAGGCGCCTAGTACGGATGTACTAACGCAAAACACAAGCGCCTATATTATCTATTACATGGCCATCTGTGGTCGAGGCCGGAAACTTTTCAGACAGCCCTCGTATCTAAGCAATAAATTATAATACATATTGTAATTTACAATGTTTTATACCTATTATTAATGCCTCTGCTAGGTTTTGTTAGAAAAAATTTATGCCTGTGAATTACTTAATTTATGTGGTTTCAATTGCTTATAGGAATAGCAAGGTCGTTGCTTGTTTTGCTAAAAGCACAAAATATGCTGTTTAACAAAAGTAGGTCACCAGTTACGTTATGACATTCTCCCTCGACACATGTATAAGGGGAGCGGATAGATGTCAAAGCACCCAAAGGGTTTACTGTCTCCTCTGAGGAACGTCATGGAGTGCTCCCCCTGCGGATGTCGTCAGCTGCATACCGTCGTTAGGGGATTCGATATTTCCTTCCTCCGAGTTTACACCTCGGTTTCGGTGCTTTTGTTTTATTTAAAACCTCTGTTTAGATTAAATGTTTGCGTTTTAGTCAAAATTATAGTCACGCTGAGTATGCAGCTCATTTGGTTGGGTCATCGCGCCAGTTTGTGCAGTGCCAACAGATGCAAATCCAGCTTGGATTAATCGTTTTTCCAAAACAGTGTGAATTGTGTTTTTTCTCAACCAATGAGATGAACGGATAATTTTAGAAATTTGACCTCTAGACAAGAAAGAATAAAATTAATTGTGCATCGCAGCTATCTCTTTATGACTCGGTGTACAAAATAATTGATAGGACAGCAATGGCTATCGTTCTAAGCCCTCTCCGATATTGTACAAATGTAATAAACTATAACTAAACTAAGACCACAATATGAACAAGGCAGTGTATTGAAATTGAGTAGCATTGGTTTAAACATTGTCCAAAGGAAAAATATTTGGATATTATCTTTTTCATCGTTTAAGTGTTTCAAACATAGTGATACCTCTGGTTTGTGAGCAAATGTGTGCATTTCGAAGTTCAGAATATTTGTGTAAACTTTTATGTGGCATCATTGCTTCATCACAAAGCATGGCCTAGTTCTCAAAATGTTTTGAACATCTGGCCCCTGGAAAAAAAACAAAAAAAAAAAAAAAACACTTCAAATGCTAAGCACGCAATGGACGGAACCTCCTTTTATTGCAAAGGATTGATCAGTTAAAGAAAAGTTGCAAGTCGAGACACGTTTGCGGCCTAGCAGGGAAGGAAATTCACCGAGATATGTTCAAAAGGCATTCGACCTTAGACCACGAGCAAATAAAATTCTTGGGAGGGCTGAATTCCTAACACCTAATAAAGAGCTAACGCGCTTTATTCTAAATTTTAAAGTGAGCTCTCAAGAACGTGTGTTCAAGCATGAGCAGTTTTTCAAGAGAATGCATACTTTAGCCACAATACTTCAGATGTAGTAACAGCGCAGCTACTTTAGTTCCAAGTTCCCTCTGTAGGTGACACATTTTGAGTGAAGTTTTAAAATGAAGAAATGATAGAGTATGTACATCAAAATATCATGCCAAGGCTCCTCGTCCATCATTTACGTAAAGATTTGAACTTGTATTATTGTCTGTATGTTTAGAGTGAAAGATGGAAATAATTGTTTGGATTTGCCTTTCGCTTCACTGAGTACAGGTACAGTTGGAGCAGGAAGAAGTAGCAACTCATTTCAAACAAGTGGCGGCTCGCGCTAAAGGGCACAAGAGCACGTGCCCTCCTTTTCATTTTGAACCATAAATACCTTTAAATAATTTCTGCATAAATTTTCAACTGAAGCGGAATTTGTGGGAGTGATGGGGAATTTCTTAATGAATTAAATTAGCCCCAATTTACTCAACGAGAATAATCGATGATTTAATCAGGAAAGTGACTTAAGAGAGAATGTTAAGGGGAATTTGTGTTCTTGTAGTAATGAGTGGAAGAATTAGATTTGTTCTGCAGGTTTTCTCAGGTGCGGAAGAGATATTGCTAAATACGAGGTTCTGGACTCCTCATGAATTCCTCATCTGGCTTCCTCTTCGTCTTCTCGGCTCCAATCTGCACTCCGGATTCCTCTTCTGTTGATGACGAAGGAAGGACTCCTTCGCCGCCCGGGCTACAATTGGATTTACTAGTGTGTTTTTTGGTAGACGCTTCTGATCCTTTATTTCACACTTTCCTGGGGGCAAAGTATAAATCGGAGTAACCACGAAGCTGACTTATGCACGGTTATACTTCTTAGGAGACGCTTGCACTCGGCCTCAATTGGTTGAAATGTTTTGGAGAACGTGAGTGCTTACGTAACTCTGTTTACATGCAACGCGGTTCGTGAAATACGCAGGCCTGTCGCGTATTTCACCAGTTTCATTTCCAGAATTGGATTTTCTTTCACATACTACACAAATCAACGGAAAAGCTGACGACAGCTTCTATATTAAATGATTTATCGAATTCATTAATGTTCGCTCGCTCAACAAAGGAGCTTGGTTGGGGTACAAATTACCTAAGTACCGACCGTGAGGAAGATGTCTAGAGACTATATGCATGTAAGCTATCAAAAACATTGCCGTTCACTGTCCGCCGCTTCCCGAGTCCAGCAATTTAGTCAAACAACAGTCTAAACGTCGCATGACGCCTCGGACATCAAGCTTCACTATATTTCAAGTATTATGATAGCAATTTCTCCATTCTCATTGGTTCAGGATTTCGCGGCATCTTCTTCATTGGCGACTTCTTTTGCGCTTCTATCCGTACCGTTCCTTATACCTTGAAATTCCTTGTCCTGAAATCTATGCAACAGATTCTATAGGACTTGTTTATCTGTTCTTGAAGAAGAACAGATACCAACTAACGGTTCAAGCAAGAAATTTCTACGTAGCCTTTAGAAATTTCCTCCGGAGTTTTACAGCCCAGGTGTGGCATGAGGTCATGCTGTTATTGCGTCTCTATTAATTTCGCATCCTCCTAGAAATCTCTGGTGCCCAAACATGTTAAGAGTTCTCTTCCGAGGAAAATATGAGTTTGCTACCAATGGTTAACTTGAACAAGTTATGCTTATAGGTCGTAATTGCCTTTATTTTCCTAATGATTAGCGAAATTTTTGTTGCACAACTCAAAAATATTATAGAATTTCATAAATGCACGATGAATGTCTCAGTTCCTGTATTATAGTATACAAGAGAGGTGCGCGGTTTGAACGACTTCGAATGCACACAGCTTGGTTTGTGTATGTGTGAAGAGAACGGGCCAGTGAACATTCTCCTTGTATCCAGGCTTAGCAGAGGAGAATGCTTTGGTTTAAAAGGAGTTATGAAGCTGATGGGCAAGGGGATGAGAGTGTGTCACAGTGAAGCTTCATGAAGGGCACCCAGAATCTGTGGACTTTCCACGCACATTCGCACTGAGCCTGCACTCCCAATCGTAGCGCCTGGAAAAGGAGCTTCCCTAAGCAATTTGTTGTGAGGTTAACGTTATTACTTACCATCAATTGTTTGTTCTTTCGCACCAATGGCTAATGAGGAATCTAAATTATAAGAAACTCTTCCACCATAAAGGCAACTCTACTAACTTATCCGTAATTAATATTACGTTTTAAAAAGAACCAGCATTTCATAAATAAAAGTAAACCTAATGATTAGTGAGAGGAGGCTTGTTTTAGCACTTCTGGCTCTCGCCGATTTATTGATCGTCTTAATACATTGTCAAGCCTCCCCCCCACCCAAGTTTTTAAATATACTGCTGCATCCTAAATATATATATATATATATTTGTTGCCAACATTAATTCTGTTTCTGAACAAGAGTACGTAGCGAATTTATTAACAAAGATCTGAAATGCATGAGAAAGGTGAATTATTTATTTTACTGAACGTGTAGTGAATATTTTACCCCAAATAAAAATTGAATACCGGTACATAAAATTACTTTTGAGTCTGTTTTCGAGAAAAGTGAAAGGTTTTTTTTCCCCTGGCAATATATATTTATAGATCTGTGTAGTAAACTCTTGAACATGGATTTTATGCAACGTTATTTTTTATAAGCTGTGCCCCATCAACTAAAGTGCGCATGAGCCGCCACTGTAAAACCTGTACTTTCTGGTAGCATAAAGCGACTATTTGCTTATAGATCGGGTGCAGTCAGCTGTTTTGAGTAAGCAGGCAAATTCTGAGCTGTAAATTATAACAAAAGTATTTAAATCTGGGAATATTTTAAAGCATGGTTACAAATACCTGTGTTGATTTGTGACAGAAAATGTCGAGTAAATGGCATAACATTCTTTGAAGAAATATAATGAAACTAGAAATGCTTCAGTTAATAATGTGCAAAATATGCATTTTTACGCTCTTTTGCTGCCCAGAATTTCATACTGTAATTTCGAACGAGCGATGTTGATCAGAGTAACATATCATAATTGAATCAATTGTCATCAAAAACCAGACCAGTTCGCTTTAATTTTTGAGAGCTTTAGTTATCTATTTATTTAGGTTTATTTTAGACTTTTGTAATTTGTTGAATAAAACTGAAAACTCTTCTGGAAGCTAAACAAATGACATTCGCTATTTTCTCTGTTAATTTTCATAATAGGGATTACTTTTCCGATTTTATGCAGCATGATTGAAACAAACTCACAAAAACAAAAGTAAATGAATTAGGTTAATAATTACCCATGACATTTACATCAGATCTAAATTATATAGTTTAAAACGTATAAACAAATCAAATTAATACTCTGTTAACGATGTCTGGTTTATATCAACATGAAGATATACGTAAGATTATAAAGCACACATATGCTACATATCCCTATTTTTAAGTAAATAATGTTGAAGGTTTGTTTCTTCATTCTGTGAATTATTTTCCTATTTGTGTTCTTTTACCGGCAATTATATGTAAGAGCCTGTTATGGGAGAAAAATTAACAAAGTTTTTATTACGCATAAGCGGGTATATCTTTCATCTTTGTTCAAACGAATTCTTGTTGCTTAAAAGCCCATTCATCAATTAAGGTAATTACACCCCATTACAAGAATTAGCCGGCAAGTGAATATAACTATATCGCATATTAACGTTTCTCAAACTGTGACGGCCATAACATGAATGTTTCTGAATGACACGCACCAAAGAATAAATAAATGAGGTTCTAAACTGATTCAATCCCAATATTCCGGGCAGTACGTTAGTAGAAGAAAAGTTGTACTCCTTTAAATGCAGTTTGTTTTGTGACAAAATATTTAATGGACAGCAAGAAACATTAAAGCTATATTTAACAAAGCTCACAAATCAAATAATATTAAAATTTGATAATGTGAAGAACTAAAGAAAACATTCAATTTGCCATTATGTCATTTAAATTCATGAGAATAAAAATTAATTGAAAAATATGAATATAAAAGTTTATTTATAAATGCGTTATTTAATAATTTTTTCATAAAGTTCATTATTCAAATTATATATGCAGTCATTATTTTAACACACTTCGCGTCTGTTATAATTATATGATTAATTTAAAATATTGTATATTATTTGCCATGTGCTTGTTTATTTTTACCATATAATGGATTGCATTTGAAACTTTGAAACGCTTTGAAAGCACATATATTGCAAGATCTACAGTGTCATCCACAATTATGGTATGGCTAATAAATAGTTTGCCACCGGAAGACAAATGCATATTACCTAAAAATAGCCCAAGATGGAAGAACATGTGTTTGAGGGTGATTTCTGTACTGGAACCATGAACCGTTACATGAGTATGGAGCTGTAGTTACAATACGTGGAAAACTTCTCCCGCCATAAAGGCATTCTTCTTATTTCGTTCACTGTAACATCTTTTACACCTCCTGTCGTAGTTCCACCATATCATTTGGGTTTTAATAGCGCAAATAATGAAAGGTTGACCGAGCTTCCATGTTATTGGTTAGATAATGGGATGTTTTCTCTCCGTCTCTGTCTGGACATTAGCTCGTGCCCGATCTCAAATAACTGTATAAGAAGTGGACTCAGCTGCGTGTCTGACGCGAGCCACGCGCGACTACGTGATCAGTTTGTAGAATAAGCTTGCCCACATCTTTCACGGCCTGCTCGACTGTCATTCAAGAGAGCATGGCTAAAGAAATAAATTACCGAATTAAGTTTTATCCACGTCACGGAACTGTTTGTGGTCGTGTACAGCATACAGTTTCGGTTCAAATGGAGTATCTCCAATCTGTTGGTCCGGTAGTGTAATAAAATATGCTGAAAGGCAGATCTGTGTACTAGATGTATCAGAAGAGAATTACCTTATGTTTTTTTAGACTAAGATGTGCTGCCAAACATCTCCAACTACCTACTATTTCTTTCTTTATTCTCCAGTTCTTTCAATAAGAACCACGGGTCACTGCAGCAAGTCTAAACTTAAATTTCAAAATATTTCATTCTGAATTTAATGTTATTAAATTCTGCATATGGATTAGGCATTTGTGTGGGTTACTGCATAGAAATGTTCAATAAAGTATCGCCATAACTTTTTCAATATTTGTTCTTTGTGCTGAATGTTGCCTATTTTATAATTATTTTTTTTTCCCGAATGCTTTATGCTGACATAAAGTATCCAAACACATTGCTGTTCCTTCGCATTATTGAAATTATTTTAGAATATTATGTTTTACATTATCGTCATACTAGTAATATTATTTTAGGTTGTCAAAAAGTATTTCCGTAAGTACTCTTTACAGAATATTTTCTAAATATTTAGTGAGAGTGTGAGTGATTCTGGTTAAAAAATTAATCATGTGCTGAAAATGTAAGGGGGAAAAGGTTTTTAAGAAAAGTAATTATACAGCAACAGTCATCTACGCATAGATTAAATACTAAAAAAGTCGCCCTTAAAACGTTTTGTTATAATGCACGTGTAAATACCATAAAAAACATGGATTCAGAATTTGAGGGTTTAACTTTCAGCGCAATTTCAGTAAAGATTTGCCTTAAAACAATCAAAAGCATGTAGAAATAATTCAGACATTTGTGCTAGAAAAAGCATGTCTTTATATGAAGCACAGATTGAATTATAATAAACTGAAATCACTAAAGCCATCTTGGGGGGGGGGGACAGTGATTTTTCCTATCATCATGAAGGGCAGAGCGTCATGTTGTGTGTACTTTACTACTGTTAGACCTAAATGTAATCCCCCAAAAGTAATTTGAAGTCGCCACCTCTGAGCTGAATTATTGAATGTTTATTTTATTCATACGCCTACAAAATACATTCATGTGCTGCTTAGTTGCTAAGCCTAAAGTAGTCACTGTTACTGTTTAAGGCTAATCTTAGTGGTCCAGTGGTAACCATACTTGGGCTCATAAGTACGATTACGGGTTGAAGCTCGGCCAGGGTCGATGGATGTTTGAGATCGTAAAAATCCTAAATATTGATTCCTTTGGAAGGGAAATAAACTGTTGGTCCCGTGTCGTAGGTTTACGACCCGTAAAAGAGCCTCAAGCATGAAAAAAGAGGTCTCCGACCAAAATTTATTTACCGATTGACGCCCTAAATAAAATAGGACTCTGATAATCAAATATGTTAAGGGGCGTTCTTTAAAATAATAACAATATTTCTATTTAGACAGTGTACCTAACAACCACTCTATGGCGCAACTCTCAGTCAGAGGTGAAACGACACTTTTTTAAAGTCTTGGGGCCAAGCTATACGCGCATTTAGAGCAGCCATGAACCGTCCGGCAGAAACGATGCAGCACATTCGCCGTTGCATGCAATGTTTCTTGTCCTTTGTACTGCTGCCTATACTTTTTAGATATATGAATATATTTTGAAAAATTTAAGTGTAACGAGTAATAATACTAAATATATTTACATCTTAATGTAAATTATTCAAGTTAATAATAACTTATAGTATATTAAAAACGTAAATTTGGAGCGCGTTTGAGAATGTATAATTTTTCTTACTTCTGGCGCCCATGATCGATCAATTCATTGACTTTTTGGTTCTTTTTATTAATCCCTTTACACCCTAGAGTGCATGACAGCGCAAATGTATGATATACGTCAATAGTAATAAATAAATACACAATTAATAACAAAATTCTTCCAAATAACAAGATCAATTGTGAAAATAGTAATAAGAATTTATATTAACAACAGTAATAAAAAGAAATACTCGTTAACAGAATCAGAAAAATTCACAATTAGTAGCAAAGTTTTAACAAACTATAAGCACAAATATGAAAGTAGTAATTAAAAATTAAAATGAACAAAGTAATAAAAAGAAACATATGATATATTTGTCAATAGGATCAGTATAAAGTTCTTACAAACAACAAAAACAATAATGATATAAAAATTAAAAATATTCCTCCATTATTCTCCCTTACAATCAATAATAAGGTTATTTACAATCTACAACTAGGACATCAATGACACTTTTAACTATCTAAATTGTTCTAAAAAGTCTTCAGCTGAATAAAAACATTGCTAAAGTAAACATGCAGATCATTGCATCATGGTTATAATATCACTTTGAGCATCCCTTTAGTCTATTTTTTATACTAATGGGAATAGAAGTATTTATTGAAAATGTTATATATAAATTATTAAATGCCTATTAAAAGAATAAGTTATCCAGAATATTTGGTACATCTTCCAGTGGTATCCCATGCTAAACTAGGTTTCAATCCAAAGTACCCGAGGAGTTTCCTTTGGGGTGACGTGTAGTAGAAACATTATGCTCCTCAAGTACAGCTTTGTCTCGAAAACATGACTTTACCGTGAACCAAAATGGTAGTTTATTAATACTAACGTCCATATGTTTGTTTGGTCGCCACAAATAGAGTTTTTATTTCGTGGGGTTTTAAAACCCGGCAAAAGCAAGCTTATACTTTGGATGCAATGTTCTTTTAAAAATTAACACCAGAATAAAGATCTTAAAATTGAAATGCATACAAGGATTCTGTGCTGTAAATAGTCCGTAGAAGAGAACGAAGTTATCATTTAGTAAACAAATGCTAGTGCAGTTCCATCCTTCGACAGTAAGACATTGACTTAAGAAGAGTAACAAGTGAGATTTCTGTTTTGTACAATGTGTAAGCTGGAAGCTTCAGTGTTTTCACATGCACTCCTCATAGCATGCATAACAATATGCCATAGTTTCATTAACATACGATAAATATTTTGTAAAGATTTCACTTTATTTATTTATTTGTTTACTTATTCATTCCAAATTCTTGTCTACATCAATCAGTGTGAAGCAAAATATTTGAATATGTTTGCAGCACAACTGGCAGATGTATATACTCAACATTTAATTGTTCAGTTTTTTTTTCATCCAAATATTATTTAAATCAATTTTAATGTATAAAAATATGGCTACTCAGTTTCATAAATAACAGCAAACAAAACAACACTAAAATGTGTAGTGGAAGATAAGAGTTTGAATGTTCTGAAATGTGTTTAAAATAATTCTGGGGAAATTTCAATTGTAAAGTTTGCAACATAATTCTTTTAGGATAGACATTTAAACCGTACAGTCATTTAAATATGATGTCATTAAATTATTATCCACGCTTCGTAAGAACTTAAAACTTTGCTAACAAATAAAGCACAGCTGAGAAACATTTTTTGCAAAAAAAAACTTTTAAAAATGTTTAATCAAAACGCATTTTTACTCCTTTTTCCAGTTAAGAAAAGATCTTGCTAAGTAAGACATAAAGCATCAGGACTAAGGGGAGATAACTGTGAAAATTTAGATTGGAACGACGTCGAACTATTCGCTGTATAACCTATAATCCTCTGCCCAATGCACACGAGATCATTTTATTTTTAAATGGACAGTAACGGTATTTCGGAGCCTCGGCAAACTCATTTTGTATTGTGGTTAGCTGCAGTGTTTGTGGTAGCACAACAAAATGAAATCATAATGAAATTATCGTGCTTGTCAGATATAGCGATATATAACTATAAATTAAGAGTCCTACTGTGCAGTGAAATTAGCAAGGTAATTGCATAATTTACTGGCAATGTACTCATGGAAAGCATTTCTGAATAGAGCAGATTTACAACCTGCTCCAAGAAGTTTTGTGTGTTCCAAAGACTATGAAGAAGGTAGTTTTGACAGAACTTCAACATTGGTGGCAAGACTGCCCATTTCGCAAGTGCAATTACTGAAATACAAGTTTTTTAATTAGGACTCTAAACTCAAAGACTGTCACAATTCAATGAATGCTACTCCGAATATGTAGCATCAACAATGAAGGTCCCCACTTCGTAATAAAAACTTTAGGGTAGAAAGGCTATAACAGTTTCCTATATATATATATATATATATATATATATATATATATATATATCCAGAGCTGTACAAAGCATTGGCATTAACACTAAATATATTTTCTCCTGAAGCTTACAAGCTTGTTTGGACTGAATTTTGAAACCGTGTATCGCACGGAAAAAACCATACACCTATGTAAATCATATATGTATGAATGGCACAACACAAAAGATGTTTTTTGTTGAATTGTGATAATTGTTGTATAACATTTTCAAATTTCGCAAAACATCGCTCAGCGGGAAAATTGTGCACATGTTTCCGCTGTGCCTACGCCTACTACCACCCCCAACACCCTTCTCATCTCCACCGCTGTCTTTCCTTTGCTAACAGAGAGATCGCTTCGCAACTGGTTGGAGGGGTGTTGAATTGACGTGTTTTGGCTATAAGATTCAAAGCCTTCTCCACTAGCCTTAACCATTGACCCAGGTATTATAAGGTTCGTTAATATTTTATTAATACGTTATTCATGCCTTGAACGTTGGTTTTAAGTTCCTTTGTATTTTTGTCTGTGTTATAGTCAAGTTCTTAAATTATTGTAGTTTGAGGGCCGCACTAAAAGTCTTTAATTTTGCTCATGTGAGAATTATAAAATGTTTAACCATGTTATTTATTTTAAAGTTTTAAATGGAAATATTACATATTATATGTATCATTAATTTAAAGAATTTTCTTCTAAAATTTATACCGCTGTTGTCGTTTTACATGAGCACCATTCTTCAGGGCGAATGTAATTTTGCACGTGAATTATATTTTTGGCTTATTGTTGAATTAGATTATTCTTCTCCTAAACTGGAAAGTTTTCTTTCTTCGGTCACATCCTGTGGGTTTTTCTTCTAGCATATTCTTAGTTTAAAACTCGTTCTGGCATCAATGAGAAGTTGCTAAATCACAGGCAATAAAAAAAACTTTGGTAGCAGAAAGAGTGACAAGTTGCAAAATATTTCGGCAATTAATTACATTTCGAGAGCAAATTTAAGTACATGTCGTTATAGCCATACACAACATATAACAGTTGATTGAACCAACCAGAATTAAGCAAATACCGCCATATCCCATTCTGGTCAACAGATTAGGTGTTTGCTAGGGCTTAGTTGGAATTGCAGTAAATGTTTATAATCATTGGTTAGTATAAACATTTGCATTGTTGCTTGTAAACGCAGAAAATCGAATAAATCACTGTGCATTTTCCCACTTTTGCCATAAATTTTTCACATTTACTGACAGTGAAGTAAATGCTGGTAGGCCTAATTGAATCAATTTTCCCTCCGAATGTTTATAATTGCATGGCTTCTATGTTAGTGTAAAGATACATTGATATTGTTAAAACTTCAGTACATAATCATGCACATTTTTGTAGGCAATCGCATATATAATTAGCGTCTGCTTTAGCTTACAACTTTTAAGTTAATGCAGTTTGATATTATACATTAGTAAAAATTGCAAGTTAATTTTCTCCAATTTAAGGTGACTGTTGATTAAATGTCAAGAAGCATCACTAAATTAAAAACAAGTCACTTGAAGATTCCAACGGAGTTTAACAACTTCAAGCAAGAATAATTTTTTATTTATTTTTATTTATTGTCACTTTAACTGCATTGATTTGCTCATGATCTGAATACTATAGGTTTAAGTCTGTAGTCATGACATAAAGGAATGTAAAGAAAAATAAATCGTATACCCATTTGATAATATAAAAATCCAATAGTGAAATTTATTTCTCAGGGCAGGAAAAATTCTGGAATAAACCTTACCCAGACAGGTTGACTTGACCGGGACTCTAACCTAGGACCTCTGGATTAGTAGTTGCAAACGCTACCATTAGACCACGGAGCCGGTCTATGTTTCTTTTGTCATCCAAGTGAATGTCGCTAGGAAACAAACACAATCGTAAATAGATAAGTAGTAAGGCAGTAAATTAAGACACCATCATTAATGATTAAAACACTCAATTGCACAAATTTACGTCCAACTAAAAGCACACAAATAATTTCTTCGACTGGCTACTGGTAGTGCAGTCGGTACAGCATGTTTTACTGTATCTAGGATCCAGGATCCGATATATATATATAAAACTAAATAGTTTTCTAATGTGCTAGTGCTACTTGTGCTGCGCGGGAAAACATGTAAACTAACAAGTGCAAAAGTACATTTCCAACTTTCAAGGCGAATGGTGGTTTTTAACAATTCTCTCAGGAAACGGTAAATTAAAAATATTTCCAACATTACCACTCTTGTTTGGAAAATGTTCATATCACTTATCAATTGTCCACAACAGCCTGCTTTCTGCTTTTACCGTAACATATGTATTATACTGTTTTCTTTTTTCTGTATACTGCAAAGAGTATCAAAAATTAAAGCAATGAAGAGTTAAAAACGTAAAACAGAACACTAAACAAGAAAATTAAGATCAAGAAAGATGCAAGATCATAAATTTTAAATATGGCTTAAGCGCTTAGTAGACTTGACAGATTATTTTGATGTTATTGCTATTAAAATGCTGTATATGCGCGTTAACACTCACATACACAAACAGACATAATGATTCTTGTAAATTTCTATCTAAGTAATAAACTAACAACACGATTTTCTTTCTTTTCAGGCTGGAATGCAAACTTGGAGTCATTTTAAGTCGAGAGGATCTCTGTAAGTAGCATCATAATAAATCACTTCTGTTGTATAATATACGCCCCTCTAAATATTTTTTCTTTGTTTTTATTCTTTTAACTTGTCGCTGGTGGTTCTAGATTGAGTTACGAGCACGCTTCAGAGAGAATTTAGTACGGTTGCACTGCTTCGGGGAATTTCCGAAACATCCTTTGTTTTTCCGCGCTCTGGTTAGCTGTCATCTGTTCTAGTATCCCATCATTTGTTTTGGTGTAGTGTCGCTATGCGCCGCTGAGGTGTGGTTCACCGATTCATCGCATGTGCATTATTCAATTTAAAACGAGGTTTCTAAGTAAGAGATTTTCCCTCTTATAAATTTAGGAATCTAATGGTTATTAGATTGGCTATATTCTTATTTCTTGTATCTTTTTTCGATATTTTTTCTGTTTATTGAAATGGATTGTTCTAAATATTGAACGTTTTTTTTTTCTTCTTCTTCTTGCTATGTTAGATTAAAAGTTAAAAGTATTGTATTAAATACGTAGAGTAGTTTGATAATTGATTTGTGAATTTTTAAGTTTAAAATATTATATTTCTGTTTCTTTCTCTCGAAAGTACAAAATAATGCTTTAAATGTTTCAGTGTGTTTTTTAAGTTTAAAAATATTTATTTTATTGAATGTGCAACTTTAGCTTAATATCATTAAAATGGTTGGAAGGTTAATAATATACCACCTGTTTAAAGCTTTATTTATTTTAAATATAGAACTTTAGTTAAAAAAAAAAGTTTCTCTCAAGCATTGTTTTACATCTTGACTATTAAAGCAGACCTAGAACTTTAACGGCGCTTGAAAACTGAATATGGTAAAAATAAGCCAGAAAGGGCTTGAAATTCTGAACATTCCTGTACAGGTCTCTGATTTGTACGATGCATATTTATACAGGATGTTAATGAATTACACCGAAGTAATTTCAGAGAGTGTAGACATTTCGTATATAACCAATTTAGGTTAGAAAACGCATGACCTATCTGTTCAAATTTCGAACCTATAGCTGTAAGTTTCCACAGCGTCAGTACGCCATTGGCTAATGAAGATGCCCTTCTAAAGCATAACACACGATAATGAAGGGAGGTTTCTAAACGTATTACTGTGGCGAAATGGTTATGACATTAGCTTTCGACTACCGCCACGGGTGGCCGAGGTCGTTAAGGCGCGTACTCGTGATATGGAGATCTGGGGTTCGAATCCCGCCAGGATCGTCTTCCCTGACTGAGGTTTTTTTTTCAGGTTTTCCTCAATCCTCATAAATGGCAAATGCCGGGGAGTTACCCTAAAAGTTAGGCTTGAAATGATTCCTTCTTTAAAAATAAATCATTTCCCAAAATATCATTTCATCTCATGTATCATCAGTGTCCATCGCCTGTGGTGCCTCTGTAGCAAAAACGGGCGTTAAACACTATTCATTCATTATTATGCTTTCGAGTATGAGATGGTCATTTGTTTTCGAGTTCGAGTCTCGTTCATCACTTGTTTTTTATGTCGTTTTTTAAATAGGAACTAATAATATAGCTTTTAACGTACGTTTTAAGATGGTGTTTCAATGTATGCACTTAAATATTAACATGTCAATTCAATCACAGCCCTTGTTTACAAAAGGTAAAATTGTGGGTAACCTTAATGCGTTCATTGTTGTATATTCATAGATAATCTAAATTTCATTCGTAACTCTCTAATATGCGTATCGCAGCACTTCATATTAAATTTAAAAAAAATCAACAGCATGACAAGAATTGAACCCGCGGCCTGCGGAACATAATTTTATTGTTATGTATTGCACCACACAAGCAGTTAAAGAGCTCCCTGTAGACTGGGCAACATATTTCAAGAAGGCAGTTAAATGTGTGTTATGTAAATTAAGTTGAAAATACATTCATTGTTGAGAAAGAGAATAAAACTTGAAAGAATTAAGTAATCTTCATTCATAATTCTTTAGTATGCGTGTCACAGCACTTCATATTAAATAAAAATAAATAAATAAATGGCATAACAAAACTTGAACCCGCAGCATGTGAAACATGGGCTTTTGCGTTATGTATTACGCCACAGAAACAGTTAAAGAGCTCCTTCTAGAGTAGGCTATATAATGCAAGAAATAGTTAATGGATTTTTCAGTGTCGCACTATCAAATGATTAGTTCGAGATTTGAGGGATTTTTATGGCACTAAGTCTTGAAAACGCTGATAACGGCCAGCGCAAAGTTCATATTTCTATGCTCGCAAGGCAGTTTTTAAGACATTCTAAACCAAATTTTTAACCCGCATTGGCTTTAACACCGACTTATCAGCATCTGATGCAAAAATGTTTAACACCATAAAACTACGTTATGTTAAGTTGTGGACCATACGTTGCCTATCTCAAATTGCTTAAATATGACATCTCTACACTTTATGAAATTATTTCGGTGTAGTTCATTAACATCCTGTATGGAACTAGCCTTGCTGGGTTTTTTCCCCTCCCAAAAACTGAGGTTACAGCCATCTAGCTGTTTGTTTCGTTGATTGATACGCTGAGGAATGAAGTATTTCAGAATTGGCTTAGGAAAACAACGTTGTCACGTCTCTGCAATCTCTTAAATACCGTTTAATGCAAACAGAGATCGGATGCGGGGATGAAAATATATTATTTAATCATTTATTCGTTATGTATTAATTAAAACACCCTCAGATATTCTTAATAACATAAGAAGCAGGAAATATTCATAGTTTCTGCCCAATATTTTATGTATGAAAGTAACAGTGACAACGCTAAAGAATTTCCAGTGGTAGTGTGTTGGTGTTTAGACGAAAGTGATAACATATTCACTCCGAACATGGTGGGATAAAGCGAGATATTAAGATTTGTTCCTCACTTTAGTGAGTGAGATTTTTTACTTTCTCCCCCTACATTGGATTCTCGCTACTGAACAGTAAACTAAATATATTAAGCAAAGAGAGTGGCGTAACTCACTTTCAAGGTGCATGTGTAAATAAAACAGCTGTGCATTCTGACAACAGCTTTGATAAATGTGTGTTAGTGTGTACCTGTGTTCGCTTATGCTTAAAACGTCAAAAGAATTTCGTTACAAGTGATTTCTCTACATATAAAACAAATTTATATGTAGTCAAATAATAAAGTATATATGAGTACAAATATTTAAATAAAAAAGTATCTTGTCCTAGTAGGAGAAAGTTTCAGCTTCTGAAAAACTCAAAAGTTAGCCTTTGGGGCTTGCTCTGATGTTTAGAACTCTCGTCCGCACACACCCACTTAGTTTGGCTACACCGTTACGCATAGGGATTAGCTGACCTTCATATGCCATTAACATTTCCGTCTAGTATATAGGCATACCGAAGCAAGCTGCGCCCTAACTTCAATTCCATTTCCGCCCTTTGTCATATCCGCTCTTTGTCATATCCTTGAAGGTCGCTTTCTGTTCCTTGCCTGTTTCACGGAAGACCGTTAAACAGTTAACTCTAGAGCAACATGGTCGTGTACAAAATTTATTCAATAATTTCCTTATGAGGTCCCTTCTTCCAGAACCACAATTCATGATAGTATGCACAAATTTGAATTTACTGACAAAAGCAAAACAAAAGCACGAGCTAAAAGGTACAGTATTAATAGAGATATAAGTCGTACAATGCTCAAAAACGCTCCCAAATTAGTACATGCGAGTATTTTATGATATAAAAAGAACGGTAGAAATGAAATTAAAAACTTTTCGGTAGGCAAAATAAATAATTTCAATCAGAATATGTTTAGCCGAGAGAAAACAACTCCAGCATCTTCTATAAGGTAAGGTTGATACACATTTTAAAAAGCGGAGATTAAATATACTTAAAATTTGACTTTGTTGACAGAATATTATATCGTGCATCCCATTCAGTCATCTGCCAGCGGGACCGCCCCGGGTGGCAGATGACTAGTGAGCGAGAAGTCTGGAGTTCAAATCTCACCAGGACCATCCTCCCTGTTTGAGATTTTTTCCAATCCTCATAAATGGCAAATGCCGGGAAGGTACCCTAAACTTAGGCCTGGAAATTTTCCTTCCTTAAAAAAAAAAATCCTTTCCCAATATATCATTTCATCTCATGTATCATCAGTGTCCACCGTACCGCCACGGAGGGCCGAGGCCGTTAAGGCGCGGACTCGTGAGCGGGAGGTCTGAGGTTGGAATCCCGCCAGGACCGTCCTCCCTGACTGAGTTTTTTTTTTCAGGTTTTCCTCAGTCCTCATAACTGGCAAATGCCGGGGAGGTACACTAAACTTAGGCCTGGAACGTTTCCTTCCTTAAAAAATGCTTTTCCAATATATCATTTCATGTATCACCAGTGTTCGCCGCCTGCGGTGCCTCAGTAGTTAAAACGGGCATTAAACACTATTAAAAAAATCTACCATCGTATTACGTGCATAGCCAGTAAATTATTAAGCAATAGAATTTCATCCAAGTAATAAATCTAAAGAACTTTAAGTTTCAGGTAAATTGTTTCTAACAAGTCTCAGACTCTCTGGCTACATTCTGGCCAAAATGGGAGAGCATTTCACATGTCCAAGTGGACAGTGGTAGCATTGAAAAAATGAGTGTACTAAATGTAATAAAAACTTCGCCAATATATTTTTTTTTAAATCATTCATGTATGTCTTAAATGCAAGTAATGTTCCCAAAATTGTTTAATTTAATTATAACCTGTGTACTTTAAACAGATATATAGAAATCAGCGGCAATGATGTATTTAATGAGTCAGGACTACGAAGATAAAAGGCCCCGATTAAAATTCCAGGCTGCTGTAGAAAAACAAATGCAGATTCCTAGCGTGATCCTTCACTTTGCTGCACGTTTTATCTTTGTCGCCACGGATGATATCATGTGATGGATTTAGGTCGCTCGGCGAGCGAGAACGACAAGCCATCAATTTCCGGCGTCGTTATTGTTGACATAACCAAAGGTCGCTTCATGCAAATGGATCGTAAACGCCCTCCCATTTTTTCTTAAACTATGCTTTGATGGAAGAACGGCAAGGGATGGCGTAGGTGTTGGCAGAGGAACACAATGTTGTTATTTATTAGGTTGACACACCTTTTCTCACCCGTTCGTGAAGTTAACGCGTAAAATACGTCGTTCCTGTTACTGTTGTACAAAATAAAACTATACAGCCCACTAAGATACTCCATTTTTCCAAGCAATAGAAAGGGAAATGAAACCACACCCGATATATACGCTCATTATAAATACTTCGAACTTATTACATCATTTTTATCTGCTTGTATTGCAATAATATACTACTAGGCACAAAAAATGGATCGCCTAAGAAATTTAGAGTTGTGGTAGTTATTTTAATTATTTAATTCTGTTTTCTGCAAATCAGAAGTTTTGTGAACATTTCTTTCATAAATTGTGGTCATGTTGTTGCGGATGTTAAAGCTTAACGCGTCCTGCATTCAGTTGTTACAAACAATACAAACATTACCCAGTTAACCGAGTGTTTTTGTGACATAAAGATGCCCTTTACTCGCTATGTAGTTGCATAATGTTACATCGCAAATATTCTCTCGAGGCTTAGCATGGAAGCATTCAGTTCGTTTTCGAGAGCTTGGTCACATCTGCGATAAACGACTGCAGGTTCCACGAGACTGTCACAACTGCGATTCAAACTTGAAATAGGCTCGAAAATATCCCAATGTTCGCGTGAGAGAACAGACGAAAACTACAGGAGACAGAAAGGAAGTCAACATGTTCTGACAGGGCTAAAACTCCCACAAGAACTCCAAAAAGTTCCAGCACATTGGTCGTGGCGGTACCGGCGCTAGACTGAAGATGTAGCCCGTTGAGCTTTAAAGTTCCCAGATGGAGTGAAAGACTGTGGAGGAAACAGAGGAGAGCATGCACCAGCTTATTTCTCCTGAAGAGTGCTTTGCGAGAAGATTCCATACGGTATGGCAAGACACCAACACCCAGGCTCATACTGATCCTCTGATCATCGAAAACAGATCACAAAGTTCCCAGTGAATATGCGGTCGTTGCTGCTTCATTTATTAGTGAAAACCATACTGATCCATTACTCTCCTGGACCACACAGTGTTGTATTACGGGACACAAACTTCCGACTAATCAGCACACAGTCGAGGCCTAAATCTCATTGAGTACCAGTGGGGCATGCCTAGTCAGAGAATTCTGAGTTGTAGCACTGGCTGCAAGATCTGAGGGCAAATTTGGTTGAGAAATGGAACCAAATTCATCAGGATGATTTTCGTGCATTTGTGGGCTTTCTGGAAGCAGTGGTTCTGAAAGACAAGGGAACAAGCGCTTTTAATGTTCTTTTGGTGTTTCCAAATTGTTTATTTTTATGTAAAATATGTTGCGTATTAAGTGCCATTTCACACTCATTAAAATGTACTATTTGACAATGACGATTACATAATTATACATTTTTTAAAACAATTCATGCAGAAGATAAAAATAATGTTGGTTTTCTGTTTTTAATGCCATTAATTTAATAAATTAAGAAATAAAACATTACAAAATGTACAGTAATAATTTTAGAAAAATAAGTGATTTACATTTATTTATTTCGCCTTGCCCCTTTTCGAGTTTGTCAATAAATTAACAAAAATATTGTCAAACTCAGTTTTCATACTGTTATGTACTCTAATGAAGAGATACATTCACGTTGACGTAATGTTTTTAAAGTGGAATGGAATTAATAATTCCTGAAACGAAGTGCTTTCATCAGCCCATCACTGTTTAAAGTTTAGATTTTTAATGGTCACACTATTTATAGCAAAATGTTGCTTGCAGAAGTTTCATGCATATTTTATATAATATCTACATTTTTATGATGAAAAGCGGTTCCCTGTTTGATTTCTTCAATTTTAGTGTCCGCATAAAATTTCTGGACCTTCTTTTCCCTTTGTCTCACCTCTTCTCTCTAATGTGCTCTATTACAAGTTTCATAATGCATTTCCATAATTTATATAAAAAAAAAACACTCTACTGCTGTGCAAGGATATTGACCATCCACCCTACAGCCCATATCTAGCTCACAGTGACTACTTCCTCTTCTCAAAATTCAAGAAGGACTTTCGAGGAAGGAAATTTATGTTTGACGAAGAAGTAATGGATGCTGTTTTTGGCCATTTTACAGGCAATACTTCTGATTGTTTGGGCGGGGACGATGGAAATGTTAATTCAAAGATGTGAGAAGAGTATTGCAATAAAGGGTAACTATGTTGAAAAGTGAAATATAATATTTGCCTTTATCATACCTAGAAAATCGTCAGGCCGAAAACTTATGGACCTATCTCGTAACTGCATGACTACCTATGGTCTCATACTAAAACAAGGTTTACTGAGTTTATAATGGAACAGAATGCACAGTTCTTGTGGAATATATGCTGAGTTTTAAAGCCTTGCAACATTAAAAATGATTTTTCATTCTAATAATTTTTATTCCCCCGGAATCAGTAACCACGTGCTAAAATCGTATGTTTCCTGAAGACCGTAATGTAGTGTATTTACAAAGGGAATTGGGCTACCCGTCTAGAAGGAAATTTTAATGGAAATACTTTCTATCTAGAATACTGCCGAGCAATAGGGCGGATCGTTACCTTTGGTAGATCTGTAGAAGTACGAAACGACATCATGAAGAATATTATTTCATTGTGAATATATATATTACCGCATAGGAAACTTATTTATAACAAAAATAAAATTAAATAACTATGAAAAGTTAGTGATCGACACGCTAATTACAAATTTATCAAGCCGAAATAACTGCAATATAATGATTATTAAGTTAAAAGGAGCGGTGAGTGCAATCAATAGCTTGCAATCTGTTCTATATCAAAACAAAGTTTATAGTGATAAGAAATAAAGATGTAACGTTGCATTAAACTTGTGATAGCAAACCGGGAAGGTAGTTTCTTTAAGTAATTATTAGGGAAAAGGTTTACTTTGCGCCCTATCATTTTGAACTGTCACTGCTGCTACTTGTTTCCATAACTCTGAGGATTTAACGAAGTAGAAACTTAATTATAAGAACGTTATATTGAAAGAAAAACTTGAACACGCTTGGAAATTGCTTCCCACCCACTTCAGCTTTTCCCCCTTCTTTTATTATTATTTTTTCTAACGAGAGAAGGGTGAATACGCTGTAAACTTAAGGCGCAGCTGAAGATAATAACCAGATCGCTGGGCAGCGGTAGGTAGCAGTCTTAAGAGTGCTGTTGACCAAATAAGTTTTGGAATTTCTAAATATAAAACTATGCTCTTAACTTAGTTGAAAACAAAACTTTACTGGTGCATAATCATGAATTTTAGGTTCCAGCGAATTATTAGTAGTAGTAGTGGTAGTGGTATTGTAGTGGTTTCAGAAATATTTGTGGTTAACATTCTAGTGTATATAAAACAAAAACACATTCTTTAGAAATTTTGTAGATTCATATGGCATATGAATATGGCATATTTTTTATTATTATTATTATTATTATTATTATTATTATTATTATTATTATTATTATTATTATTCATCTTTATCCTTGTAATATTAATTTGTGACCTACGATTAATTAACTTGGCGAACTTTCAATAGAACTGAAAGGATGTACCTGAATGACATAGCTAGCGATTTTTCTTATATGTTTTGTTTTTAATCACAACTTACAGGCAAGATGAATTTTCGAAATTATGTTGGAATATTAATTTAACTTCCACTGTGTTGTAATTGCATTTATTTTATTTTCAAATATTTGTGTTAAATGTGTATATGTTGAAATTCTTCATCTTGACACTTACAAGGAACGATCTCGGATTTGAACAAATAATGTACCAATATTCAGTCATAGCCAATTTAATTTACCTTTCACAGTTGCTCAATAGAATGCTCCGTTTAGTCATTCTTCGCTCACCTTCTGCTACGCCATTCGAGATTGTGTCGCATGCTTCGAAGTGGCACTTTTCTTCATACTGTACAACAGCGGGTTTTACGTAAAACTATTACCGCCATTGGTAAACAAATGACTCATATTTGAATTTTTGTGCGATTGTATTGTTCGAACCCGAGATTTTTCCTGTTAGCGAGTTATACATGACTATTAGCGCCTTTAATGAAAGCGTAACTCATTACAAAACACAGCATGTCATAAAATTATTCACGCATAATAATTGCGGAGCTTGCGTTCTACACCCAAAAATTCACCATTTTACAAAAATTAGTTAGTGAAGTTATTTTTAATTATATTTTAATTTAATTTATTTTATAATTTTACTGGATTCTGTTGATATCTGTAGTCATACTTGAACAAATTTCATAGAAAATTGACTTGTAATTAACAGTATTAAACTGCAGCTGGCGACTCAATTATAAATACATAATGTTACATTTATATAAAAGCGGGGAATATTTTTAGTTTTTCAGTGTTCTGAAATATTAGGATTTTCTAATATACTTGTTGGCTCCATAATTTTTATATTTAAAATGACACCAAAAATGACTCGCGGCAGTAAACAGTCAATGAAAAAATTGTATGCAGTTACTGGAGATTTTGTTTCCCATAGCCATAATGCGCACATTTCTTCTTCGTATACAAACACAATTTTCTAACTTAACTGTCCAAACGATTGCTGAAAGCGGCATGACTTTCTATGATAAAAAATTTAGTTGTTGTATTGTTTGAAATAAAATCGTTACTTCTTTCATAACTGGCATAATTTATTGGTATTCCGTACTCTATTATCGGGAGAAAATGCTACTGGAGGCGATAATATCTAGAAGTAATAGAACATTTAAATTTGTTTACTTTATATTTTATTTTAAAGTGCCTTAATCTTTAATTTTTAGTACTAATATTGTTTTCAGTGTGTTACAATTTTTATATATATATATGACTTGTCTTCTTGCCATAGAAGGACACCACGAGTCCGAAATATAGCGATCTCGTGTGACTTTTTATTAGTGTTTTTACTATTATAATTACTGTTAATTTGTTACATTGTTAATAGTGTTAGTTTATTTTTATTTTTATTTTTATTTTATATTATATATATAAAATTATATATATATAATTCTATATTATATACCAGCCACAGCGGCACTGTATTTTAACAACAGATTAATATATATATTTTTAACAGCAGATTAATATATATATAATATTAATGAAACATAAAAATAAAGAAACACTATTAACAATGTAATAAATTAACACTAATAATAAAAGTAGATAAAGATAAAACACAGAGAAAGAGTCACACTTGAAATTGCTATATTTCGAACTACTGCGAGTTCTTCAATGGCAAGAAGCTAGACCATAATATTTTTAGTTTTTCAGAACACTGAAAAACTAAAAATATTCCCCGCTTTTATATAAACATTTAAATAGCTTCTTGCCATTGAAGAACTCGCAGTAGTTCGAAATATAGCAATTTCAAGTGTGACTCTTTCTCTGTGTTTTATCTTTATCTACTTTTATTATTAGTGTTAATTTATATATATATATATATATATATATATATTAATCTGTTGTTAAAATACAGAGCCGCTATGGCTGGTGTATCTAAGACAGCATTTAGGTAATATAGAAGGCTTCTACCAGTAAACTAAAATATGCCATTTTCTGAAAGTCTAGCTGAGACAATGACAATAACGTACGAGGTGGTATCATAAAGTTCCAGCACTGGTTCTATTACAAAGAAAATACTTCGTTTACCTAATATTGAACACTATCGCCTCCTTGCGCAGCAATACACATCGGTCCTGCCACTTTTGGAAAGCAGTCTCAAAGTCTTTGTGAGTGTAGAACTTTCTGCAATTCTCGCTATATCTCGTCAACAGTGTTGAAACGGGAAGGGTCTTCATTTTCAAAAAAGAAAGATTGTTGATTGTTCT
This sequence comes from Metallyticus violacea, assembly GCA_030762175.1. Taxonomy (NCBI): domain Eukaryota; kingdom Metazoa; phylum Arthropoda; class Insecta; order Mantodea; family Metallyticidae; genus Metallyticus; species Metallyticus violacea. The sequence goes on along the minus strand of CM060832.1, from coordinate 82,709,582 downwards.
ACGATCATCATTAAAAAGTTCCCGGATTTTTTCAACTTCCAGGGACGTTCTTCCACTTTTCAAGCGCCCGTACCACTGGAAACATTGCGTACGCCTCATTGCATCATTGCCATAAGCTTCCCGAAGCAGTTTCCTGTCTCTGTGGGCTGATTTCCTTAATTTAACTGAAATTTCACTTTGTTCCAATTTGCTGTCCATGATTAAATCGCAGGCTAGTGCACGCACGTGATGACAGAAATGCCGATTGCACTGCACTTACCCGTACATCCTGAGCCGCTTGTGCATCTCTTTTCACGAACGACAGCGAGGGCAGCAGAGAAAACCGTGGAATAAACTGCATCTGTTGTATTGTGACTTCAACAGTCCTAATGCATAGAAACAAGCAATGGAGTACAAAAAAAATTAATTTTTTGGAATGCATGTTAATAGTTAAACACATTCAATATACGGCAAAATTAAATGGGAAACTATAATCTAGCAATGTAAAACGCAAAGAAAATAATTGATAAGGGAAAAGGCACACCTCCTAACAGTATAAATTGTGGATTTTTTTAACTTAACCTAACATAACCTAACCAAAATTTGCAACCTATGCATTAGCAGTATTAAATTTGCAATTTTTTTTAAACCGTATCTAAATTTGCAACATACGTGAAATAAAAATAAAATTGCAACCTATGTGTAGTCCTGCCTAAAAAGGTAACATTTATTTATTATAGTAAGAAAAGTGGATACAAATTATGAAAATTAAAAAAAAAAAAAAAATTAGCCCATGCGAAAAGCGAGCCCACGGGCACGACACTTTAACCAACTGAGCCGCAAGACCGACATGAACAATTTGGTAATTATCCCCTACATTAGATTACCAGTTAGGCTCGGTATTCTCCGCTGCCGTTCGTGAAAGGAAGCGTGATTAGTGCACAACAAGCGGTTCAGGATGTACAGAGTTTGCACTACTCCCAATGTAAATACAGCGATATCGCTTGGCACACTGCTAGGCATTGGCAAGGCTACAGATCCCTAGCGCTGCGCGCGCTACAGATCCAAGTCCGAGAACTTTTTGATATTACACGGTGTACAAGTTACTATTGCCCTTGGGTGATAGTATTGCATTAAGAAATGTCTGTTTTACTTACTCTATGTAAGAGTAGTAACACTTAAGTAACCTGCTGTTACTCGGCAGCATTATTAAATAAAATAGATCAGAATTGAAAAACTATATTGTGCATCTATTTTTTCTGTGCTTTTAGCAGCTGATTGATTTTGTCGGTCAGAATCCGAGCCTTCATCAATTGGCTCGCTCAAATGCTGCTACTGTCGACTTTCAGCATAAAAAAGAGGGGGAAAAAAAAGAAATAATTAAAAATAAAGATACATCTAAAAAATTAAGAACACAAGATCAATCGCAGCATTTACAAATGCACGGAAGAGCTATATTATCTCCCCCCCCCTCTTACTTTTTCCTCACTTTAAAAAATAGTGTGCATGCCTAAAATACGCTTATCTTTTTCAAATTATGTTACTATAAGTATTCCTGATTACCCCAAGATGGTCGCTGTATCATGTAAACAAACTTTTATTACAGGTTGCAGCTCAGTTTCCTAAACTGCCCCAGAATTAAAAAAATGTAGGGTTAGGTCTTGGGATCGAGGAAGTCGTAGCCCTTTCCTAATTTGTACTATCAGTATTGCTACTACTGTTTCTGTCTTTACCTGGTTTATGAGACGCAATTACTGTGTTAACTGACCGAAACTGAAACACCTCCTTCTTTAATGGATGCTTTCGATAGCCAGAATCATTCCTCTGCGTAAAGCCAGGATGAGGCAAATGCATGATACGAGTGGCTATTGTGTACAAACTCTAGCCTGTTTTGTTTCTATTACAATATTAAACAATTTACTGTAGCTTCATCCTCGTTTCCTTTCATCTCCAGATGTGTTCGTCATTGGAGTATCCACATTGTCTATTGTACACTAATTTGTTTTTCCAAAAATTGTTCAGTAATTGTTTTATCTCTGATTTGGAATACACTAACCAAATTCTAAGATTTTGAATATCCTACTTGACCTTAACAGTACTGTCATTAAAGAAAAGGGCACATGTTGTCAACCACTGTTTGATTGAGTTAAGGAAAATCATTAAAACTTCATATCTATAAAATAACATAGGAATGAGTCTGCCTCCATGGTCTAGTGATAGTTTTGCGACTACTAGTCCGTAGATTCTGAGTTCGATTCCCGGTCAGGTCAAGTTGTCTATGTAAGATTTTTTCGTGTATTTTCTATACCCTAAAACGGTGAGTGCCAAAGAGCTTTAAGGCGCCAAAGACTTCAAGCTCGTTTGCGCTTTCATTAATTCATTTCATTCTATGACCTCATGTCCAATCTACAGATGTCGCGAGAAGGCAAATGCAGTCAAAGAAATAATAAATAAAAAACAAAACTTGGGAATGGATTATAAAATGCAATGTTTAATGTTAAAATTTTTAGACTTCCGCAACAAATGCAAACTTTTCAGTGAGTTAAATTCCCATAAGTTCATTTATTGCCGTTAACTTTTTCTATAGGGTGATTCATAAAGTGTAATATGATTTTTAACTGTTCTCATTTCTTTTTGATGGCAACTACTTTCTAAATATAAAGTATCTCTGAGAAAATTGCTTGCTTTCATTAACAGTCGTAAGTTCATGTGCTCTACATTAAAAAAAATAACTTTAAATTATGTCGGTCCTAGTGGTGTAGTGGCAACCATACTGGCCTTCTAAACCCAAAGTTGCGAGTTCAAACCCGGCCAGGTTTTTTTCGGGCGTAAATATCCTAAGTATGGTTTCCTTCGGAAGGGAAGTAAAGCCGCGGGTCCCGTGTCGTTTACGGCACGAAAAGGAACCTCAAGCCTGAAAGAAGAGGCCTCTGAGCAAAATTTGTCGGCCGTTTCACGCCCTGAATTGATGACCTTTGATGTTAAAGAGCGTCGGTAAATAAATCAAATCAAACAACTTTCAATTATGGTTTTCAACTCCACCTTATGCTTTCTCCCATGACTCTTGTGATATACAGAACAAAATCAAAACCAGCGTTTTAAGATGAATGCCCTTTAGCAGAAAATAAGACATGCATAAGATGTAAATGCGCCAATATACTCATATGAACTGCATATTGTAACCACCATTGCATTCTGACAAAACTGAACATATTTATGCTGAGGAACAAATTTTCATGTCAGCTCATGTGAAATCGCTTGCATTTACACCATAATTATCTAGTATTGAAATGTTTATAAGGTCTACTTGTCGCCAGGTAAGTAATTCTCTATTACTGCAAGCAAATTCGTCATTTGATTAACAAAGTACTTTTTTAGAAAAAGACTTACACCCTAGCCCTATTATTTTTCCGCTCCTTAACTGATACGCACAAGATTTATAGCAGTTGAGTTTAAAATAAGTTGATCTTTTTTTCCTTATCATCTCTGCCATTGTGTACATATTACAACCCCCGTATAATTGCGTAATTGCAGAACGTCCGGTACTAGCAAATTGTTCCAACAGTCTATTTTCTTTTATCTCTGCTCGGTTATTTGCGTATCTCTATCTTCGCGTTATTTCGCTATTGTAGCTTGCTTCCGTTTGTCACTTTATACCGCAGGAAATTCTTTCATCGGCACTAATATTATTATGTTGCTGGAATACAAAATGTTTTTTTACCGTTTAGACGCAGGCAACAGGGAGCAAGAAGAATTATGGGCGGTAATTATCTTAAGAGAGACTGTAGCCAGGAAATCCCCAATCTCGCTGCCATGGGGCACATGTAAGGAAACGAGATCGTGTATTAAAATAAGCAACGCCCAGTTTTTCTGCAGACTCCAGACTTGGGAATCTCTTGCTGTAAGGCAGTAATTCTGTCATCTATACGGCACTCCCTTTTATCCTAGAGCCAAAAAAGGATTTGACTCTTTGTGTCTGCCAGCTTACATATACGGTAGCGGACAAACTGTATGCAAAGAAAATACACATAGAGTATGTAAGCTCTTCAACACATTAAAGCAATACCACTCTGAGCAGGCGAACGCCGGCTACAGCTATGCGACAAATAAAATAACTGTTTAGTATTTATCAACCATAGGCAGTGAAGAACTGCTTAGAAATGTACAAATCGAGTGCATTGATACTATAATTAATATTTGCTTTCAACAACAAACTACGTTACAACAATTTCACTTCCAACTTCCATTATGGTGTAATGCCATCTTAATATCGACCAATGAAACGAAACAAATTTTGAATTTGGACCAAATACAATCACTATATACAGAGAGTGCCAAAAAATGTATACACATTTCAAGCAAAGAAAATACTGTGTTAATAAAACTGAATTCACACAAATAGAAAATGATGAGCACTAATCATCTTATACTTTTACTGTTACAACAGTTCCTCAAAATGCTCATCATCGGCGTCGATAAACTTCTGAGTACATTGAACTACTGATTGAGTAACGTTTGCGAAAGTGTCCTTAGCGATTGCAGCACAAGCCGTTTCAAATTCTTCCCGAAGTGCTGCCAGTGTAACTGTTTTTCTACGGTATACAATACCATGAGTCTCACATTTGTCTCGAATGCGTGCAATTGTTACTCGCGTTGGCAGTTCTGTTCTGTACATATCTCCATTGCCTTTGAACTTCAACAACACTCTCGGTTTTCCAATACCACTTCAAAATTGCTTTCCGTTGTTCAAACGATAATCTTGGCTCTATTTTGTTGTGACAACGCTAGCATACGTAATGTGAGTCAAATCTGTTTACAGAACATCGTACGATAATCTTGGCTTCATTTGTTCATTGTTGATTTACCTGTTACGTAACAATGCTATCGTAATGTATTTGAGTCATGTCTATTTACAGAACATCATACTACACATTACTGTGTTTTTCGGTTCAACTTTGAAATATATTAAATAGATATTTACTGTGAAAGTGTGTATACATTTTTGGCACCTTCGGTATACATTTCCTGAACACACATCACTGACCACTTTTCTGTATTTTCAGCAAATGTAAATTTAACTAACTTAATGTGTTTTCACTCAAGCACTTATTTTTGGGTATTCAGCCAAACAGTCTGAAATCATTTTATAAATTGTGTAACAATATCTGCCTAAGCACCATAAATCTTAACAAACACGCTCAGAATGGTAAAATGTTTTCTCTTTTTTACCGTTGATATTAGTAAATCTAATGGTAGCGACTATAATAATCGACTTTAATCTATTTCAGTCCCACTGTTTCTGAATAAGTACGTATTCATTAGTAAGTATATTATTTTATACAATTGTATAACATTGTATAAAACTGTGAGTGAATTTCAAAAATATATATTACTTTTATTCTTGTCCTATTCATGAAATAATCCCAAACCCGTATTTGGCTCTTCTCTATTGGCATTACTGACAATCGACATTCGTCTAGAGAGTTTGAAAAGCTTAAGTATTCATAACACAAATATACAAGTACTACATTATTGTAAGCCAAGTTCACATGAATTATATTTAAATTCTTATTTTATTTATGAAATAGTTCAAGTAAATATCACTCTAGGATCTGAGCTTTCCCCTCACTACGTTCGTGAATTTATCGGCATTCTCAGACTCTTTTGTGATAATTAAACTATAAGCTCTTTCTAATAGATAAAGAATCAACTAGAAAACGTATGCGACTTTGGCAGTAGAAAGTTGTTAAATACGAGGCTTGTCCTAAAAACTCTCAGTCTCACGATAGGTGGTCATGTAATTGACAGCGTAATTGCTTTTTACGTTGGTGCATTGCCTTAAGTTTTCAATTGGAATATCAAGTCATTTGTTTTCAAATGCGTTATTTATTACAACTTCCTGAAGTAGACATGTTGTGGGTTTTGCATAATTGAGTATTGTACAGTGAAAAAGTTGTTTGTATTAGATGGTTCAAACCCAAAGGAAAGTTATATTAAATTTATGTAGACGTTTATGGAAATTGTTCTCCTTCATTTTCAACGATTAAAAAATGGGATGCTAAGTATAAACATAGCCTTACCAGTCATGTAAAATAATTCAAAAAGTTCAATATCAGAATTCATTGATGTGTTATTAGAAGACTGACGAGTTAAAGTGCGCGACATTTGAGATATTTCAGTGCGGTTTTTTAAGTTATGGGCCGTCTGAGCTCGGCTGCTTACTGGAGAAGTGCAGCCTCCGCAACCGGAAAAACAAGAGAGAGTAAAATGATGCTGTATTTAAAACTGATAAGAATAAGTCTTGCCTTGTGTTATAAGAGATGTTGGAAACGATTCCCCTTAGCGCCAATATATCTGCGTAACAAATGCTTACTCTACTTTTTCTTCCGTAAGAACGTGGCGTCACATTTGTTGTCATTGACAGATCTTGTATCTCCTAACATGTTTAACAAGTTGGCGAACACAACTGTTCCACTTGGAACATTATTACCAGAACATTTTCTTGCCCATCGCCTTACATTTCTTTGCAAAAATCCATTTTCACATATGTATCGTTCTTCAAGACAACATTTAAGTAGTGCATAACTAACGGCACACAATGAAAGCACCGAGTAACACGCGAACGCAGCCTTCTTCAAACCAACTACAAGCTACTACAAGCACATGCATTATACGACTGGTGTCTCCAGTATACAGCCCCTTTCTGCTGGCCCGTAACTCAAATACCGCTCTGTTATTTGAGAAGAATTGCACATGAAAAAGCTTTCAACAAAATGGGTGGCGTACTTGCAGCATATAGCAATGATGTTTGCAAATTTTTAACAGCAACATAATGGTTTTTGTTCATCGACTTAGAGTTGCAAATGAGAATTGGGTCCACCATCAAGGCCCAAATCGAAACAGCTCTCAAGACAGAGGACCAAAGTCCGTTGTTCAAGAGGTTGGCATCAGTCATTTGGGGATGTTATAGCGAATTTTACTGAAATAATTAGCGAATATTGCAATTCTAATTTTTGAAAGCAGCTAGATGAAAAAAATAATGCTAAAAGACTGTTTTCCTCAAGACAGTGCACCAGCTCACATGAGAAAATTGAGCGATATGAAGTATGAATTCTTGGGGCAATTTCCCAGATGGTTACCCCTCTGAATTTCATCTAGCTCAAACCCTTATTCAGTAGTCAGATCAAGAGGCGATTGCAGGACTTCCGGAAAAGTACTTCAAAAGCGGGATAATGGCATTGGACAATATCTGGAGTAACTGTATTGGCCTTAGGAGAGATTATATTGAAAAATAGAAATAATATTCTTGTTAAACTCGTTCTTTAATTGACCCAAATGACGCTTGTGTTTATATCCCGTACTTGTAGTTTCTGCGGTGTGTGATAAACAAGCTTTAGTGCACTTCTTTTACTGTCTGTCAGAGGTCTGCGCAGGGTGAACATGATATGCTATCATCACCGTTTAGTTACTAAACAAAACTTCAGTCATGGTGTAGTGGTAGCTTTTGCAACCGGCTCCTTGTTGTCTATACCGGGACGTATATTCCAAATTTTATCATTTATTAAAATTACTTCATTATACATAATACATTTTTCAAATCATAACCTATAAAAATATAGTATAACATAATAATAAACTAAATAGAACGTAGAATCAAACGATTCTTTAAGTAATTTAATAATTTACAAGCTACTAGGAACCATTAGTTACCATTAACTGGTAACCAGCTAAGTACAAGAACCAAATTGACCCTCGTAAACCAAACGGTCAGGGTGCATATAACCAGCACCTACCTTACCCAGCTATCTAAGAGAATTTAATTCCTATTTTACTTTCAGTTCCACGTTCTGTATTCACTTCTCATTTAAATTATTATTTCTCTTTGGTTTTAATGTGCGTTTGTGTGTTCTTAAACTTACAATATTGGTCTCTACCTTTGGTCTCTACCTTTCCTAACTTAGTTCACTTAATATATTGAGTATTCACTTCAAGTATGTTTCTACTCTCGCTATTCTGTCACTGCTACTATTTGTACATGTAATTCTTACTCGCTACTCTTCAATTTACTATTTTTTCACTGCTTTCCTAGTTTATGTAATTTATCTGTTATTTCATTACTATTTATCACTCAAATTACACGCTCATCAAACACGTAAACACTTTTACTATCACCTTTTAATTACCACCATTTCCTTCTTCTTGTAACGCTTATACCCGTGATCCTTACCTCCGCTCCACCTTCATTATCTCCTCCTTCTGCAGTATGTTGTTTACTATAATAACCAACATGTCTATTCTCAGTCTTTATTTTCTTTTTCATTAGTTGAATGGTTGAGTAGTTGTCGGTGTTGTGTTAATGATATGTTTGTGATCGATTATCATTCCCTTCTATCTTTACTCTTCATTCCGTCTTCTTCCGTATCTACTTTTTGTTCTTTTCTTCTCCGCCTTACTCTCTACCCTTTGCTTTTGCAACTACTAATCTGAAAGTTATGGGTTCGAATCCCGGTCAGGTCAAACTGTCTGGATGAGATTTTTTCAATTCCAGATAGATTTAAGGCTCCAAGGACTCCGGGCTCATTTGCGCCATCATTAATTCATTCATCCCTAGAGATTTACTCGTACACCTACTCAATCCAAAATCTACAGACGTCGCCAGAAAACCAGTGCTGTCAAAGTAACAATAAATAAAGCATTAACAAAAAGCATATCGGGTGGCTTCGCCATTGTTATTTCAACATAATCTGTGATTCCAGCTTTGCTAGTAGGAGTCATAGTGCCACGCGTTTGTTCATAATAACCTCACAAAATGAATGGCTGCAATAGAAAACCGCGCCATATGCGAAGTGTATGGTGTGATAAGATTTCTTCGTGCAAAGCATCTGTAAGCAAGACATTCATCGTGAATCGTGTGCTGTGTAGGCATTGTGAGTGAAAGTTTTGTGCTTCTGTGGGTCCGATTTGTAAAAACAAACATTTATGATGAACCGAGGAAAGCTACTCCTTCTCTAATTAGTGATTGATGATCTTGCCAAAAAAGTGACAAAAAACATGTTCATGAGAACTCTTGATTCACGATCTCAGAACTTTCTGAACAATTTCCGCAATTTTCTTGGACTGTTTTGTATGAGGTTGTCACCAAAACACTAGACTACCGGAAATTCTGTGTTTCGATGGGTACAAAATTTTCTAACGGGAATAATAAATAAAAAAACCGAATGGGCTCTTTCTTTAATGGTAAAACATGGAACGAGAAGCATTTTTTAACAGATGATTGGCGACGAGACTTGGGTGGCCTATGTATACGCTGACATAAAACACTCTATGGTATGGTTCTCCAAACAAGCCGAAAGAAGCTCAAGGCCACCGTGTTATGGGATGCTATGGGAATCTTGCTTGTCGAATTCAGTGAACGTGGTACAACAATCACTTCTGAAAGGTACTATGAAACTTTGAAAAACTGAAAAGAGCCATCCAAAACTAACGTCGCGGTCTGCTAAGGTCTGGCGTGGTATTGTTGCATGATAACACTCGCCCTCACCATGCTCCGCGAACACAAAACCTTTTGAGATAATTCAAAGGGAACGTTTTATGTCATCCCCCATACAGCCCCGACTTGGCTCCATTTAATTTCCATCTGTTCACACATATGAATAAGTGACTTGGGGCCCAGCACGGATGACAATGGAAATTTTCAAAATTTGGACAGGTTCGCCACACTCAGGAGGCCAAGTACAATGGATTTTCAAATTGGTAAAACGCTATACAATTGCTTGAATTTAATTGGCGACTGTAGTGAAAAATAGTGAAAAGCTATAGTTTTCAGATGCTTGTAAAGTATTTGTAAATATGTGAGTTTTTTTATAGCCAATCAGCGGTTAGTTTCTGAACGGCACTCGAAATTTAATATATTACAAAGAGGTTGTATAAACAAATCAGTGAAAACACTGCCAAATGTTCCGGGATAGATGTTAAATGTTGCTGGATCAGTTAGTAATAAATAATAAAACATAACGTTTTTAAATAACATATTCTCTTCCACTAGTGGTATCAGGGCATCATAATTTTGTCCAAAGGTTACTCATATCATCTGTTCACGTAGCCTTTTCAAGCTTTCAGATGATGTGTTTTGTACTTTTATTATTGAAATGAACAATATCACACCGGTCTTAATGCAGTACGCAGTACGAGCTACAACATACAGCTGTACCAAAGCTGCATACAGCTTTTTTACAAACTCTCAAAACAAATAAAATAAAATAAAATATCAAATGTATGTAATGAAATGTAACGCTTTATTGGCTTCTAAGTAGATTACAAAATTATGAGTGCCTATAGCTTGCGTCCATAGCAGATCCCAGCAAATGAATTAACACACACACACACACACACAAAAAAAAACAGTCACAAAACACAATTAATATAACAAAAAATATATTTCATAATTATATGCTAGTACTACAATGTTTTCATTTGTCTTAACTCTTCCACGCTTTTATTTGTTTGTTAATTTGTTTTTCTACTAACAAGACTCGGCTTCTTTTAACTTTAAACCAATATTCACTTAATTTTCTAATGTGATCATTCTCCTTTTTTTTTTTTTTTTTTTTTTTTTTTTTTTTTTTTTTTTTCCCAACATCCTAATTTGAGCCAAGCTATTCTTTCCATTTCCTCTTTGTTGCACTTATTGTTTCGTTCTCTTCCAAAAGTTATCTTCATTTCCTTATGGAAAATGAGTGAACTTTTCTTATTTATTGTACCCTGCATACCCTGTCTATCCATATATAATCTAATTTGCTTCCAAAATCTCTTCCTTGGGTATTCTCTCTTCCATGCATCGCCCTTCCCATTATTTTCTAATTGATCCTTTATCTTAATAACCCAGCTGTTATTATTTTCTTGATATTTCACACATTGCTTTAAAACGTGTGCTTCATTCAACCGTAAAATAATATTTTAATACTGGCTACATCACCAAAACTTTCAGACTAAAATTTCCTCTTTCTAGTACAGTCCCCCCCCCCCCAGGTGTCAAATTTGTGCTATAATTCTAAAATTACAAACTTTAAATTATATCTATACTGTTGTATTTGCTTATATTTATTTTGGGCACCACTTGTATAGTTATAATATCCAAATGGTAAGTTGCTAAATTTGTCTACTGCATTGTGGTTACCCTACTATTTAAGCTCTCAATTCCATTTGATTTGATTTATTATATGAATTGTACATTTGATTATATGCCCTCTAGACACAAGCCAAATTAATATTATGCTCTTATTTGTCTCCTTAAATCAAGTGTATAAATTATTTTTGATAGAATTAATTATGCTACCGATTACTGCTTCTAGAAAAAAAAAATGAAAGTTTGGAGACAAGATTATTTTCGGCGCTGTGGAAGTTTGCGCAGGCGAAATATTTAACAGCATAACGTTTGTAAAGTTTGTGCCTGGTGTACCTAAGTTATCTAGGTAAGGTACCGACTGGCCTGTATATTACAGCTGGGTAAGTGTTTACCCAACGTGAGATAAAAAGCAATGTGTATGCACCTTAATCCTTTTGTGTGTCACAGATGATGGCGACGCGCGGGGTCCTAGCTGCATCCTAGTTTCATTACCCGGTTACACCAGCCTGTGAGTATACTACCATTTTATCAGCAGTGCAGCGATTAGGGAAATAAAATATTTGACTCGTTTTCCTCCATTTTAAATATAAACATGCTGATCCAGTTCACTGTTCCTGCAATGCTTTGTTGCACAAGTTAAATTGCAATAAATGCCCAACATGTGGAAAGCATTGTAATAAATTTAAAGTAATGCCATAAAAGTGCAAGATAGAGGAATAGCTGTTTGCGACACGATGTCGTATCATGAATAAGGTTATGTCCACTCCTTAGTGGTGCGTATTTTTTAATGTGCAAAACTACAATATACAGGTCTGATATTTTTCCTCGGAAATAATAACCATTTAAATATTTTGTATTTGTTCAATATTTAAGTGTAATTCTCATGCATTTTTTTGTGAATCACATGTTCATTAGAAACAAAAAATTGTGAAAACGCTCTCAAAAGGAGCTAAATTACATTTTTAAAAGAGAATGAAGCAAGGAAAAAAATTTTTTCTTGGAATGTTGTAAGAAACGGCATAAACTAAGATGCTGGACTGAAATATGTAATTGAAATAAGAAAGAGCGCCATAAGTTCTACTTTAATTGCACTTAACCTCAAACTTTCGTTGCAATCAAATTCTGAATTCTTTCTTTATAACACGCTTTTTCATTGTGATTACTTTAGCTATTAATGAATCACATATTTAGATTAATTGATTCCCTAAATTAAATAAAATTGCACTAGTAGTTACTAGTTGTAGTTATCAATATTGGTATATTTGTAGAGAAAACTATACATGTTACAAGAGCGTGTCTAACAGTAATACTTCTGTAGAACAAAACAATGAAAAGTCTATTGTAAAGTACAAGTATAAGAGAAACCCTTGTGGAACACAATTCTACTAATAGCTACTAGGATTTTTATGGTTTTGTCGCCCGTTTCATGGAGCTGATATCAAGTTCTCGCAATTTCAAGTACTATTACAATGAAAGTAAGCGGGTGCCTCATGGATGGAGATATAAACTTGTAAGCATACAAGGCACCTGTAATCAACGAATTGCAGGCATGTGATTCTTATATTTAGGTAAATTTCTGTAATTGGAATGTTACGGAACGTTCATGATAGCTTAATATTCTTTATTGAGGAAGCATGTTTCCATTTATGTGGACATGTTTCGACACAAAATAACAGTACTGAAGTACAGGAAAGGACGATTTTATACACGAAAGCCCCTTGCATGATAAGAAAACCAGTTTGTAACCATACAAAGAATACCATAGATGCGGAACGATACAGAAATGATGTACTAACGGGATGTGATTTTTATTTATGGAGGAAATATAAAAATAAAATTTACGGAATAAATACCATTAAAAGAACTAAAAGTAAATATCAGGCGAAATTTTTACTGCAGTTAGGAAGATGAACCGATACATGTGAATAACAATTTATTAAAAATACGTCAGAAATGTAGTGAGACAACAATCCCGTCATAATGTAATTGCTTATTTATATTATAATTGCGTCTGCTTCACCAGAAGTTACAGCTCTGACTTAGGACCTGCCAGATGCCGCTGAACCATGAAACACTTGTACAAATTACAAATTTTGTGGAATAAAAGCTTGTGGATTTGTTTTATTTACGGACGCTCTTTAATATCTCAGGTCATCAGCGTCCCATTCAATTCAGGGCGTGAAACGGCCGACAGATTTTGCTCAGAGGCCTCTTCCTTCAGGCGTGAGGTTCTTTTTCGTGCCGTAAATGTACGACACGCGACCCAGGGCTTTACTTCCCTTCCGAAGGAAGCCTTACTTAGGGTTTTTACGCCTGAAAAAAACCCATCGATCCTGCCCGGGTTCGAACCCGCGATATTGGATTTAGAAGGCAAGTATGGTTACCGCTACACCACCAGGGCCGACGGAATAAGATACTGGCAGTTAAGCACGCCTTACACACCTATCTGTTATTTGATTCAAAATAATAACATAGCGTGTATATCGCGAGTTAGAAGAATAATCGCTGGATGCTGTACGCTAATGCTACTTCAAGGTGTTATTTATTACTGCATGAGCCGACATTATCGAGTTGCAGACGGCGGCTGTGAACAAAAAAGCCTGTGATTTTTATGCAATTGATGGCAGCTCAAGCTTCCTTGCTTCAGGGCACTGCCCTGTTATTTTAATAATCTTTCCATAATGATACGTCATAAAGTTCTACAGATTTCACGGTTGTCACCAAAATATTTTCATAATGAATTTTTGTTTTAATAGATGTAACATTATAAAATACGAGATCTGTTCAATAAAGAATGATCAGAATAATTTTGACAATATATATTTACTCGTGCTCATAATTTTGATGATTTTACTCAAATTAGACCCAGTTGGGTGCAAAATACATGTCGTAGCATTTCTGCTAGTATTCAAAGGCATACTGAAAAACATTTTTGATAGGTGAGATGCCTCTCACGAATGCGTTTCTTCAATTGGGGAAAAGTAATCGCCAGGCAAAATCTGGACCATACGGAGGATGTGGTACACACTTCACATTGATTTTTGTGAGATATTCAGCTACAACATTTGCGATGTGGATCATGCATTATCGTGGTGCAGCTCCCAGCTTGTTACGCGTAAATGTGGCCTTTTGCCTGTGATAAGACTTGCAGAGTTTTCAGGACATCTCTGCAGTATTGCCCAGCTACAGTTGAGTGGGCAGGTACAACATGCTGGTAAACATTCCTTGAATATCGAAAAATGAGATGACCATAACTTTCCAGGCAGAAGCATCCACTGTTGATTTTTTGTTGTTGGTGATGTACAGAGCTTTGCTGTATGCTCTCAGGATCGAAATTATGTAGCCAAGTTTCTCAGCGGTGATTAACTATGACAGAAACATCATCTTCAACTGCATGCAAACATGTTCGGAAATCAGCAATCTTGGAACTCACCGTGTACAAACACGTTTCATGCTCAACCTTTTAGTTACCTGCTGTGGGATGGCACCCAGTGAAATTTTTAGAATTTCTGAAAGCGTTCTTAATAGCGTACTCTCTCACAATGACAGCAGCAGTATAAACGAATTATTCTGTTAAGAGCATAAACTGAAACGCCGCGCTGGGTACACCTTTCTTTTTAAATTGATTACTTCTCCTCTTTAAACATTTTAAACCATTCCCGTGTTGTGCTGTAGAGAAGAATAAAATCTCCATAGCCCTCCTGTAACATTACATAGGCCTCAGCTGAAGATTTGTTGAAACGAAAGCAGAATTTCAGAGCAGCATATTGTTCGTCGTGGTTTATCTCTATTTTGCTGTAGACAGAACTAAATATTTCTCAAATTGCCCAGCTCTTACATGCTGGACAACATTGAAACTAATGGCACCTGTAGGTGCGTCACATATTAAAGTAACAAAATATTGTAATGCCAAATTTCAGTGCAAGAAATTGTGTATGTAAAAATATTATGTTCATTCTTTTATGAATAACCCTCGTATTAAAAAAAATGAAGTATCTCATTTTATACACAAGCTTTCAGCTTTTCATTTGAATGAATGCTACACTTTGTACGTTTTATTCTTGTTAAATTACTTTTTAGGGGAGAAAAAAGACAAAGAATATATGAATCCTGAGGTTTTAGATTATTTCATATTTTCTTTTTAAAAATGTAATTAAAATGTCGAATAAATGAAGAGAAACCATTCTGCTTTTTTTTAGATCATACAAAGTTATGCTCTTTAAGGATTTTATTCCTATAAAAGCAGAGCGCTTTCAAAAGTAACTAAATGTGCACTTTCCCACGCAAGTGTACCGGGTGTTAATGAACTACAGTACAATAATTACTGAGATTGTACAGCTGTTTTTGACAATAAATTATAGATGGGAAGTTTAAAGTTCAGAAATAACGGATTTATACGGTGATAAAATGTTCCAATTACATGCTGATATATTATTATTACTATTAAATCATAATGTTGCCTTAAAACGTCTTCAAACTGATTAGCGAGTGAGGAAATCCTGATTTTCAATAGGGGGAAATTTCAACTGACTCTGTGGTTCAATGAATAAGACACAACACATAGTGTCATCCTGCGAAGTAGGTTTATTTGTTCCTTTATTTTATTGTTTCTTTCATTTCATGCTTATACATAAAACGGAGAAAATAATCAACGGTTATCGTATTCTATAAAAACGAACCACTTTTACTTGACGTCAGTGTCATTCCGGCTGCATGAAATCGACGGACTCCTCAGCTTCCGTCCGTTATTATGTGCTATCATTTCGAATGCAAGCTTATTTTGTAAGTGGTTAACAGAAACTTGACGCCGCAACTGTGACACATCACAGTTCTCTCTCTCAAATTGCTTGTCTAAGACTCTTCTACAATTTCTGTGTTTATTGCGATGCAAGTCATTAACACCCGGTATAAACGTACACATGTACCGCTAAAAAGGATTAAGCAGCCTGTGTTTAAATATGATCTTAGTCGAGGTAAGCAGCATAGCAGGCAGAGGCGGCCCTGGTGATCTAGTGGTAAACACACGCTTGCCTCCTAAACCCAAAATCGGAGGTTCAATCCCGGACAGGATCGATGGATTTTTTTTTTCGGGCGTAAAAATCTTAAGTATGGAATAAGCCCCAAGTGTTTGAAATGTTTTTGCAATATTCTTCCCATTGTCACATATATAGCGTATGTCTTGTTGGTATCTAAGCAAAAATTGTTATAAAATTTCGGTCAAAGTAGGGTAATAAGTTCAAAATAATGAGTACATCTGTGGCAAGTTATGGCTTTAGATTTTTTCGCCATTGCTTCGGACTCGATCGAATGTACAAAACAGCTCCTTTTACGCGCAAACTCAATGCGCATCGTTGTACGTACAAAATTGACATAAGTTATTTCTTCCTATATTTTTTTCTAATTGATTGTCATCATAATCATTAATAAATCCCCCAAGGTTCTTCGGCTCATTGTTTTAAAGCCACTTATCAATCTTTAAATTATTGAAATTTTTGCGTAAGCACTGATTATCGATATAGCTCTTTTGAGAATTTTCAATAAAGTTGATATTGTGTTTTTATTCTGTATATTTCTACTGCTTTTGGCGCACATTTTTTTTTTTTTTTTGCGTATAGCAACTGTTGATTTCAAAGTATACTTCTCTGTTGCTTTTTTTTTAAATACCATATAGCCAAATACTTTGTTCACTATTTGATAGTTTGAGGTTGATGCTGCAAAAGCATTTGAATGAACTGAAAATTCATAAAAATAAAATCCAAATATGCTTGCCCCAATGCTTCAGATACCGCGATCTCCAAAATTGTAAGAATGAACTATGTATTCAAGCTGAAAGTGCACACTGAAAATGTGAATGCAGATGCCAATGAATCACAAGAGAGTGCATGTATTTTATTTGAAAATACGCACAGGTCTAGCAGAGTTACAACACAACATTAACCGTGTGGCGATTGTAAACAGATCATATCCTATTAAATATTAGGAATTTGGAGTGTCAGGCCTCATTCACAATGAAAATTAAACGTAATGTAAACTTAAACGTAAAAGCGGATGCTATGTGTTGTAATGGAACCATTCACAATAAATCACGTAAACATAAAAGTAAACGTACAATTAGACGTAAACTTAGAAGCTTGCAAGGTCCAAGGTTTTTTATTTACGTTTAACTGAAACTAGAGAAATCAGCCAATCAGAACACAGCTGCTCTGTTTTTAGAGCTCTGAGGCAGAGACAGCTGAAGATCAGTGGCTCCGCAGACAAAATGGCGCCAATGAACGAAAGATTAATTGTATTATAAGAAAGCTATTCTTGCTAATATCACTCCAAGCAAATTAGTTACTGCATTTGCACATGCTTTTGCTTTACCGCCGTCTGCTCAGAAGCAGCCATTTTCAATCAGTTGTTAGTTGATCTTCACCTGCTCTTTTTATTATTATTATTATTATTATTATACTATTGGTTATTTGTTTATTTTTGCTAATAATTAGTAGTAGTAGCAAATTACAAAGTAATCGCCTGTGGTGGTTTAACTGTAATTTGAAACAAAGTCATGTAATCGATTACGCCCAACTCTGCCTGTCAGTCGTTTATCAACAATAAACATAATAATGGAATGAGTAAGAGAGATGGTGTGCACCCCATACCTGAGCGGTGTCTACTTCGCGTGAGACCAGGACTAACTCGGAATTGTACGTTGCGGTGCCCCGATGCAATACCAGACAAGAATTCCTGATTTTTAACTTGGGTTAATAGCAGTCATTACTTTAATGACCCGTAACGCTTGTGGAAGCAATCGTCCCAAATGAACTTCGAAGAAGACATAGGAACATACCCCTCAACTGTAATCGAAATCTAAGGAACTTGCGCACTGCTATCTTCATTTCGCAAAGCGTTAGTGCACTGCCTTGGCCAATAGATTAGAGAAACATATTTAAAAATAGTATAGGAAGTTTAGTTTAATAATAATTTATAATAACTTGCCATTAATTATCTTCCCTGAAGGACCCAGGGCTCCTACAAATGAACAGAAGTGAAGACCTGAACATTTAGATACTGTGTATTATTTCTGCAGTGCGATGAAAATAGTTGACTGCATATCAGCAGTCATAGACTTTCTTAAATCACATTCATTCTTGCATAGTCATTTCCAAAAAATCGCTCACATTTTCTCTATTTCTGTGTCACCCTGAAAGATTCTGCAGAAAAAAAATCGAATTCTGCTTCGTCAAATATCTGCACACTTTATGATTAGATGTAGATTATATTAAGAGACAAAGGATTGGACAACTCTTATTGCTTCGTTCTATCTCACCGAGTTACGGCGTATATAGTTATCGCTTTCATCTAAACAGTAACAACGAGATACTTGGGTCTAATACATTATAAGTATATGGACTTGTAACTTGTAGTTATTAGTAAAATTCTGTTCCACAAAGGTTTCTGCTGCACTTGTACTTTACAACTCCATACTTAACAAATGTACAAGTGATTTTTCGTTGTTCTGTTCCACAAAAGTATTAGAATTAGTGGTTGTAATTTGTATAAATTCTCTACAAGTGTAGGAATATTGGTAACTTCAAATAATAGCACAAATATATTATCTTTTTAATGATTTGGGAGCCAGTTGACCAAAATGTACTAAGTATTAGCGAAAGTGATGGTAATGATGAGTAGGAAGGAATATGTATTAAGAAATAATAAATATTTAGGTGCAATGATAAAGTTAGGTTAAGTATAATTGGCTTATTATTGATATTGGGTTACCTGTTCCAAATGCTTATTTCAGACCAGCATCTTAGTTAATGTATTTTTGAGGTTATTGCTACAAGAATTTCTTTTCCTTCTTCATTCTCTTTTAAAATAATCTTTTGACACAATTTCCCAGTTTTTTGCTTATGAGAATGTGATTGTCAAGCAATATAAACAACTAAATAAATATATAGGATCAAATGAACTAATAAACTAATCGACCGAGAGCAATCGGGTAGCTCGATTCTTCTGCCATCTTTCGACAGCTGAAACTGGCGTTCTTAAATGTAGCCTTATGGGACGTCGTATCAAAGTGGATTATTACGCTTGAATGTCAATAAATACTTAATAAAATATTTAAATTATCATTATGTGTGAGAAAAAAAAAAAACAAGACCCACTTTGCAGGAATAACAATGATATATTTTGCGCATTAAAATCCCTAAGGAGTGGACATAACCAAATTAAGGTATGGTGACGTATGGCAAACAGCTGTACCTACATCTTGCTCTTATATGACGTCACTTGTAACTTTTTATTAATGCTTTATCAGTGTTTTTTCGTGGAACAAGAAAGTTACAAGACCATGCTTTACAAGGACCTGCTCTAATACACTTGTAGTATTAGACCATACTTTTGTGAAACAGGGCCCTAATAATTCTCCAGCGTTGTCACTGTTTCTTTGTATATTATAGATTGAGCAGAAATTGTGAATATTTTCTATATTATATTAGCAAAATTTGAGGGTAAATTAATTATAAATAAAGAATCAATTAATAAACTCTTTACTCTCACTTTCATATCCAACCTCTATTAGCACTATACATGCACTGAAAGAGATTGCAGAGAAATGACAACGCTGTTTTTCTGAGTGAACTTTTAACTCTCGTTTCTTACGCGTAACATAAACAAGCGGCTGTATAACTAATTTCAGTTCCAGGAAAAAGGATCATGAAGCTTGTCATACATATACCATTGATGCTGGATTTCTCTCTTCTTCTGTCTCCCCCCCCCCTCCTCTCTCTTTCATTTACTTTCTCCAGTTTTATAAGAGCTATTAAAACAGACTGTTGTGCGTTTAATATCTAAAATCTTCTCTTTCCATAAAATAAAAAGTATTGCTTTTAATATGGAACTTTTAAATTATTAATTCTTAAAATATGCATTATTAGATTTGGAACAAATATATTTGTACCGTATTATTCCTAAGAATTTGAACCTTTATGTGTAATTATTTTGTTATAAAGGCAAATTAAGAACATTGTCTATACAAAGATTCTTTTTATTGTTGTGAAACTTATAGACGTTATAATGTAAACAGTTTTAAAAATAATTTTTTGATAAAACAAGAGACTAAATTTCAGATTGAAGTAATCAATATTTCATTCCTAATATAGATCTGTGCAGTTTTCAATTGTATTTTCAGCAACACTTTTACTGTATTGATATAGCTACAAATTTACGTTTTTTCTTGAGATATTTCACTTTTTTTAACACATATTTAGTTATACTTACCAAAAACACAAAAGAAGAAGAAATATTTTGCCACCATGAGTTTTTTTTTTTTTTTTTTTTTTTACACTAAATAGCTGAACAGTTAGCTCCTGGTTGTATATCAAGCTGCTAAAAAACTCGCCACACTGTTAGAATCAAACAAATTAAGCGACAGTGAAAAATTTAAATGAATAAAATACCTTCACGCGGGAACTTTAACTAGGCAAAGTCCTCACCTAGTGGAATAACTTTTAAAGAGAATATAAAATCCAAATTGTTATTTTTCATAATTTGAATTTTATATTCAGGTATGCTCCCTTTCCTAATGATCCGATTGCCCTGATTTTCGGAAATAATTTTATCAATTTGTTTTATATAAACATACCGAGTATCGTTGTAAAAAATGAAAATAGCTAGAACTGATTTTACATTTAATTTTTTTTGTAAAAATATTCGCCTTATGGTAACCCCCACCCCAAAGGTCCAATTATGCTGATTATAAGAACTCGGCGGATCGTTTGTTAATTGATGGTATATGCCGAGAAAAAAAAACAGAGCGTTAACGCCACCACACAGAGATATATATATAATAAACATACAGTTTTTTTGATTGTCATTTTCGGTAGAATCACTGGAGAACTGAAGAAAATTTTAAAAAATCGTTTCATAAAGCCGCAATAGCTTATATTCCTTCGGGATTCGCTAAAAGAATAACTAAAATAATTCGAATAAGGAAATGAATAATCCTGTGGTTGATTTAAATGTCCAACTGTGATTACATACATGCATAACTCGGCCAATTTTATAGATGTTGAAAAAAGTATTTTGCTGATATGAAACTTAACGTTTGTTTCAAATTGACTGGGGAAAAAAAATTGTTTCACCCCTTTGTTTAACTCCTGTTAAACAAAGAAAGTTACAAGCCAAACTGCTAATGTAAATTTGTCAGTATTCCATATATTTCCAGTTTTTAAGTTTGATGCTTTGCAATAAAATAACAAAATTGCAAAACTACAGATAAAACAAACAATTCTGTGTTCTGGAGTTTGTAAGCATAGAACATATCCACACAAACACTTCTTGCCATCTGGGAAACGAAACATTATACAGCCGGCTATAATAACAAACGAATGCATACTGATATACATATTACGAACGTTATTGCACAAATTATTTATTAACCTATTAAAGAAAGTAGTTTAAACAAATTGTGCGCAACCTGATATCGGCTTGACAAATCTATGTAGCAAAGAAGTTCTTAAATGCTTGTGTGTTTAGCTTTGCTTCAAAAAATAAATGAGGATAATATATTTGATAACTTCCACAATTAATGAATAGGTAATATTATAGAACAATGTATTTAAAGTAAATATTTTTGCTTTCAAAATGTTTCTTTTGGGAAACAAAACATGGGTATTAACTGCTTTATTTACTTAGTTAACTTTAACTGAATTTATCACGCATGTGTATTTTAAATATGTATATGAAAGAAATGCCGTCAGAGAATTACTGCGACTAAATAGTTCTTGAAAAGTGCTTACCATACCTTTCTAGATAATTCAAATGCAAACTGCTGCAATATTTATAGCCTCGTGTGTACTTCAAGGATTACAATGCCTACAACGTGCACATTTCTACGAAGCCTCAAGTGCTTCCTTGAAAAAGATGAGCAGATTTACCTCAAGTTGAATGCTGATGTCACGGCATGCGTAGAATGCAAGATCACCACTGCTATGACGCAGTTACTTTTCGTGGCATCTTGCATGTGCTTGCCGCGCGCGCTCACTTACGCATGAGTCGGCTTTATTTAACGCTTCTCTTCATTTCATGCAGACAGCATCAAGCGCTTTGTCGTGGACATCAAAATGTAAACAGTTCCCTCATCACATTTTAGGAACTTTTTCCAGAAATCGAGTTATACATGGATGGGTGAAAACTTAATACGGAAAAAGCTGAAAAGTAATGCTAAATAGAACAAAGCATGTAATTCACTTTAGTCCTTGCAAGATTGTGAGAATTTTCTGTATTGTGTTAATATCGCCGATATCATAAATTATACTTGTAAGAATGAATAGACAAAAAAATAACTGAAAAAAAGAAATGTTTGCGATTATTATTAAATTATATTTTTTGTAGCGGTACAAAAAGTACCTGTGTTGGAAACAATTTTGAAATAGTAACATAGTAACAAACATTACTTTCTTCCTCAATCATATTGTTAAGTATGGATACTGAGTTGCCTTTTCGTGTAAAGCATTTATAATTAAGTGGCATGATCAAATAGTCCATTTTATTTTCTCTAAAGCCATATACATAAACAAAATGGGAAAAGAACTTTTTCCAATGCCATCTTTCAGAAGGAAAAGGATTTAATATGCGTGAGACCATTCAGTCCCGCACCCAACTATCACTAGGTGCCTAGCATATTCTCTCAAGCTGTTACGAGGTCTTCATTCCCCTTTACCAATGATTCCTATAAGACAAGGCTGGGATGTCCGGCCGGATGTATCTGATTCATGCTCTGAGGAATCCGACGTGATACTTCATATCTTCTTAACTCGCTCCAGTTCGTGCCTTGAGAGATTTGTGTTCCTCTCGGTTGCTGGATACTTTAACTTTGGGGGAGCATTAAAATGGATAGCATTCGCTTTTATTGCTCTATAGTCTCTGTAGGAGTTCTAATAGTTGACTCTCGTAACATAATGATCAGCGCTTTCAGTGCAAATATACACTAAACTTTCCAAATATTTCAATTGTGAAGGAAAACTTCCAAACATTGGCCAGAACATGAAACCTATAATTGTGTAGCTATTAAAGGTGTTCATTAATTATCGCTAGTTTTGGAAATATTAATTTTGATAAATATTGGGTCATTCAATTATCTGATGACCGACGCGGCGACTTAAAACAGCAACAGTCGATATGCCGAGTCAAATCCGAGCTACCCAAGTCGAGGCAGGAGGATTGGTCTTGTGTATTATGGCACTCAATGGTTTGAACAGTGAAAGAAAAATAACACGGTCTAATCCTAGAGTAAAATTTGCTAAGAATGCTAAAGGCAATTATTATTATTATTATTATTATTATTATTATTATTATTATTGTTGTTGTTGTTGTTGTTGTTTAATAATATATCCCACAGAGAGTGTTATTAATGATTCATGTGTCCTTACTGAGTCCGCTGATGCTGCCAGAAGATTGCTTAAAGAGAAATTCTTGTGATTCAAAAATCAGTGTTTCCACATACTTTAGATGAACTAAAGGATAGCATCCGTCATTTTAATTTATCACAAGTAATCTCACGAGAGGATCTGAGATTACCGATAAATTCACGAAACTAGTTTCGTGAATTTATTTGGAAAGCTCAGACCCTCGAGTGATGTTTATTAGGACCATTTTAGAATAAAATAATAATTTAAATATAATTCCTCTAAACTGGCTCACAAAATGGTAATAGTTGTACATTTGTACTTCTTTTCAAGCAATCTTACGACTAAAGAATACCGATCGTCAATAATGCCAATAGAGAAGAGCAAAATACATAGGACTATTTCATGAATATAATAAGAATAAAAGTGATATATATATATATATATATATATATATATATATATATATATATATATATATATATATAGCATTTGTAATAGTGGATTTTTGTACATTTCAGTCTCATAGATCCTAAATAGATATGCATAAATGTACAATTTTATGTGTTATTATTCTGTGCGCGAAGTTCATATATATATGAACTTCGCGCACAGAATAATAACACATAAAATTGTACATTTATGCATATCTATTTAGGATCTATGAGACTGAAATGTACAAAAATCCACTATTACAAATGCTATCGTTCGATAGCAACTAAGCAACTAAGAAAAACAAAAAGGATAACATACAGTGTCTTTATTATTTTGTATTCTGTGGTTTGGAATTCCTAATGATAAGATCAATTTGCGCGTTTTAAGCATCACCAAAACGCTTTGAAGAACCCTCCATTTTGCGTTATGATTATCAATTTTCCAAGCTTTTGTTGCTATCAGTAGCTCCCCACCGCCTCTAACAAAAGTGGTCAATGATGCGTTTTCAGGAATTACATTAGTGGAGGTATAGAGTTGGCTATACTGACCACAAGGCGGATGCATGTCGCGTTATAAAACGGAGTATAACTTTCTTTCAATAATTTCACTCCGTAATCAGTCTGTGGTTGGTCAAAATTCAAAGTTTGGTTTCGTATCATTAGTCGATTTTAAGATGACGTCGCATGAGTGAAGTAATTAAAGAAAATTATGAAGGATAATGGGTAATTTCATAAGTAAATGCCAAAAATGTGTGTAAAAAGGCAGGCAGTTTCACCATTTCCTTGCTTTATATGGGTGAATATGTCTGTGTTAAGTTCATTCGAATTACAGTCACTCTTGCGCATCTCCATTGACTCTTGTGTTGCCCCGCCCACCCGCCGCTACTCTGGTGTAGTCCGGAAGGGGGTGAGCAATGTTTTATCTCCCGAAAACTGCTCCAATGTATTTCTCTGAAACGAGAGGTGCTACTGATGCGCCTAAATGAAGCTCATATAAGAGGACTCAGCCATGTGGTCCATGCAAAAATTCTAGTAATTATTAGAAAGTGTATTTCCAGCCCAACTGTTATTATTATTATTATTATTATTATTATTATTATTATTATTATTATTATTATTATTATTATTATTATTATTATATTACTATTATTAATAATATTAATATTCTGTAATGCTTATATGCTGATAACTTGATTTAATATCAGGATCTAATACACCAGATTAATTTTTATATATTCTTCTTTTACATTTATCAATACAATTTAAATTCTACAGGTTTTAAAATCTACAGTACTAATGCTAAAACTAAACAAAATAAAACTTAAAAAATTAACCGGTACTGGAAGCAGCTATTTAACTATAACATATAATTAAACCTAAATTTTACACCTCATTTATATTTCAAACAACGTACCTGTTAGATGTCTTAACTTTTACAGTTAATAATTTACAATTTTTATACAATTTACTGTCTAAATTCTAAAATCTTCATTTCTGCTGACGCTCGGTATCTGGGCTGCTTCCCACCGGAATTTCAGACAACAGACCTGGACATCAATGAGATTGCTGTCGGTCTAAACAGCAGCTACACCGGACCTCGGTGTGTTCATTGTGAAGTTTCCTTCTCTTATCTTTTTCCTTCATCTTCTTCTATATTTCAACTTTCATCAGAAATTTGCATTGGTCGTTAGTGCTTTTTGCTTCTATGCTTCTTCTTTCTTCCTCTCCTACTTTTTACATATATTCCTCGTGTTTTCCTTCTCTTGTTCCTGGTCTACTTCTTCTCTCAGCTGCCTTCCTCCCTGAGGCTACAATTACTCCATTATTCTGTTAATTCTTCTCTTTTTTTTCTGATTCAATTGGACGTTATTTTCTTCATCCTCTTGTTTTTTTTTTAACTGACTCTCCTTGTACTTATCTTTCTTGTCTTTCTCTGATCCTCTGGGATCTTCTAGAGGATTATAAAATTTCTGGCAGTTTTCCAGATCAACGTTAATTTTCTCAAAAGGAACAATGTCTATTGACTTCAAGAAAATAAAATTAGATTAGATTCGAATTTATATCCAGTTTTTGCGCGATTCTAGTTAACGAGATATCGTCATATCTTTCAGACTATTTTGAATTGTAATTACTACGGAAAAGGTCATATATTCCCCGATTATTAGGCAAAAACAGTACATGGCTGGTTCCATTTTATCTACAACTTAGAGAAATTATCAACGTTACAGTCTCTCCCGAATGGGTCTGAAATTCCAAGGACCAGTTATATGAAGAATTTAAAGAGCTGTTTGCCTCATTTAACTGCCTCGGTATTAGACTGTGAAAGTACTGCACGTAAATTCAGTGAATTCTCAAAAAGAAGGACAGTGGTGGTCGCGGTAGGCAGGAATTTGCAGTACATTTCTAACTTAATACCTAAGCAGTTAAATGAGGAAGAGTTTAAGAGTTTATATGATTATCGCTCGAAATTTTTGCTCATCTACTACAATGTTGATATTTTCTATAAATTAAAATAAAATGTGAACAAACATATATTATTTTTGCGTAACAATTTATTTATTTTTTATTGTCTAATGATCATAGAAATTCTCTTTAAAAACACCTGAAAGTCTTAGCCCTACATCTTGTAAGCTATTTGAACTAGAAAAGAAACATTGTAATGTTTCAAAGAAATGTCAAGATATTACAATCTCACCTAGTCCTATTTCCTTGAAGTCATTAGGAACCATTTGAAATAAAGTGTAACTTAATGCTAGAAACACACTTTCTAACAATTGTTGAAATCTTTTAATGCAATACATTGATGGACCCTAGTCTGAACATCACTCTGGTAAAAACAGCGCAGCAATAGAACCTTTCGTCTCAGAAATATTCGCGGTGATAATTTGAGGTAATAAGAAAAATAAAATCAAAGCTCTTGCTATACCGTTCATAGTAAGAGATTTTTGTAGAAATGCACACGTGGGCATCGTTTCAAATTCGCATGCTACGACCGAAGGAAGTAAACTTTTTATTATGCTGCATGTTGGTATAAAGCACAAACGTAACTTTTCACATCAATTTCAGATAATTTTGTGTTAAAACTAGTATGTGCTGTGCTGTATGTGCTTTACTATAATCGTACATTTTCAAAATAACAATGTTACACTTCTTTCCAGCATGTAACCACGCAAATGCGCTAGGCGGTAAAGGAATTACTCGATTGAAATAACGTGGGTTATGCCATATGCGTTTTTCGCAGTTACAATTCTGCATGGAATCCATTGCATGGCATGATAACTTTAGTTCCGGTAGCGCTTGATCCAGTTGGGCAGCGTATGAGAGTTTAGTGTGCATTGCGTGAGTGTATGGCAAAGGCAATAGATTACCGTTCCTTTTTTATACTACGCCACGCTTCCTGTCGTGCGATTAATTGCAGGGCTGTCTGGGGAATGAACTCTCTGGGGCTGTGGATGCCGATAGTAAAAATGTGCTATGTAACGTTTAAAGATAAATGTACCTGTACATCCAAGCAAGAATGTTCTGCATTCTTTTGCAGTACCAGGGTTTCAAAAAGTTGTTCTGGAATATGGCGTGAGAAACACGAAATGTTTCGAAAAAATTGCTTGCACGTACCTGACCCTTGAAGTTTTGGACGATGTGATCTAAACATCTGTGACAGATGAAAAAGAATACCAAGAAAACAGAGAAAAGATCACTTCAAGAGTTTAGGCAACTGAAATGTGCAAATTTTAATGCATTTGGGTTGAACTGACATTATTATTATTATTATTATTATTATTATTATTATTATTATTATTACTATTATTATTATTATTATTATTATTATTATTATTATTATTTAATCGGTATGGCTTTCTGCTGCCAATGATATTAACGAACTATTTCGAATTAAAACTTGGTGCATTGATCGTCTATTGGTCTAATGGTTAGCACTGAGACTGCTGGCCAGGAGGTCTCGGATTCAATCCTGATTAGAAAATTTCTAAGGTCTGGAACGTGATCCACCCAACCTTATGAGGACAATTGGAGAGCTGCCTAATAGAGAGGTGGCTTTCTTTGATCTAGAAAAGCAGCGTGATGGCGGTGAGTTGATCACATGCCGTCTTGCAATAGAAGACAGAGGTAGAGGACGCTGCGGTCGCTAAGGTAGACTAAAGCCCGAGATGGCTAACAAGCCTAGAGGAAGGAACTTGATGAGTTTAGTTCCCAAATGAATAGTGTGCATTTTAATTGCATGCAACTGAAGTTCTAAGTAGTCAACATAGGATCTTTAGGGTGTATAAATAAAACAAAATAAACATCTCCGAAGGAAATGTTTCATATAATATCATACTGCAATTTATAAATGGTCGCTTTAGAAACTGGGAAACAAAGCCATATGTGTTCTGCATAAAGTAGCGCGGTTTATGCAACAAAATTAAAGGCTTAACATTTAAAAAATCTTACTATTTGTATCCTTTTGATAGTAATATTCCTTCTCCAACATTACGTATGGAACCAAATGAAAATTCATGAGAGCCTGTTGCAGGACTGGAATAAAGCATACTTGTCACCTTTAATGTTCTTTTTCTCTCTTTGGCTAACCTTAGAACTAGTAGTTACCAGTGCGGATGTTTGGTTATCGATGGGGCCAGGGTTAGAAAAACATCAGCTTATGACTTGCACACGTCATATTTCTAAGTACTGTACTGTCATTACCTTAGTGTTGAGTTAATAGTATAGCCATCTACTGGGGAAAGAATATCCTCGTCATCTTATACTTTTTTTTTTTAAGTAATAGAGACTCTCCAGTACTCACATAGACTTTACATTAGAATGTACATAAAATATTTAGAGGCATCGTAATCAAATGCACAGCATATTTGATTCCGATGACAGTCATTAAAAATATGCTTTATTTTCTTAGCTTTTAGTAAATATTAAGTGGAAATTCTGAGAAAATATATTGACTGTCTCCGTGGTCTAGTGATAGCTTATGCGAAACTAATCCGGAGGTCCTGGGTTCGATTCCCGGTCAGGTCAAGCTGTCTCTATGTGTTTTGTTTTGTTTTGTTTTGTTTTTTTTTTTTTTTTCCCGGAGTTTTTCCTTACCCTGAGAAGATGAATGCCAGACAGCTTTAAGGCGCCAAGATTTCCGAAAGCATTTGCGTTATCATCAATTCATTTAACTTCATTATTGGAGACTTAACATTCATAGCCTACAGATGTCGCGAAAAGACCAGTGCAGTCAACGCGAAATAATAAAACATTTAAAAAATAATTTTTATAAAGGACATTTAGATATACATTGCATCTGTCAGTAACATATTAACAGGTTGTTTGCCTGAACGCTATAGAAATATTTACAAAATGCTTTTGTTGAGAAACAAACAGAAAAGATCTTCTTTGTAGTCTTCAAATTTTTCTTGCTTAGCATGAAGATCAGTACACTTTTTTAATAGTGTTTAACGCCCGTTTTAACTGCTCAGGCATCATAGGCGGTGGACACTGGTGATACATGAGATGAAATGATAAATTGGAAAAGAGTTTTTTCAAAGGAAGGAAACGTTCCAGTTCTAATTTTTGGATACCTCTCTGGCATTTACCATTCATTAGTAAAACCTGGGGGGAAAAATGTCAGTGAGGACAGTTTATACTAGTAATCCAACCAGCTCACGAGTGCACACCACCTCCATAAGATCAGAACTTTTTTCGTTTATGACACTTAACACAGAGAATGAATATCAAAAAAACAGTTATTCCAACTCGACAGTTACAACACTACAATCTTTAAAGTGGCCAATCGTCTGAAATGTTTTTTTGTACTTCGCAACACCAGCATTTTAACTATCTTCCTCTTTAGTTTCTTTACGATGTTTGACGATGCCTTATCAAAATCAAAAACGTTTCTCTTATTGTAACACACTTGAAACATTTTGCAGGCGCCGCATTGGTTATAATCTATAAAACATCGCATTTTGAAACCTTTCTCTTTTTTTCCAGCAGGATAAAGTCCTTATCAAAAACTGAAAAAACGTGCCATCTCAAATTGTATAAACATCCAAATGCCATCTGTGAGCAATCGTTAGAACTATTTCGAAATGGCGTGGCACAAAGCGCTTTTAGGAGGATTCTAGTCATTTACAACGTTTAGACATTTGTCAAATTCTCGATTGTTTGTTAATTATTTGATTTCTCAATATTTTCAGTGTCGAATAGCTTATCACGTGAATCACAAAATGAGTTTTTCCTTCTAGCAGGAGGCCTTTATGGAAAAATATGGGCTCTTTCATTTCGTTTTATTTCAATTATTTTACATTTTCTGCATAGCCATTTAGAATTTCCATTGCCCGAATTTTATTTTATTTACTCATATAGTTCGAATATAATGCATTAAAGGAACTATTATGCAGTACATAGCTTATCTTTTATTCTAAGTTTGCCATTTAACTTAAGCTCTGCCTATTGAAAGTTTAAAAAACGAAATGGAAATTATTTTTTGCTATAAACTGAAGTGCCTAAAAGTTATCATTTTTCCATACTGAGCCTGAAATGCACTTGGGCAGAGCTTCAAGTAAATATTTTAAATAATGTTTTAGGGTTGCCTTTTTAAAGTCTGTTACACCGTTAGGCTACTGTAATCCCTTTCAGTCTCCTCAGCATTAATTTAATAATTAAATGCAAGTCTTATATGAACTTACACAATGTGTTTTGTCAGAGAAAAGGAAGAACTTAGTCTCTTATAGCGTGCTTTATATGAGAGACGTTCAGTAAGTAATACAACACAATTTCTCAAGCTCAGTATTCCGCAACCCTTTTATCCTTGTAGCACCCTGGACAAAGTAGTACATCAGTCGATAGCCATCTCACAAGAGTGTGTTATGACATCTGCTCTAGCGATATAACCCAAATTGTTATTGTAGTTAGTTATAAGAAACTAGACATACATTATTTATTAGCAGTTGTGTTCTTACATGTTTGTGCTTCTCTCTCTGCCGCTATGCATTTGTTTGTTACATCTGCCGTCTGTGGTGTGTGCCTATTTGACAGTGCTTCTTCAACTTTATCGCTTTGTTTCTGTGCCAATGTACGCACCACTTTTAGGAAGACATTTATGATACTGTGGAGAAGACCAGCCAACAATCTTTGTACAGCAAATACTCTCCCAATTACTAAATGATCTGCAAATAAAACATTATGTCCACATGCCTCTTTCTTTGAAGAACATCGTTTTCATGGTTACTATTTCGGTTTCATTGCAGCTGAGATTTGTAATTGTAACATAATTTAGATTGTTTGTCAGTAGTTTCCACATAAACGGTAAATTTGCAAGCAGAAAAAGCATTTTATTTACTTAATAGTATTCGTAAAAATAAAACAGTATATAATATCACAAAAGAATGAAATAAAGCTTCGCTGTATTTACATTCTACACTTAAATCATGACGATGCAAAATAAACATTAAATCTCTGCTCGGGTACATGTTATATTTCGGTTTATTTTCTTAGAAACTTCAAATTCACAAACTTTACTTCGCTTTTCTTACACAAATATTTAAGAAAATCTGTTTTTGAAGCACTAAAATGGTGATACTACAATGAAAATAAATACAATACGGTAAACACTATTTTTTTGAATAATTCTAATAAAACTAAATAAGATTATGGGTATTGGCTAATTTATATTCAGAGCAAATGTTTTGTTAACGTTATCAAATAGCTAATGTTTCTCACACACAACAGCTTATGTATTCCCAATATTTAGTATAAACATTATAACAATATTATCAAAAGAAAGAGCAGAGATTCTAAAACTTACATATTTTAATGCTATGCAAATTTTCAGTGTCTGAAAATATGTTTTTATAAAACGGCAGCCATGAATGTAAACTAGTTTGTTATCAGAGGACCTAAAGTTTGAGTCCCGTCGCAGACTAGATGAAACGGTATGTATTTTTTTTTTTTTTTTTATTTATCTATGTTCTGTTGAGTAGGCATAGCTACTGTAGCTTGTTATACAGGGGTCTCAGAGAATAAATGGTGGGTTTTCCTGAGGTTTCTATGAAGTATGTATTTTGTGCAATGGGTTGAAAGTGTTTGTATTTAATTCAGTATTTCAAACAGTAACTGAATTTATGTTTCTTATTTTTTGTTATTGACGTCATAATAAATTCATTGTTGTTAAATTGAAATAAGTGCGCTGAAAAATAAATAATATTCGTGCGGAAATCACCCAGTGTGCATACAAAGCGTCAAAAGTGCTTTGTGTGTTTTATTTGTTAGTTTATTTATTTATTTGTTGTCCCTTTAACAGCATTGCTCTGTAGATTGTGAACTGAATACTATTGGCGCACCTCTGTACGGATGAGTGAAATGCATTAAAGATAGCGCAAATGAGCTCGGAATCCTCGGCGCCTTAAAGTTATATGACTTTCACCTTCTCTGGGTAAGGAAAAACTCCGAAAAAACTTACCCAAAATCTTACCCGGTAGGCGCAAACGTTACCACTAGACCACAAAGGCGATACTTCTGTGAGTTGTTATTTATTTACTTTTTTATTGCACAAAAAGTAGCACGTAACAGTGATTCTGCTATAAAGTCGATTCATACGAGAGCACAACAATGGTCCAAGGAAGTTTCAAGAGGCTCTCTTTATCTCTTTCTGTTGTGTGTGTGCAGCAATGCACGTATAAGTGTAAATTGTAATTAAGATTCTGCAAGCTTGCAGCATATATTAGCGGTAGCAGTAACAGTGCTATCCAGATCCAGACTTAATAGCAAGCTGGGAGTTAGTAACCAGCCTGTGTGTATTTGCTGCCTACCTACCCTGTGTTGGGTTTAACCGCAGAAAAGGGAAGAGGATATAGGTTGGTTCTATTGTTGGGGGTATGGAATGATGCTTAAAAACTGCTCCGTAATGACGCGGGCGGATTTGACATCCTTGAGTGTAGCGTGCTTAAGTACTGATGCCAACTTTATTTGCTAACAACATGGCCATACCTAGCTGATTAGTAAGAGTGCTAACGTTGTGTGTCCCGGCTTTATGCTGCCGCCAGCCGCAGCTGGCGTATTGCTCAAGATTTTGGTCCATTCTTTTTCCTTAAACTTAGCAATACTTTATTGCTTATATGTACATACGTGCTATAGAACTTCCTTTTTCCTCAAATCGAAAATGAAAATGAACGACTCTGAGTTGAACATCATCTTTCAACAAGATGGAACAAATAGCATGCGAGAAGAGACGAATAATCCATTTCCGTACGGTTAATTGTTGTTTGATTTGGTTTATTTACAGACGCTCTTTAACACCTCTGGTCATCAGCGTCCCATTCTATTCAGAGTGTGAAACGGCCGACAAATTTTGCTCAGAGGTCTCTTTTTTCAGGCTTGAGGTTCTTTATCGTGCCGTAAATGTACGACACGGGACCCACGCTTTACTTCCCTTCCGAAGGAAGCCATACCTAGAATTTTTACGCCCGAAAAAATCCACCGACCCTGGCCGGGTTTGAACCTGCGATCTGGGGTTTAGAAAGCAAGTATGGTTACCACTGCACCTCCAGGACCGGACTTTCGAACGGTGGATTGGTAAAAAATGCATCTATTTCTTGGCCAGCAAGAAGTCCTAGTTTTAATTTATAAGACTTTTTGTGGAGTTATGTTAAGAATCAGGTTTACAGTGAAAGTGTTGAGAATCAAAGAATCAGAGAAACATTTGCAAGCGTTGCTCAAGATGTTCTTTCTACAATATGGACTGATACTGAATTCCATTTTTACGTCTGTCGTGCTATTTATGGTGCGCCTATTGAAAGTGCTTAAGTTATACAGAACCTATTTGAGTCATGAGACAATTATTGACTAGAATCGATCCCAGGCCCGCTTTGAAAAAAAATATATATAATATACTCTTATACTCACCAAAAGGGTCATAGACATATGGTTTACACATGTCGTTACAAGTATAAGAAAGAAGACAAAATAACATTGAAAGGGAAGGTTTCCCCGAAAAGACTCGCATTGTGGCTAAGAGGGTCTCTTTGTAATGTTACTTCAGGTCAACTAGAACTGGAAAACAACTGGATATTGAACCAAACACGATCTCAGGAATTTGGAAAGGACGAGCAATTCTTTTGTTAACAATGTAAGGAAAACTGAGGCAGGCAATAAATATCCAGATGGAATGACAAAAATATCTGTTGCTGCTCTCTTTTAATATATTATTTATATCAAGATTCTAACACTTATTGTTTTGCTGTGGATAATACCTGAACAAAATCTTAGAAGATAGCCTAAGAGCATTAAACGGTGATAAAATAGCATAAAATCCCACCAATAGGAAGATAGATGTAGAAAGGCAAATCACGTGACATTTGGAAAGCCATGCTGAATATAGACCGACGAACAGGTGAATTAATAAAAGTAGTTGCAGTGGACTTGTTACTTGTTTGTCCCTTGATGCTGAAGTGAAAGGGAGACGTGTTAGAAAAAAGCAAAAGTGTTAATAAATTGTGTAAACTAGGAACAGCGAGTGTTGCATTTTATGTTTGTTTATCATCTCCTTTCCCTGTGATAGTGCATCACAAAAATGAATCCAAATCCGGCCACAACCTGAAAACAATTAATATATATATATATATATATATATATATATATATATATATATATATATATATATATATACACACACACACAAATACCACCGCAAATGACGCTACTAACGTGAGGCAATAATCACATACTCTATATTTAATTATCCAAAACAACAAATTCTGTCGCAGTCACCAAGTTGATCAAAGGCTCTTTCAGCCCAATACACAAATATATACTTCACAATAAACTCATGAAAATCCATTTAATTCCCGCAGACCGTGTATTAAAGCGGTTCGTCATATACTTTCTAACGTGAATCACCAGGCATAAAAAGCTGAACATAAAGTGGGTAGAATGTTTTAAGTGTCATGATGAAGTTTGAATTTCCATTGTCATTGTAGCAGAAGTGCAATCAAAATGTTTTCTGTCACTCAAGCACACACAGACAGAGATTGTTTAAGTGGTTGGTGAAAGAGATGTCTCGAAACTGTTTGCTTATTTCATAAAGTCCGGTTGCATTTAATGGACGGGATTCTGGAAACTGGATCTAAGCACTTGGTTACCGAGCGCTTCCAAGAACAAGCAAAGCTTGCCGAGACGTAATTACCTAAACGCGCATGATATGTGCAGCGGCTTGGTAGGAACTGCTGAATTAACGAACTCGGAAGGGAGTCCAGAAAGACGAGAGAGCGCGCATGTGTTTCCATTGTGTGCTGTGTTCCTTTGAAAATCTGATGAATGGCTAACGGAAACATGTGTTGCTTTGTTTAGTTAACTTTGTGTCGTCACTCGCCGGACCTGCATGTTAAACTTATAAAACGTAACCAAAAGAAAAACTTGACAACATCCGCACGAAACATGTTTTGTTGATTCCATGTGAGACAGCGCCAAAAGCGACTACCGCTCTGATTCCAGTAGCTGACCACGGTATTTATAATGAGGAAGCTGTGTAAATAAGAAATGTAACAAATATATTATTCCTAGTAGCTTGTGAGAGTTTCAAATATAAAGAATAAAATATTCCAGTTGCTTTGATAAGGCATTTTCACGTACTGCAGTAATTTGTTTAATTTATACCATAAATCCCATTTAGCCATCTGCCAGCGGATGGAGACGCGGGTTTTTTGCGGTTGGCAGCCGGTGGTTGACTGGAAGGCATTATACTGACAACCGAGATAACCCTTATCTTAATAACAGATTCCCTGGTCACTTAGGATAATGCTGAAGTGTATCTTTCCTTTCTATGAATGTTTCCTCTTTCCCATTTCATTCCGTTGACTCTGTTATAGGATAGAAAGTACCAGGGTCTGGTGGACTGGTCGGTTTGACGGTAGCTTGCGCTTTGGAAAGTTTCTACCCCGGCATCTGGTGAGCAAGCGGCCCTTCTAATGTGCTCGAACTCCTTGGAGGGGGCAGGCTATTCCGGAGTTCCGTGTTCTATCTGAAAACAATGTTACGTCCATATCTCACTCCCTCATTCCTTTCTCTCGGAGATGCCTTCACTGGACACAAACGGCATCCCCTTGAACAAGTCTGAAGTACCGAAATAGCCTCCTCCGAACCTAACAATCCAACCATGTCTTCCAAATTGTTGATTGTCTCTTGGCTAGGTGTACTGAAGTCGACTCATTTATATTTTCTGCTAATATTCCTCTTTGCTATACATGGGAAAGAATTAGGAAGCAAATTATGTGAGGGGAGTTGGAAAATGGTTTATAATAGTGGTTTTGTAGCTCTTTTTTGTTGTGTAAAATGGTTCAATGCACATGGAATCTCTCAACAAACTCCCAACCAACGTCAATGCATGGTTGCCATCTTCCTGATAACTTCATTATGGACATCAAGAAACCGAACGCCTCCACTCATGGGCAACACGGGTGGCCAATGTCGTGCGGGAGGTCTGAAATTCGATTCCCACCAGGACCCTCCCTGACTGAGGTTTTTCCCAGGTTTTCCTCAATCCTCATAAATGGCAAATACCGGGGAGGTATCCTAAACTTAGGCCTTCTTGCTTTCTTTAAAAAAAATACTCCTTTCCGAATTTATCATTTCATGTACCACCAATGCTAGGATATATACACCTTTTAGATTAAATTATATCTATACGAATAAAATGAAAGTGGTAGTGTAACAAGGAAGAAATTCTGGAATCTAAAGTCCAATTTTATTGACAGATTTTAGAAGGTAACTTGATAGAATGAAGTGCAGCAAAGTGGTAATTATCCGAACTTATTAGGACAAGCTACAGTTTGGGTATCGATTGTTCAGATAATCGAAGCTAGAAATAACAGGATACATTTTAAAGATTCCTGTAAATGCTATTCAAATACATATTTGTTTCCTGGATACATTTTCATTTTCTCCAGTCTCCCTCGTAGTTAAGTTTGAAAGCAGATTGTTAAACAAGTTTTTTTTTTATTTCAGTTTTATATCAGAGCCAGTGGGTTTTTCTATGTTATGCACACTGCTAGTGAAATTTCTCTGCCTTTTCTGGCCGGTTTCAAAGCTGCAATAGTGCATTTATTGTTAACACATTACATTTTTGTTTAATCGATGACGCGATGTTGTGTATACAGCACGCTTCATAAAGCGCAAGCACTTTAGCACAAAATAGGAGACAATGCGATACGACTCCTCAACCATCTCAAACTGAAAATTTTCCTCCCGTGTATTGATATCATATAATGGAGAAAGACCCGTAGTAGCTCCATGATATGTGTGAGAAATGCAGTCACTTGAAGAGCTACAAAGAATTTGCAGAAAATTCTACATTTTACATACTATAGCTACGAGAGAGAGAGAGAGAGAGAGATGTTCAGCGGCGTTTAACTGTGTAGCGGTATTGATTAGTCTTACCGGAGTCGTATGATTGACAGTAACAAGAAATTTGTACGAACGGTGTTAAAATTCTGCATCAATCCTGCAACAATTGCAGCTCGTTAACTCTGCTCTTAATAATGGGGAAAAGTGTTCTTTTATTTCGTAAAACATCCTTAAGAAAGTTTAAACACACTAATGAATCTGTAAATAAAAGTCAAAATAAATTTAAAATGTTGTAGTTTCAGCAAAGCACTAAAATAAAATGGTAATACGTGCTGTAAGATATAGGTGATTAACATCGTTTGAAGACGTCATTTTGCCAGCTTATGAAAGCTTGGAGTTATTCCGAACCGTATTATCGGCATGTTTGTTAAATTACTGCTACTTTATTTTCATTTCATTGATATTTTTAAATTCTTTGAAAGTGTTTCGTAATAAGATTGATGAACTTATGTGGGTGGGTTAGGTACATGCAACCTAGAGAAACCAGAGTGAAATCGGAAAGTTCCCAAAAATAAATGCAATAATGCCTGTAACTTGATGACACAACATAGAATATTACTAACAAGTGATTCCTTGCAACATACATTAGAAAATGCATCACTGAACCGGCTAACAGAATAGCATGTGTATGCTAATTATTTCACAGTTGCGCTTTTGTATTGCGATGCATTTACACATATTTAGCACAATGCTCCTAAAGATTTCCTGGTCCAGGCATTTGAGAAAGAATTGCCTTTCTAAAAACGTTGAGCGACAAGCAATGAGCTTAGAATTCCATGAAATAATTTAATAGGACATTTTCATAAAAAGCTATTAATATTGAGAGATTTGTACTTATCTATTTGAAAAATACTGCAATACTGCGCGAAAAATATTTGTAGAAAATTAAAAAGGAAACCTTTTCATTTATTTTCGTTTAGACATTTTCAAAGGATGGTAAATTGTTACGTCAGTTTTGTAGTGCTGCAAATTTCCATGATTTGTATTTTTACATATAGTTTAGGAATCAACGTTTGAGTCGAACAAAGCGGCATCTGAGTAGATTTCACTGGAGGATTGCAATTAAAATTTCTAAAGTCATACCCCGTTATTACGATCATGTGAAGAAATAAGTCTGATAGCCGAACTAAGGAAAGGAATAAGCACTGTGGCAAACGTTTTGCACACTAATAATTGACAAACGGTTCATTAGTGCTGCTTACAAAATCTTAAAGAGTAGGTTCAGTATCAGCGTTTTCAGTTTGAGCTCCTTGTAAGGCAATTAGATTTAGCAAGCTCAGAAGTGAATTGGCGCAAACTGTAAATACCCCTCCCCCAGTTCCAATTTTCAAAACTACTTTTGCTTTTTAGAGATATCTTGGACAGAAGTTTTTAAGAAGTTCGGCATACACATTGTAAAATTGTTGTAGTTTTTTGATTTAGTATTATTGAAGGTGTGGGTTGTCGGCTACTTAAGTGGCAGCTAATTGTCCTTTAAAACTATCTTAAGCAGTGATGCTATTAGATAGCAATAGTCTCCTCAATTAAAGGAAATGTAGGAAAACTAGCACTTAATCAGTTCGAGACAGACTTACAAACATGTCGGACCTATTGATGTCGCATCTTTCTTGCCTTCCATTCAAGGACATGTGAAAGGCATTTACATAGT
The DNA here is from genome assembly GCA_030762175.1 of Metallyticus violacea. NCBI lineage: Eukaryota > Metazoa > Arthropoda > Insecta > Mantodea > Metallyticidae > Metallyticus > Metallyticus violacea. The sequence goes on along the minus strand of CM060832.1, from coordinate 82,670,615 downwards.
TATGTAGTAATTATAGCCCTCTTTGGTAATCTGGGATAAATTTATGTGATATAGTGAATTACAAATGTTTAATTTAACAATTTTCCTCTCATCTTTCTAGTCAAGCAAATGTAATAATTAGTTACTCTTTCAGTAATCCAAACCCCTTAGGATTGGTCATATTCTTATTGTTGGATGATGTAGGACGTGACAATAGGAAAAGGTCATCACTGAACAACCGTAAAGCATATTAAGAACTTGAGTGCCGAAAAAGTAAACTTTCTATTAGGAAAACATAGTAGATTTCTTTATGAATGTGGATTCCAAGCATCTGCAGTCACCAAATAACGCAATGAAATACCTTAGAAGAAAGCATCTGAGGAATGAATTTATATCTGAAGCGCATCAGAAACAGTTACAAGGTTATAGAGGAACGTAAAGACCACTAATGACAAGTATTTAAAGATGCACTTCAATCAGCGAATTTTAAAGCAACCTGTCGCGACAAGTTAGCGCTTATGTTGTTCTAAAGTTGTTTAGTATTCGTATTTTGTTCGTGTTTCTGATTTACAGCCGTATATGTCCATTTATAGCGGGCCATAAATTGCGTATAGCCGGTCCTGGTGGTGTAGTGGTAACCATACTTGCCTTCTACACCCAAGATCGCGGATTCGAACCCGGCCAGAATCGATGATTTTTTCGGGGCGTAAAAATCCTAAGTATGGCTTCCTTTGGAAGGGAAGTAAAGTCGTGGGTCCCGTGCCGTGCATTTACGGCATGAAAAAGAACCTGAAGCCTGAAAAAAGAGGCATCTGAGCAAAATTTATCGATCATTTCACGCCCTAAATTGAATGGGCCGATGATGATCTGAGACGTTTAAGAGCGTCTGTAAATAAAACAAATCAACAACAACAAAAAATTGCGTATATGCGTAGTTCGCTTGCACTGCCTTGACATCATATTATGCCAATAGTGCACTAGCGGGGAATGACCCGCTCAAGGCTACGTTTATCGGCTGTATTATACTGTGTAGTTGCTGCCTTCTGTTCGAGCTGTAAAGACTGGAGTATGTTCACTGTGCATCTCAAAGGTGAAAGTTTATTCAATACAGTTGTGTTGTGTGTGAATTACATTAGATTATTCTTATTAGACCCTGAAAAATGCCTCCCAAAAAATTCACGCTTGAACAAAGAATTTTTATCTACGGTACATAAGTAAAGACCGAATCATGTAGACAGATATATAGACAATTTCAGGAGAATTTTTCTGATATTCTAGTTCCAGGTAGAGAAACTGTTAGATGCCTGGTTCATAAGTTTAGGACAAGAAGGTAGTTAAAAATAAGAAGTAAAAAAGTAATGGTCTAACGGAGGATAAAATTTACGAAACTGGTGCATCATTCGAACGCTATACAAAGAAGTCTCTATGACGTGTTGGAGCAAGTGGGCGTTCAAAAACCTCTGTTCATAGAGCTGCTAAATTTTAATATTGAAACCCTACAGATATAGTACATAAATTGACACCTCATGTCGACGAAAAACGAATAAATTTCATTAAATGTATTTTACCAAATCTCTTGACGGTACTGTTAACCCACATTTAATACTTTTCTCAGTTGAGGCATGGTTTCATTGAAACGGTCATTTTGTCTCACAGAACAATAGGTGTTGGAACACAGAGAATCCTCACTTACCCCACAGTGCGCGGAGCACACAGACACGCAATCTACAGCACGACAATATAAGAAACGCTGCTTATATTCTTGTACCAGCCAAGCAAGGAATAACATGGAAGATGTGGAACTTTACACATTTTGTGTGGTAGTTGTTTGCGATCGCCAAAATGGAGTGGCCACACACAGAACCAATTAGGAATTGAATCAGATGCAGCTAATGCTAAGTATGGATATCAAAACAAACTAAAGAAACATTCTCCTAAAGATGCTACTGTTTTGGGACAGAGAGTAAAAACTATATAACCTCAGAAGTAGAAAATCTCGGGTATTAGGAAAGGGTGCAATTTAAATCATAAGAGCGCAAGTGACCATTTTCCATAGTCTTAGATTTTAGAGCGTTTTCACAAATGTTCACAACTGTTTCAGCAGAATTTGTTGTAATTGTCAATTTCAGAAGCATTCTGTTCAAAACATTGTAAAAAAAATGAATGTAAGTACATATATGGTTCTCTCCAGAATGATACATAGTTATAACTTTTCAAAATCATTGCGCGTAATTCTAACAACATTTCTGAAACGCTAAGCTGCACTTCCGAGCGGGATGACTCATGCCGTAACGCTGGGACTCCCTAGTGAAACAGATCTTATATTTTTAGCGGTTTTCTTTCGTCGAGTACATTTGTTTCAGCGTTGCAAGGTCAGATGACCAGGGTTGGTAGTGAGACTTTTCCTTGCGGAACGAAGATATCTGCTGGGCTGCAATCCCGAACGGTAGCGAAGACTACCGACTGGTTACGATTTTAGACAATTTGGGCGAATAATTCCCGGTATGAGTATGAAGCCCTGTCAGCCCAGTAGGTTAGAGCGTCGTACTATTGGTGTGAAGGTCGTGAGTTCGATTGCCAATTTGTAATTTTTTTCTTATAATCTTTTTTCTTTAGCAATATATATATATATTATTTTCTCTTTTATTCTACATAATTTTTCTACGCTATTTTTAATCCAATAAATGTTATTTTTTCTATATTATGTTAGGAAGTTAGGTTAGGTTAGTTTAAGTTTAATAAAATAATAATAATAATAATAATAATAGAACATAAATAAAATAATTCATGCGTTAGGTTAAGTTGGTTTAAGTTTAACAACAAAATAATAGAACAAAAAAGACAATATTACTCCATAATAACTTCTCCTTTTTTTTATCTTCCTAATTTTTCTACACTATTCTTAATCAAATAAATGTTACTTATCCCTTTAGTTTAGTTTAAGTTTAAGATTTTTTTTTTTTTTTTTGGTTTATTTACGGATGTTCTTTAACAACTCAAGTAGTTAGCGTCCCATTCAATTCAGGACATGAAACGGCCGACAAATTTTGCTCAGAGGTCTCTTTTTTCAGGCTTGAGGTTTTTTATAGTGCCGTAAATGTACGGCACGGGGCTCAAGGCTTTACTTCCCTTCCGAAAGAAGCCATACTTAGGATTTTTACGCCCGAAAATATCCATCGATCCTAGCCGGGTTTGAACCCGCGATCTTGACTTCAATGGTTACCACTTGACCATCAGGTCCGAGTAGTTCAAACATGGAAGAAAAAAAAACACTAAGCACAAACCGCAATGTTTCTGATAATTTCTACCTTTGAGCGACCGCCACGGTGGCCGAGGTTGTTAAGGCGCGGACTCGTGAGCGGGAGGTCTGGGGTCCGCCAGGATCGTCCTCCCTGTCTGAGGTTTTTTCCACGTTTTCCTCAGCCCTCACAAACGGCAAAAGCCAGCAGAGTTACCCTAAACGTATGCCTAGAACGCTTCCTTCTTCCTTTAACGAAAAAATAAATCCTTTCCCAATATATCATTTCAGCTCATGTATCACCAGTGTTCACCGCCTGTGGTGTCTCGGTATTAAAAACAGGCGTTACACACCATTCAAAAAAACCGTGAGCGAGAATGCGCAGTTATCTAAAACATCCTGTATTCCTGTACGAGCTTTCAGGGTTCCTTTTTATTGTACATAGGATGTGTAATAAAAGAAAATTTCCTTTCTGATCGGTTGTATTAACCAAAAGAATGAGAAATGGTTTTGTAAGATTTAATTCCTAAAACATATTGCTATATAGTAAATAGGTATATTTATCGTCGTTATAGGATATATTGTTGCCACATTCTGCTGTGCTGGATTCCGCACTGTTTGTATATGTCGACAGTGGGTATTGAATAGTGTTCCCCTGGCCAAAATTCTGTGGCACGTTTCCCAAACTTTCCTTAACCGCAGAATTCTCTCGCTTTCTTGGACCAGGAAGACTTTAACTCAAAAAGCAAAATCCTAAATGTTCCATCAAAGTTATTCTCCACTTTCTTACGAAATTTAAAGATGTAAACAAACGCATGGTTTTTTCAGGGGAATGATGCTTCGTTTGACTTAAAAAGATATGATATCGGCCTTAATAAGAAAAAGTTGTATTCTTAGTTCAAATTAAACATTTTTTAAAGTTTCTATACTAGTTTCTTAGATAAATGACAGCAGCAAATAATTTTATAGAAGTTGTTACGAAAGTAATCAATACTTTCTGGCCTTCTTTGATAACCCTTGAAAATCTGCGATGTTTTCAATTTGATTGTACTTTAATTATCTCAATGAATACAAGTTATAAATTTGTATCTTTTGTTTTGTAGTAATGCATCGTTTGTATTTATACACTCAAGAATAAATGCTGTTAACTGTACTCTTATGCCTCTTGGGCCTACTGATAGGACCTCGCTGATTCCCTTTCGTATATGAACCACAGAGAATTGCTGATCTAAGAGATACAGGTACGGGAATCCGGCAGTCAAACCAATGAGCCTTCCCGTCCTATACATTGCTTATTAAGTGTTTGGGTGAGGTATTGTCTGGCAGTACGCTGAAAGTGGGGTGGTGCTCCATCATGCATGTGCTACATGTTGCCTTTTATAGAGGACGTTTCCTTCACATTGCAGGTATATTTTTTGGTAAGAAATGGGGACGAGCAGCATCTGTTAGTTTGGTAGTAATGCTACGAATTCTTATACTTATAGAAAGTCGATAAGGTGTGTGGGGGGGGGGGGGGGGATGACAGTATCATCTGCTGTGAAATATTACCATCTTAAAAAACTTTAATGAAATTTTTATTCTGACTATTTCATTTATGTGACGCCATCTTAAAATCGACCAATGAAACAAAACAAAAACTTTGAATTTTAACCAATCATGCCGGATATCGCAATGAAATTAGAAGCGAAAAAAAAATGATCAAATACGTTTTATCACACGACGTGAATTTGTCTTATGGCCAGTGTAGTCGACTCATTCCTCCAATCCTGAGCACTCATCACTGACCATTTTCCGTTTTTTTTTTTTTTTTTCAATAATTGTAAATTAATATATTCACTCAAGCAATTGTTTTTGCGTGTTCAGCCAAACAGTCTGAAATCATTTTGTAAATTGTGTAACAATATCAGTCTAAGCAACCATAAATCTTAATAAACGTGCTCAGAATATAAAATACTTTCTGATTTTTCTTCTTCTTCAGTTGATATCAGTAAATCGAACGGTAGCGATTGTAATAGTCGACTTTAGTCTATTTCGTTCTCACGGTTTCTGAATAGGTAGGTATTCATAAGTAAATATAACATTTTATACAACTGTTAATAATCCGTGCGCGAATTTCAAATATATATCACTTTTATTCTTATTCTATTCATGAAATAGTGCCAAACCCATATTTGGCTTTTTTCTATTGGCATTACTGACAATCGACATTCGTCTGTTGTTAAATGGCTTGAAAAGCTTAAGTATTCATAATGCAAATGTACAATTATTTCAATATTGTTAACCAATATACGGAATTATATTTAAATTCTTATTTTGTTCGTGAAACAGTCCTGATAAATACACACAAGGGTCTGAACTTTCCAAATAAATTCACGAACTATACTTTTACAGACCCTCTTGTGATAAACTAGTTCATAATCTCAAATGAGTATTTTTAATGTTTAGTAATATAGCCTACTTTCGAGAACGGGTGTTAAGGATCCAGATCGCAGAGAACCTTAAAGTTCATCATTCTCCTTAGTTATATAACAAAGTCTCGACGTTCTGTAACGAAAGTCGCCAGCTGCATCCAAGCAGTCTTTGAACCTGTTAAGAAGAGAAAAGGAGGGTAAAAAAGTGTAATTTGCTTCCCAGAAAGCGTCACTGTCACGCCGGCAGGTGACAAGTCCACAACCATCCGGAAGAAAAAGGTACTTGGCGAGAAGTTAACTTTCATTTTTAAGATTCCCTAAACATGTTAAAGTAAGTTGAAAAAAAATACATGACAAAAACCAACAGCATTGTCAAAGTGTTGTAGTTTAAAATGTGTTAGAACCTTTGTTAACACCATCGTTCCATCTTACTTATGTGCAACTCAAGCATAGAAAGATAAGAGGGCTTGCAATGAGCATTTCTAGACCATTTTGGCTCTAAGTTTAAGCTAACATAAGCTTGCGACATCTTTTGCAATTTATATTTATATTTTTAATTTTGCACTCCTGAGTATAAAAGTTTATATCTATTATAGTAAACAGTTTAATTGTATGATTGAATTTGTATTTTGTACGTGCTCATTTTTGTTGTCAGAAAGCCATAACCTTGTTTCTATTCTGTTACGGAACTTTATTCTGATTAAAGATAATTCTGCTTTGAAAGTGTGCTATTTTTAAAACTTCAAGGTATAAGGCATACAAAAAAAAATCTCAAAAACAAAATGCATTAGTTTAAAAACTAAACCAATGCTATATCGTTAGACAGTTTTTTTTTTTTTTTATTGATTTTATTTATGGACGCTCTTTAACATCTCAGGTTATCAGCGTCCCATTCAAATCAGAGCGTGAAACGGCCGACAAATTTTGCTCAGAGGCCTCTCTTTCAGGCTTGAGGTTCTTTTTCGTGCCGTAAATGTACGACACAGGACCCACGGCTTTACTTCCCTTCCTTAGGATTTTTACACCCGAAAAAATCCATCGGTCTGGCCGAGTTCGACCCCGCGATCTTGGGTATAGGAGGCAAGTATGGTAATCACTACACCACCAGGAACGACACGTCGTTAGACAGGGAACTTGCTTAATGGCATAAAAGTTGTAACTAGAGAAGTCAGCATCTGATTTCTGAAACACGTTAATTATACACACTAGGCTCATATCAAGACAGCATGTCGAATAGGTCGAAAAAAATGAAACATAACCATCTAAGTAAGTGCAAAAAGAGGTATTGGGTGCTAATAAGGGATCGCTCGATATCTGAGATTAAGACTAGTGACAAGAAAAATACATAAGCGCCTTTTACGTCTCATTCCGAACTAAAGGCTTGCCGAAATTTTTTTCACTCAGGCATATTTTTTCGATAGGAACAAAATTCGTGCTCGTTTGTTGATGAATCTTTATGACGGATGTAAACACCATAATGATTAGTCCTCTTCGGCAATTTTCTCCTGTATGTTATAATTATTAGAAATCGAATTACGTATTAATGATATATTATGATATTAGTATTTTATAATTCTATACTTTATTGAAAGAGTAAATGCCCATGAATCTTTGCTCGTTTCCTAATTTTTTCAAATGCAATAACTGCATAACTTAACAAGGGAATTTCATACGCTATTTTTGTATACAAAGTTGTAAAAGAATAACAAAAAATAAAATTAATGTCGATTTTCTAATGAATTACTCTGAAATCAATGCCTTCTTTGTTATACTTATAACGTACATATATCATTGGAGATTGTTTATACCTATAAATATTAAAAAAAGAGACACCGCATTTTTAGAATTAACATTATTATTATTGAAATTAAACTACAAAAATTAATGGTACACTATTAATTAAATTAAATGTATGACCACTAATGCTGGTCATACATTAAATGGCACATGACACAGGTATATTGTGTGAGTATTTTTAAATGTAACTATGCTTATGAAATGAGCCCTTGGTATCATCTTTACATTCACTAAAATAGAGAAAAATAACGAAAAGTTTAAAGTTACATTGTGTAATAAGAAGATATGTTCATATGTTTCAAAAAAACAAAGCATGTAACAATTCAGAAACAATTACAGTGTACAAAGCAAATAAAGCCAAACTAAAATTGCATCAATTTTCATTGATGTAATCTGTGTAAGCTGTCTTCTTGACGATACTTTTGTTAAATATAAAACATACGCGACGTTATAAATACATTTTATGTGCTTAATTAATTTGTATTTTTATTTAAAACAATATAGACGCAAGAGCCCTTTTTAAATTTCCGTTTTCTAATGGTTTTCTACCTACTCCTAATGGTCCAATTTTCCAGTTTTCGGAAACTGTTTTCTTATTTTATTTAATTGGTATATGTCGGATTTTGTTGTGGAGGAAACAAATATTTGAGCAGTCAGAGCGATTTTAAAATGTTGACTCCTAATGGCCCGATTTCCTGATTTTCAGAAATATTTTTCTTATTTTATTTAAATGTTATATACTGAATTTCGTTGCGAAAAAACAAACATTAATGCCGCTAGAGCGATTTTTAAAATTTGGGTGAACCCTCATCCCCCGGCTAGTAGTTCGATTTCACTGATTTTCGGAATCTGCTTTTTGTATTTTATTTCAATGTCATATACCGAGTTTCCTTTTAAAAAAAAATTAAATTGCGGCCGCTAGAGCGATTTTAAAATTTCGCTTTAACCCCCATTCGTTTTTCAGTTATATCCCCCACTCTTAATGGTCCGTTTGCCATTATTTTTAAAAGCTACGTTTATCGATTTACTTTAAAGAAATCTACCACATTTCGTTTGGAAAAAACAAAAGTTGTAGCCGCTAGAGCGATTTTTCAATTTTTGCTTTAGGTTAATCCTCGCTCCCAATGGTCCAAATTTGCTGGTTAACAAACTGGACAAATCCTTTGTTAGTTGATAGCTATATGCCGAGTTTCGTTGAGAAAAAACAAAAATTGCAAGCGCTAGAGCGAGAACGGATATATATATATAATGTAACAAATTAACATTAAATAATAAAAAAGGGTAAAACACTTAGATAAAATCACACTTGAAATTACAGTTTCTTTATCTAAGTGTTTTATCCTTTTCTACTTTTATTATTACTGTTAATTTGTTACATTGTTAATAGTGTTACTTTATTTTTCTTTCTTTTTTTTATATTACATATATACATATTGTAGATCAATTTTATTTTATTTTTTATTTAATTTTAGATGTCTAGTAGGTACGATCGATGCAGCTTTAGATAAATTACTAAAACATTTCTCCATGGGTACAACCGCAATAGCTTTCATTACTTCGGAATTCCATAAAAAAATTCGTTGTTAAAAAATTAGCAGGTTTTTCACGGATTCGACCACAATAACCTCATTCTTTCGGAATTCGCTAAAAGCTTGGTCATTAATACTGAGAAAACCTTATGAAATGTGTCAGAAGGAATACAACAAATTCTTCGAATGAACAGTAAAAATATTGAGGATGTTTTAGAAACTTTAACGTTGTCATATATTTCAGAATAGGTTGTTATAAAATTCTACTTGACAACTAATATCCACTTATTAAATTTTTAATTAATTTTGTAATTATGTATTCTGCAATAAAGATGAATGATTTGTTCTGTTTTCAGTAATACACAATTGTTTCCTTGATATTATCGTAACACTATTCAGTTGATAACAACATTTTAGAAATGAAAAAAGTTTGATGTCATAATTGCTACTATGGTAATTATATGCCATTAGTGTCATAATGTAGCATTTTATAAATAAGTTTGACTAACAACAAAGACTGTTTATATTTCTGGTATACAAATAATATATACCTGCATAAACTTGAGTAATGAAAAATGTTGTGATATATTATATTGCGAAGTATGTTATTTTTAATAAACATAATGTGTACCTCATAATTAATATTTAAAAGTTTTCTTGCGTGTTATGAAGGAAATGGGGATTGTAGCCACCAGCTTTCATTAAGTAAAATCTAATTGAATCTGATTTTTGTTTCTGTGCATCACATATTGCAATAAGTTAATAATTAATTAACTTTTATTATTCACCACACATTTAAATTACCAAAGCCAGATTATTAAAATATTTTAATACGGAATCACAAACTGAAGTAATGGCCTCTCTTGGCACAGAGGTAAAGAATGGAACAGATAAAGAACGTCAATTATTTGAATAGGAAATGAAAAAATAAACTGCTTAAATAATAGAGTATAGTTTATCTTGATTTCAGAGAACGTAATGAGAAAAGTAAGCAAAAAGAATTCTGACTTTTTTCAAATATATTATTATAAATTCAGTACGAAAAGTAATTTGGAATGCCCGCTTGGAGGGATTTCGAATAAACAAACCCACCGAAACAAACTTTATGACCTGAGAGGAGAAGACAAAATAAAAATGTAATTAATAAAAAAATTATGTTTCTAAACTTTTTCGTGTTCACATATGCTGTTTAATCTCTAAAAAAATGTCAACTTTCCATTAGGAGAAAAAAATTTAAAAAAACTTCAATTTCTCTCTAATTTTGTGAGAAAATGTATACAAACTACTACCTTCTGTCTAAAAAGGCAGTGTAATTATAAATGCATGTTCGAGAGAATTAATTTAAAAAGCACTTATGATTACGTCAATGAAGGACATTATATTAAATTCCCTGATATTTCATTTGTACATTTGGAACACATTAATTGCATTTGAGTAGCACGGATGTTTTAAAATGAGATGATGAGGTGAATATAACGACTCCTGGTTCACGATGTATTTACCGCAAAAGAATATTAACACATGTCTCTTTGTAGGCTCATATTTTACAATCATAAGTTAAAACACTAAACTGATGGTTGTTATCGTTAACACTTATCACAGGTGTGTATGAAGTGGACGTCAAAATCTCAAAAGAAAAAAAAACTGTTTGACTGTCTACGAAGTCTAAATAGCCCAAACTATTTAATGTTAGCAAATAAATATTCTAGGCATTTGTTGAGTGTTGAGTGTAAATGTCGCATTAAGTAGTTGGGCTCTAATTGTCAGCTTCTATAAGCGAACCTCATTCTCGTTTATTTTGGTAGGCCGTTGCAGCAATATCTCATTTCGTAACTGAAGTTCTTCATATGCGCTGTCTTGTTAATGAAGCCTGATGGTCCATTGATTTATATGAGTTGAACCAGCAGAAGCAGGTGCAAGTTGTTGATTGGTCTTCAAGACTTGTCCGGGAGAAAGGGGGAAGAACATCCGCCAGGTACAGTTATTTCGCAGATATAATTACCGCTGTTTAAATAGGGTCGTTTTTCGTAGGCGTTCTTATTATATTCACAGATGTGCAGATAGCACCTTTTAACTTGCAACTGTCACAGCTGCAAGGTAATGAAAAATAATCATCAAATAAATATAAAAAATAGAACGCCTGTTCAAGTAAACTCTTACAAATGCTTTCGTTAAATAACTGAAAGATGTATCTGTCTTAGGTGAGTGTGTACATTAGGCACGTTCGCACTATCGTTAGTCGTCATTGGGTTTAATCAGGGTAGTTTCAATAAAGTCTTCTTATTTGAAATGCTGGTAACGCAGTGAGGTTATATGAGTTATGTACCAGAAGCTGCTTCTGAGTACTGGAAGAAGCCAGTCGTCAAGGCCGTATACTTCATATGCATGTAACAGCATGTGGTTAATTGGAGGGAGGTCTTGTGGTAGAGCGTTCGTGTGTGCTTTCATTTTGTGTAACTTGTGTATTAATTGTTTTTCGTTAGTTTTACCACAAAAGGGAATTAAGTACGATATATATATATATGGAAAAAATTACAGAAAAGTATTAAGGGAAATAACAAGAAAATGTCCTGGCAATTGTGTTCCAAGTAGAGAAACTGTTTTGTAACTTGTTAAAAAGTTACGAGAGACAGGAACTTTCAATGACAAGAAACTTTCGAACCGCCGTGTTCTTACGGATGAAAAGTTCAACGATATACAGGAATTTTCTACGTAGATGTCGGCAATGTATTGCCGACGAGGGGTATCATTTGAATAATCTCTTATAACATGTGTTAATGCTTATTATTATCAGGTTTAAATACATCATTTTATATTTTCAATAAAAATGTAAATACTGAAATAAGAATAGTAATTTTACGCCCTACAGTTTTATCTCCCCTTTTCCGGTTGCAGTGGCTACAATACTCCAGTAAACAGCCCTAGTCAGAATTCCCGAAAACCTTGCTACAAAAATGAAGAATGAAAAACCGCCCATTCAAACAGACAAGAGATGAATAAAACTTTGCAGCATATAGAATATTCTCAATAACTTCACCTGCTGTAAAAGAATATGCAAAAAGATTTAGGCTTGACGTTACGGTGGTTTGTGGATATCTGAAAATCCTTCCTTTGTTCCGTAATAGTATCGGACAGATGGAATCTCCTACGATTCAGAGGAACAAAACACAATCTTTTGTACAACCCAGTGATACCTGTTAACATTTGAGGCGCGCGGTACTTCATTCGTTTAAGTCAATCCATAACATTATGTATGACGGTGAAAAAGGAAAAGATAAAGGCTATGAAAAGAATCAGAGAAACAAAAGTTTACTAAAAGGAAATCACTGTCATGGGGAGACTCTTGGTACATTTGTTCTTCTTCTTGATCTTTCTTTCACTGTCTTTTATTTGAGTCGACATGTCTTCTCATTTCCGCAGCTTACTTAGATATGCAAACAAACTTTGAATAGCACTTTACAAGCTTGAGACCGTCGGTCCTGGTGGTAACCAAAGAGTTACCGCCTGAGCCAAATCTGCTTGATAATATACTTCACATTTAATTCCTACACGGATCGTTGACTTCCGCAGCGCGCAATATCCGCTGTATCGCCGATAAATTGCAGCATGATGCACTCCAATGGTAGTAGTTCTTCAGGGTACTGAGAAGTTGGTAGAGTTGGAAGAACCTTCTATGGGTATCCTTAAATTCGATTAATTGTACAACAATAGCACAGCGGCTACTTCTAGCATAATTCGTCGCAACAGACCTTTGAGTTGCAGTCTTCTATAGGCATATGGTAATCTGTGGTTAATAAAGCAAAACGAATATATAAGGGGCGCAACTTGAATTTGGGTCTTTAATGCTTCGGTGTTAATAGTGTTTCCTTGCAATTTGCTTTGTCTTATCAGTCCCTAGAAAACAAATTCCGAGGCAGAGATGTTGGGGTAGTGAAAAAGTCGATTTGATAGCCACAATGTTGTCAATTAAACCATGCCGTTTTGTTTTCAGGGTGTAAATGTATTATTATTATTATTATTATTATTATTATTATTATTATTATTATTATTCATTAATGGTCAAGTTATAAAGCAGGCTATTGTTAACAACTGCTAGTAAATGTGTAGGTATATTAATACTCACAGAGATAAGTGTTGGAAATGTTTTAGTTTACCAATTTTTGACAGAATTGTTAACAACTACTATACCATCCAGTTGTTAGTTTCCATGTTCTCCCGCTGAGCAGCACCACTGCAATATCATCTCACAAGAGAATAGCTTATTAGAAAACTATTTATTTAGTTAGATGTTAATTGTACATTAAGTATTTTATTCAACAGTAATAGTTGCTCTTATTGACGATAGTGTATAAGATTTTGCTGCCTTGATTATCAGCTCATTTTGTGTAAATGCTATTTGAATAAATGTGATTCTCTGTTAATAATATGCAACTTCTTTAGATGTCTTCCAGCAAAGTTTTATTTTATTTGGAATTTTCGCGAACATTTAACTGACCATCTTCTTGAATTGAACAAAATTAACTTTGAATTTTATACTAATAATGTGTGGTACATACTGCTATAACCGAAAAAGTGTAAGCCACCACCGATGCTTATGAAATATCTCAAAACAAAAATGTATATTATTGTATATTGACGTTTGAACAATTTCAAAACACGTTAACACAAAACAGGAGCAATGCAACAATCAACATTTGGGAGGAAAACCAATTCAGTAGGTCTATCAACATTTACCAGTATTGGTTAATGTACACATTTAGCAGTCATTGTAAACAATCAAAAATGGAAAATTATGCAGTTATTGCTTTCTGTTATCTTCATTTACCAAGCAACAAGGCAAATGCTTACAATAGCCAGTAACTGTGAACATTTACTGCATTTTCTGCTCTATTTATTATGAACTTTAGATAATCCTTCCTCATTTCATACTGAATTCTGATTGCTGCTTCTCCCTGTTCCTTAACATTTAGGAACAACTTTGTGCAGTGATATTCTTAACTTTTACATTTTACTGAATCGTTCACTTTTTAAAATTTAATCACTTTCGTTTTCATATCACTTAAACTTTTAACTCCTGCTAATTTTATATTTTCTCAATGGTTAACTCGCTTATGAATTTTGCATTACGCTTCTCTCAGTTCCGTTTAATATCTGCTATTACAAGAGGTAACACATGTTTAAAGCAACGTAATATTGCTCAAAGTTGAAAAACAATTTTTAAATTAAATGTGTGTTTTTATTTCTCTTGCTTCTTCCTTTCCCCCTCTCCCCTTTTTCCCTGAAAGAGAAAACGAAGTGTAAGAAAGAGCATTTTCTGTACAGTATCATAAAAAATTAAGAGCTTCTGTATCGAGATACCCGCACATGATGAAGTTTCTAGATCTTTTCCCCTCTTCTTGTGGAATTAGAGGAAGTAGCAAACCTTCTCATCTCATTTTTCCTCATAGATTTTGTTGTTTTCAGTGGCAGAGTAATGATTGAGTCGGGCAGGCTGCTTCCTTCCCAACGGCCGTTCCCCCTACCAAGCAATGAGATATGATTAATGAAACTGGGGTTTCCCCAAATGGCGTTGGGGTGCAGAAGCAGGTGATTTCGATTCCATGTGACGTCATCATCGGGAAGGAGTGTGGCGTACCCAACGTCCACCAATGACTTTTAGTTCCCTTGTTGTTTTTGTTGTTGGATCTTTTTTAACGTCCATTCCAGCCTTCTCCACTTTTTCTCTTGATTGGTTGTGTAAACTACCAAACTGAACATCGGATCAAAATCCCCTTCCAATTCATAGGCGTCTCTGTGATGATTTCAGAACATTAAAATGTGCTACCTTAGCAAGTGTTAGTATGTAAATTAATAATAGCATTTTGATTAAAACAACGCGGCTTGGTTTTAGAACACCTGGTTCTTTAACAAAGCTTTTGGAAGTAATAAAGGACTAGTCACGTTGATTTTTTATTTTGTTTTTACTCATTTAATTTTTTATGTAGTGAAATGGCCTTAGTTGTGTAGTCACCTTGCTTTGCTTTATGTATGTATATATATATTCCTCCAATTGTAAGCGTAAGGTAAGGTAAGGTAAAGTAAGGTAAGGAAATATTCAACACATTTGCCTTCGCGAAAGCGTTATCAGCTTAGCGGATGCCGGGATTGAACCCATGACCTCCACGAGTCTTGAACATTACCCCTGAGCCAGCACTCTCTCCTTCTTAGTTCTCTGTTTGTAGTAATTTTAGTATTTGGTTTTTATCCAGAACCCGAATGTAAGTTTCTGAAATAAGGTTTTTGTATATTCGGGAAGTAAATAACTAACCGCACAAATGCGAACCACTTTGATAAGTAGGAATAAATATTTGTTAATTACCCTCTCTGTAACTTTCACCTTAGAGCATTGATTTTGTTTTAAATTTAGTTAAATTTTGATGCTCATTCCCCTTTTCATTCCTCATTACATTGACATGGTATGTTGCTGTATTCTGGTGGGGTACAATTTGGCACCGCGTTTTCCAAGTGATTTCCTATTAATCGCTTGATAGCTACTAATAGATTAAAGCAGAAAAAGTAAATTGTTTTCTTACATGCAGCTCCATCTGGCAATAAACTTCGAAAAGAAAAAGTTTGACAACGAAGTACTGTTAAAGTGGGAAGTTAACAGAAATTGTTGTTAGTAACAATTAATAAAGTATCTGGAACGAAGTAACCTAAGAGATCTCCAGGGTTGAAGCGGTTATGTCGGCGAGTACAAGTTGGTCGCCAATTAATCAAGTGATTTAGCTGCTGATCGTCATACTTTGTAGCGGCGTATTGTTAATTGACTATTGATAGTTTTGGTGTTGTTGCCAACGCTTCACTACAATATTTCAGGGTTTTGCGCTATTTTGTGACTCGTGCTCAACAGGACTGGGAGAGTATATTAACTATGTAAACAATTACGCAATGCGACATGATATATATGGTAATTTATTTTCGCAAGACCCTAGTGTTTCCGTACGTAGACCTTAGCTACATCGAACATAAACTTAGCTGCCACGATTTCCTAGGATACGAACTGAATCTGATTATATGGCTATCTGAACTGAATATGTGAACTACCGATATGAACTGAGTTGAACTGATCGGCCGAACTGAGTCGCTGAGCTGCTTTAGTTGGAGAACTGCATCTCTCTGCTTAACTGATGAACCGATCTATCCGACTATGATCTCAGAACTGAGTGCGTGAATTGATTCTGTAAAATGAGTACCCCAAACGCAAATGCCTCCTTATATATTCGATTCAGATTAATTAATCGTTGGCTTCACTGGGCCACGAGGGTCACGTCATTCTCCCGTGCCTTGCTTTAAAAATTCACAATATACATCTACTATTGGCTGGTTCAAATTTGCCTGCCAACACATGCCACCCGCTATTACTTGAAAGTTTAAAACGTTTGTTTATATTGGTTGGTTTAGGGTTAACAGTACAAATGGCTAGCGAGTTCATTCCCTTTAACTTGTTTAAAATGCTTGTTGTCATTATTAACACTTTCAAAAAATAGGTCTTTTAAGAAGTGGTCCCTTTTGGTTTATTCTTACTTTGAATGGCGGTTTATGGGCTTCTTGGCATGCCGGGCTCCTGTGAACAGCTACACCAAAGAACTTTCTCTTTTGTCGACATACAATTCACGTATTGAAGATAAACCATATGAAATATATATATATATATATGTGTGTGTGTGTGTGTGTGTATAATATTTATTTTGCTAATTACAATGTACAAAGCATAATGATTAGTTTGCAACATACATATTAGGTATATAAATATTTTAGTGGGGGTAGGCCGTAAGGAACTGTATCGGGTATAGTAGATTCATATGGGGGAGCGGCTATTGTCAGGCAGGGCATAGTAAGCCGAAGATCCATAGTTCGAATCGCGACGCTGACCTCAAAAATTTCCTATCTAATTCTGGTTCCAAAATTTAGCCTAACACACGGATTGTGTGAAAAATCCCATTTCAAACTATGACCGTTCTTTTACTTTAGTAATTTATTGATTTAAACCCTACTTTCAACATTTGATATAATCCGCCGAGGAAATATAAATGAATGATTACGCTAGTTATTCCCAAGGCGTTGCGCACATATTCTTTTGACATTCGGCCTTTCCGATTAAATCCTCCTCGTAACTGGAAACCGAATTCATACACAGCAGTTGTTGATTGATTTATTTACGGACGTTCTTTAACATCTCAGGTCATCAGTATCACATTCAATTCAGGGTGTGAAACGACCGACAAATTTTGCTCAGAGGCCTCTCTTTCAGGCTTGAGGTTCTTTTTCGTGCCATAAATGTACGACACGGGACCCACGGCTTTACTTCCCTTCTGAAGGAAGCCATACTTAGAATTTTTACGTCCGAAATAATCCATCGATCCTGGCCGGGTTCGAACCCGCGATCCTAGGTTTAGAAGGCAACTATGGATACCACTAGACCACCAGGACCGACAGACACAGCAGTGATAAAGCAGGCAAAAGCGCTTGAGATATGTCGTTTGACTCCTTTAATAAATGTAAGCATAAACAGCTGACATTTTCACAACAAAGAAACATGAATGTGTATAAACTGTGTCAATGTGTCGTTTATATCAAGCCAAAAGCTCTGAAATGTACAACGTATCCAATCACGCAGAAGATATGCAAAGCTTTATTTATGGAAATTAATATTGTACTGATCAGCTTGTCATTTCCATCATGCCGATGCGTACGGACAAGTGCCGAATGAAAGCACCAGGCGATTTTGTGACATTTTGTTATTCTTCCTATATACGTTTGCCCTTGTTCAATGTGTTTTGTGAACATAGCGCGGAGAACAGCAAACATGAATATTTCAAATAAGCATTTCTCGTGTGCTAATAGCTGTCGAAATGTTGGGAACTCTGACGTGCTTGAAGCTGACTGTCAGAGGTTGAACCTTGTACCATTATTCGAAAACATTAACATATTATATAATTTTAATACGCAATTTATACTAGTGCGGAGGATGTGGTACATCTATGACATTTTGTTTGGAAAGCTTTTTCAGAATAACACAAGTCTACATAATTAAAGTTTGTGAAAACGGAATCAAATTTATAGAGAATTTTAGTTCGGAGCCCGTAGCTACAGTGCAGTTTCTTTAAGTTGAAACATGTAAATAGAAAGAGAGCACTATTTTACGCATGATAGTAGACATTTATTAACTGCTTAATCTCAAAAAAAAAAAAAAAAAAAAAAAAAAAAAAAAAACATACTATTGAAACTTTTACTATTTAAATAAAGGGTTAGGTTGAAACATGGCTTTTAGAAAGAGATAACAAGACTCAGATAATGTTGCTAAATATATCCATATTTCACTGCCAAAAGGTGCAGCTTGTCATCACAAGTACAATTGTCACTGAGAGACTATGCAGTGTAGGATGAGTGACAGTGCCTCTCAGCCCCTTTGACCGTCATTAGCGCAGAAAGGGTTGGATAGCAACTGAATGTTCGTGTTTCAACTTAAACCAAACAGACTGTAGCCACAAACGTCTTTGTGACACCTTTGCTCCACCTTCCTCCTCTCGTTCACATTCACCAGCTTACTGCTTGATGACATGGGAGGGGGAATGTTGGTAAAGTTTGGGTCTCATAGTATTTGGGGTGACAGAGAAGTAATTCCAACATTTAGTACACAATTTAGCATAACGTTGTTCATTAAATTTTAATTTTCACCAGCAAGCGACCGCCTCTCTCATTGTTTTCGAGCCAGAATTGAATATTCTCACTGTCCGGAAGTATAATTATGCCCATATAGTCTCCAAACTCTCAAATTCCCCAAGCAATATTTCCAAGAACTCCATAACCAAATGCAGGATCTTAAAATTCTTCATCCAAAGAAATTACCACAAATGAAGTGCAAAAGTCGTAAAATATCGCCTCCAAATCACTGCATATATTCAGTTACTGTAACTTAAGTCCTAAAACTCGTGATTGTAACTAATTTTATTCTCTCCTATCAAAAGTCAAGTATTCGGGATTCACAATCACGAACTAGTCGGTCCTGGTGATGTAGTGGTAACCATACTTACCTCCTAAACCCAAGATCGCAGGTTTAATCCCGACCAGGATCGATGGATTTTCGGGCATAAAAATCCCAAGCTTCCTTCCGAAGGTAAGTAAAATCATAGGCCCCATGTCGTAGTTCACGACATGTAAAACAACCTCAAGCCTGAAAGAAGAGGCCTCTGAGCAAAATTTATCGGTCTTTTCACGCCTTAAATTGAATGGGATGCTGATGACCTGAGATGTTAAAGAGCGTCCGTAAATAAACCACAAAAAAATCACGGACTTCAACTTCGTTATATTTTAGATTCACTATCTTATTTTATTAGCTGGTAAATTGGAAACATCTTACAACGGGGCTTCCTGCAAGTTTTTCAACGCTCTGATTCAAATTCTATTGGTCCAAACTATTTTAGCGTTGTGGCTAAGATAGGATTATTTGCATTTATAGGAATTTCCAAATGCTCTGAGAATTATATGATTATGTTTGCGTGCAAATTTGCAATATTTACAAATAATGTGCTGTGTTATGGGTCTCTTTTGTATTCTTCTTTATGCTTCCGCCCTACTAATGCTTGTGCAGGTTCTTTGTTCTATTACATACTTCCAAATATAATAGATGCAGATATCACGTATCTGCCTTTCCACTATGCTTCTCCTAATGGCTGACTAAATGAAGTGCTTAAAAACTGCCTTTAGGTACCAAGTCAGATTTTAGCATGTAAGTAATGTGAGACATGATATTATTATAATTATCATCATCATATTTACATTACACATATGTACATTTATATCGGGTGGTCGGCCAGATACGTTAATCCTTGTCTAGTTTGGATGTTCTTCTCTTGGACTTTCTCTTGCATTATTTCTGTTAGTTTTTTCATTATTATCTATAGGTGTCTTATGTATAGGAACATTATTGTCATTGGACACTGATCTCATAGCAGAATGAAAGTTAGGTTATTTAGCTACTTTCTTGTTCTTTGCATTAACACCCTTCACATTTTGTGTATAAAAATGCTGTATCTGTGTGGGCTTGCGCGAAATATTTCAATACGCCCATCTTCATCCAATGCAACAATGACCCAAGGAGTCCAATGTCTCATAAGCACCGCAAACAATATGAATAGATCATGGCTTACTTTGATCTGTTAACTTAACTCCCCAAATATGACTTGTAGGTTTTTACCACAAACGAGATTACACACTTGCTTTTTCACAACAAATATGCCATAGATGCAGCAAAAAGCATTAGTATTATTCAAGGTATGCATTCCTTTCATTAAAGGTAGCAAAATAAAAGTATTTATAAGGAAGTTCTTTATTTCACAACTATTTTTTAACTGAATTGACAATTAGAATGGGATGTGCTGCCATCAATCTGAAAGCAGTCAACTAAAACTTTTAAATAAATTTAGTATAATGAATGGTGTTGGTATATCACATAATTGATATCCATTTAAAAGGTAGATTAATTAATATTCAGTACATAAAAGTATAAAAAAGTATATGATACGACTAAAGGAAGTTCATTTTTGGGTTTAGTGCGTGCAATTTACTATAAAAACACTTGAAAAACTAAATCACAAAACACTGTAGGTAGGCCTGGGTAATCGAAAGTCTTCGCCAATTGGCAACGGCACAGTAAAGCACGGTTTTACTCATTAACAAGCTTGAGTCTTTAAGAAGCAAGTTTAACATGGAAAACATTCTTAAAACGGTATTACATGCAGTAAGAAAAACAATAGCGTTGGGGAACTAGATATGGCTTCTGGTCTGTGTGTCAGAACAACACTTAAATGCTCGAAATGTCCTATTTCAGTATTAAGAATCCTTTTAAATGAAAAGAAATCTTTTAACCCTGCATTTCAATTTTCCAAGCTGTAGGTTTGCTGTTTACTTGGACAGCAGATTTAAACGCTTTTGGACGTTCTAGTGGGGATATTTAAAGTCTCTGGTGTGTTTAGTGTAGTGGATGATGCAGAACCACGTGATCACATCGATAACGTGGGTGCGAGCTTGTCAGGAAGTGTTCGGTAAGCCCGGAATTTCAAAATTGTGTACGATCTCATTGTTAGTGAGTCATGTCATCAAATGTACTGGAAAGGGAATATACAGAACACACAATCAATTAACTATTATATGAAGAATCCGTAACAGAAGTCATACCTAATATTTTAAACATTCTATATGTTGTACCTCTGAATGTCGATTCTATATATGACAAACGGCATTAACGAAGATGTTCCTTATTTTAACAATAATAAAAAAAAACGAGATTACAAAATGGAAATGTGAATACGAATAACAAGGATGAAATATTAGTTGTATTAATGTTGTTCAATCAACTGTTCTAATAATATTGTAAACAGTTTTATTTTCCTCATATTGAATATATGGATATTCCCTTGCAGGAATTTACTATGTTTAGTAAAAGTTATTATTATTATTATTAACGCAAGCAATTCTTTGATTCAACCTATATTTTTCTTGTTGATATTAAAACATTTTTAAATGGGTATAATCTATGTTTGATTGTTATGTTAAGCTACTGTTTTGGTACATTTATTGCTAAAATTAAATAGTTAACCTTTGACTTCAACAATATTCTCTGATGATAGCATCTATTAATTGCCAGAGTAACTACAAGACAGTATCGTTTCTAATAATTTAGTAATTCTATACTGTATTTATATATTCCTGAAGTGAGATAAAATAATGTGAAAATAAAAGTATTGTTGCAATGGTATCACCAGTGTTTATTTTAATTTTCATTAACTGATAAATAAAAGTGAAGTTCTAAGGAGTATCCTGCAAGAAAAGATAAAAGAAATTTTCTCGCTTATCACAGTAAAACAACTGGTGAAATATTTTTAAATTAATTTATCATAGCAGTATTATGAGTGCATGGAGTTTGTATTGTGAAACAGTTTAAATAAAGTTAAACAGTGTGTCAATATTAAACAGAAACGTTTCGTTGAAACGGAAAACAACACTCCAAACAAATGACTTGGAAAGGATTTTTGCCTCAGGTGCAGCAAACAGAGTGAGACGGATGTTAATCCATGAATCCGAGTGCTGAAGGGTCATGGTGATTTTATCTGTTGTGACTGCAAATTCCCCTGGTGCTTGGACACCTGCTGTCACAGGATAGATGAGGCGAAAATGTAAATGATGTTTGTAACGAGCTTTGGGACTGGGCTTTCAGTAATAGCTACTTATTTCCTTTTCGCTTTTAGGTAACAAAAGAAGCTAATTGCAATCGAGCTGCAACTTTTATTTTTGCACTTTAGTTACAGTTGGGTCTTATTTCGATCGGTTCTACTCCATCTTGCAACGATGATCTGTTGCAATTGTAAAGTGAAATCTTTAACCCCTATATGGAATTTAAAAATCGAATAAATAAAACGCAACTGTTCCTGTCTAAATTAGTCTTCTCATATGGTCTGTTTTTAAGCATTGTTAAATAAGAATTTCCGATATAACTACCAATACATTTTGTATATTAATGACAGTCGAACAAAATTGTATTTGCTAATAGTGTGATAATGCTAACATCATTACGCCTATTCCATATAACTATCACCTCTATCTATAGTTTTGAAATTGTTCAAGGCGGTGATTTTAAATGCTCGTCACCTAAGATTTACTAATGCTGCAGCATTTAATAAAATTCTTGCTATTTTTTTTATTAGTGTTAATGCCTGTTTTTACTACTGAGGCACCATAGGCGGTTAACAATGATGACGCATGAGATGAAACGATAAATTGGGAAAGGATTTTTTTAAGGAACGAAACGTTCCAGGCCTAAGTTTAGGGTACCTCCCCGGCATTTGCCATTTATGAGGACTGAGCCAAACCTGAAGAAAACCTCAGTCAGGGAGGACGGTCCTG
The DNA here is from genome assembly GCA_030762175.1 of Metallyticus violacea. Lineage (NCBI taxonomy): Eukaryota > Metazoa > Arthropoda > Insecta > Mantodea > Metallyticidae > Metallyticus > Metallyticus violacea. The sequence continues at coordinate 82,647,717 of CM060832.1, read as the reverse complement.
GTGGGATTCGAACCCCAGACCTCCCGCTCACGAGTCCGCGCCTTAACGACCTGGGCCACCCGTGGCGTTTTTTTTTTTTCCCTATATTAAAACATTGGTATAATTAAAAGCCATGTAAGGAAATACCCCAGCTATTTGAGATTTTTTTTCTGGATTTTTAATATTATTGGGCACAGATGTCAAGAATCTATAAAGCAGTCAACATTTACGATGAGATAACTTGTTTGGCAGAATAAAAGAGCAGTCTGTTTCTAACAAAACAGAATGACTGCACAACTGTCTCTACTTTTAAAGTTAGTTAGGGGCTGCATAAAAACAGAACCAGAAACACAAATATTATAGAGCGTTTGGAAATATGAAGCGAGTTTGTAGAACTGAAAATATTGCCCGAAAAGAATAAATCCAGGAAGATTCCCATAACAGAGAAGGAGTACCAACCTGGAAGAAACTATAAGTAGTTGAAGCTAAAAGGGTCCAAAGGAAAGAAAGGGAGTAAGGTAGCATTTCAGTCTGTAATTTCCACCATCTTGTATGACAAGAAGATTGAAAGTAAGAGCTTGCGATGTAAACTGTAAACTTAAGGGAAGAATATCATCTGAGATGGAAAATAAACGTTCTAAACAATGTTGCCTCACGTAACATAAGTGTTTTTAAATGTATCTAAATCTCTATTAACTTATGTGCCTTTATAGGCCTAAGAGATGAAAAGCAACCCATTTTTGGAAAAGAAGTGGCTAAAGGATATCAATGAAAGACTAAAGTGAGACATAATACCTACAAAAACTTAATCCTATTGTCTTTATGTTTAATTCTGGGGTTGAAAATGTGTTGAAAGTGCATTTATTGAGATGATTTAATGATAATTTATTTCTTGTACCTAAGATATTTGCTTATTTCCACAGGGCCAAGATGCAGAGAAGCTCAGTTGCTGCCCTACTTGTTTCCTGATGATCAAGATATGAAGGCAAGCAGACTGCTGTGCACAAGAGGAAAAGCGGTAAGTTTGTACATTTATATCAATCAGTGCTGTTCGACACAATAAACGGCTAATAGAACATAATGTATAAAGTTAACTAGAGGTAATGATACTTAAAGCATTGTACCCTTTGCTAAGTACACTGTAAAAGATAAAGATAGCCTGCGTCCCTTAAGGCCAAAGGCCTCCTAACAAGTACGAAAAGCTCGCTTTTTCCTAACGTGGTGAGCTATTCCACACTAATTGTTCGTATGCTGTTTAAGACATTGGCTGATTTGTTCTTTGGTTACTCCATTTCTCACAGCACTAGTTGCTTCTCGAGAGATTTCCATTTTTTTCTTCCTTTTGCTACTCTTGACCAATCTGGACCTGCATATGTGCTTGACATGTGCTTTTTTTTTTTTTTTTTTTTGAGTAGTGTTTAACGCCCGTTTTCACTACTGAGGCACCACAGGCGGGACATGTGCTTGAAATATATTGCTACTGTCATATATTTTATGCTAGTTCGCGTGTATTTCGTACATAGCTAAGGAAATATTTTGTGTACGATGATGAATCAGAAATTAAACGGATTATTGATCAAGACAATAAAGTATGATACAGATATACCACACTATTGTCGACATAATAACTCAGATTCTGTAAACATTTTCCCAGACGTTTCACGTCGGTCCTGGTGGTGTAGTGGTAACCATACTTGCCTCCTAAACCCAAAATCGCGGGTTCAAATCCGGTCAGGTTGATGAATTTTTTCGAGCGTAAAAATCCTAAGTATGGCTTCCTTCGGAAGGGAAGTAAAGCCATGGGTCCCGTGTCGTACATTTACGGCACGAAAAAGAACCTCAAGCCTGAAAAAGAGGCCTCTGAGCAAAGTTTGTCGGCCGTTTCACGCCCTGAGTTGAATGGGACGCTGATGACCTGAGCTGTTAAACAGGGTCTGTAAATAAACAATTAAAAACACAACAATGCTTTGCAGGTTGGAATATTTGTAATATCTTATTTTTTAATTAGTAACTACTATTTTGAAGTCAATTTTATATCAATTGCTTTATTATTAGGATATTAAACTTGTGTGGATTATTAAATTTGTATTGTTCTACAGTATTATTAATGTATACAAATAGAAACATCTATCTGTCCAAATCGCTAGTGGGGTATTTGTGCATGTTTAACAGCTATAGATGTGAGTTCAAAATTTCACCGGTGTGAGATGTTAAGCTTGTTATGGCAAGTATGAAAACAAAGGCATGGATCACTGCACAATCAACATCCTATGAATCGCTTTCAAAGTCTTCCGTCACGAAGATTTCCAGTAGGTTACTGGATATCAAGGTGCTGACAGAAGTATCGTCAGTATTTTCTATGAAGAGAATGTAAATGGAACAGTAGTGTGCTTATAGTTAGCCCTAACTTATTTCTTGTGAAAAAAAACAATGCAGTTTCCCGAATATCTTGCTTATATAGTTATAAATTCAAATTGAAAAGGCCATGTACGAGGTAGGTCATAAGTTTCCGGCCCATTTTTTAATGTGATTAAAGACAAAAACTATATTTCACTTTTCGATATAGTTACCTTTTATTGCATTACACTTCTCACATCTTTAAATTAAGATTTCACCCCCCCCCCTCCCCAAATAGTTAAAAGTCTTGTCTGCAAGTCTGCAATGGGCATAAACAGCACCATCACTTCTTGGTCACACTTAAATTTCCTTCCTCGAAGGTCCTTCTTGAGTTTTGAGAAGAGGAAATAGTTGCTGGGGTGTAAGGTGGATGGTCGATCTCCTTGAAATCACGTTTCTTCACAGCTTCCTTTGCAGCAACAGCTGTGTACATGTGCGTTGTCGTGAAGAAGGCGCACACCACCACTTAGCTTTCCTCACCTTTTCTTTTTGATGGGAGCACGTAGTCTGTGCAGTAGGCCAGCATAGTGCTCCCTATTTACTGTGGTGTTCCTCTCCTTAAAGTCAATAAAGAGTATTCCTCCACAGTTCCAAAAGATTGAGGCCAAAATCTTTTTGACTGACTGAGTGACCTTGGCCTTTAGAGGCAGTGCTTCGCCAGGTTTACGCCACTCTATTGACTCTCATTTGGGCAAAAGATCGTAGTAGAGGGACCGTGGTTTCATCTCCTGTAACAATGGTTTGCAGAACTTTTCTCTTGTTGCCACGGCAGAGCTTCAAAAATGGTTGACAACAGATGACTCGTTGCTTTTGAACTGAGGAAAGAAGTCTAGCCTTGCACTTGCTTGCACTAACCATATTCATGAATAACTGGAAGGACTGTTGTTTTACAAAGGCGCGACCTATCTGCTATTCCTGTAACTTTTAGCCGCCGGTCTTCCATAATTTCTCGTTCCACAAGAGCGATGTTTTCAGGAGTGAGCACCTCCAAGGGCCGACCTGCACGCTCTTCGTCTTCAATGCTTTCTCGAACCATTCGAAAAAGTTTGGCCCATTCTTTTATGGTAGAATAAGAGGGGGATACTTCCCCATATACCGTCCAATCGCTGTTTTTCATTTGCAGTAAGTCCTTCTTTTGTGAAGAACTTAATACTAGTTTGACACTTCGTTTTGAAGATGTCACAATCTTTTACACATAGCCTTGTTTATGCAACTATATCTGAACAATTGGACACAGCGAAGCAGAAGTTACAGCTGCAATTATTTACTTAACAGATAAGGTATGACACCAGATAAATGTTTTGTGAAGGCGATAGCCCTTATCGGCGAGGCCCGAAACGTATTGACCTACCCTCCTACTGTAGTTTGTAAGATCTGTAATAAACTTCTTATATTCGGTCGCAACACTATTTTTGTAAATGAAATTTAGCCTACATTACGAACGATTGTGAATATAATCTTGTGAAATGAACAAATACTAAAGAAAAACGGTTAGGAAGTATTTAGAAAAAAACAGCAGTGGATGTATTCCATATTTTATTTCAATAGCTGTAACAGATATGTGCAAAAACGTGGATGTTATTGGTTGGTTGATTGATTGATTGATTTATTTAATTATTTATTTATTTATTTATTTATTTATTTATTTATTTATTTATTTACGGACGCGCTTTAACATCTGAGGTCATTAGTGTCCCATTCTATTCAGGCGAGAAACGGCCGACAAATTTTCTCAGAGGCCTCTTCTTTCAGGCTTGAGGTTCTTTATCATGCCGTAAATGTACGACAAGGGACCCACGGCTTTACTTCCCTTCCGAAGGAAGCCATACTTAGGATTTTTATGCCCGAAAAAACCCATCGATTCTGACCTGGTTTCAACTCGCGTTCACATCGAAATTAGGTAGTGATGAATTCTGATATACTGGTATCACCACTGTTTATTTAAGCTGATCTGATATCTGTAGGGAGATTCAAACAAAGCAAATATTTTTCTAGGTGCTGGTATAGTTACGGTGTATTGATGTTGATGTGCAGCATCTCTGCGAGATTATTTATCATTATATTAAATGCCGAAAACGCCCTGATTCCATCAAACGGCAGAGCCGAACACATTCCCTATCCTGGCCGTTTGTTGGATCATTGTGCATTGATTACAAAGTTCTCTTGACTTGTAGGCGTGTAGCGCAGACACACTGTTTCAGATAATCATATAGAAAAAAGGATGATTAATCCAAATCCTTGATCTCTCAGGCACAAGTTCCTAACGTCAAAAAATCTTTGGACACACTATGAACGCCTGTGATGTATGAACAAGTATGAGATGTATGAGATGCTCACAGATGTAATGAAATATAAATAAAAAATGGTAAACGCTTAATAAAAACATCTGAAGACGACTTTCTGCAATACACACCTTAGTGACCTAAGGGATGATCGCAGCAGTTCTGCCTTGCTCACATCAAGTGTGCGATTTTACGATTCCACTCACAAGACCTGCACCTTTGCCTGTACCAAAGACAGTAATGCGCTCATCTTTGGGCAGTTGCAAACACCACATGAAGGGTTCAGAAACATAATGGGCCAAGTGCCATTTTTTAAAAAAAAATGGAGTAAATGAGAGTTGAGGTTAATTGAGTACCCAACCCAAGAACATATGCGTATTGTAATTAACATATACATTAATCAATGTACAAAAATAATAAATAACCAATATCTACAATACAATTAAAATAATAAAAACACATTTTAGCCCCGAAATGAATTACATGCCTACTGGGCCAAGTTTATTTTGTATTATAGTTTCTTTTGCAGTTCATCCTGACTAACTTCATTGAACTTTAAGCCTTTGTAAAAGTCATTTTTGACAGCAGGAATAAGTAGAACATTTTAAATGAGAAATTTTCTTTTGTTATAGTAATAGAACTTTAACAATATCAGATGATGCCTTGACTGGACGTCTCGCTCTGCGTCATAGTTGGGTTTTTTATGCTTGCAAGTCATTCAGACTGTAGTAACTCCTCTGATTGTAATCGGAACGATTTAACATTAAGCCACTGTACTTTTTCTGCCTCTACAGTGTGTTTAAGCATTAATAAACCATTAGTTAGCTCTTTAATGTTTTAAAAAACTTATTCTTTTATTTTGAAAAGATTTGTTTCTTTTTATAATCCCTCATTAACTTAAAATATTCGTCTACACTAAAAACCTACCGTGTTTGTTCGTTATGCTACTGAAAACCCCTTTATTGGGCAGAAAATAACGGCCTGTTTCAAGAAATGTATGATGAAGGGTTTTAAATTGACAGTAATTAATCAACAAACATATCCACAAAGCTGCAATATACCCATTACGATTTCGATCTGCACAGGTATCCGAATTGAAAGTTGTTTTTGTGGTTACAGCTGTAAGACAACGAAATAAGCTGATCCTACCTCTTTAGATTTTCTGTTTGCAATATTTCCTCCCCACATATTCCTGTACCCTGTATCTTCTTAACATGTGTGCATTCCTAATTTATACAGCAAAATTTTCTTTTTGTAAAAGTTAACATTACTAGTCAAAAGAAGACGCGGAAGGGTCTATTGCATTCCACAAGTTATTGTGTGCATGTTCTACTCTTCCGGAAGTTGCATATCCTTTGGCTTTGTGCATATTCAACTTTGCTTTTTAAAACATTCATTTTTTCTCTTCACTGCCTCATCAGTGACATTACTGGAAATACTGGTTTCCATTGTGTAACAGAAAGACTTGGGCTTTGCAAAACTCAGGTTAAAAGGTGTGTTAAGTGCTTCTCTGTAGCTCCATTCTTTCACTGGAACAAGTTTATTTTCCAGAATAAAATAACTCTCGCATGTTACTAAGACTCAGAATTCGCTGCTAGGGCATTCAGTGGGATGTAGATCAGTATGGTTCTAATTGTATCGGCTAATTCATTTCCTTAACAATTTGAATTAAACTTTCTCATGAGTGGAAAGTAATGGAGATAAACGCTGCATTACGGGACAGGAGAAAACAAATCGTCAAAATAATTTTAGTTAACATTGCTGACTGATATTAGTAAGCTATGCTATTTTCTAATATTTTTACATTTTTCCACAGTGAGTTGTCTTGTTAACTTGTTCAGTTGAACGCTCCGGAATATCCAGATATTCTTAGATCCTGATCTAAATTATTTTATTCTTCGTAACACTCCAGGATAAAGTAAGATACTGAAATTCTAAAAATTAACCATTTCCGAGTCTTCTCGATCCTTTACACTAAGTAATAAATCTTATTTATCTTTAGGCATAGGTCCTCTTTAGTAGTGTAAACGGTTTATCTGACAAATTTATGTACAACATCAAATTGAAAATACGACATTCAATAGCAAACAGTGTACATTTAAATTATTTATCTACATTCATTTATATAAAACAAAACATCCAACTCCAGTGTCCTTTGATCAAAATTGATTTTTCAGAAATTGCTATTAATATTTTAGAACAATAGCATGGTAAGACTGCTGAAAACCAACAGGTATCGTGGAAAATGAACCTAGAATGAGAATTGTAAAAGATTCAGGGAAGAGAAGAGATGAAAGATAATTTGTAAAACACTGCAACGTACATACTATAGCAATGGTCAATAGGCATCAAGCCACCGAAGGATACCAGCAAAGTGAGTTGAAATTGTCAAGAAAGAAAGAAATAAAAGCAATCATAAATAGGAATGTGGCTAAAACATTCCTAGAAGTGGGAAAAAAAAAAAAGCACGCGGAGGAGGGAAACGACGGAAGAAATATTGTTATGCGAAAATATTTTTATTAGCCACTTGTTGCATTTGTCTGTAAAGAGAGCAGTAGTTCAGGAACTGTGCTGAATATATTATAGCTTAAAGAAAATAACAGTTAAAAATTCTAATATGGCCTCTGCATATAGTGGCCAAGATTATCTCCGAAGTCTAAAATAAATGTATCGTTATCTTTTTATTTCCTCCAAAATGGTTCTGACTTTTTCAGTTGTTTGAGAAGTATACTCTGAAACTGCCCCTAGCAATGCAAAAGGTTGAATGTTTAGAAAAAAAAAAAAGTTTATACAAAATTTTCACTTTGAGGTAATAACTAACAATAGACACGTTCCTGTTGAAATTGTAAACACCAGGCACACCCTGTGAAACATATTTGCTCTATACACTTAAGTTTAACCAATTAATTATGACCATAAGTTGCTGGAAAGGAATTTTATACAAGCGACGTTTAGTACAATATTCCAACATTTTCTCGCGCCAATTTTTGTTGAAAAAATAAAATATTTCGTGTGCAGCATCTTTGAACCTTGCGCACTCTCATGTACCTTCATCACCTTCCGTTGGGCGGTAGTAATGCAGTTAGCTTTCAAAACGAAAACAGAAATGAACAGTAATTTAATTTCTTTTGATGAAAAATAAGACCTTTATGAACATTTAGAAGCACTTAAAAATACGCATGGAAAGAGATGGCGATGGATAAAAGCGCTGCTAGTCATTAGGCGTACAGGTTGCCATTATCGGAACGGTGTCGGGGCAATCTGTCTATCTTCAGGCTCTGGGCGGTCGCACACTACATTGACACCTGCAATGCGAAAATATCGATATCTCTATTCGAGACAATCAGCAATAACAATCAGACAAACCGCTGCTTAATTGGTGTAGCACTTGCCAGTACAAAGACGTGACCGAAGTTCTGCGCCATTAAACGAGGATAGAAACAAATCTGAGATCACAAATTCCCTGACCAGTCTTCCATCACCCACATTACAACTCTGATATTTCAACTTCTGACTTACATCTCTTGTCTTCTGAAAGATGCATTCCGCGAAAAGAGATTTAACGATCGCAACACGAAAATGGTTAAGAAAACCTGCAGAATTGTAATCCGAGGGCACGTAGGCTAACATCTACTGGCTCAAAGCAATAGAATTGCAACTAGCGTGTAGAAATATGAATGAATTCATTTCTTCCAATTTCAATTTGATATGTAGTTATAATATTTTAACATAAAAGTAGAATTATATTTATATAATTTGGACAAATAAGTAAAAAGCACATTAAAAGCAAAATAAACAATTTACAATTTCATATTTTCTATTACTATTTATGTGCCAGAGCTTTCGGCAAATCCAGAAGACACGTTTCACTAACGTTAGATTTCTTTCTGTCTTTCAAGAGTAGAAATTACATTGTGTAACTAGAGAATGGAGGAACAATATAATGAATTTAAAACTGAAATAAATTAACTCGAATGAGAAAAATAAGATAGATTATATTGAACACCTCTTATTTATGTTATTTGCCCTTTTATCCACTTTAGGAAACTTTAGAATGATAAATATATAGTATCCATTAAGTTGCGATAATATTTCAATCATTACTTGCTCTATGCCGTGGTAGTTCCTGAGAAATTTCCGCAAGTAAACAAAACTTGAATAAATTAACATTTCGCAAAGTAACACATGATGTTTCTGAGCAATGATTTTAATGATATCAGGACGTTTATAGAAACCCTGAGTATATTTGTGCGCGTGTGGGGTGGGGGATAATAAAGTTGCTAGACAAACCTTGGAAAGTGCCGCAAGTGATCACTTAGATAAATACAGGAATTTAGTTGTAAATCTTGTCCGCTCTCGGGATGTTTTACGTCTTAGCTACTAGATGCGCCGCAGCTGCGGACCCCATACTTCAACTTCTCTTTCTCTTCTTCTTGAATGTCGTTTTCTGAACCTAAAATATGCTGATCTCAAAACAGCATTCATTCGTTCGATTAGACGATTTACTCCAGAACAACACATTTTAAACATTATTTTAAATAGGGTCAACTCTTGTACGTGAGATATTTATTCCGAACGTCCCTGATCAACTATCTCTTTCCATAACTGCAGTACACAATATTGTGCACAAATGGGAATTACTTGTTGAGTACAAAACAAAAAACACGAACGAAAAGGTGTCGTTTTAACAGACGAAATAGCGCACAAACGGAATTCCGAAATTAGACGGTGTGTAAAGAAAAAACATCAGTAATAGAATCAGAAATTACGACGAGGAACTCCATCGTGTCTTTAGAATTGGTTTTCCTGATACAATGGCTGTTTAATTTAGAGTACAATTCCAGCATCTTCTATAAAGGAAGATTGTACAGGACGTTATTTGAGTTATGGTCCGCCTGAGATGGGCTGATGCTGCTTACTAATGTGGCCAACGCAAACGGTAAAAATTAGTGTTTTTATTTCTACTGAAAGCATATTTAAAACTGTTATAATAATAAGCACTAATCTGTGTTATAAGAGATGTTCGAAATGAAGCTCCTCAGCGGCAATATATTGCCAGTAGTTCATTAATTGGTCTTTAGTAATACTTTCAACGGATCTAGTGACACTCTGATTCTCATCTATATGTCCCATTAATTCCAAAATTAAAACTGATCTCTGCATAGCGAATGCCAGTATTTTATCTAACTTTTCTTCCTTAAGAACACGGCAGATCGGATCATGTTTCTTATCTCCCCCTCTCTCTCTTAACTTTCAACAAGTTAGCGTACAGTTTTTCCTACATGGAACTCTATTGCACTCATTTGCAAGAATTATTTTTCATATAGGTACCGTGCAGAAAAACCATTCTTCGCGACTGCATATATGTAGGGGCATAACCAACGAAGAACAATTAGTACACATTTTGCTATCAGTGAAAGCAGCGAGTAACACACTAACACTCAGCCAAACATTGACAAAGCTTCCTTCAAACTAACTACAAGCTGCTGCATGCACATGCAATATAGGCCTTGACGACTGTTCTCTCATTATGTAGTTGCACTCTTACGTATCGAAACTCGAGTAACCTTACAGTATTAATGTTTTAGGAAGCAAACTTAAAGTAGAGCGCCACAACAATGGCATACTTAGTGGTGAGAGTAAAATTAATAATAATAATAATAATAATAATAATAATAGTTTTTTTCGAAAAATATTCGTAGAACTATAATGTGATGTTGGACTAATTAATGTTTTAATGCCCAAATGCAATATTACATGTGAATATTTTGCAATTATCATATGATTTGGCATTTTCATCACTGGTTTAATGCAATTTCTAATCATTCGGACATGAGGCGCAGCATGACCTCAGTATCTTGGTTAACCTCTAGGAGCATTCATTTGGTTTACTTAGGGAAGCTCTTTAACCTTTCAAGTCATCAGCGTTACATTTAATTCAGGGCTTGAAACGGCCGATAAATTTTGCTCAGAGGTCTCTTCTTTCACGCTTGAGGTTTTTAACGTGCCATAAATTTACGACAAGGACCCACGGCTTTACTTACCTTTCGTAGGAAGCCATGCTTAGGATTTTTACGATCGGAAATAATCCATCGATCCTTGCCGGGATTGAACCCGTGATCTTGAGTCTACGAGACAAGTAGACTAACACTAGACCTCCAGAACGGACGAAGATGTGGTCTATGGTTAATGCAAAAGTCTTGCTAAGCACAGGCTGTTTAAACAGTTTTGCTGAGAGTAATAAGAACAAGAACACTAATACACCCCTCTAGAAGACAGCGCTGCGAATCCGAGACAAGCTTCAGCTTAAGATGTGGAAATTAATTAAGGGAATTTAAAGCCAAAGCGGCTGTTTTAGAAAACAACAAAGAAGTCTTGTCACACGCATTCGCAACCGCCAACGTAAGAGAAGGGGGAGAATGGATAGATAGATTAAACTTGCTGAGCCAGGCGTGCGCAATGTAGGACCAATAAACAGAATGGTGGGGTGGATAAAAAAAAAAAAGAAAGAAAGAATCGAGAGGATGTTGAAGAGGCGGTACAAGAGGATGAAAGGAGAAAGGAAGAATGGGAAGAGTATTACGTAAGAGGGTAGAAAAAGAACTTGCTCTATTGAACCTTCAACGATATTGACAAAGGACAAGGACGCAAAGGGAAGGATGGGGAAAAATGAAAGGAAAAAAACGTAAAAGCTTTATGCAGAAAAAGAATAGTGAGTAAAAAGAGAGAATGAAGAGTTAAGTTCCGGCGTCTAAATTACGTCATCAGAAATAGCAGCCCTTAGCTTTTATTACCCTGTTTATCAGAATATACCGTAATTCTTTCATAGTCGGATGCTGTGGTATTTATACCTTCCAGAACTCTTTCATCCTCGCAAACCAGTCATTTATCATGCAAATCAAAACGAAAGGCAGCAATAAACTGCAAAATGATAGGAAACGATAGAAAGGCATCGATTATTATCTCATAAATACTGTTTCATGCAGATGCGGGTGTACATAGTGTCATTCTATCCTCTTCCTTTCTTAAACCCGAGCACAGTAAAAATGAACAACGTCCAGAATGTATTTCTATTGACAGCAGGAATGAAGTCTGCTGAAATACGCGGCAATGTCTGTATCAACAGTGTCACAACAGGCTGAGGTGGGAGTGAAATATCTGGGCATTACTCTGTGAAAGTTGAAATCCTGAATAGGGTTTTGCATAACATTTTTATATTGAAAATGAATGAAATGACAAAAGGAAATTCGTTCCTGATTTTTTCAGAAACCCTGCGAAGGGTATCAGTTAAACAGGATGAAAGTTTAAGAACTGGAGCTGCAGTAACTATGTATGAGGCTTCATCAGTACAAAACAGAACTTTACATTCATCTTTATTGCCAAAGACGTTGGGTCTTTGTTTATAAAATTAGCAATGGTCTCCCATTCACTTTCAGAAGTTTCTTAACACATGCATGGTGCGGAATCGTTATCAAGGTCATGTTTCCCTACTCTTTTCATAGAGTCTGAGATTTCATCTCTAGAGGAGACCGTGTATAAGAATCGCCTACATCCTCCCTAATGGATGCGAATGAGTGAATAAATAATGTTTAATGCCCGTTTTTGCTACGGAGGTACCACAGGCAGTGGACACTGATGATACATGAGATGAAATGATACATTGGGAAAGGATTGATTTTTAAGGAAGGAATCGTTCCAGGCCTTTATTTAAGGGTACCTCCCCGGCAATTGCCCTTTATGAGGACTGAGGAAAACCTGGGGAAAATTTCAGTCAGGGAGGATGGTCCTGGCTGGATGCGAACCCCAGACCTCCCGCTCACGAGTCCTTGCCTTAACGATTTCGGCCACTCGTGGCGGTCTAATGGATGCGAAAGTTTCATTGTAGATTGTCTAATTTTTTCTTAGGGTAAATTCAGAGGGTATATTTTGTTTGCAGTATTTTTGTAAAAAAAAAAAAAAAAAAAAAAAAAAAAAAAAAAAAAAAACCTCTTAAAACCGGATGTTCAATTGCATACCGTGGAATGTTGAAAGCAACAAACGCCGTGTTAAGTCTGCTCAGAAATTGCTGCTGGGGTTGGATGAAGTAGATTGTGTCAGTAGAGTTTGTTTACTTTGATTTTTCTGTTGAGTTTGTGCCATATCCCGCCTCTTTGCCACAGGTGACACTTCTTTTCTTTTCTTTCTTTTTTTTTCTTCTAAATATAAAAGTGTAGAAGTTAACGGAATAAAATTCTAAATTCTCACAAAGTGCGATTACTTGGTAAATCTCACTGACCCCTAAATACCTCAACTATCGAGATTTAAAAACTTAAAGTGTAGTTGTCTTTAAAAGAATTTCATCTCAGACAAATGTATAAATAATATATGCCAACTTATTAAAATATACTTCAACTATTGCTACATATCTGTTTGCTACAAATCTCGTAAGTGAAGGGTGGAAATTCTGTTATCCATTGGCGGATCAACAAAGATTTTGTACTTTTTATCTTTTGGCATATTAATCTTCACAGGATAACGTCTTACCATTTCAAACTTCTCAGCATAAATAAGGAGAGGGAAAGAGGCTAGTAGGAATAACTACTATACAGTATTGTTTTTGAAATTCTATTTGACGAAAATACAACGTTCCACCAATTGTTGTATTTCCTGGTAGTATTAATAAAAAACAACTGACATTTAATATTGCTTACATGTATGAGTATGTGAGTAAATAATGAAATAACGAAACTATGCATCGATTTAGGCATTTTAAGAGGAATATTAACAAATTAGCCTCTAACAACCATTTTAGAACACTATAAATAGCTTTCAATTATCATGAAACACAAATATTAATACTTTTTCTACATTTCTCCTAAAGGTACAAAATAAGCATTTACCCTAAAATCCGATGTCTGGTGATTAGCATGTGCTGACACCCCGCAGGTCACCTATCACGCTACTTTCGTGATCTCCATTAGGTAGCTCCCCATTTGTCCTCACGAGGCTGGGTGGACCCCATTCCAGACCTTCCTAACTTGGAAAAATTTCTAAGCAGATACCAGAAATCGAACCCGGCCTCATCGCTAACCATTAGACCAAGGAGGTGATCACACAGGTTATTAAAAGTTAAGTTATTTAATTGATCAAATGCTGAAATTTTATTAAACTTTCGTGCACGCAGAATCAATGTCACGATTTGGCTTGCCATATCTGCATAAGCTAATGTATGTTGAGTTCAAGTGCCTTAAGTATGAGCGTACATCAAGTCTATTTCTGTACTTTTCAACGTTCCCTATTTAAGACAATGTATACTTGATTATAAACGTAAAACGGAAACGTACTCAATAGTGAACGAGGACCTACTAGGTATCAATAATGATGATACAAAAGTGATGTTGCGTAAATGATTTCACATACAATTTTTAAAAAATTATTTATCAAATAAGACATGGGATTTAGTCTCTATTTTTAATTATCTAGGTTTTAATCTATCCTACAGTAAAAATGAAGATCTGAACGAAATAAATTAAGACAAATGAATTGAACAATAAGGAGAACACTAAAGAACAAGACGTTAAAAGTAACACAAATGAAAATCTACAAAGTAATGACAGTGCCAATGGCAACATATGAAAGTGAAAAGTACAATGAGTGAAAACTGCAACCGGATAAGAACAGAAACAGTACCGATGAGATTTTTAAGAGCAATAGTTGCATTTTCTCTCTTAAACAAAGGAAGGAATTAGAACAGTTAAATATACATTATCTAAATGAAAAAAATGAAAATAATTTTGTATCAGCATATGTTAAGAATGAAAGAGGAATGAATACCAACAATTTTACTAAATTATAAACCTAAAGAATATCACCAAGTAGGAAGATCAATAACAAGATGGAGTGTTATGTTTAATTGAGGATGGAACAGGTCGACAACCCTATACCTTGTGGAATAATAATAATAATAATAATAATAATAATAATAATAATAATAATAATATAGTTTTCAATGTGAATTAATCCTCGGTTATAAATTGAGAGAGAAGTTATTAAAGAACGAATATTATTATTTAAACGCAGGTTTTTTTCCTTCCAAGACAACATTAATCCGTTTCCAAACAAAGACAAAGCGTGCACCGTGAGTGACAAAGGAAGAAACGAATAAATTAATCAAGGTGAATATTAAGAATGTATTTAAAATACAAGGAAATAATTTTTGTAAAATAACACCAAAACAGAAATAGATTTATAGGGCACTTGCATTGCAGTGTAAATGTTTGTCCCCATTAGCAAACCTTGTGACCACCAAACACTCCCTCAGGACCCATGGTAGAGAAACATAGTCTAGAGAGAACATCTGACTGTATGGCTTGTGGTTTCAAAGATCGTAAGTATGGATACTGTAGCGTAAAATATTTATTTAGTTCATGATGAAACCGCCCATTCATACGATGTAAATGTAAAAAAGAAGTAAAGAAGTGCTGTAAAAAAGCATTAAACGAGACTATTTGACGTCAGTGTCATCTGCGCCCAAGCTTCCGTCTGTTATTGCGTGGTATCATTTCGAATAGTTAGTGACATACTGTTACTATACAAAAGCAATGCCTTAACTTTGAAATTGGAACAGGCCAGCCATAAATTAAAAAGTGATTTTTTTTTTTCATTCAAGACGTGTGTTAGGCATATTAACTCTTACAGTGTGGTTAACTATGAAGCCTCAGCCATAATCACTCGTCTCTTAGGGATAAAATATCTTCTACATAATAAGTTGATGACCTTAGAGGTCCCCTCCCCTCAGATGGGGAAGATTTCAGGCTCTGGTCGGACACTCATATGGTAAGGGCGTCAGCGCAGCAAGTCGAAGATTTGAGTCGCAACCTCACCTAATTTCGAATACAAAAGGCAGCCCATAAATTTTCTCTCAGATTGGTTGTCTGAGACCCTTCTACAATCTCTGAAATCATTGAGGTTTTTTCGGTAACACTCTGTATAGAGTACCAACTATTATTTTGTAAGGGACAATATAGGGACTGTCTCATAAGTGATGTCCGTTTTTAAGCAAAACTTTATTTGAAATTGTTCTAAGTTAAACTAAACCTCAACGTAAAGGTCTTAGATTCTATAGTCTTGAGGCACTTTCAGCGAAGTTTGTGATCCCGCGCTGGTACCAGTTTTGGATTTTGATGCGAGGAATTCGGTGATACCCCCATTCATGGCTTCAAATTTTTAGAACTTTCTTCCACACAAGAAATGGGGTCATGGATCGAAACAGATGATAATCTGAAGGAGCAAGGTCAGGACTATATGTGAGGTGTGATGCATTTTGATCCTTTCTAATTACTGAATTTTTTTCCATGGTTGTTCGAGCGGTATGGAGTTTCGCATTGCCCTGCTGCAAGATATCTCCTTCGATTAACTAATGGTGGGTAACTCTGTCCCAAAACGTCATGAACTCGTTCCTGTTGCTGAGAATAAAGATTTCGCATCGACTGCACGCCCCGCTTGGAACAAATATCAAGTGAACCACACCTTCAAAATTCCACCAGACACATAACATTACTTTGGGGCGGAACAGATTTTGTTTAGCGATGACTTTGGCGGAGATTCAATCACTGTTTTGAGATGTCAGGGTTGCAGCCGTGACAATTCTGTTGATAATTCATGGGATTTGTAATAAGCTGACGACAGATACCGGGCACTCTGCTTTGGCCTGTTCAGATCTACAGCGTTTGAATGATTTTTAAGTGTCTTAATGTGGCGATTCTTTGGTATTTTTTGATGCACTAAGCTCTTCTGACAGCCTACAAGCACATTTTTGCGGATTTTGTTGCAAAACTCTGCATGTACTCTCAATATTTCATACCTACTGTCTTCCAGGACATGGTAAATCTTTACTTATTGAAACGTAAAACCATAACGGTCATTAACACCTTCTCCCTCCATTCTTCGAGTCGCGGCAACAGTTTTATAATCTTGTTTCCAATCTCAAACTTTATCTCCATTTTATGGTTGTGTATTAACAGCTGAAGACTTTAGCAATAACATGCCAAACAAAAGAAAACTATTAAAACCTTACAAAACACCAAACTTAAAAACCAACATTTCTTATAAGACAAACTAATAATTCTCACATTATCTCGTATTAAATATGACCAAAATTAAGGAATTTTCAATACCAATTACGTTTTAATTATTAACCTAAATGCTGAATTGGCAAGGAGTTCACATTAGGGTAATATAGGGTAACCAATGAATGACATTGGTTTAGTGATTAGTATATGTGCATAATAACCATGGGTGACTGCTTCAGTTGGAAGTGAGATAAATGCAGTTTCTGCTCGCCAAACATTTGCAAACGTCTGGTTGTTTGAAAGGGAAATAAAGGTTTGGTCGTGCGTCAGCTAACTGTATTCTGACCCAATTTCCATTCGACCCTAGTGTCCTCCATTCTCTCTTTTTTTTTTAACGGCCTTTAATTTCACTTGCCAGTTGCTATGGAACAAAGGATATCAAATGAATTATTTTGTCGTAAATGAGTCCCTGGTCTGCCACCATCCGGCGCTTTAAGTCGTCTAAAAAAAACGTTTCAATGTGCAATATTCTACTCATACATTCTAGAGCATATTCAGTCTAATATGAACTGTTTTATGAAGTAGTGACGAAATTTATTTTATTTCAGAATTGCAATATATCAAATGTCAGCATTTTGCTATAATGTTTCATTTTTTCATAAATTGTTAGTTAAGGTATCATTATGAATACACACATACTTTTCCAACAACAAAAATTCCTGTTTATTTTATAAAGGTGGGTTCACATCGGGAACTTTTTGTATAGAGCTTTGTGTTCTGGACGGTATGGAACAAGTTCCTTTATGTCTCATACAAATGAATGAGTTCTATACATGTATAGGACAAAGTTTCGTGTATCACTAGGCGAGCGAAAACAATTCTTGTTCTTCAACCTGATCATGCGCACATTGACTCAATTAACGACTTTCTTTTTATTTCCCTTTCCCCCATAAACAAACTTGACATGAAGTGGTCAATCACAAAAAAAAACATTATTTTTAATAGAAGAAATGGATTTAGGGTCCTCAAAATAAGTATTTCAGAAATTGGAACGCATTCAAAGATTCTTTGCGTGAATGGGCTTCTATCCTCAAAGTTATGCCGGAAAGGCACCCTAAACTTAGGCCTGGAACCTTTCCTTCCTTTAAAAAAAATCCTTTCCCAATTTATCATTTCATCTCATGTATCATCAGTGTCCACCGCCTGTGGTGTCTCAGTAGTAAAAACGGGCATTAAACACTATTAAAAAAAACCTCAAAGTTGAGGTTGAAGAAATTTGAAAAAAAGACACACAACTTAAAATCCCAGTAGAACAAAGAAATGACGAACATAAACAAGCCAAAAACTTCAAAATCAGGCAGGAACGAGACATATGAATTCCTTTTTAGCAAAAAACGTCTTGTCCACCACTTGCATTTTGCTTTTTTCCCTCTCATGTTCTACAATAACAGCACAAGCAGCAGCAACTGCACAGAGCAAGAAAGTTTCTTACATGCAATAACATCCCTTACAAATGTAAACACTGGTTTTTTTAGTAAGGAACAAATCTGTATGATACAAAATGTCTTATACAAAAGTTCTCGATGTGAACCCATCTTCAGACTGTGGCAATGCGACCCCATATCGGACATTTTGTAAATGTTGATAATGGATGACGGGATCAGACAGAGCAACTACAGTCTTGTGCAAATTAATGTGAACAAGCATGTAAATTTAGTTGTATAAGTAATTCATTGCTAATAACTGTTTCTCTTCAGTTCTACGCCGTATTATTGATAAACATTGTTGAGATAGTTAATTGTAGTTATTGCTTTTATTGGTTTTAACTAGAAGTTAAGTCCTTTGCTTGTGTTTCTAGCTGTTTTAACAGTTAATTTAACAAGTACATTTTTATTCATAATGGAAAGCATACCTAAGAAGACAAGTAAAGGCAAAATCCTGCCTACGTTTAGTAATATGACTCAGAGACAGAAGCAACTGAATGTAATTTAAGTTTGGATGCTGTAAATAACATAATTAGAAAGAAAGATTAGATTGAATTCATTTCATCTCAAAATGCAAAATGAAAAACGAAAGATGTTTTGGAGCTGTTTTGCATTCACAGGAATTAAATCATGATAGCGATAAGTATATCCTAATTTTAGAGAAAAGAGCCGCCCCAAAACTGAAGAGAAGGCAGAGGAACTGAACATTGAAAAGAAAATTTCCAGTAACACCTTGCCCCATGCCATGCATCGAAGAAGAATATCCTGGGAACCGTGTTCTAGGTAGGTAGAGTTAGTTGTTAAAAAGTTACGAGAGACAGAATCTCTCAATGACAAGAAATGCGTTCCGAACCGCCTTGTCCTTATTGAGGAAAATGTAAATACAGGAATTTCCTACGCAGATGCCAACAAGGTGTTGCCGCTGAGGGGCACCATTTTCAACATTTTTATAACACAGGTTAATGATTATTGTTAATTTTAAACGCATTATCAATTTATGCTTTCAGTAAAAACAGAAATATTAACTGACGCGCCGCAACCCTTATGTCCAATTTTCTGGTTGCTCAGTAGACCCGCAACTCAAATAATCTCACTTTCGTGCAGAAGCGCGCAACCATAAAAATAACGTAAAACGTTCCATAAACGCAGCTCAACATAATTCAGTTTTAAAATATTCAGAATATCGAACTTGTAATAAAGTATACCTTTTCGCAGAGAAAGCCGTTTGTCTTCCTATTAATTCTCGAAGGGTACAAAATTCTAAGGCATATGTACCTTTTGATAACTGTAAAGGCTTAAAAGTAACTTATCTTCGATAAATGCTGATATTTTAGTATTTCAGTCATTGTTGCCTTTATATTTATTCATTGTCATCAGTGTCGATAGGTAGCGGGGGATAATTTTAAATAATTATAATTTTAAAAAAGAAAAGAAAAATATTTCATCGCCAAGCTGTATGTAATCGAAGTGATTATAAGCTATTACATTGTTTTCAGTCACAAAAAAGGTGTTGATAGTATCAATAGCGCAGCCTTGCTATTTAAAAAACATTTAGCACCTTAAGACATGTTAAAACATGATTGAGATCGACAGTGAGAGAAAATCGCTTATTGGACTATACACAATGAGTATTCACAAGATATTGGTTTTGGAAAAGAAGACAGAATCACTGCAAATGGAAATTATGGAAAGTTTTGCCAAGAATCAAATGTCTTTAGTCTGAAACATTTTTTTAATAATGCATTTTTAGAAAAGTGATGAAATATGCCTTTTTCTCTGAATAACCTACCTGAATCTCAAGGTGAAACAAGTATTAGTGTAGGTAGGGTGATAAATAATTAGGTAAACACTTCAATGCCTCCCTTATCTCTTATACCCCCTTAAAAGAATAGTTAGCTCCTTCGTCCCTGTTCGTCACAAACAGAAATTACAAATTGCCTGATTTGAGACATACATTCCGAACCCAAAAATCGAATATATTTTATGCGTGCAGAAATTGTTCATAATTCATTATCGCTGAATATTGCTTGCCAAAGTGACAAATGATGCTCAATAAACACTTTTTAATTCATTGAATAAATAACAATATAACTCACGGCTTAGTTATTAATACAATAATCTAGTCGGTCCTGGTGGTGTATTGGTTACCATACTTGCCTCCTAAATCGAAGATCGCGGGTTCGAACCCGACCAGGACCGATGGATTTTTTTCGGGGCGTAAAAATCCTAAATATGGCTTCCTTTGGAAGGGAAGAAGGGAAGTAAAGCCGTGGGTCCCGTGTCGTACATTTACGGCACGAAAAAGAGCCTCAAGCCTGAAAGAGAGGCCTCTGAGCAAAATTTGTCGGCCGTTTCACGCCCTGAGTTGAATGGGACGCTGATGACCTGAGATGTTAAAGAGCGTCCATAAATAAATCAATCAAAAAAAAATACTATAATCTTGATGTGTTGAATACAGTGCGTGTATAAAAGCTGTAGTAGTTTAAAAATACGTTGTAACTGATGTCGTTGTATCATGTAGTCCAATTTTTAAGCTACACACCGTAGAGTGCGGTATAAATCTTCACTCACATACGCTCTGGATGTCAACATCTGATACTCCGCTGGTGTAAAGAATGCTAAGTTTAGCTCCGTAAAAAGAGGTGAAAATTGCCATCCTTCGTTCTGTATACACCTGTGAACTATAGACCATCAAAAGATGCTGTAACGTGAGTCAGAAATACTCCATACCTTATTATTTGCACTTCCCAACCGACACAAAAGGTTCTTCACACATCTTCTATAGGGAGAAGTATCTAACGCTAACGCATTACTCTGTTCATTATATGGGTGCATTCACACCAGAGTACTGCAGATAACGACATAGCTGCCATTCTCATAAAAGATGTGAACTTGTTATGTACTCAGGTATTAGACATTACGGTTCCCTGCTATAATGCAATGGCATACTTTATGAATCTAAACGCTATCAAAAATAGTGAAACATTTAAATAAATAACCCCATAAATAAAATACAGGATTAGTTTTTAGCTTCATTAGTTAGAGCAACCAGTCAAGAATATCCAGTGTTTTTATCCATAATCTCTCTAGAGGACTCAAAGCCTTTTTCCCTCTTTAATTCCCTTATAGCAATTAACCTCTAAAAAGAAATTTAAAGAGAAAATCCGTTGAGTTTGAAGTAAAAAAAATCCACATATTTTAGAAATTTCAAATTATATTGAATATTTAACAGCATATTTACGTTGCAAATGAGATTGTAACTAATAAACTCCATCTCATACTAAACAAAAAGTAAAAATTATTTTAAAAAATGCAGATGTAGGATTATTCTTTTGAGACTGATTGTTAAATCAAGGGTTGTTCAATAAAGAACGAGCATAATTCATTACAGGCATAACTTTTCGCACTAAAATGTAACTTTGCAACATTTTGTTAGCTAATGCGTAATGAACACGTAGTAAGTGTCATTGTTATCACTTTTGATTCCCGCCTGTGAGAGGTGTGCAAGTTGAAACTATTCGATTTTACCTACAACAAAATGGAGGTGTGCTGTTCTGAAAATTCTGCCTTTGTTTCTGTAGTGCTACAGGAAACCTGTGAGAGTTTGTTTTTCCCAATAGCACCTAAAACTTTTAAAGAGGGGAGGCAATCAATTTCAAAGATAGGTGGACACGACCACACTCAGGAAGAAAGCATTAACACAGCTGCTGTCATTACATTAACGTTAAGAAAAGTTTCAGAAATTCTGAAACTTTCACTAAGTGCCTAAGTTGGTAACTGAAATGTTGAACATGAGACGTGTTTATGCACGAAGGGTTTCAAGATGGCTGATTCCTGAACAAAAGGGTGTTCGCATAGGTTTGCATGCTTGTTATAGGAAGTAATGGAGTTTCTTTCAAAGGAATTACAGCTGATGAAACAATGGCTACATCGTTCCAATACTGAGAGCAAACAGTAAGCTCTGTGTGGAAATATCCATTAATAAAAGTATTTGATTGTTTTTTTTTTTTTAATGATTTATTTATGGACGCTCTTTAACATCTCAGGTCATCAGCGTCCCATTCAACTCAGGGCGTGAAACGGCCGACAAATTTTGCTCAGAGGCCTCTTCTTTCAGGCTTGAGTTCTTTTTCGTGCCGTAAATGTACGACACGGGACCCACGGCTTTACTTCCCTTCCGAAGGAAGCCATACTTAGGATTTTTATGCCCCGAAAATATCCATCGGTCGTATTTGATTCTGCTAGGAAAGTTGTGATCATTTTTCGACATTCAAGGAATATTTCATTAGCATGTCGCAACTGAACTAAACAACACTGCAGAGTAGTCCTGGCCATCATACGCAAAAGGCCATGTTTCCGTGCAACAAGCTGGATGCTGATTACGATAATGCACGGCCGCATATCGCAAATGTTGTTGCCGAACATCTCCCATGAAATATATTCCTCACCCTCCCTATAGTCCAGATTTAAGCCCTTGTGATTTTTTTCCGTTTCCCCAAATTGAAGAAACGCATTCTAGGAGGCATTTTTCATCATCAGAAGCAGTGGCGAAGCTGCGGAGGCGATTCTCAAGGACCTGTCAGAAAACGGTACCAACAGGTCTTTTGAGGCTGATAAACATTTGGGACAGGTGTGTTGCTTCCGACTATTTCGGGAAATATCATCAAAATTATGAGGACGAGTAAAGGTGTTTTGTAAAATAAATAAATAAAACAAACAAAAAAGTTATGGTTATTCTTTATTAAACTGCTCCTAAGATAGCCACATTAAGGTGCAAAATTTACATATTAAATTCCACGTTTTATAAGATGACTTTTAAAATTATATTAATAATTAAGAGACATTTGCTATGCATACACGTGATAAGTGTAATACTGTTGCATTTAGGTAAAAAGTAACGATTTGAAAACCTGCTCTATAGACGAACGGCATCTTGGGAACGAAATATCTTTATGTCTTCAGCTCAACTCGTTTAGTTTCACCAAGAGCTTTTCCCGGAGATTGAAAGGCTACCGAGGTCCAGGCGCTGGCAACAGGAAGTTGTTTAAACTCGTTGTGGAGGATAAATATAACTGAATGACAGCTGTAGAAAATCAATGCTTCGCAGAAAATCCAACGCACCACCTCGGTGTGCCAACTGCTGCCAGCATCTGGATACAGGCAGGCAAAATTGGAAGTGGGAAAAAAATGTGATAAACTGACAGAAATTTCAATTTTTCTATCGGTATTCTGGAATTCGACAAGTCGTAGCTAACTCGGGCAATTGTAAGAATATGTGTGAACGTAACGCTGTACGTTGCAATTGCGTAGAATGCTAAAATGTTCGTGTCCTGCATAGTAATGTGTGTGTTCATGTGAGTGAGTGAAAAGATATATGAAATAAAAATAAATTACATTATTCTCTACATTTGAAGCAATTTATCAAAGAAGAGAATGTGAAGTTATGTGATTTATTATTTTATAAAACTATTTCAGATTCTCCATTTAAAAAGATCACTTCCGGAGCATTTTTTAAAATGATATATGTTGTCCAAAAATTAAAGTTGAGATTCAAGACAAGTGTAATTCAGTGAAAGGTTTTCTTGGCCATATATTTTGATTTGACAAAAAAGAAAACATAAATTAATTGAGACTTTTTATACTATCTATTTATTGTCGCTGGCTGCAATGGTCTTATCGCGACCTCTGCAGAGTATGTATTTGAATATTGTAAAAGTAGTCTGTAGGGAATAATGAAATGAGCACAAATGGGTTTGGAGTACTTAGCGAGCACCTTAAAGCTATCTGGCATGCACCTTCTCAGAGTAAGGAAAAACACCTTACACAAACAGCTTGACCTGACTATAAATCGAACCCAGGCTTTCGGTTTGTAGTCACAGACACTGCCAATAGACAATGAAAGGGTTCTTGAAACTGTTAAAAAAAACATAAAAATATTAAACATTAATATTGGAATGTCGAAATAATATATCAACTTTTTTAATTATGAATGGAAGAAAAAAAATTAAATATTGCAATTTTTTTATTCTGTGTAACAATAACAAATCGTCTCAATTCATCTCCATTTTAAGAATAGAAAGTGGACAATGCTGATATAGTGGATAGTTTTTGATGATGGTACTTTCACTTGTTCCCAAAATTTTAAATTTTTGAAAAAATTGTACCGGAAACCCACCTTTTGGAAACTTTTCCTATGAGTGCCGTTCAATAAAGAATGGTCGTATTTTTATAACAGTCCTTTACTCATTCTCATTATTTTAAGATTTTCGTCTGAAGCGGGAATAATATGCAATGAACGTGTGCTGCTTCTTAATTAATTAAATTAGTCCCACGCTGTTGCGCCATATGAGACGGGAATAATTATATTGGATTAATTTGTAATGACAAATTAGGAAATTAGAAGTGTTCAGCAATGAGGAGGAAGAATTCGGTCGTCTTTGGCACCGATCTTGGGGAGTACAGGTGATGCTGAAGTTTGTAGAATTTGGACATGGCAGATTCAATCGTTTAGCGTTTTAAGACCTGCTCCCTACTTCTTCTCTCTCCCTCCTCTCTCTTCCCGCTCATTTATGGATGTGCTTAGTTGATTCTCTCCTTTCCTCCAGCTGTAGAGATGATACCAGTGTATTTTGAAACTTTAGAAGTTCTCGGGAAAGGTATTGGGAAGAGTTCGTTGACTTCAAAAACATTGTTCATAAAATATATTAGATATTTTTTATTTTCACTCATTTGCACTCAGGGGGCAGATTAATTATCAATTATCGTAGATAGGAGCCTTGAATGTCGTGAGGGCAGAGAATTAATCCGGAGTTTGAAGTTGGTCACAGTTACTAATTTCGGCAATGGGACACTGCTTTCAGCCTAGGAATGACGCTGAAATTACCAGTCCGGGAGGCTTCACAGCTGAGAGTCTTAGACGGAATGAAGCAGAATACATGTAATTATTCACCATATATCTGCACTAACACTGCACAGCTGCGGAATACTTATAACAGATTCTTGACACAGCTCTTAGCAGACGCGAACAATCATAAATAACTTCATAGAACTCTTTTAGAAACTGACTAATACTCGCGACAAACTTGACAAAACACTCTCCACTCAGGCGACGACTAGCAACTGACATGGAGCAAGACACGCAAACACCGTAAGTAGATTGGTCTAAACTGAGAAACTAGTCGCAACTGTTCGCGGGCTTTTAATCAACACCGGTTTTGATCCAGATACGAAGCTTGCTGGTGTCTTGTTTCTCATTGGCTACGAGAACATACATGAGTTACCGGACTTATTATCATTGGCGGATCAGTTCGCGCCGTTCTTGTCTTGGGAAAGATAATTAGGCAAAGCTAGGAGCTGAGTTTCAAGAACCATGTCTTCACCCATTTGGGAACAAATTTTTTTTTCCTCTCGTGGCTCGACTCAAATGAAGATATTCCGTATATTTATTTATTAGTTATGCAAAAGAGATTGCATATTTTTCTGTTAGGCGACCTTCAAGATCTGCTGAGCGACAGACGGTAGAAATAGCGGCTTACCATGTTTATAGGAAGAGAGATTCCTTTACTTTTAAGAAAAATGTCTTGCAGGGTTTTATGACTAGGTTAGGAGCCGGAAAGAGTCCGTTTCATCTCAAAGTAGAGTGCAATGCACTTCTCCGGAGTTTCTGTTAGTCTTCAAAGACAAGCCGAAAACCATTTTCAGAATCGCCTTCGTAGGCTTCATCGCTGCTTCTGTTGATGAAAAATGCCTCAAATATGTTTCTTCAATTTAGGGAAATGGAAAAAGTTGCACGGGCCTAAGTCTGGAGTATAGTGAGGCTAAGGAACATACTTTACACTGATTTTTTTAGATATTCGGCAACATAATTTGCGATGTGCGGCCGTGCATTATCGTGGAGCAACATCCAGGTTGTTGGATATGCATGTGATTTGGTCTTACAGAGTTTTCAGAACACCTTTGTAGAATTACCAATTTACAGTTGTGTATGCAGATACGAGTGCTTGAGTGTGAAAAAGTGAGATGATCAAAACTTTCCCAGCAGAAGCAACCACACATATGCTTTGCAGTTTGCTGTCAAGATCGGGATCATGTAGCCATGTTTACTCAGCAGTGATCAACTTTAAAAGAATATCCGCATTTTCTTGTAACATGTATGCGAACATCCTGTTCGGAAATCGGCAGAATTGGTACTCATTGTGCACAGACGCGTCCCATGTGAAAGTTTTCAGTTACCAAAGTGTGGATGGCATCCAGCGAAAATTTCAAAATTTCTAAAAATGTTTTCTACATGTTATTCAACGATCCTCTCGCACAATAACAGCAATGGTGTTAATGTTTTCTTCTGTTAGCATAAACTGGACTGGCGCTTTATCCATTTTCTTTTGAAATTGATTACCTCGCTTCTTTAAACATTTTAAACCAACTTCAGGCTGCACTATAAGGAAAAGCAAACTCTCCATAAGCTTTCTGTAATCCTGCATAGGCATCAGCTGAACGAAAGCAGAATTTCAGTACAGCATGTTGTTCGTTGCTTGTCACTTCCATTTTGTTGTAGGCAAAACTGAACATGTCTCAACTTGTATACTTCTGTGCATTTCCTAAAAAAATAACTTTAAAATTAAAATTTCGCGCGAAAATTGTGCCTGTAATAAATTATGAACGTTCTTTATTGAACAGCCCTTGCTTTTAACTATCAGTCTCAAAAAATACACCTATAATTTTTTTTAATACGCTTTACTTTTTATTAGCATGGAGTACAGTTTACTATATACATTTTCATTTGCAACACAAACATGCTGTTATATTCAAAATAATTTAAATTTCAAATTATGTGGAATTTCTTTATTTGCTGAAAATATCTAGGGATTTTCTGTTTAAATCCTTTAGTAGTTAATTGCTATAAGAGAGTTAACGAGGGAAAGAGGCTTTGAGTGCTGTAGAGAGATTATGGTTAAAAACACTATTACATTTAATGGATGTTCTTCACCGTTTGTTCTAACAAATTAAGCTGGAAGCGTATCGTGTATTTTATTTAACCTCTCACAGGCGGAAACCGGAAGGGATAACAATGAAACTATTACCACATACACGTTATGCAATATGTTAATATAAAGTAAACATTTTGCGCTAGAAATTATGCCTATAAAAATGTATATTTTATACTTAAAGAGCTTTACAGTAATCAGTTTCTGGCTATGAAGATTCAGAAATAATGTCAATTTTCTTACGGAAAATTTTAAGAAAGAAAGAATATCAACGAGTGACTGGAGAAAGAATAATTAATTGTAGTCGCTTAATATTCCCATTGTGTAGTTTTTAAACAAAATGAGTCGTTATCTGAAAAAAAAAAAAAGCTGTTGGAAGCCTTCTGATCTCATAATCAAAGTCCATTGCGTTAATGCCAAATTGTAGTAACTAGAAGTAGCTTCCCTTGGAAAGAATAGGTAGACAACCGTTAAATATTCAAGTCTTACAAGAGATGATAGAAATGGATTTGTCTATGAAAGTCTAAAAGAAATTATAGGTGTACTTAAAAATGCTTGTACTATAAGAATATCCATTTTGGTTTATTTATGGATGCTCTTTAACGTCCCGATCATCAGCGTCCCATTCAAATCAGGGTTTGAAACGATCGATAAATTTTGTTCAGATGCCTCTTCCTTCTTGCGTGAGGTTCTTTTATATACCGTAAATCTACGACATGTGACCCAAGGATTTACTTCCCTTCTGAAGGAAGCTATAGATATAGGTCCTGACCAAGATCGAACCCGCGATCTTGGGTTTAGAAGGCAAGTATGGTTACCACATTCTTGAGCTTTCAGTTCTTCTCTACAGAATGTTTCAGAAATACTTTTACAAACTTTGGCGATGGGTTCCTTACAACAAAAAGTCGGTCCTGGTTCTGTAGTGGTAACCATAGTTGCCT
Source organism: Metallyticus violacea (assembly GCA_030762175.1). Lineage (NCBI taxonomy): Eukaryota > Metazoa > Arthropoda > Insecta > Mantodea > Metallyticidae > Metallyticus > Metallyticus violacea. The sequence goes on along the minus strand of CM060832.1, from coordinate 82,619,600 downwards.
TGTAAACCCAAGATCGCGGGTTCAAACCCGGCCAGGATCGGTGGATTTTTGCGGGTGTAAAAATCCTAAGTATGGCTTCCTTCGCAATGGAAGTAAAGCCGTGAGCTCCATGTCGTACATTTACGGCACGAAAAAGAGCCTCAAGCCTGAAAGAAGAGGCCTCTGAGCAAAATTTGTCGGCTGTCTCACACCCTGAATTGAGTGCGACGCTAATGACCTGAGCTGTTAAAGAGCGTCCAAAACAAACTCAAATCAAAATCACAATAAAAAAGAAAAAAATCTATATGTTTATATGTCCGGGAACCTTTAGTTTTTGGGTTATTAATGAATGTTTGCCAAAACAAGAAAAAGAAGTCAATATAAACATGTTCGGAAATACTTAGTTTTTGAGTTTTTAATGAAAGTTTACCAAAACAAGAAACAAAGCTCATAACAAATATTCAAACCTCTTGCTTCTACATACGCGGACACTCGTCGAATCATGGACTATTGCACCCTTTTAAATACTCCCATAGGGTGGCGATTGAATTCGCATGCTTTCACGGCACATTGATGAAGCGTTTCTGCATTAGAAATGTCTGCTGCATAAATCAATTGTTTTACGTAACCCCACAAATAAAAATCCAAAGGATTGAGATCAAGGGAACGTACAGGCCATGGAACTATTTTCCCCTACCTATCCATTTGTCATGGCGTATATCAGCCAGTGCATCTCTAACAATGCGGCCAGAAGGTGCTGGAGCTCCATCCTGCATAAACCACTTGGTTCTTCTTATTTGCAAGGACACGAAATGGATGTATCTGTCATTGTTACACACATCACAACATGCAACAGAAGTGAAACATGAGAAACGAATGTACCCAAATGACAAATAAGTCTCCTTGGCAACACATGCCCATCTAGGATACAATGAGTGAATCAGCTGACTTGTATCGATAATATCATTCGATTACCTAACCACCACATTCATTTTATTTTCGGTTACGAACTTAAGTTGTTAGATTGTACCTTGAAACACGTTGAAGTAAACTTTCATCAATAACTCCAAAACTAGGGATTTCCGGACATATGTTTATATGAACTGTTTTTCTTGTTTTGGTGTGATGAACCCGCCGCCAAAGTTTGTAAAAGTATTTCTGAAACACTCTGTATTTAACAGTTATATAGCTGGATGGTTTACGGATCCACGCTATTATTTCTATTCTGTATTGATCTGCTTTCATTAATTCTGACTGCTGCAGCGGTATGTCCTGTGGAGGTTTGCAATCAGTAATGCATTGCATTGTACATTTGCCGCTTTTTGTCAGTCCCCAAATGTTGGAAATGTTTGTCAGCAGTGATGCTGCGCGTGTTTTGTAACGTGATCGCTGCTCTTGCAAAATCAGTTGTATACATGCTGCTATAGATGAAATTTTTATACCAGTCTAATAATACAGATATTACACATCTTATGCATGAGAAAAAGTTCTGCAGTGATAAAAATGTGTATTTAAACCACATATTCTTAGTCTCTAAGAGTATGAATTTCTTCTGTTTTGCCAATAATACCGTGACATACCGGTTTGATGCCAAGTGCCAGTATCATTTTGATGCGTAAAGTGAGGCCTAAGCAAATGGATGACATCACAAAATTTATTCCATTTATAACCTATTTTTGAACGTCAACAATAAAACGAGTGTACTACTGGAAAGCATAAATTCTCCATAAAGTTATTAAAAGTATTGATAAAGAAAAGGTCCAGAAACATTAAAGGGAACAGTAAGGACATACTTTTCCAATTCTAATTCTATGTCTTCTTCCTCCTCCTCCCTGTTATTAATTATAATGTTTAATATACATTTCTTACAATGTTTTTTCTGCCTATTGTAGTCTTTGCTGATCCTGTTCATTTAGAACCACGTTTTCACTTCCTTATAAGCATGGCTATTATTTTATAGAATTTAATCACTAGTTCTAAATTCTTTAGTTTTTATTTGTTAGCTTGCTGGTCCGACAAAAAATTCGATATTTATATTTTATTACTAAATTCCTTATTATTTAAATTTGCAACTTCTCAACTAAGATAAAGTATTCTACTTAATATAAAATAACTGCTTTATCTCATACATTTGTTTTTTATGGTCAAGGGAATATAGTAAAAGTGTTGTTAGCAGTCCAGTTTAATATACTTTAAGCTGATATTACTAAATAGTCCGGAAATAAAATTGTTAATAAAGATTCTGGGCTATAATTTTCATTACATAAACAAACTCTCGAAGTATTTACTTCGAATTAGTAATTAATATTATTAGAAACACCTTTCATACTTTCAGGTTTTCGAAGTACGAAATGTCGAGGCAAGAAACTGCTTATTTGGGTGACAGAAATTTATCGTTCTCAGCTGTCCGTAGAACTTGAAGGTAAGCAGTTTATTTTGTGATAAGAGCTTTTTTCAAATTATTTTAATTATAGGTTAAAATATAGTTCTATGTATATCATTCCACAAAATATGCTACGTGAAATTCTAGCTATTTTCTTAATGGAATACCTGTCTAGTGTGTTGGATCTTATTCCAGTGAGTTGGTGATTAAAACTATATTAAGGCAGCTAATAATTATTCGATTAATTTCATGGTCATTAATCAGCCATCGTAATGAAATATTTATGGGTATTGCCATGTTGCCTACATAGTATATAAATCCCAATTACCATTTTAGAATCGTTTGTGAAATTCCATTATTGAAAAGTTATGTTTTATGATCATTTTTCTTCACTAATGATGTCCCCATAATATTACAGGAGTTTTATTGCGCGGATGCTGGCAATATATTACCGCCGAGGGACATCGTTTTCAACATCTCTTACAACAACAGTTAGTTATAAGTTAGTACTTATTATTATCATAAATTTTAAATACAGTATCTTTTCTTTTCTCCTTCAGTAATAGTATCGCCAAAATAAAAAATTTAATTTTACTCTATGTCCCTTTTTTCAGTTGTGACGGCTCTTCTTCCCCAGTAAGCAGCCGCGCTCAGGTGGCCTATAACTTAAATAACCTAATTGTATATTGCATATGTCACAGTTACTATAAAGGGTTACAAGAACGTCATTTTTGATGGGGTGGCCTGCATGTTGTCCGAACTTGAATCTTATTTTATTCATGTTATATAAAACTTTTTTTTTAATTTTCAGTCACTAATTTCTAATGCATATTACTTGGCAGAGTTTGAAATTGATGAGTTCCTCTAATTTTTTTGAGCAATGTAAGGCATGTTTGTGGTTGCTTAATTGCTTGTATGTGAGGACTGACTTTAAAGATCAGCTTGTGATAGACAATACATATCTGCAGTGCAGTTCTGGGGAGCAGTTGCCAAAATGTACTCTAGAATAAAAAAAATATACCAAAAGCAATGAAAAAATGCAGACCCGCTTTACTGAAAAAAGTAAGTTGGTAAACTAAATGTTAAATATAGGTTATGTGCCAAGTGTGGTGTTTGTTTGCTTCTGATATACACAAAGATCACGAAAATGCAACAGCTATCAATGGAGATGGAATGGGTTAACTGAATTAGTTATGGAGGAGCAGGGTTTCAGAGCTCTGCTCCTTGGCACCTTTTTGCTATCGTTAGAAGTACAGACGAAAGTCATTCATGCGCATTGAGATTCGACGATGCTTCCGAAATGTTTCCCATTCCCTTTTTCCTTCTCTTCGCAAGTTCATTTACTTCTTCGGGAAAGTTCTCCCAGCCAGACAACAAAGGAGTGGTCAGGGCATAAGGAAATGCGCGTTCCCGCAATGTCTTTTTTCTGAATCCCCCCTTCCCTCGGAAAAAAGTTATTTGGTAGTTCCTCTGCTCTCGTTAGACGTAGTCTCCTTTTTCTATAGCTCTGCTTCACACGCACACAAATGCTGGTGTTGAAGAAGCTAAACTTGTCTTTTTCGCTCCTTTCTCTTCAGCTTCAAATAACGCTTGTTTTTACAGCGTTACAGGAATTTCAGAGGCAGTGCCTCTCTTGTAAATTACAGGAAGCTTTCGTCTTGGTGTTTGGGCAGGACATGTTTGCTTAATGGCTTCACTCCTTTTCATTGTTTCAGTTGAATTAGCGGTTCTGTTGTGACTCAAAAGCCATTCCTGCTCAGTAGCATGGGTCTGCTAGTAGATTAAACAAATACACACACTGATTTTCTTGTACACCCAACATTCAAATGAAGCAAGAGCCCGTCATGTCCCTGAATTCATTTCTACTTTTATTGTACGCTTTATTATTTTCATCGTGTGTCGGTAGTCACTGGAGATATTTGTATTTAGATTAAGCCGCGTCTTTGGAACCCCTACGCAGAGATTTTACTCGATCAAGAATAAACAGAACTTGTCTTAACTATCAGCACAATGCAATTGCTTATGATGAAATTACAGAGAAATCAATTCGGCATACTGTCATTACCCAAACGAAATGTAAGATTTTTTATATTTAACGTGTGCTGAATTTAAAAAGTAATTCATTATGCCCACTACATGTTTTTAGAATTTGGGTATACACAGTAAGGTTATTTGAATTAGGGGTCGCCTAAACGCGGCTGCGTACTGCAACAGGAAAAAGGGGTATTCTTGTTAGTTTAATATGCTTAGGCCAAGTAGATATTAAGTCTTTAATAGCTTATTCCAATTAATAATAAATATAAAGGGAGACAATTTTTACCGAAAGCATAAAATTAGACTATTTAAAACTGGCATTAAAACTGACAATAATAAGCGCTAACCTCTGTTTTACTTTTATTATTATTATTATTATTATTATTATTATTATTATTATTATTATTATTATTATTATTATTATTATTTTATTGACCTATAATTATAATGACCTATTTGGTCATTAGCGTCCCATCTATTCAGGGCATGAAATGGCCAATAAATTTTAATCAAGAGAACTCTTCTTTCATACTTGCAGTTCTTTTATGCACCGTAAATCTACAACACGCTTTGCCTCCCTTCCGAAGGACGCCATGTTTCGGATTTTACACCCTAAACTTGGTCTACGAAGCAAGTGTAGTTACGTTGATCAGTTGCTTTCTTTCAGATGCGCCGTCTTATTGTAGTATGAAATTAACTCTGTCCTCATTGAGCACCCATTGTATCTAGATAAGTTAGCCGTGTCACTGTTCTTTCGGTAAAGGAAAACGGCCCTTGCACCTTCCCCTTGGAAACAGCTCAGAGCACACGAACCTTCGGAGAGTCTCTCTCTTGTTGGACGTAATAATGGAGATGTGCCATGTCCCTCATTGCTAACATAATTTTATTGACTTTTGCACTTAAATGAAACGTTGATTAGTAACTAAAAGCATCGTCTTCCATTTTCTGCTGCAGTGCAATACGAAAAGTTTCCTGTCGGTGCTTGTTACGAGATGCAGTTCAGGGCTACCAGGCTTCATTCTTGGGAGTTTCCCTAACGCACCCCCAAACTGTATTTTGCGGTATGCACAGTTCCCTTGCAATAGATTTCCAAAGGCTCCATCGATAAGCATCTCTAACCTGATGTTTCCTCCGACACAGAGAAATGTCCAGTGCCTTTTCTTTTAAACAGGCACTCCAACCCCACAAACTGTGTATATAATCTGCAAATAGAATGTTGGAGAGAGGATATTTCCCAAATTCCATGCAAAAATGGCGCCGGAAATCGCAACAGACAGAAATCTAAGATATTCGAAAGTACAGAAGGCATTATCTGGCATCAACAGCCGTAGTTACTGATTGGCGCACAGCAAAAAACAAAAATTTAAAGAGTTTGCAACGATAATTGCCGGGTGTTCAATTATACTCTTTAAAAAAACCCCATAACCTCGACATCATTTCGGAAAGTTCTGTATATGATATAGTACTCGTACACACACAAGCACAGTTCATATGGAAGAAAAATATTTTTAAGAACTTATGTTTGTGATTTAAACCAAAAAAATTACGCGTGAGGCCCCTTAAGGAGAGAGACAGGGGGTTAGATGACCTTGTTTCTCGCAACTGCTGGTTACTACGGCTTTCTGAGCGATGTGTAACGTTCTTACAAAATAAAACGCAAGTCACCCAAACCGACTTTGTTACATTTATGGTGGAGTGGCCATGCCGCATAGAAAGTCAAAAATCGCTCCTTTTGTAAGGAAAATGAGCTTAAATTGTGAACAGGACATTACCTCATGCATGCTCCTGATAGTCTAGGTACTAAAGCAAAAAGAAGTGTCTAGATTCTTGTGTGACTTGGTTTGGAAAAAAACGCTCGTGAATGAGAAAACCCCTTTCCCATTTCCCCCGTGTACTCAAACTTGATTTAATGTAATATTTTGTCTGTATATTCGTATAATTTTAGCCTAAGAGTTTCTGGTATTTGTAATTGTGAATTAGATATCACAAGTTTTAATAGCCACTTTTCCCTTCTTCCAAATATTTATTTTCACTGGCCCTATATATACCGCCACGGGTAGCCGAGGTCGTTAAGGCGCGGACTCGTGAGCGGAAGGTCTGGGATGCGAATCCCGCCTTGATCGTCCTCCCTGAATGAGGTTTTTTCCAGGTTTTCCTCAGTCCTCATAAATGGCAAATGCCGGGGAGGTACCCTATACTTAGCCCGGGAACGTTTCCTTCCTTAAAAAAAATCCTTTCTCAATATATTATTTCATCTCATGTATCATCAGTGTCCACCGCCTGTGGTGACTCAGTAGTAAAAACGGACATTAAACACTAATCAACAATGGTCCTATACGAGTATAATTAATTAATCCTTTTTACATTTATCTTCAAACCACATTTTTCATGCTTCTCCATAAGTTCTATGTCATTTATTTAACATTTATAATTATGTGTTTCATGCCATTTGATAATCTAACGGCTTATAAATTTGTCTGTTAACATTTGTGGTGACATTCAGCACTGAAAGTGAACTCGTCGTAAAGCGTTGAACTTTAACTGTGTACCTCTGAATGGAATTCCGTTTTAAGGTCGCTCTGCAGTCGACATCTCGAATGTCGAGTTTGAAGGAATTAAGTTGGTAAGCCATGAAAGGAAGCCATAGTAAGGATGTCCGACCGACTAAACTTGCTGAGTAGGCTCCATCAGCGTTTCCACCACGCCATTTTCGGTTCAGTTAATTTGGATAGCGTTAGCTTATCTTGAGCCTGCGTGTGAAACAGGGAACCACTAAAATCGGGATTGTCAAACCCACTTAAATGCAGCAGTGCCCCATCTGTGGGTTGTCTTGTCATAACTGCGCGTAATGGTCAAAGATAGCCGATGAAGCTTCCACACAACTAATATCTTGCCTCTTACATGCTTGAAATGGATCGGCATTTGCTTTAAATGTGTTTTATTGTTTCAATGTACAACCTTATAATGAAAAGAGGTCTTCTAAATCTATACAATCAACATGCAGGATCAGCCGTTGACTTAACTATTTTTTCCCTTCATCTTGCTGGGGCATCTAGTATTATAGGCGCAAATAAACTTCCTTTTATATATTAATTACAATTAAACTAATCCTATTTACTTAAATCCATTGTATCCATTGTATCCTTCCTCACAAAAAGGCTCGCTGCTTAACACAAGCTTTTCTTTTAAGTTAATAATACATGACTTACAGCTGTACTAACTAATACGAATAACTTTGTCTAGTGAAGTAGTTTTAGCAAATATGCTGTATTGATAACAGGTAGGCGGAGAAGGATTGGAATGATTGGTAATTAGAGTTAATTAATTGATTGAAGGGTTTCGATGAAATAACCCTACTGTCTTCCTCCTCCACAGAGGATTCTTGTAGTTTTGTTGCCTCGGCTTAGCTCGTCAGTAACTAGAAATTTCTGGTTACGGACCAGGGGGAGAAGGAATTGGAGAGCTGACTGGAGATTAAGAAGCCGATTTTAATTAGAAGCACAATTTATTAATACCTTATCTTTCCTAATTCTGGACGTCGCCGTAGGTTCCTGAGAACACCTTGGACCTATTAGTTCATTTTGATTGAGAACACCGAATAGTTCACTTCCATAGTTAATGACGATTTGTCTTTTGGCTTTAATTTAATTCGTGCGCGTATGTTAAAATGTTTGTACTCGCGAGATTCTATTGTTTGCTCTTCATCAACGTTCACTTTAGTGTTCACTATCAACTTTTACTATATACGCGCTAGATTCATTATAAATTTCTCAGAAATAAACTTCGAGCAACTTTCGACTTTTACTTGTAACAAAATATCTAAGTAACTGAACGCGCTATAACTGAGGCGTAATTGAACTCGAGCATAAAACTGAAACAAATCTGTCTTAAGAACAAAAACAGTATCAAGAATAACAATAAGCGTGACAGCCAAGTAAGCAAGATAAGTACTAAGCACAATTAAGTTAAGTAAGATGTACCGGGACCTCGAGATTGCCTCTTTATACTACTATCAAAGTCTGACGGTCATGACGCTGTTCTTAATTTTTTGAAATCTCGCTGTAGAATATTTCTTTTGATTTCGTCTTCCTATTGACTATTGAACGCTTTCCTACATTCTTTTCGGTTGACTATTATATTAAATATTACTTAAAAGCTTGTCTATTCATTCCTCTTTGTACAATATACAGTTAGCTTCTCCCTTCTAAAGGTTACGCGTTTGTACAAACCTACGCTTTTTCTGCAAACAACAAGTTGTTTACAATTTTCCTCTTAGCTAACATAACAAAGATAGATTTTCTGGATCGTATACAATAGAAAGGCCTTGAGTCTGACCCTTATAAAGCATCCTCAGGAACCTAAAGGCACTTGACATATCTTACACAAAATTAGCTATAAAGGAATATGTTACTGCATGTTCACATTCCTTTTGACAAGTCAAACATGCCGTCTTTAATATAAATGCACTCTTGCTAGTAGTATTTGCAATATTATGACAAACCTTTAATTTTTATATGAAATAAGCAAAAGGTGCACATATGATGAAATCTATACTGTACAAAATTGATGACTGCTACATTATCAATTAATGGGGGTGTGAAGCCAATAAATACTGCCCGATTTTGAAATAAGCGGCCACTTCAAAGAATAACCGCAGAAATGCTTTGTTAATCTTGAATTTACCAAGTAACCATGCATTTGGGAGTTCTCGTTAGTCAAGAATCAATCTGATATTCTTCAGAATTCAGTTGAACTCTTTCAGGTGCTGTGGCTATGAAAATTAGCCTTCCAAATATTGAAGAAGTCTTTTTAGACAGGTATTTTAAATTAATATTTATAAATGCAAGAAGAACTAACTTTGATTGTAGATTGTAGAGTTCAGTGTTTGCATTGTTTCTCGTATCCTGTTCCTTGTATCCTGACCGTCCTCCCTGACTGAAGTTTTTTCCAGGTTTTCCTCAGTCCTCATAAATGGCTAATGCCGGGGAGGTACCCTAAAACTTAGGCCTGAAACGTTTCCTTCCTTAAAAATAAATCCTTTCCTAACATATTTCATTTCATGTGTCATCAGTGCCCATCGCCTGTGGTGCCTCTGTAGCAAAAACGGGAGTTAAACGCTATTCATTACACATTCTCGACCTAAGGAGGCTCGACAGTTTTTGGCAGTCAAGTTTACACTATGTAGCATTGCCCCGCTATTTATTTAAATGTTAACATTCTCCCTCGTTGTTTACAGGCGTCAATCTGTAAATCGCATTGAAACAATAACCCTAAAGCCGAGAGGTACCCTGGCAAGGCGACTTAATACTACGAGAGAAAAGGATGGCTTAAGAAAATTCAAAATTCTCTTTAAATACCGTGAGATCATGATGCCTTTCCCAACGACGCGGGTTTTTTCCTATAAGCGAGTCCCCACTCGTTTGCCGCGCCGTGGAGAGGGTAGCAAGCCTGCTTGCTTGCTTACTTGTTGACCTTGTGACTATCGCAGTCCTAGCGCAGTTGTTTCCGGATGTGTGGCATGTTGTTCGTTTCTTAATTCGACAGTGTACATAAAGAATATTATGCCTTGTGTGTTTACAACTACACAGCTTGTCTTTATGTACAATTCGCATGTGTTAACTCAGCGGTGAAAGTATCATATAACCAATTTTTTGAGCATACAGTTGATTCTGATACTTATGTGAATACCATATAACCCCTTTTTTTTCAGAGAATTAAACGACAGGGAGCGTGATCATGCATTTGTAACAGAACTCTGAGAATGACTTCATGAGAGCAATTCGCATTGTGTTTGCACAAGATATAATTATTAGTAGGGATTTGTGGATGGTCCCCTTAGTCTCCCGATAAATTAAAACATGTCATGTACAAGATGAACCCGCACACCATACAAGAACTCAAAGATAATGTTCTTCAGGAAATTTTCAGATTTTCTCAAAGTGATGAATGATTTTTTAAAGAGATGACAAAATTTTGTGGAGAATGAAGAAACGGGCAGTTTCAATGCCTCATTTGATAATTTGGTAAGTAATGAGCCTCTTAAATTGGTTTGTGCATTGTTGTATGGTTGGTTTGTTTTATTGTTTTACTCTGCCTCTAATCAGCGAAACCCGACTGGCCACCTAAGCGAATAGCGAGCAGTGAGCTCGCACCTAAGCAAAACACTATGAGGGAAACAAAACTGATCGCACCGTGCAATGTATTAAATATATGTCATTAACATTACTCAAACGTATGTATTAAAATTGTCTGAGAAAATAGTAATAGTGAAATGCAGAATAATAATTTTAGTTTATAATGAAGCAATCAGAATGGTAACATTTATAAAATGATTAATACAGTTAAAGGTTAAATAAAGATCTTCGCAACAAGTGCCAAAAGAATCTCCCACTTTGACTCTCAGGTTACATTAAACCTTGGGCAAGTGATAATAATTAATATCAAGCCTACAATTCGCTTTTGTTCCCAAAGAACAAGATTATACATTATATAAACGTTGTGTAACTATGCATCATTACCAAGGCAAACTCATTTTAAATAGATCACATAATGCCCTAGATAACCCAGATATTTACATTAAGAAAACTATAAAACGAAAGAAGACAGTATAAAACACAGCCCTGCTATATACCTTGATACCTGGGTTACTGGAAAATACAGCGAAGAGGCCCATGTTTCTAATTAGTAATTACGAGCCTAAAGGCGACCCCCCCCCCAGTCGTAATGTCTCTGCTGAGAAGAAAGAGAAAAAGTGCCCTCTAACCCACTGGTTCTCGGAATATTTCCCGAGTCTCGCCTATCTTCAAATAGCTCATGGTATGAATGGCATTAATTTTTCTTGAGATGTCGCTTGAGTTTATCTTAAAATTATTAATCTTTAGTCCTCATATAATCAGTTTGCAATTTTGAAAGCTATGTCAGAAACACATGAAATATTTAAATGTGTTGCAGTGAAGTATTGTTTGTTAAAATAAAGACTATGTAGAAAAAGATTAAAAAAAGTATCGGTTCCCTATGTAAATTTAGTTTCTTAATATTTTCATTTAAGCGCAAGCTGGGATAGATATTTACTTTCCACCAATTTTCTCCTCTCCCATTTCATACTATTTCATTCCGTCAGTTCTGTTACAGCGTCAAAAATTCCAGGTGGCTGATGCGATGTGACAGTAACTTGCGCTTTGGAAAGGTTTGTGCTCCGATGTCTGTATGGAAAAGGCTCTTACAAGGAGGAGAACTGCGTCGGCGTCGAGGTTTTCTATATGGAAACATTAGGTACCCCATTTACGTCCATATGACACCGCCCATGGATCCTGGCTGCCCAGTGTCTCCAACATAATGCCTTCCTCCTAGGGGTGACACACTAGGGGCGTAGACACAAAACCCTAGAGCGATACTGAATTAGTTCCTGCATGGGCTTTGTATGATTTCATCTCAGCTTTTCTTTATTGAAAACTCAATTTTGAAATTTGCAAATGAATATAATCTTTTAACATTTATTTTGACTCTCTTTTTATATTTGAATATTTTAATTAGTGTTTATTGTTCCATACATAATTTCACACATATATTTTTCACTGTGTGAAATAACGCTACCAAAACAAACATATGTGCTCGTGTAATTTCCTCGGTAATATGACGTACCCTTTGTCATCATATGATATTTGCCTTTGTTTATAATTGCTTTTTTTCAGTTGATATATTTAAATTATAATTTTCGTTACTATTGTTTGTAAATGTGATTATAAAAATAAACTAATCGCAAGCTTATAAATTTGCAATAAAATGTATTTTTCATTTTCAGAAAATGTTAAAATTTGTGCCATTTGTTAAGCTTTACCAATGTATAAATGCTAAATCGTGCATGGGTAAGCGGCAACATTTTTAACCGAGAAATGGTGATAAATCAAAAATGTTTTGTACAATAACTTGCATTGTGTGTGTCAATGATAATAATCACAAGTTGTTTTCCAGCTAAAGAACTATGAAATGTGTTGTTATTAATACAACTGCTCTTTATTGAAACCATAATCTTCCGTTTCAGTATGTGAAGAATACTGTACCGTTTACTGGAACCAGGGCATAAGATTGCAGTTGGAGGAGATGAAAGTCGGGATGAAAGGTAACCAGTTTTCTTGCCACTTGTAATGTTTTACTTTTTTATTTTTTTACTAATATTTATGTTAAACCACCTTTTTTTTTTTAGCCATTTGCAAATTTACATATCATTAATGGTAGTTTTAGAACATGTACTCGTCAAAGCGTGTGTGTGAAAGATACATAAAACAAAAGAATGCAAATAATTCGATACCAGTTCGCTTCGTTACTGTATAATGGAAACAAATCAGCTCCCCCGCCCCACTTCTAGACAGATACGCAAATGATTAATTGCAAAGCATTTTAAATCTATTATAGATGACACCAGCATAGATAAAGTCTGCAGGTATTATCTACAGGTGTTATAGGAATCGCTTTTTAAATAGTTGATGGTACTGGACTTGCCAACAAGCTCATATCCGCTTAGGGACACTTTTACTGGTTTCAGCCCCCACGGTCTCTATTTCTAATTTTTCAGAGGTCACCCATGTTCAAGTCACATCTTTGGCTGTGCAATTTTTGATCATTCTCACTGCTTCCCAACCCTGTCGGTCATGATGGTGTGTGTAGTGGTTACCATACTTGCCTCCTAAACCCAAGATCGCGGGTTTAATCCCGGTCAGGGTTGATGGATTTTTTCGGGAGTAAAAATGCTAAGTATGGCTTTCTTCAGAAGGTAAGTAAAGCCGTGGGTCCCGTGTCGTACATTTACAGCACGAAAAAGAGCCTTAAGCCTGAAAAAAGAAGCCTCTGAGCAAAATTTGTCGGCCGTTTCACGCCCTGAATTGAATGGGACGCTGATGACCTGAGATGTTAAAGAGCGTCCATAAATAAAACAAATCAACAAACCACTCACTTCAACCCAAAAATTACCATCGCTCTTTTGCGTGTGCACAGCATTGGAGTCCTCTGCAAGATGCCTTATTTTGCTGAAGGCTACGCCGTACCGTGCAAGCAGGAACCCGTGGTAATTACTGCCGTAACATGTTTGTAGCGAGCACTAATAAAACCACATTGTAATTCCTTTGCATCCTGCGACCTTAAAACGCCCTGCTGTTCCCCTCCTCTGTTTTGCATAGACTGGTTCGTTTCAGGACAGTCTGCATATCAATAGCCGCGCCAGACACATTGAAATGCTCATCTATGGCAATTCATAGTTCTCTGTTCCTGTTTCATAACACTGTTTTGGAGTTTTCACTTCTTTGCACGAGTTATGCTGTGAAAATAGGAACACGGAGATATGGAATTATAGATTAAAACAATAACTCAAGCTTTTATATATATATATATATATATATATATATATATATATATATACAATATGTATTAAGTTATTTAAAATAATCTATACTGGTTTAAGGTAAAATTAATCAGTATTTTATAATTGTACCTATAGAGTTGCTCAGAATTATCATCAAGAAAAAGGGTGGTAAAGCTGTCTAAATATTTTTGTGCCTACTTAATTAATAGCTGCAGTTATCTTTTTAGAAGGTAATATTTTCTCGCATTCAATTTTATAGCTCTTCCACGGTATGTGTATTGTTTTCCTGGATTCTACCCGATTGCTGAGAAATGGGGGGAAGCGATTTTGTAAGGGAATTTTCTAAATCCGTTGTCAGTCAAGATTTCCTCTGTGAAGACCCTAAGCGTCTTTGCCATTTCTCGTACGGTCTCGTACGGTCTCCTGATATGTTTACATTTCAAAATGCATTACACACTGCTGAACAGTGTGGAAGTTAAAATCTGGATGTCTTTACTGTGCACACATATGTGTTTATTGTAAGTAAATGTTGGAGAAAGTGTAATGCTTTAATAAACTATATAAATTAAGATGTAAGTGGATTTAACCTCTTTTATTTAGGTAACAGCTTATAAACTATTTAAGTTTTATATTCAAATAGAAACAAAATGTCTTTTTAAAGTTAAAAATCTTGTTTCTTTTATAATCCCTTAATGCTTTAAAAGTATAATTTTAGTTCACTAGATATCATTTTTACTTTATTTTTATTTATAATTATTATTAATGTCACTTTTCAAGCTATCGGGTCAACCAATTACCTGATGATTGGCGCGATGGTGGAACTACGCTATAGTCGGAACAGGCGAACGAGGCAATACAAGAGTCAGTTGAAAGAAAAATAGATTAATAGTCTAATTAATCCTAATGCATTAAAAAGTTATGTACTCATCAATGTCGGGCAAGGGGATGCTGGAATTGCCTGACTTCATTTTCCATTTTCCATTTCCTGTTTTAGGGGCATTTTCTAGACGGTATGCATTGCCATTATAAATTTCTTTTGTATGTCCTTTTGCTTTCTTCTTATCATGAATACTTCTCGTTTCGCGAAATGTAAATTTATAAATCGCATTACAACTGGAACTCACTTACTAGGAAATTTCTCTTCAAAAAATGTTCTGACAGCACAAGCAGAAGCAATACGGGCATATGCATTGTAAATAAAAATTTGTTGTAGAATCGAATAGAATAATTAGGTCTAGCATTTTCCACTTAGTATTCTTAGTAGACTTTACTGTAGAATTACACACTGGTTGTTTATTTCGCTGTTCAAAAGACACTGACTGAATGGCATACGATTCAAGGTCAACGTAGCAGTTTGGTAAACCTCGCCCGCCCCGACTCGTGTAACCCGGTTGTCCTTGAGTGATTGCTCATCGGCCGATGCAGTCCCCCGCCGCCACGTCGGTCATTAGATAATTACACAACTCGACATTACAGGAACACTGTTACGTTACAAAAGCAATTGCTCATTCCTGAATCTCCAATGAAACTAAAATCGCGCGTGATATGGAGCATACGTCGTCGCTAGGCTAGAGCAGAGTTGATCTGCGGTGGGAATGTAATTTGATATATCCGTATAGTGACTTAAAGTAAAACGTTTGAAGCTGGCAGCATTATACTCTATAGATTTCTTTAGATGTGCACTATGTAGTTTTCCCCGTACGGGTTGGTGGGTAGAGGGGGGGGGTTACTATATTAGAAGTACTAGTTGGACATCCTCTTCCCATCTGGGAGTCGTCCAGATGAGCTGGGGCAGTGCGTTTCCGTGGCTACAGGTAAATGAGTTGCGTTGTGGTGCTCCAGCGCATTGCTCTAGAGTGGTGAGCAACCATAAAAGTTCGGTTTACTTACCTGCAGAGTTGGTAAGACTGATGCTCGATTAGGCCGCTCTACCATTGGTACTGGTAGTCGCGCCTTAGGGCAAAGGCGCGGGTTAACAACGCATCTGCTTCCATCCCGAAAACGGGAATCGGTTATTGGTCATTCGATTGAAAATGCAGCAATACTTGAAGTGAAAGAAAAGAAATTTACATTGCTCATGTTAAAAAGTCCTATGTTGTGCGTGCGCGGTTATTTAATTTTAAAAATAAATGGAAGGTTTGCTTTTGATGTTTAACAGGCAGTACAGTGGGCCCGTACAACTCTCGTACCACCCGGAAAACATTTTTGCAATGTATAGTCGTGTTGCAGGCTTTCGTCGGGCGAGCTTTATCAAATTTAAGGCAAATGAAGCTTCCACACTATCATTATTTGTGACTTCTCTATATTTCAGCACTAATTTCACTGCTTTGCTTTAGAAAAGGAAACTAGAAATCGTATGGGAATTTCCTAGACTTATTTAGCCATTCAGTTGATTGCTGAAATTTTCAGACAGATGGTTTTGCTGTTTATAAAAAGAGAATTTCTCATTATATTAGTCCGAGGACCAAAAGCACGAAAGCTATGCAGCATTGGACTAAAAAGTGGAGAAGTCTAAACGGAACAGTTTGACCCAAGCAAGGACTTAAGTCTGCTTTTGCAGCTAGGTTCGAAGCAATGCTTCAATTGAGCAATGAAAGTGAATTTTCTAAATGAAATTTAATGTGTTTCTTGTTTTTTACTCTTGTCGCATTAACTACTGTTGGCAGCTGGAGAGTTGGCTACTGACATATGCGGAGGGAGCAGGACTTTATCTGCCAAAAACACTACGCATGGCATGTGTATAATCTATTCAAAAGCTTACGGTGCGGCGAGTCGTTCTCATTGTGTTAACGAAAGCAGAATATTGGTTGGACGTTTTAAATTGCATGTTCTAGTTAAGTGTTAGTGTATAGTGTAACCCATATATTGTCCTACTACTTACACACACGCACACACACACTCACACTCACTCACAAAAATAATGGATGTAGCACAACAACGAAAGAAAGGAAAAATTATAGATAGTAAAGCTCGAGGATATTGAGAATATTGATAGCTTATGTGATGAGTCGATGCTATAAAATTTAGATTAAAACAATCAAACTTACGTGTATCCCACTATAGCGGTGTTCAGTGAGAACAAGTTCAGGGTAAGAAGAGAAGGGGTTGAAGCCGGCGAGTCTTCTCTGTCTACTCCAGGAAACAGACCGGAGCGTACAAAAATGATTCGGGTGTTTTGGACAAAATTGGAATATGTTGCTGCATAAACGAATTTTATTTAGAGAGAAAGGAAGTTCCTACATGTCCAAAAAAAATTATATGATATTCGAAAAAGAAAGAATTGCATTTCCTTAAGGGCTCACTCTCTGAGATGAGTTCTTAAAGAAATGAGCTACAAATGGAAAATGTGCCAAAATTAAATGAAATATTAATTGTAAAGTCAAACATAAACGGAATAGCGCTGTAAGTACCTGAAAGCAATACGTCGCTTTAGGGAAGAGAATCATACTATTATATATATATATATATATCTGCTTCTCTGGCTCTTGTTATTTTAGTTGCATTGTTCCAAGAGTTTGTTTTTCAGTTTTAATATTAATGATACTTGGATGGACAATAATTTAACTATTGGGAAATGCTGGCAAAATGAAAGTTAACCAGGCGTATTGATTAAGCGGAATTTTGGTAATTGTCTCATTGTCGTCCATGTAGGATCCGAAATGGTGTTTGTGAAGAATTTGTATTAATTTTTCAAGCAGGCAGAAACTCGGGAGATTATCCTGATCAAATGAATTTCAAAAACTGAGAACTTTGGGCTAACAATAAGCTTCTTTCCAACCTCTCAGAGGAGAGTGGTTATGGATGATACTCCGCAATATTCAAGAAAACAAACCCTTTTCGAAATACGCTGTAAAAGAAGAAGTGAAATTTTGGATGCAAAATAGCATTCCTCGTTCGTAAAAAAATGAGAAAATCTAAACTCTACATATTGATAGAGATCCATAAATGACAAGAAAAATTGTTCCGCATTGATGAAATATTAAAATGACATCGCCATGAAGTATTAAGTTTGCCCAAAGTTGTGTATGAACTGAACCTCGTTGAGTTTGCATGGTTCAAAATAAAAATTTTGCGGAGAAATTAATATGCAAGCGTTACTGAAACATACACTTATGACTTTTTTTTCCTTCACTCCTGCGCCGACTTCTGATATATTGGGGGGAGAGGGCAACCTCCCTTTGTGATATTTGTAAATACAGACGTCAGCGATATTAACCATAACACAAGGTTTGTAACGTTCACTCCACTGTAGTTAAAAATTAAATCTCTATTAATGGCATGCATTAATTAGCAGACAAATCAATATAAAGTAACAAGTTTATGATATGTAGTTTCCTGAAATGAAGTCTTTGTTCAATTATATTTTATTAATTCGTTATTAAGTTAGGAACAGTTAAGTATATTAACTTCAGCCTGTAAGTGTCAATGTTTTCTAAACGTGTCATGGTACAAGTACAGGCTCTGTTTATGTAAGTGCACTACTCGTAAACAATGCGACTCCTCTGACACATGGCGTTATCAGCACATTCTTCTGACTAGCCACCTCTCCAGCTCCCTACTTTTGTGCACACGGTCACTAATGAGCACATGCTTTTTGGGTGTAATAAACTGATACTCAGTATGCCCTTGGCAACTAGGCCGGCAATAGGCTATCATTTTGTGCATAGCAATAGTGTCGCATTGTCGGTACGAGAGTTAAATAGGCACGTTTTAACTCAGGGTTGTAAAAAGTATTTTATATTTATGAATATTGCTCCTGTAATATCTCCTTTTATCATATGCTGAACATGAAAATAGTTTATATTGTTAAGCGTTTAGTGTAGACAAGGCTTGGTGACTCAGGCCGGGACCTGTTGTCTCAATTCGGGAAATCCCGGATACAAATCCCTTGGAGCTGGGCATACTGACCTTCGGCTTTTTTCGTGGTTTCCCCTGGTCATTTAGGTAAATGCTGGGATAAATATTTTCTTTCGCCTCTCCCATTTCACCCCATAGTTCCAAATACAGGACGCAAAGACCTAGGCCAGGTAGACTGGTGCTGTGCGACATGGCAGTGGATTTGCGCCATAGAAAAAGGTCTTGTCCTGAGGGTTCTGCTTTGATACCATGGTATCATCATGACTCTAGCAGGCCTGTCGGCCTCTGGGACATACCATCTAAGGAAATTTTGCCATATTATTCCTTATCTTACACTTTGCTTAAGGAAGCTTCGGTTCTTCATACCATGAATGTTACACATGACGTTTTTTGTTCTGTCTTAAAGTGAAATAATCAGCATATGTGTTAGATGTAGGTTGAGTCATAGTCATAGAGTACAACAACTTCAGAGAAAAGAGTTTAAGAGGAAAGCATAAATGTTTCAAGGAAAACCAAGTTGGAAGTAAAACAATGAAGTGAAATGTCGAAGGATTAACGCAAAGATACTGTAGACAGAGGAAAGAAACAAGCCTAAACCTTAAAGTAAAGGAAAAGAAGACCGTGTAATTAAATATGGTTCCAAAACGTTCCTCCTTGCTAGTAGAACGTTCTGCTTACAAGTTTAGGCGACTACAAACGAGCGGTATGGGTCTGTTTTTACAGCAGTGCCAGGCTGACGTGAACTAGGCGAGTTGAAGTTCTTAGAGGAAGGTTCTAAAATTGCCATGCTCGCTTATGAATACAATGTTTTACGAGCTACTGACCGGTTATTGAAAGCAGTAGCAACATTTCACCAAGGAGACAGGCTCCTCGCCTATGTTTTCTACTAAGACATGTCATTTATTTCTATAAGAAATCTTTAAAAGAAGAGTAAGTAAGCTAAGAGAAAGGAAAAGTTACTTCTATGGGGACTATAGTGCGAATCTGCTAAATAATTTGATCCAAAAATTGTTTACTCTCAAGGACATGTATATTTTGAAATAATGTTTAAGGCCTGCTTTTACATACGTGAGATGAAATGATAAAATGGGAAAGGATTTTTCTTTTAAGGAAAGAATGAATGAATAGTGTTTAACGTCCGTTTTTGCTACAGAGGCACCACAGGTGATGGACACTGATGATACGTGAAATGAAATGATATTTCGGGAAAGGATTTATTTTTAAAGAAGGCGTAAGTTTAGGTTACCTGCCCGGCATTTGCCATTTATGAGGACTAGGATAAAACCTCAGTCAGGGAGGACGGTCCTGTGGGAATCGAACCCCGAACCTCCCGCTCACGATTCCACGCCTTAACGACCTCTGGATATGCAGATGACAGTCATATTTACACATGAATGCCTGCTATCACTGAGGACTAATGCAAACGATTCTGAACTATGTGGAAGAATAGCATATAAAATATCAAATAAAGAACGCCCATTACTCTTCTTGCATGTAAGAGAAATCTGGAGGGTTTTAAATCCCACTGGAACTACGTTGATCATCTAGATTTGACCCTCAATAATAAGTTGGCGTGGAACCTACATATGCAGCATACGATCAACAAAAGCAATAAGGCTTTAATAATCAGAACAACATGGGGACCTAAACCAGAATGATATACTGGTTGTATATTCCAGTGCTCTGATGTACTTAGTGTCTTTCAAAACAAGCAGTAAACAAACTCTCAACAGTTCAAAGGCTTGCTTTTTATACATAACAGGAGCAATAAAAAAGCTATTGCAAGTGTTATATTTGTAATCTCAAAGCAAGTCAAAGAGATGGGTAATAATTATATTCTTCCCAGATTTTCATTTGCTAAACCAATAAATTTTTCACTTGAACGACAGAATCTTCAAAAATGTAGTATACAGAAGGCTGCAGGACTGATAATGAATCCAATGAACAGACTACAAAGTATGATATTTATCCCACGAGAGAGAAATATCGCCGTTTTACAAGCAGATATGTATGCATTTCAAACCTGCACCAGAGAAAACTTGTAAAAGGTTATGGGGGTAATAAAAGATGTAGTTTCTCTGATAGGCTGTTTTTAAAGTCTTGAAGGTTACCACTTGGTCTGGAATTGCAATAAAAACTTAAATGAACTTGCAAAACACAATAAACCATTGGATGGATGCCTGGGCACAAGGGAATCATTGGGAATGAGTGCATCTGCAGAAACCTATATCGTATCCGAAGCAGTGTTTGGAACTCCAGGAACAAAGTTCCTTAATCCTATGAGGGGTGAACCGTGCCATCAATGTAAATTAATGATGAAAGAATCTCCTCAACTGTTTGCTGCAGAACATCCTGAAACTCGACAGACCCCAAAGAAGACAGATCTCCGTAGTTCATAAAGAAAAAGGCGGAAATAGTGTCGCGTATAATTATTCTTGAGATCAACATAATGGAGAATCTTCCTAAATTATAAAAATGCTTATGTCAATATTTCTTTTCGTAGATATGATAATAGCCTAACTTCAGCTTTGGGGAATAATAACCGACTTTAATCCAGTTTAATAAACAGAGATCGGAAGGTTAAAACATGTAGAAAAGAATAGGCGAAAAGGTACTTTAAATATGCAAAACAAGATATTGTAACCGTATATTATTACTGGTGAGTAAAATATTAATTAGGACAATGATAATGGCAAAAGTAATTATTAATTAAAAATTAAGGCTATCGTACTCGTACATTATTACTGGTGAATAAATATTAATTAGGGCAATGAAGGGTGCAAATATGTTATATGAGCTTGGGTCCAAAAATGCTTTTATTTCTTTATTTGAGCTCTTGGTATAAACTTCGCTAACACTGTATGATATGCAAGCTAGAATGCCAGCATAGCTGTCCCGTGGCAAAAATTGCAAAAATAATTATTGTTTAAACAGATATATTATTTATTTACAAAAAATCACAAAAATACGCAAATATTTACTAAGCAACTTACTTTTCTCCTCAAAATGTTTCTATTAACAATGTGCAGATTGTGAAAGGAGATTGTTGAGCCTAACAAAGGATGCCGCGGGAAAGTCCAGGGCAATAATTTATATTTCGGCAGCTAAGTGAAAGGTTTCAATGAATCAGGTGTAGTGTCTCGTTTTCATTACGAACGAGCAGCATCTTTGTCCTGTTTAAGTCTTTGAACTCGGAACCATGCCGCATTGTAACTGCAGTGAGTATTTTTACAAGTCAATAGTGGAATTTCCTTTATGTATAAAATATGCCACGAAACATTCTTTACAACTTCAATAGAACAACTACTTTTTAATTCCGCCAATTAAACATACCAGAGAAATTGCAAAAAATAAGAAAATAATTACAAAAAAGGCAGAAATAGGCAGAATGATACAAAATAAGCAGCAAAATACAAAAAGAGCACAAAATAAAACCTCATTTTTATACTTCATGAATATTTCTGTGTATTTAGATCATAAAAAAAGGTATGTTGTCTTAAATCCGGACTCTGTTAATTAAAATAGAGGTCGTACAGGTTCAGTGAAGTCGCAGAGGGTGTAATTAGGGAAATTAGTATTTTTGAGTTTCGAAAAAGAAACAAAAATTCTGAGAATACGATACATAAACGCCACAACAAAATGGAACGCTGGTGATGAGCATGCATTCACAGTCCCTAGTCTCATGGATTAGCACAAGTTAATTGCTTTAATCCGCTGTTGGGAAGCAGGGAGACCTTAAAAAGCACATGACCTGCCGACGGCCGTCAGAATCTCTCGTCGTTCGTTGAAACACTGAATACCATGATGTTTTGAGAACCATCAAATATTAAATATCTTTTGCATACAGAGTGTTTTCCATTCTCGATGATGTTTCCATCTTGTACCTCTTTGGATTCCTTTATCTGAAGTCATTTCTCGTGTGCAAAAACAGAGACAGCCTCCAGTCCATGAATACCAAATACGAATATGTATATGACTTTCGCTTTTATGATCTAGTCGGGATGTACTCGTAGCTTGAGAATGTTTTTCTTGTCCACGCAAAGTTAACAGACCGAGTTAGTTAGCATCCTGAAGTTTTGCCTGGATCTCAGTTTCGGTTACACAGTGCTGAAAGAGCGCCTCTAGGGATAAAACTGAGCAGAGAGCTTGGAACCGAGCAGAAACCAGGTTCATCGGGAGCCCATAATCCCTAGTGCTTTCTGAAGAGGAGCTAACGTTTGCTTTATTATTATTATTATTATTATTATTATTATTATTATTATTATTATTATTATTATTATTACGTACAATAAAATATGATGGTAATAAGAATTAATTATTATAAAGCATAAATTAACGGATTCTTTCCCCTCTTTTGACAGTCTGAACGTAATTTTGTACAATGGGAGCCCTTGGGTTCATATAGTGGGAAGGCCAGGTGGGAAACATATCATAATATCAGTACTACAAAATGTGTAAGAAAAAATTAATATCCTGAATGGCATACAATTCCAGTAAATATTCTTGAAAATCCCTTAAAACAGATTAAAACTAATGCAATAGTGAAATGTTTGCTATGTCTGTGGTTTCATCTAAAATGCAAGTTAAAAGGGGGAACATTGTAGATTACTTTGCCTATATAACGCTAGACTTTTGAATACATTTGATTGCTCATTCTCAATTGTTTTTGAAAGTCCCCTGAATTAGTTCATTTTCCCAATTTACTTCTACTCTGTAATTAGCATCAAATTCATTTATTTGTTTTATTAGGCAGGTGGAGATGACTTGTTACCTAAGACCACTCCAGTGGGACAGGTACAAAATATAGTATGAGACACATACAGTCAAAAGCTTATAAAAGAACTGCAAAGATAGAATATTGAATGCTTAATTCTAAACACATTGACAATATGTACAGAAATTACAGATCTTATTTCAATTAATAAAAATGGTATATAATTATTCGATCAAACAGGTCATATATAGAAATACATAAGATTATAAAAAATTATTTTATTAACTATTTGGAATTCGTGCTAAATTACACATTCTTTGAACCAAAATATAAAAAGTATTGCAATTGTTAAAACAATTTGTGAGTAAAAATCTTTTAAACTTTTGCTTAAATAATTTCAGATCCAAAACATTTTTCAGTTAATCTGGAAGTGAATTATAAAATTTTGATTCTGCATAAATAGTATTTTGC
Organism: Metallyticus violacea; assembly: GCA_030762175.1. NCBI lineage: Eukaryota > Metazoa > Arthropoda > Insecta > Mantodea > Metallyticidae > Metallyticus > Metallyticus violacea. Next base: position 82,595,807 of record CM060832.1, on the reverse strand, counting down.
AAAATTACTCCTATAGGCATTAATAAATAATTCGTTTTACCTCCTATTGCAATGATTATGCATCTTTTTGTTCAAAAGTGAAGTTTCTATAAATTTATTTTGGTATATAATATGATGTAAATATGTGCAGTATAATCCTACAGTTTTAATTTTTATGAACTACTTTACAGATTCTGTAAGTTTAAGCTGAGCTGTATTGCCCTTTTTATAGTGAAATCTGTATGAAGTAAATATTTTGAGGGCTCCAAATCATCACTGAAGATGTGAACGAAACAGAGCAAAATATACATTACGAACTATATGTACAGGAAGAGGTAATATCATTTAGTGTAGGTATTACAATATGTGTTTGTATTTGGTTTATTTACGGACGGTCTTTAACATCTCAGGCCATTAGAGTCCCATTCAATTCAGGGCGTTAAACGGCCGATAAATTTTGCTCAGAGGCCTCTTCTTTCAGGCTTTAGATTCTTTTACATGCCGTAAATCTACGACACGGGACCCACATCTTTACTCCCTTTCGAATGAAGCCATACTTCGGATTTTTACGCCCGAAAAAAAAAAGCCTCGTTCCTGACAGGGATTTTGGGTGTAGATAATTGCAATATGATCATGGCATGAAAGATTATAATCAAGATAGATTCCTCAAAAAAAGGTTGTATGTACTCTATAAATTTTACATTGTTATATAACCAGTTCTGTCATTTTTCTCCATTGAAAATAGTAAATAATAATTAGTTTTGTTAGTCTTTGGTGCTAAATTATGTATGAAAATAATTCTGTACATTCTCTGCCGTTCTCTCTCTTTTTATTCTTCATTCTCTCCCCACCCCATGTTCTTAGACACATATACATTTGCCCACTTAATCATAATCTTAATCAGTTGCTGTTTTTAATTATTTCATAGTTTATCTAATAGTTTGAATAAAGTATGCATTCGTAGGCATCTTACCTGCATCTTGAAGCGGTTTGGTATGGCAGCACGTTGGGCGCCAAACTTTGAGATGGTCTGGTATGACTTTGACTATGAGCCCCAAGTTGAGCACCACCTTTGTAAATAATACCGCAATGCGACTTAATATGTAATTGCGTATTTTATTATGTCCAAAATCTTTCGCGTCCTATAGTGTTTTGCATATTGGCTACATTGAATATAAAACTAAGTTGCCGCGTGTGAAACTTACAGATGAGTGCCGCGGCGCGTGAAACTGAAAGTCGAACTTAATAATGAGTACTGCGAACTGCATGTATCTTGCCGCGTGTCGAACTGGCGATGAATGAGCCAACTGAACTGAATGTATCTTGTCGCTTAAAACTGAGTCCAGCTGCTTCTGCAAACTTTTTAATGGTGTTTAACGCCCGTTTTTACTGCTGGGGTACCACAGATGGTGGACACTGATGATATTTAAGATGAAATTATATATTAGGAAAGATATTTTTAAGAAAGGAAACGCTCCAGGCCTAAGTTTACGGTACCTTTCCGGCATTTGCCATTTATGAGGACTAGGGCAACCTGGAAAAAAATCTGTCAGGGAGGACGCCCTGGCAGGATTCGAACCCCAGACCTCCCGCTCACGAGTCCGCGCCTTAACGACCTCGGCCAGCGTGGCATCTTTTTCTGCGAACTAAATTACTGATAAACTGACTTGAACTGCATGTCTCGCCGCGTATAAAACTTCTCACTGAGTGCCTCAGCCGAGCAAATTGATTTCAAATAAAATAATCATTGGTTTTAAGGAAGACACAGAGTCACAAAGGCATGCGCAATCTTAGCGCCTATCTTTAAAAGTTAAAACATACTTTTTCTATTGGCTGGTTCAAATTCACCTACTACACCTGCCAATCACTGTGTTTTGAAAGTTTTAAAACATATGTCAGCATTAGCCGGTAATGGCTATTTTTAAAGCGCTAACAGTTCGACGGCCGGTCGGGGTCAAAGACCCAAACGGTTTAAAGGTCCGTCGTTTATTAACCCTGCAGTAACTGGCCTTTATAAGAGGTAGAGGCTTCACAGGGTCGCCTCAGACATCTTCTTTTCAATAGAATTTTATGGCCTTGCCTTTCCAAGCTACCATAACCATAACATAATTTATACGTTACAGTTACATGGGACATTTATACATATATGGTGTCGACATTACTTATTATAATACATAAATTGTTATGATTGGACTTGCATGATTATACATTATAATTATATTTCATTGGGGGGTGGTGGGGCGGATCGGAGGAACTGTTTCAGTCTTTGGAAAGAAAGATATTTTTCTCGAGAGATTCCGACCAGTGCATGACAAAGAGAGGCGTTCCGGAAGTTGGGACTTAGTACACCAGCAACAACTTTTTTAGGGTATCCTTAACTGATCAATGAATAAATCGGCCTAACCTTTGCGAACCTCTCGCTAGGATAGTTATTACCGATTACACAATTGTTTATTCATGCAATTAGAGCAGTTATCGATAATAATCTCAACCGGATAGGGATTAATGTGCAAGGAACTGCAAACTCTTGATTTGATTGCATTATATATTATTAATAGACTGTTTATGATATGCGTTGATTGCTTTCCACAATGGGCAAACTCTGGTTCAATCTTTGGTGCAACCAGCTTAACATTATAAACTCAAGAGGATAGCAGTTACTTCTGTATCTAACGTAATGGGTTAGTAGTGTAAGAAAATGTGCCTAAATATACCAATGTGTGTAATTATTTATTAAATGCGAAATACATTATTGTTACAATGTTATATAGTGGTGTCCCTCAAGCAGACATAGCAATAGTAGGTGTATATTTATTTATGGATTAAAACATGAAGTATCAAACTTGACTATTAAAAAGAATATTAAGAACAAGACTCAAGTATAACAGAGGATATATAACAATAGATGTTATCTATGCACCTGAAGAAGGAAAACAAGAAGATAAAAATATTTAATAATGTAGCAAAATTAAATAAATCAAATGCCTAAAAATGACATTTTATTACTATTACGAGACTTCAATGCTGGTGTACATAGCCCACCAATATTAAATTGATACTCAAAGAGATGACAAGAACGGTGAAGAACTTAAGTAAATAATCGTATTTGATAAACTAAAAGTAACAATAATTCATTACATAAAAAGAAAAACATCCACAAATTTACATTGTGAGCAAGAGTTATAATCTATTATAGATCATGTTATCACCAACAAAAAAGACTCAAAGCTCATAGCTGACAGAGGAACTGACACCTGTTTAGATCACCATCTTCTTATAGCAAACGAACATACTAGCAAAATCAAAACTTGTCAGAATAACCAAATAAAATGCATAAACTATACCTGCTCTAAGATGAAAACATAACGCTATTGTGTCAAAAAATTAATGAAATATTTAATATTGTTGCCAGTGAATTATTTGGTAAATATAGAATGAGATAATATACAAACAACATCGAGAAAGCGTCAGTTGAAGCATTAGAACCCAAATATAAAACAAGCGGGTTTGAAAACAAGGAATAAAGAATTAAAGTTATACAAGAGAAAGTAACAAGGATATTTAAATTGTTTACAAAATATATTAGCAAAGAATGGAATATAAATTTACACGGGCAATTCTTAAAAACTCATCAAATCAGTTGGAACAATTATATTAGAAATCTAGAACATGATATGCATGAGAATCAATTTTTTTAATGTTAAGTTATAAAAAACTTAAACAGTGAAAAAGATCATGCACTCAAATAAAACAATTAAGTGAAAATTAGTAAACGGAACATTATAAAAGAGTATGTTTAACCAAAAATGTCACAGAAGAAAAATATTCGGAAGACAATAATGAAAACTTTCGAATAGGTGAATTATTAAAACAGGAACAGTTGGTCACTCTTTATAAAAAAAGAGATCGGGAAAACTGTAACAAAACAGGTATACGTGTATTAAACGCTGGATTATTAAAATAGTATATATGCAAGAATGAGGTAAAATTAACCCAAGAACAGTGTTGGTTTCGATCAGGAAGATCTGAAATACTTACTAGCAAAGGGAAAAAAAATCATTTTAAAGCAATTTAGCTTTTATGGAACAGACCAAGGCATTTGATGAAGTAGACAGAACAATTTCTTATTATTGATTTAGAAAAAAGGAGTTTTCCACATCATTTGATTAACTGTGTTAAAAATCTATATAAGAATACTGAGATATAAGTTTATTAATAATTTTATAAAAATAATCTGGGGTTTAAATAGGGATGTAGATTATCGCCCGCACTTTTTAATTTATAATAAACGAGATCCTGTTAAATAGTTCAGTTAATAATTTAGTTAGGGCACAGTACCTGTTTTAAAGCTGCAAATGATCAGTTTATTATATCAAGAATTGAGAACGAACTGCAATTTAATATTTTTAAATAAAACGAGATATGTAAACGATTTAATTTGGAAATTTCAGGTGAAAAATCCAACCTGATGATGGTCTTTCAGAAAAAAAGAGAGAAATACGATCTAAAATAGTAATAAATAACACACGGTAAATATTTCAATTATTTAGACCGCAGCGTCTCCTTCCTAGGAAGCTTATAAGAGAGAAGCATTTATCAAAATTTAATCTAATGTGTGGAACATAAAAAAACTTTTAAGGAAAAATATATGAAAGGTACGCAAATGAACTTTTATAAAGTAATAGCAGTTCTCGCTCTACTGTACTGTTTAGAATCTTGGATCATCAAAAAGAATGATAAGAGAAAAGTGAGATTGCTTAGATCCGTTAACAAATGTGAAGGAAGAGATAAAAGACATAATGAATTAATTAGACAATATGAAAGGAACAATTATAGCCAAAACTGTAAAGATACTGTTAAATCGTAATCCATAGAAAGTATTCTTATATCAAACAGTAAGTAAGAGGGATATTGGAAGACCCAAAGAGAAATGAAAAATCGCTAAATTCACAGGTTTATATAGCCTAATCCCTGTTAGTAAATTTCAACTTTTCTCCTGCAGCGAAATAGTACCTAATAAATTCTCTGGGCGCGTCACAATCGCCGCGCAGAGAAAGAACCTGTTATAAAGACTATGGCGTTTTTAGGGATAAATCATCTGTGGTATAAAATAAAATTGAACACGTTACCGTTATAAAGTATTTGGGACATGTAAAACAATTATAGACCTACACACTTACAATGATGTATTAAACAATTAGAAAGACGCTCAAATCAAAAGGGGGACTCAGTTAGATAAAGAAGTTGAAGCTAGAATAGTCGGAGATGAGATTTTTTAAAGATTCTTGACTGGGCTCGCTCAATTAGATAAACAAAGAAGTGACAATACCAGAGAAATGCTAATTATACATACTTTAAATTATTTGTTCGAAGCAAGGAAAATTAATTGATACAATCACATCGAAAGAATGAATGATAACAGATTTCCCAAAGTAATTTTTTAAATATAAACCAAAGGGAAAGAAAACTCAGGGTAAACCCAGAACAAAATGGGAAGATATGTTTTCCTGAAATCGCAAGGGGTCATAAGGTCTAAACCGAGATAGCTGATGATGATGCTGAATCCTTGATAGTAGATGATGATTGCAGGAAGTTTTCTATTGAGAAACTTGTGTGTATCTATGAACCATATCTACTGACAGAGTGGGCTTGTCGGGCTCGGATATGATTTGAACAAACATTCTCCTATGGTAAACAAACACAAAACAAACGTACCCACCCATCCTGAAAGAACTGAAACTTAATATCCGTCAGGAGATTGCCTCCATTTCTCTACCGGAGCGGCAGCGTTGCTTTTTTTTTTTTTTTTTTTTTTTTTTTCCTCTCCTCCAATCACAGGCGTACATACGTGTGAACAATAATGGTGGACAGTTAACAATTTTAGCATCACCTTTTCTAAAATGGGTAATTATTTGTTTTAATGGTTTTCATGAATTGTTGAGAAACAAAGTGTGCCATAATCCGCAACCAGTACAATATGTTTTACTCATTAAAGAAAATGTTTGCTAATGTTTTTGATATCTGCTTGTCGATACCATGTAGCCTTAAACGTTTAGATTCTACAAAGCATTTGCATCTATCAAGTGCGGAGTCATTTAAATTGGGTTTCATCCCCAAGCTATTTCCCATGCTACAGGATATTTAACTAAGCGACACTGCTTTCTGATTTATTGCTTAGCTTTATACTTGCGTTGCCCATAGAAAGGAAACGAAGTATGTAAATATGTGCTGACTGACAGTGTCTATTTTCCTCATCTCCTAAGCACAAACATTCACCTTTCCTCTCCTTATGGAAATATCATTTATGAGACATTAGTGGTTTTCACTGTAATGTTTCTGTCTGTGTAATCCATGTAATTTATTAAGGTCTGACCGACAGGAAATACACTTTCATTCAAGACCATGGTCGCACGCACTCTGGCATAATGTGGTGATTGTTCATAAAATCTTCAGCTTGGGTACGAATTAGGAAAAATGAATGGTATTTGTATCAAATAAATTCAAAGAGCGGACTTAATAATAGTTGGCATTAGTCTTTTCTGTCAAGGAAACTGAATAAAATCTATAGTATGCAATTTTATGCAAACAGGATTTACTCTGTGCTCTTTGGAATATCCAATCTCTTAGATCATCGGAGAAAATAATACCAAAACGTCGTCTGGATTGGGCTGACATCAAGATCACGGTAGATAACTGGCTCAGCAAGCAACCAGGAACTTGTTTCTGTCAAGGTGTGCAGAACATGTGTGAATAAAAAAGACTATCTTAAACAAATGAAACAGTAGAAAGTTGCAATTAATAATAATAATACATGACATATTTAATTGGAGCCACCTCAGTAGTATCTATGAAAGAATCAGTTGTTACCGCTGTAGAGCAGCTGCCCTTTTGAAGAGAAGAGATGCGATCCTTTGTTCCGTTTGTAGTCCTTGCCGTGTTAACGTCTGCTACGCTAAAACTTTGAAGATACTGGACCAAGAATGTTCGCTTTCCTTTTCTCGTCACGCCCTGTTGGCTTGGTTAATGTCTGAAGACGGGATAGTAAAGGGGAGAGGGGAAACCCCCCTTTTCTTTTATCGTGAATAAGTCACGTTTTGGCTTTGTCATGTCACGAAGGTCGGTTTCATAGCAGTTTGTTGCTGCACATCTTGTCTGGTTGCTGAAGCGATGCGCTTTTGTGTAGTAGAACTGGTATCGACAATTCTTAAGGGAGAAATTGGATAATCGACGGAACTAAAATTTCCTCTCTAATTATGCTAAAAATAACAATTTTAAAGGAAAATACGAGGGTATTACAATAAAATAAACAAATTCAAAGAATATAATTTCTGATGATTGACAGGGTTTACTCTTTGCACTTTGAAATCTTCTTCTTTAAGGTTATCGGAGAAAATAGTACCAGGACTCATTCTGGATTGGGCTGTTAAGCTTGTGATGAAAGTGAACGTGTTCCTTATTTGGCAATTTCGTGAATTTTGTCATGTTGCTTCCAGATACTGAAGAACTGCAAAGACTGTGTGAGAATGTTATTCGCATATTCTTATGCCTTGAGAAATGTAAAGAGTGGCGCATAACCCCCCCCCCCCAAAAAAAGAGCAAGTTGGTCGCAATCAAGTATCCAAGCTCGTCAACATTCCATGGAACAAAGTGTCATTCTGACCCTTGCATTTAACGAAAATGTCGATTCTGTGCAGTGGCAAGTTTTTGCTCGGGGTTCTTTTGTGTCCCCATTCCATCAACTCTTTCTACTTCCCTCTCCCCTTTCACTTCATTTCACCTTAATTACTGGCATAAATTCCAACGAAGAACGTGACATCTGTCGGCCCATCCGTCTCCATGTGCAATCCTAAATTTGTAATTTTTGACCTGAACCTCAGGAGCGTGCCTGGGGCGCTTTAGCATCAAAGTTCCGAATTGGGCGAGAATCGGTAGCTTCCCTCATTGTATTGTGTCCGAAGCGATATGGATGTGCCTGATGGTGTGTCTCCAGATAACTGCAGTTTGGTCTAGTGGCGCCGTAGGATTAATTTATCCTTAATATCTTCATTCATTCATCCTTCGACCTTCTTAGAGACATGTCCGTCACTTCATTCAGCCACTCAAATCTTAAAGGCTTGAAATTGTATGTGTTTCTAAATATTCCATATTTACCAAATTAGACGCCCATTAACCAATACACAAATGCCTCACTTTGAATCAAATGAAGAGTTAAACCATCGGTGTATAATTTGCCTTCAAACTTAGAGATATTTATGTTACTGTGCTCATAAATGTTATTTATTGTTATAATGCTCGTAGCATGTTGATGGTTCAAACGAAAAGGAGAGAAACTAAAAATGATAGATCATTTTGAAATTTGTTAAGTCAGTGCTATGTAGTTAATTTTAAAATTTGTGAAGCCAGACCTACATTCCTTCTACACTGTTTGGACTTCAACCCATTCCAAATTGCTGAGATTATCTCCTCTTTGGCCCCCCGATTTCTGCTTAATGACAAGCTGCTTTGGAGATCCTATTATCTGGCATTCTGTCCCGAAATTCCTTCCAATTTTCTCTGTAGTTTTTAATTATTATATTTTACTCTTCAGTTTTAAATTCCTTTCGAATATTCGTATTCCTTTTCTTATCTTTCTTTGTAAAACTTGCTATCGATCTAAGGAATTTAATTTCTATTGTTGTGCGGTTTAGTCAATGCACATGTCTTACCTTCAAAAGTAAGTGTACTTGCAGAGTTATATTTGCTGTTCCAATATCTTTTCTACATAGTTTTCGTAACACCCATGAGGTATATTAACGGCGGCGAATAGTAAAGACCTAACAAGCTTCAAAACAATGGACGGAGCTGAAAACAAAACGCTGTTTTGTTGATTAGCTGAAGTGGTGGGAGCATATTTAACAGAAGTCGCTCTTAAGACATAACCCAATATGGAAGCGGTAACCAGTTAATACAAGTGTTGTTCAGTGATGAATGTTTATAATTATTTCTGATGTCATCCTTCAAATGTTTATAGTATTTCTCAAAGTAATTTCCATTGGTTGCAATGCACTTATTCCAGCTTTTCTGCCAAGACATGCCTTAACGCATTTTTTGACAGAACTTTAAAAAGCACTCTGCAGATGGACTTCTGAATGCGTTCATTCATTTTTGGGAAAAGGGGAAAAAATATAATACGTGAAACTGAGGCTAGGCAGCAGAGAGAATTAAAAACACATTTCACAAATAATTTGGAAAATATAATTCATAGTTACATTTTTAGTATGTTGTCTCGCATTGCAGAGCAACATCGGTCATGTGCATGAACATGGAGTCGCTTTTTTCTGTAATGCTTTTTCAGAGTCACTTCTACAATAGTCCTGTTACGTTGTGATACAACATAATGATATATCATTTCTATAAAGTAAAAAAAAAAAAAAAAAAAAAAAAATGTACAGACTTTACCAGCATATGTCTCCGCTTTGACATTGATGGTAACGGAGATTTTCACACATGCCTTTGCTTACTCTCAGGATCAAATTGAACGAAAAAATAAAATCAGGTTTAATGTTCAACACTGCAGAAATTCTCTCGGTGATTTCTAATAATTTACTTTTAAAATTCTCTATACTTTTCCTTTTTTGGAATTGATGCTGCTATCAGGTTACGTTCGTTTAAAGGCGTTTAAGATATGATTATGCTTACGAGCTTTTGTGGTTAAGTACTGATATTTGCTGTTCTGTTTCAGAGTACATGTTTTACAGTTCCATGTAGTGTTTAATTTCGAATATAAATCGGAATGAATGTAGTTCTAACGTCGCATATTTGAAGATGCAGATAAAGGTGGAACTTCTTGGCCTAATCTGAGGCATGCATCTCGGCCGCATTACTGAACAAAATCAACAGCGCATTGCCCAATGACCCAAACTGTTAACACTAATGATAATTTTCGGGAGGGAAGGCCAAATAAACACTGCCGCTGCTATTCAGCATGAATTGATAAAATGATTTAATAAAACGGATAAATCAGAACTAGCAAGGGTAGAAACGACGCCTGGATCAATTACCTCATCGCCGTCCTTGTCTACTCACCGTATCATTACCATCTACTGAGAGGGCTTCCCAAGATCCCTAGCAAAGGCTGCTAAATGGTGAACGAACGAGAGAGCTTAGAGACAATGGGCGGATGACAAAAAGAACGATTTTAAAGGCGAAATTAAGCTAGAGACCAATCAGCTTGTAAATTACCGATCATTTGCATTTAATAGGTTAGGAAAAGCTCCCGGGAATTGGATCCACCGAGACTAAATCCCCACGCCCCTGTCCACAAGATCACGACTCTACGTCACAAATTGTGAAGCTAGAGAAGAGTTTGCGGCTTGGTGAGCTTCAGTTTTCTTTTTCAAGCTGAATACCCCTAGTATATTACATGTTAGATATTAGGAATACATAAAATTTACTCCTGAACTCTTTTAAGTTAATGTATATATATATAATATATGTGCATATAAAATAAATAGACAGGTAACCACAAACATACAAATAAACATAGTTATTTACAAAAATAGCATATTTTATTAATAAAATTATACGAATAATTAGAAAAATCTAATAAAACAAATACAAGATTATTTTATTGTGCCTATTGCTAGACATTCGGGTATCTTGTGGGACCCACATAGCATTTGTTTCATTTGCAATAGCTCAATAAAAATGAGAATTCGTTGTCTTAAGGTAAAATTTGCTTCAAAACTAGAGCCCTTCGTTTGGACACCAAAAAGCTCCAAGCAGCCGCAATAGTGCACCTGCGCATGGGGTATTGCTTGGCGGCAATTCCTCCACTTACACAGTCCTGCTGCAGATAAAGTAAAGGGGAGGCGCTTTCAATGCAGTTTGAACTCTTTTGACTCATCATGCTCTCCGTTCAAAGCGAAGATTCTACGGTTGACGAACACTAAACAAAGTAACAAAGGCAGAACTCTAATCTTAATACATGATAATTGAAAAATATTTTATTTTGATGATCATGATGATGATGATGATGATGATAATAATAATAATAATAATAATAATAATAATAATAATAATAATAATAATAATAAACTGAACCTAGCCCCCATTGCAGATTCTTACACGCTAATAAATCGAGGTCATTTATTTATATAACATACATAAATACAGTTAGTCCCATTAATGCAAGACCGTATGGCAATATGATTGTACTCTTAACTTAAGATCACTGTAAAGTAATCAATTGTGCTTATTATTACTGTGTCCAGCATAGGATTTATACACCCCTTTACATTTAAATATATTCGACATTTTCCCTCCTAAATTATTAAACACAATGGTTATGAACATTTAATAGCTAATTTTAAAGGGCTGACATAAAAGCGCTCTAGTTTTGTTGGCCAAAGGAGGGGAAGAAATATATGAATGAGGACGTTATACATTTTTCAATGGTTCTCTCGTTTCTCCACACTGCTAATAAATGCATTGTTGGACATTTAGAAATGCTTTTTCTTTCTTAATTATGTGCTTGTTCTGATTCTTTATTCAATACAGATTTTAGGTTTCGTCAGTATACAATAAAACTGTAAGAAAACAATAGAAAGTATTTAAATTTACTTTTGTATTCATGTAATACAGGATCGTTGTTCTGCTAAGCAATCGGAAATTGCTTTTGTTGAAGGGAAGTCATTGCTTAACGGCCTCGCCATTTGCCGAGACAATCGTTTCTTGCTGTCAGAACCCATAAGAAGGATTTTTTACTTCTTTCGTTATTTATTAGTAGATAGAAATTCATATTGTAATCGCCATCATAGTAAATACTCGAGGTGCCTGCCCTCCGTTATGAAATATGCCTGAATTCTTTTGAAAAGATTTTGAGACACTCGCAGCAATCATCCGGATATTTTGTTTCTGAACCAGGACGATTTTATTTCGGGTAAAACAATAATTTTATATGAATGAGGTGCAGTGGCTTTATATGCACTACCAATCAGTTTAAAGACTTTCAAGGAGAAGAAATGGATAGCCTATTTCATCAAGTTTCTCCTCTGTTAAAACCCAATTTTTCGATCTCTGCTTCTTGCCAGTGATAACGCTTTAGGTTCAAACTTTGTTCACCAGTCTGAAAACACAGATGTAACTCCTGGAAATTAAGCATGAAATTCTCTCTTTCAATACTTCTTTTGCTCATAAATAATCACAAATAAATATTCTTTGTTCTACCGCCTGTATAACTCTCAGTATGCTTCACAATGCACAGTTAAAAATCTAGTGCTCACTTCCCACAGCCTCCTGAAACTATTGGCATGATAAACACGACTGAGCAATTTAAATGCCTGCATTAGCAGTACATTAACTCCATTCCACAGAAGATCAATCAGTTTCTACAAGTGTGCACAAATTCCAATATTGTAGTATAATGAGCACAGTATAAGTGCATAGATATATATTAGAATATGTCATCAATCCTTACCTCATTCATCATATGAATGAAAACAATGTTCTTTCAGAAGTGCTTTATGTTGAAGTAAGTCTAACTCTCATATGTAGTGAGTTATAAAGTGGTACTTACAGGAGACACTCTCTTGAAATAATTTTGTTCTAGTGATTTTTATTTTAATTTAATGTTTTGTCTTCTTTCATAATAGCACACTTCAGAGTTGAATGCCAAACAGTTAATTTGTGTTTTAAGATGAAATTTAGTGTAGACAAATATATATTATATATAATATAAATGAAAAATAAAGTAACACCTTAACAATAACTAAAGAATTCTTTTTATACTTCTCTCTCTTCTACATAATGTTGATTGCCAAATCTCATCACATAGCAATAATATAGTAATAAAAGAAAGTCTAATTGTTTCAGTTTTATTAGTAAATTCACAATGAATTTTTAACTACCTCAGAAAATTAATACTTGCTTATTTGAAAATCAACTCTCCTTTAATACAGTTAAGAGTTAAAGGGAAATAACTATGGACTATCACATACATTTTATATTCATTTTTAAGAGAATTCAGAAAAGTTTTTGGAATAATATTTAAGTGTATACATTGAACTATTTTTATGCAAAAATGCATACTTTTTTATTGAACTATAATATGTAATCATATTTAACTAACATGTTTACCAAAACTTGCTTTCTTAATTAATAAAACTCAAAATGGCAGCAGTTGGTCATTGTGAGATGTTATTCTCTTTTCTTTATGAAATATTTAACAGGTGATCTGCTTTGATACAAATGTGTTAAACCTTAAATTTTACCTGTGCTTTATGCAATAGTTTAAAAATTTAACACTTTTTTCCATAAAGAAATTTTATCAGAAAATATGCTGCATAAATTTGTTTTTCTAAAATAATAAAATGGCAGTAATGTATCCCCTTGAAAAATAACTGTTAATTGTGCAAAATATTTTTCATTTCTGTACTTTTATTGAAGTTTGTAAAATTACGTGCCAGAACATTGTTGTATTAATCTACAAATTTTCATAATCCTTTTCATATGCATATTTATTTAAATGATTGTATAACAAATTTCATACTTTTTTATTTAAAATTTAATGAAGCAAGAAATATAACCACATAATCGAAAACATGTCTCTCTGTTCACAGATTTGTACAATAGCATTAATTAAGAAAGAAATTGTAAGGAATGAGTAAATGGTGACAAAGCACAACTTGCCACAGAGATTCTTGCTTGGATTGCTGAAGATCACACAGCTATGTGTATATCTCAGGTGCAGAGAGGAACAACTTGCAAAACTCAAATATAAGTAGATATTCACTAAATCTATTAATACTCTTGCTTGCTTTGCTTACCAGTTTTTCACATAGAACATGTTTCATGAGTGTTCACTCACACCCTCAGTTAAACATTGACTGTTCAGAACAATTATTCATGTTGGAGTTAGTCTCTGGTTCAATTTTGATGAAATTGCTGAGGGAGCTGTCTATTGGGAGTATTGAAATTCATTAGAAATTGTTAATATTATGTGATATAAATCTTTTCCCAGATGTCCAATTCATTAGGCTTTTGAGAGGCTATTATTAATTGATATTGTACTTAGGAAGCTGTTGACAATGGAGTGGTAATATAACCTAAACTTAGGTATTCATTTTTTACATTAAACTTCACTTACTTTTATTAAGTGTAAAAAATGAATACCTAAGTTTAGGTTATATTAGTAATTGATATCCATTTTGATGCCATTTCTCTCTTTCCAGAAATAAGCTGCTACTGAAAATTTATCTATTTGTTTGTATTTTACATTTCTCCATTTTTCCATGAAGTGGATGCTTATATTCCTTTTGGTGTTTCTATTTATGTTTTATTGCTCATATTTGATCAATCTCTGATTTTTTTTTTCTGGAGGTGTATAGTCTGTTTTATTTTATCTAATCAGGTTTGTGATGCTGTTATATGGTGCCAAAGTGATGTTGAAGTTTTTTAATATCTTTTGAAATTTGTAAAAAAATGCTGGAAGAATATGTTGGTATGTTATTTTGTTCTTTTCCTAAAACTGAAATCACATGAAATAAAATACTTAATTAGCAATATCAAATAATACTGGCATAATGAAATATGTAGATATCTATGATGTTATAAAATAGTACTTAGTTGACTGTTATGTATATTCAGTATTACCTATTCAAATCATTTTAATGCTATTCCAATTTGTTCAAGAGACATCTTTTTTTTAATTCTGTTACTTGTTGTTAAGTTTAATGAACAAGTTTTCTGCTTATTGCATTCAGACATGTACTTATGTTATGCTTTTTTAAAAATAATGTGCATTAAAGTTTCTCCTTTATAAAATGTTTTATACTTAAATAAGAAATATGCAGTTTAGATTTCATTACTTATAAATATTTTTAAAAATTATTATTTTTTTAATTTAAGTTTCTTCTGAATAATGAAAAAATGTATTTGCATAATAAATTGCTTCACCTAAACCCCATATATTTTACTTTGCTAAAAGTAATTAGTAATTTGTAAAGAAATTTACTCAGAAAAATTAAAATTTAAAGAATTAGTAGAACAAAATGGAGAAAAGTATATACATTTATCTTTGTGTCACAGGTCACTGACTAGGCAGTAAAGCTTCAAACTCTATTCAAGGTCCCAGGTGATTGACTAATCTGACAGAGGTTTACTGTGGTTTTCTTCTTAGAAAGGGCATATGCAAGATTAGTATTTCTCTGCCATAGATCCATCTTCCATTTCATCTTCTTTTTTCATTCCATCTCTAAGGGTATGTCTGCTTCTTTCTTGTTTGTGACATCTTTGAGGAGACCCTGTAATTAGATTGACCACCCAACCAGGGAGTCTGAATATATGTCCAAAGATAAAAGTTTTCTGAAAAGTAACTGATGTGGGCTTTGGCTTTTAAGTTTCATGAGTTGTAACCCAGAGGAGGGTAAACAGTCAAAAAAGAAATAGCAATATCATTTGGTCATTTTTGTAAAATCTGTAAGATAGTGTCATAGTAATTATGAACTAAAAACTTATAATATCCATTTTGAAAAACTAGTAACAAAATTAAGTCAAAATCTATTGTTCTGAGATACTTAAGTAAGTATGTTCCTCAACAAACATCCAGGATGATTTATTGTGCCCTTATGCATTCTTTCATTGTGTATGGAATTGAAATATGGGGTAATACTTCTAAGCTTAATCAAAATACAATATTCATCTTGCAAAAAAAGGGCTATGTGATATTTGGGTAATTTGAATCTTATAGAAACATGTTTAGGCAACTAAAATACTTTACTCTGTGTGTATGTATGCACGTGCGCCTTTAGTCATGTATAAGTTTCCCATGAATGCAAACTCTAGTATCCACAATCACAATACTAGAAGCAAAGATGACCTCGCACTTCCCAGACATAAATTACAGCTATATGAGAAGATGCCTGGCTATACTGGAATAAAATTATGTAATAAACTTCTTGATAATATTAAAAATTGCATTGGATAGAATAAATTTAAGAAACAGTTGTTTAATTTCCTTATACTATGTTATTAAAGAATATGTAAATTACAATTAACTTATGTTACACACTATGTATTATACTATGTAATGTATGTGTATATGTGTGGGGAAATTGGGTAGTTTATAAGTTGTCACTTTTATTATAAATTTTGTTATTTTATACATTTACATGGCTTAATTGTGTATAACACTATATTAAGCTGAAATAAATTAAATGAAATGAAGGAAGTGGTGTAATAAAATGTGAAATTTGTTCTTAATTTGCAGGGCAGTTATGTTTGTAAGCCAAACTGGAAATATTGGAAGCATCTCATCATGGATACTGACCACCAAAGCCTATGTCTTCAATGGAAATATTGCTCAGGTTATTGGTAATGGCAGTGAGCACATTGCCAGTGTTTAAAATTAAAAGGTGAAGTTTTGGAATATACAAATGGTGGGAGTACTTTTCTGGGAAAGCTATTGCTATTATCATTTGCATGCAGGACAAGATAGGTATCTTAATGATGAAATTATAATGTAAAAAATACATATTGATCAGTTCTGTTCAAGGATAAGTTTGCATTATGATTACTGATAGTGTATTTTATTTCCGACTAAATTTATATGCATTTTAGTTCACTTGAACCAACAACTGTATTTTAATGTTTGTAGCATATAAAGTATTAGGTAGATTAAAAGTAAAACTACTTAAAATCATGTTAGCACATTAAAAACACTCTTGACATTCCACTCTTAAAACTTTTAAAATTAAAGCTGGGACATGTTTCTTGAGAACTCGCTCATGAGTCGTTCTATGGTTGACAATGTGAGCAAGGTCTCTTGAAATAAGTCCCAGTTTTAACTTTAAAAGTTTTAAGAGTGGATTGTCAAGAGTGTTTTTAATGTGTTAACATGATTTTAATCTACCCAAGATTTTATGATCATTTCACTGTGTGGATTTCTACATTCATTATTAATTATAGTATATAAGGTATTCACAACTTATAGAAATGGCATGTCTCTTACACCTCCTTTTAAGTAAATATGCTCTTGATTTCAGTTCATGCTGATCGTTTAGAAGATAATAAGAGGGAAACCACAACATGATCACATTTCTGTCGGGCCTGAATCCTTGCTCAGCCTTAGCTATTATAAACAGAGGTGAGCAAAGTTTCAGGTGTGTCAGTGATGTTGAATTTTGCAGCTGATAATAGTGGAATTCTTTTGGTCAAATTTTGGTGGGCAAGTATATGTTTAAAATTAGTTAAATTCTATAGTAAATTTCTCTATTAGTGCTAAGATTATGAATTTAAAAAATGTAGACTTAAAGAATACTGCCCATTCAGTAACATCATGATAAGTGTTTTTTCCATACCATTTATTAATATTGTGTTGTTAATGCTGTGTTTTGTTGTTATTTGTTTTTCACTATAAATAAGCTTAAACTGCCTATTACTTTCTGCTTCAAGTAATAAAATGATTATCCTATGTAAATAGCAAGAAAAATCATGCTGAAACTTTTCTAGGCAATAATATTTGTTTTTTAAAGTAACTAGAGATATGTTCTTAATTATCTAGTGAGTCGATTTGATAATCTTATGCTCCACTTACTGTTGAATTATGCAAAACTAGTTTCGCAGGCTTTTGCCTATATCCTCAGTTGCGAATCAACTGTCGGATTCTTTGTTGGTTGACTGGACTTGGTGTAGCTCTCGTGGACATTTTATGAACTTCTGGGTGAATTTGTCTTCTGTTGAGATGTCAAAGTTCATAACCTTATCCTGTATTTTTTTATCTACATTTTTTCTCATATTTCCCAGTTCCACAGGCTGATCTACAAATTTCAATAATTTCACTCCCATTTCTATATCATGTTTATCTCTCCAAAAGTGATACACAATTGCTGATTTCTCTATCTGATTGTACCTGATGTTTCTCCAGTGTTCCTTCAGCCTGACTCCAATGCTTCTTTTTGTTTTTCCAATATATACTTTGTTACATTCTGAACAGTTGATTGTATATCCCTGGCTTCTTCTCCTCAGGCATTCTATCATTGTCACCAGAATTGAGCAGATTTTTAGGCTAAACTTGTTCACTGGGGACAAAGTAATCCCAAACTCTCTTTTAAATATTTTTTGAAAGTTTTCGGTGGCCCAAGGATGATAAGTGAATTTCATGAGGATGGTAGATCCTTTTATTGCTGTCAACGTTGTAACCTGCTTTAACCTCTTCTTTTGTTTGAATTTCTTCATTTTCTTGTCTACAATTTCTTGGTCATACCCATTGAATTTTGCCATTTGTATAATATGATAGTACTCTTTGCTGTATTCAACAAACAGGTTACAACATTGACAGCAATAAAAGAATCTACCATCCACATGAAATTTACTTATCATCCTTTGGCCATCAAAAAATTCCAAAAAATACTTAGAGAGTTTGGAATTACTTTGTCCCCAGTGAACAAGTTTAGCCTAAAAAAATCTGCTCAATTCTGGTAATAATGATAGAATGCCTGAGGAGAAGAAGCCAGGGATATATAAAATCAACTGTTCAGAATGTAACAAAGTATATATGGAAAAACAAAAAGAAGCATTGGAATCAGGCTGAAGGAACACTACAGAAACATCAGGTACTATCAAATAGAGAAATCAGCAATTGTACATCACTTTTGGAGAGATAAACATGATATAGAAATAGAAGTGAAATTATTGAAATTTGTAGATCAGCCTGTGGAGCTGGGAAATGTCCACGAGAGCTACACCAAGTCCAGCCAACCAACAACGAATCCGATAGTCGACTCGCAACTGAGGATGCAGGCAAAAGCCTGTGAAACTAGTTTTGCATAATTCAACAGTAAGTGGAGCATAAGATTATCAAGTTGACTCACTAGATAATTAAGAGCATATCAGTCACTTTACTGTATTGGTTCCGACGCAAAATTAAATGTTATATTTAATTTGAGATATTTTACCTTTAAGACTAATATAGATATTTCAGATTTGCAGCTTTAAAAACCTATCATTACTCTAAGACATCTGAAGTCTACGGAATTATGGAGTTGGAATATTGCTTCATAATACATAAAACATCGTTGAATAAATTTGCAAATATTTCTAGAAAGTTTTAACTTTAAAATGTATAAATTGTTAAAGTAATTTTTATAATAAGAAAAAAATATTCAAAGATTTTCTGGAATCAAGAGCTAGAATTCCTTTGATAAATAAGTGCTTCAAGCTTTACCTTCAGTCTCAGAAGATTGAAAAGTTTTCCTCATCGCCTGATACTTGCTTCAACCTGAGCATTAGACAAGGTGAGCAAAGTTTCAGGTGTGTGGGTGAAGCGAAGAACTCTTCAGTATCTTCTTTTTCAGAGATAATTGTGCATAGTTTATAAATCTACATTTAGTCTCAAAGACAACATTTAAAAGAAGTTTACATTAGTTAAATACTTGTTTTTGATGACTATGACTATAAAAAGTAATTGAACCCAGTGTTATGCAATGTTATTATCATAGTAATTAGTATTAACAATTGTGGCTAAAAATAATTGTCTTTTTCTCCTCCCCAACTCTTCCTGCTACTCCTGTTACAATCTCTGTTCTATAGCATAGACATAAGAATCATTACACTGATATGACTAGTCCATATTTAAGAACTCTACTATATCTATTAAGTTCAGGTATTCTTCTTCAATTAATGGCCTTCCAAAAATTTCATTAAAAAATTTTAAATAGGTTTGCTTTAGTTCTTTCTATATTGCAGAGTACAGGTTTTAAAGTAAATGTCTTAAATGCATTAACAACATGTGAAATTGTTTTTGCATGGGGTACATTAAGGTGCATATAGGAAATAAATTTAAATGTAAGCTTAAAAAGTGCCTAATATATAGATGTATATATAGGTTAGAGGAACTGTAAATATAGTAAGGAATTATGTAATTTGTACCTTGTGAATCATTTTTACAATGTCAGATATTTTTAGTGAGTCTGTTGACAATAAATTACTACTATTGCTGCTGCTGTTGCTGCTGCTGCCACTGCCACCACCACCAGCACCACTACTATTGCTGCTGCCGCTAACTTCCACAGAATACATGTAAATTTTAAATCAACTTATAAAGATCCACTAATAAAAGGCTTGACACTGTATAATAAATTATGAACATAATTAAGGCTGATATATATTATTTTTGTATGTATTTTGTAAATCATTTTTGACAGTGTCAAACACTTATAATGAGTCTATTGGCAGTAAATAAATTATTATTATTATTATTATTATTATTATTATTATTATTATTGTAGTTGTTATATTATTATTACATATTTTAATGGCAGTTGAATGTGTAATTTAATAAAAAAAATTGTACCTTATAAATAGATTAAAACTCCTTCTGCTTAGGTCATTCTACTGCAGATATTTTTAATATACTGCTCAAAATAATAAGGGGATCAGGCAAAAATAATTAGAGGATCAGAAGAGATATCAAAACTCGTGTAGGCTCTGCACAAGTTGTGGGTGGTTCTGGTTTAACTGCAATTTTTCAGCATTACGCATCCCAGATGTGCTCAATTGGATTTAAGTCTGGAGAGCTACTGACAACACATCTTGTCTAACCCACTAATTATTCTGCCCTCTCATCATTTCAAGAACCACACACACCACAGTCAAAGCATTTAGACAATGATAACTATAGTTTTTCAGTCACAATCATACCAAATAAGCCAAAACTTACGAAGCAGCCATCAACACCTGAAAATGGGGACAATGGTTCCCAAAACATTTCTTAATTAAAAACCCTGTAGGTGAAGTTTGTGTCAACATTTGGAAACTTCAATTGGGAAAATAATTTTCCTCTTAATTACTGCACTATTAATAATAATTTTAATTAATACAAGGCTGTAGTATGTATGCAAAGCATTGGTAGTGTGCCTTGGTATTGAATGTAAAAGATTTCTTTTAGACCATGAAGTTCTAAAAACTGTGTACTATGGAACTGTGTATCTAATTTTATCTTATGGTATTGAATTATGGGGAAGGTGTAGTGTAAATAACATGAACAGAATATTGTTACTACAAAAGAGGTGTTTAAGGGGTGTATATGGGTTAAAACCAAGAAACTTCTGTACAGATATTTTTATAATTAACAGGCTATTTACATTTAGATTACATGTGTATATATATGTATGTATTATTAGTAAAATTCTGTTCCACAAAGGTTTCTGCTACTCTTGTATTTTACAACTCCATTCTTATTTGGAATTGTAAATTACAAGTGATTTTTCATAGATCTGTTCCACAGGAGTATTAGTATTAGCCGGGCACTGGTAATTTGTATAAATTTTCCTACAAGTGTAGGAACATTGGTAATTTCAAATACTAACACAAAATTTATTATCTTTTTAATGATTTTGGGAGTTGGTTGACTGAATATGCTAAGTATTAGTGAAAGTGGTGGTGGTGATGATGATGATGAGTAGGAATATGTATAAAGAAAGAATAAATAAGCATTTGTGTATAATGATAAAGTTATGTTAAGTGTAAATAAAGCATGGCTTATAACTGATATTGGCTTTTCCTCTTTCAAATGCATATTTCAGACCAGCATCATAATGTATTTTTAAGGTTCTTGCTACATGCCACAAAAATAATTTATTTTCATTCTTTATTTGTACTTTTAAGGTTCATGCTACATGTCAAGATACTGTCTTTTCATCCTTCATTCTCTTTTAAAATAATCTCTTTTGGCATAATTTTCGTAGCATTTTTTGCTTATGAGAAAGTGATTGTCAAGCAATACAAACAAATAAATAAGAGCAAATGGACTAATAGAATAAATGATAGAGATCAATCTGGAAGCTCAATTCTTCTGCCCTTCTCTACAGCTGAAATTGATGTTCAGAAATGTAGCCTTATGGGACCATTATCTCAAAGTGGGATTATTATACTTGAATAATAAATAAATATATAATAAATTATTTAAATTATCATTATGTCTGAGAAAAAACAAGATCCATTTTTCAGGAATGATAATTCTGTGCATTAAAAATCCCTAAAGAGTGGACATAACCCGATTCAAGGTATAACAAAGTATGGCAAATAGCTGTTCCTCCATCTTACTCTTTTATGACATCACTTGTAACTTTTTATTAATACTGTACCAGTGTAGCATTTTTTTTTTGTGAAACAGAAAGTTGCAAGACAATTCTTTACAAGAACCTGCACTAACACTCTTGTATATATTAGACCATACTTTTGTGAAACAGGGCCCTGGTCTCTTAATAAGTGCCAGCTTTCATTATTTGTATCTTGTTCTGGAGTACCAAGGATTATAAAAACAGCTCCTCAAGAGAATCAATCATTGCAGCTTGGTCTTAAAAAATGTTTAAGTTTTCCAATCTGGAAATAATTTTGGTTCTTTATTTGCTAGAAAGTGAAAATGCAGAGCTGAATAAGTTTCCAGGATGCTTCTACAACTGACACTGCATGCAATCCAATTTGGACCTAATACTCTTCCTAACTTGTTGATCTCAAAAGTTGAACCTGATTTTAGGCTGATGCATGGAAATAAGTATAGATTATGTTCAGAAAAATTTTGGAGTAATTTACTTAAAAACATTGAAATAGTTGAAGTCAATGAATCAAAGAGTGGCATACTACTATTTCAGAAAATTTATCAAGGAGCCTGAGGAAACCCCAAATTTTGTTTCCAGCATTGCATTTCCGTGAGTAAATTCATAGGTTTAGTCTGTTACTAGATGCACTATGAAAATATATGTAGATGTAGTTTGAGTCTGGCTCAATCAAATCAGCAAAGAAAAATATTGGCTTTTCTTTGTGCAGATTTCATATCTCAAAAGCATGATCAAAATATTCTTTCTGTAAATTGTTATGGATTCATCAATTATACAATTATAATTGTATTACATCCTAAGTGGAGTCTTACATTTTTCGGGAGTAAAAATCCTAAAAAAAGCTTCCTTTGGAAGGGAAATAAAGCTGTGGATCCCATGGTGTACATATAGAGCATGTAAAAGAACCTCATGCCTGAAAGAAGAGGCCTCTGAACAAAATTTGTTGACCATTTCATGCCCTGAATTGAATGGTATGCTGATGACTTGAGATGATGATGATGATGATGATGATGATGATGATGATGATGTCACTCCATAGAAGATTATATTTCATTGAACAGTGCTCACAACTGGAACATTTAAAAAGGCCACCATATGAGTTTAGGCTTAGGTCAGATTAATATTTAAATGTTTCTCTATATTATTATGGCATATGATTTCATGAAAATTTGTTTAATTTGCCTTTAAAGAGCTGCTTACTAAGCTGTTTAAATTGATTAGTTAGTTTATTATATTTGTATATATTCTTCCATGGATGATGCTATTAAGGTTTTTTTTTATCCTAAGAGAGCTCAGGTGCAAATTATTTGCTGATCGTATTATGTGCATGATAATCAGAATTTTTTAAAAATATTCCTAGTTTTTGATGAACAAAGCACAACATCTGTGAAATATAGAGAGAAGAAATAGATAATATGTTTAATTCTTTAAAGTTGCTTTAATTTTACTCAGAGGCCTCTTCTTTCAGTTGAGGTTCTTTATCGTGCCGTAAATGTACAACACGGGACCCACGGCTTTACTTCCCTTTCAAAGGAAGTAAGTTGTACTTAGGATTTTTACGCCCAAAAAAATCCATCGGTTCTGGATGGGTTTGAACCCGCAATCTTGGGTTTAGAAGGCAAGTATGATTACCACTACACCACCTGGATCAACATTTTTGTTAGATGTAACATCTGCAGCAAAAGTTTATAAAATGAAGAGTTCACAATTAATGTTAGATAAAATTTACCATATAGTGCATTAGATATCTCCCAGTTTTGAGCTTACTAGATGCAGAAATGCATGATTCAAACATAAAATAAATGTGGATTATCTTTCTATAAGTTTAAGAAGAGGAAGTCAAACTCCTTGCTCAAAACATTTAATTTATCCCAAGATAAATATTGTATACATACAGAAAACTACATAAAATGAGAATTAACCCCATTCCACATAAATATGCAGCGTTTCACAGTTTGGCACACAGATTGATGAATATTCCACTCACAGAAGCAGAGTACAAAATAGAAAACAAACAAATAATAAAGACAAAGACAGCTATAATCATTGGTTTCAACAAAGACACGGTGATAAAAATTATTAATAAATCTAAAAGACAAAAAGGGATAAGGGAAGTTTCCACACTGAAAAACACAAAAGAAAGATACAAATTCAAAAGTTTCACCTACCATGCAATTTACTACAACAAGTTCAAGAAAATTTTCAAAGAACATGGGATAATGTGGACCCCCACAAAAAAATACAACATTAAGAATTTATTAGGTTGCACAGTAAAAGACTCCATACCAACAGAACAGAAATCAGGAATTTACGAAATAAAATGTACAGATTGTGAACAGAGCTACTTAGGCAAAACAAAGAGAAATTTGGAAATTCGGAGGAAAGAACATTCTATGAATATTCAATTTAAGCAGGTGGATAAATCAGCAGTAGCAGCTCACTTTTGGACCAAAAGTCATGAAATAAAACTGGGAATTAAACTGTTGAAACATCTTCACAACCCATTGGAGTTATCCACTGGGGAAAAAATGTTCATATTAAAAAATAGAGAAAACCTAATGAATTTCGAGTTTCCTCCTATGGATGAACTCAGCAACTTCCTGCTTCAACTAACAGAGGCCACCACAGGAACAACTGGTTGTCTAGCCATTATTTCGAGCAATGACGGTTCAGTGAGCAACTGAAAATGGGAGAGATTCTCCCAAAACACGTCTTACCACTATGTAAGTAAGTGGAGTTTAGTGTAAAAAATGAATATCTAAGCTTAGATTATTCCAAGATGTAAATTTTGCTGTCTAATAAATAAACCCCTCAGTAATAAGGTATTCATTGATAATATTAAGAAAAATTCTGTACTGATATCTGCCATGATAAATTAATTTTCTAATTATGATGCTCAAGCCTCAAATACTAGCCATAATATAATTTATGGAAGGAAAAATTATCAAAACTTCATACTAATAAATGAAAAAAATCTTACTAATTTAAAAATACCTAACAACAATGATGGATTGAATTTTATGTACTTATCTAATGGTTTAAAAAGTGAATTCAATTGCTTCCTTCAGACATTTAAAACAAAATTACACAATTTTTTATAGAAGAAATCACTGAAATTTTACTAATTCTGTTCCACCTACATGGACATGTTTCAAAGATTCCATTGTCAGCTTCCTAGCATTGTATTCAGATGTTGCTCTATAGATTTTACAAATTTGGTGATGAAGTTATTCTTGTTTAGAAGGAAAAAAAAAACTGAATTTTCTTTGTTTTTGTTTATGATTATATTCCCCCATATTGTTAATTCTAAGCTTCTGAAGAACTTTGAAAAGTTTTGATTCATTTTGGAATGCGATTTTTTGCCAGAAATGGTATACTATTGCCAGATTTCTCCATATGTTTGTATTTTACATATCTCATGTGTTCCTTAAACCATAGATTAATATTTTTTTTTTTTTTTTTGCATACATATTTTATTAAGCAGTCTTTGCAGCTAACTTCATAAATACCTAATAGCTTTACTGGCTTTTTTGTTGCATTTAAAGAATTTTTTTAAAACTACATTTGCTTACTGGAGCCAAAATAATGCTTACATCTTTAAATATCTTCTGGAATGGATGGAATGTGAATTTCTTGTTTGATAAACACATGAGCAATGTAAAATATAAATATATGGAGAAATCAGCAATAACATATATTTTCTTACAAATTAAACAGGAATTTCCAAATGAACCAAAACTCAATAGCCTCATTACCAAATTCATAAAATCTACAGAGCAACATCTGAATATGCTGGGAATCTCACAGTGGAACAATGTTGATTATGAAGGCAACGATCTATGTAACATGTCTAAGTAGAGCAGGATTAGTGAAGTTTTAATGATTTCATCTTAAAAATTGTAGAATTATACTATATTTCACTGTAAAAAAGCCTGCTATTTAAACATACACTTATTTAAAGTTCATTTTGAGGCCTATTTTGCTACTAAAATATGATCCAAAAAAGAAAGCAAGAAATAAAGAAAACAGGCTATAGCAATATTAAGATCACTGTGCAATTGAGTTGAACTAACACTCTTTTGTTCCCCTTGTTTAAATATGTCGGCCATTTAAATATATCAGCATTGATGATGCAAATGAAGGGTTCTTGAAACCAGTCCTACATATTTAAACAAGTAAGTGGAGCAAAAGAATGTTAGTTTGACTCAATCACACAATGATCTTAATATATGATTTGCTTCACTGTGCAATGTTCTAATGAACAATGTTAGTTAGGCTATAACAGCTTTTAGGTTAAACATTGGACATGATTTCTGGCAAAATAAATTTAGGATTTTAGATTTAGATAATGGCACTAGTGCAAAATAACCAAATACAGCAATGAATACAGAACATATAAATCAATGTGTCACATTAAAACAAAAACAGCATCCAATACAACCAAAACCTAACTACAGAAAGTTAGTAGGTGGATAATACCAGAAATAGAAACATCTTGTAAATATAAAAAAGAATTTTATTAAAAATAAGATATGGCAATGATTTAAACTTAAATTATTTTTTAAAAATGACTCCAAAATTCTTGGGAATGTCACCAATAAACATCATTATCAGAAAATATTAAATATTCACAAAATAAAATAAAATAAAAAACTATGCGGTAATAACTAAAAAGGAAATCAGTTAGCAAAAGTAAAGAAGATAAAAAATTTTAAATAAACAATAATATCTCTAATCCAGTAGAAAGTATATTTATACTTCCTTAAATGTAACAAAAGATTTAAATCTAGATTTTGGTGGTAAAAAAATGAGTCACCTTATCTTTTAAAATGTGCATTTTTTAAGTAATCTTATTGTGAAACTGTCATAAACAGCTCTAGCAAAACTTAGTAATATTACTTACTTCTTAATATAATATTAAAAAAAAATATTTAAAATTATGTGGAAATAATAAAATTGTAGTAAAAGGTTTAAAATGATTACTATGTTATACATGCTTTTCTATCACATAGGTAATGAACTGTTAACTTAGCATTTTCTCAGATAGGCATAAAATCCCAATTGTAGTAATAGTAATAGTAGCATGAGGGATGTTCAATAAAGAATTATCACAATTTTTTTTGACAGTATACTTTACTCATTCTCATAATTTTTATGGTCTTTATAAAAGTAGTCCCTGCTGGATGCAATGCACCTGTCCCCATTCTTCAAAGACATGCTGGAAACCATTTTTGACAGGTCCTTCAGAATCATTTCCACAGCCTTCACCACTACTTCTGATGATGGAAAATGTTTCCAATAAAGGTGTTTTTTCAATTTGGGAAAAGAAAAAAGGCATATGGGGCTAAATATGGGCTACAGGAACACACTTTACATTGATTTTTGTGAGATGTTCAGCAACAACAATTGCAACATGCAACTATGCATTATCATGGTGCAGCATCCAGCTTGTTGCACAGAAATGTGGCCTTTAGCATGTGATATGACCTTTCAGAGTTTTCAGAACATCTCTGTAATGTTACTCTGTTACAGCTGCATGTGCGGGCACTACTTTCTGGTGAACAATAAATAAAAGCATTATTATCAACAATTAAACTCTTTAATAAATACCATTAAGTATTAGAGAACCAGTTTAATGTGACAGTAAAGAAATGGTACAAACATAAAGCCATTTATGCTGTACAAGAATATATGGAATATCATACTGGTATTCATGAATTCATATAAGCTAAAAATGAGTATTTTGTAATTTATTATTATGCAGTGTTGCAATATTTTATGTCCTACATAGCTTATTTTTTTATAAGTATAGGTTATTTTGCATATCTGACATTTTATGTTACTTTACATATCTGAGCTTCTTGTAAAAATATGTAATTTGTTAATAAAAGAATCTTGAATATTGAAAAATGAGATGACCATAACTTTCCTAGCATAAGCAACCACTTTTTCTTTGTTTGTGGTGATGATGGATATTTCCACACAAACCTTTGCTGTTTTCTCTAAGGACCAAAATGATGTAACCAAATTTCATCAGCAATTATTACCTTTGAAAGAGACTCCATATCTTCCTGTAACACCATCTTTGACTGCATGCAAACATCCTTTTGTTCAGAAATCAGCAGCCTTGGAACCTAACATGCACAAACATGTCTCATGTACAACTTTTAGTTATCAATGTACGGATGGCACCCAGTGAAATCATTACACTTTTTGGAAGTGTTCTTAATGTAATTTAATGATTCTTTCTCACAAGGACAGCAGCAATGTTACAGGAGGCCTATGGAGAGTTTGTTCTTCCCTATAGTACAGCTCAAGGATGATTGTTTAAAGAGGGGAGGCAATGAATTTCATAGGAAGGTACACTCAGAGCTGGTCCAATTTATGCTCTAACAGGAGAACATATTAATATTTTGGAATTTCAGAGCAATAGTAACACTTCTTACTTCACTTACTTGTTTAAAATCCAGGGCATGTTTCATGAGTAATCACTCCCATCATCAGATGTAGACTGACTGATGTCCTAGGTGATTGCTCTTGCAACATACCCTTGATTTTAAACCAATGATATTGTGTTACTATTACCAGCTGCTATTCTTAAATGGTATATTGCTTCACGATCAATAACTTCTACTTAATTCATCATTATCATATCAATTGCTCACATTTTTTTCATAAATTGCTCCATATTAATATCAAAATCATTTCAGAAAAAACCAACTTATCAAATATTTGAGAATCGGCTTTTGGTCGATGTCTTACATGGAAACAACATGCAAAAGAAATTGCCTAGAAAGAAAGCATTTAACAATATTTAAATGACAGGCCAGTATAAAATGAAGTAGCTCAAGACAACACAAAAGCAATATTAACAATAAAAGTTATGAACAATAATAATAATAATAATAAGTATTATTATTATTATTATTATTATTATTATTATTATTATAATCATCATCTCCGAGCTCGACAGCCCCAGAGGGCCTAAGTTTCCTGCATGATTGCTGCATCCTGTCTCCATCTTATAATATCATAAATAGCATTCAACAACAATAACAACAACAACAACAACAATAATAATAATAATAATTACTGTCATTAGACTCATACATGAGTATATTCTTTATTTATTCATTTTTTACACTAATATATATTACCTCCTCCAGCTTAGTAAGTACAATATTTATTCATACATGAGTATCTGACATTATCATTTTATATCTACAATCACATAAGCTTACTTTCACCATTAAGTACTTTCACCACAAATGTCCATGATTTTCATTTTGGATTTGGCAACCAAAATGACAAAATACTGCCCACACATTTGACTGTGATGATGATGATGATGATGATGATGATGATGAGGAGGAGGAGGAGGAGGAGGAGGAGGAGGAAGAGGAGGAGGAGTATAATTATAATAGCATATGAAGCTGTTATATATTGAAATCTGAAATATATCTTCAATATTGAAATAATATGTTGAGCCTTTAAGAAATTTGCACTTATTATTTGAATGTACAACTTTCTTTCTTCCTCTCCCTTCTTAATAGACTGAAAAAAATCTAAGCATGATAACTCCAAATATTACTAAGTCCTTTTCTGTCAGATGTTCAGAGACTGTTCGTTATGCTAAAAATTCTCTCTACTAAAGAATATGGCAAACACACTTTAAACAACTTTAATAAGTTGTTTGAAATTTATAACAGAATCAGTTTATCTAAAAAATACTTGCACCACATTTTAACACTGGTCATACTTTCATCCTTAGAGTTCGGAAAACCTCTTTTAGAAGACGAACTTTATCAGAAAGTGTATCTTCATCCAGCTGAAGTAATAATTAATTGTCCAATACTAAGAAGTGCTTCAAGTATAGGTGGAAATTTGTCAAGTTTCAAACATGATAACTATTTGAATGAAGAATTTTCATAATCAAACCATTTTTCTAGGCAGCAAAGGTTCTTTGATACACCTCAAGGACTTTATTCTCAAAATGTTGAAAGTTTTCCTTTTTTAAATTTTTCAGGCACCTGCTAGTTTTGGCACCAAAGAGTTGTTAATTTAGTCTCACTTTCAAACTTTTTTTTTTTAGATTTACCATAATTGAGTATATTAGGGTGAATATAGGTGTAACGCATTGACAATGCTACAGAGT
Organism: Metallyticus violacea; assembly: GCA_030762175.1. Lineage (NCBI taxonomy): Eukaryota > Metazoa > Arthropoda > Insecta > Mantodea > Metallyticidae > Metallyticus > Metallyticus violacea. The sequence goes on along the minus strand of CM060832.1, from coordinate 82,565,579 downwards.
ATTATGTATGTGATGTGAGGTCATTGTCAATATTGCTGTATATTGTTTAGCTAGACGGTTGGGAAAGGGAATTCGGAGTGTACCTGGTAAGAGATGAGTAAAGGGGCAGAGAGGTAAGAGACAGGTTAGTGTGGCATTTGGCTCAGAAATAACTTGGCTTGTCAGATAGGAAAGTGAAACGAGTGGGTTAAGACATGAAACGTCACATCAGCTCTGGGCAGTCAGTAACAAAGGAAAAATATAAATTATACTTTCTAATGTGAGATACTTGAAAGAAATAAATGCACATTAGTATATCTTAACTCTGAACACATGTTTATGTTATATTTGATCCTAGAAGTTCCTTACTTATGATGTTTTAGATCTTTTAGATTTAGTAAGGATTTAGTTGGGAAGGAACTTAGCATCACAAAACCTCCAGTTAGGACATTTAAGTGTTTTAAAACATGCTGAGGGGCAGATTTACCTGGGTTTGGCAATATGTCACTTGCATTAGTATAAATTATTTCCAGAGTCAAAATAGTCTTTTGAAGTAGAGGGAGAAATAATGAAAGAAGTATACGCAGCATTCAGGAAGAGTAGGTTCTGCTTCATTACTTAAAACATTTTCTTGATCATCAATGAAGCTCCATATGATCCTGCCAAAATTTTCCTGACCCTTAATAAAACTTTTATTGCTTGCAGTTGAGCAGAAGGCAATCAAAAGCTTTGAAGAGTGTTAGTCAGTAAACAAGATTGTAATTATGGTCATCTTTCTGTATAAAATCAAAACATTAACGATAACCTTTTGAGCAGTGTGGGAAAATGTATTGAATACTCTCAAAACTAAATCTCAATGTGCCACAAGATGCCATTGGATACAAAATTGTTTGTGAAAGAAGCAAGATTGAGGAATACATCCTACTAGCCGAAGTCTGGATCAATCAGAATTTCTTTTCTGGCTGATTTACATATGAGTAGTTTAGAAATGCACATTACCAAATCATTTTCATACATTTTTAAAGTCTGGCACAGATTTATGGATAATATTTCTGCGATTGTTAATAAGAAACACTTGGATGATGCTTTGAAATTGCTAAACGTACAATAGGGAAATTAATCCACTTCTGAAACACAGAACAAGATGACATGGTTCCTTTTTTGACTTAAAGATTATAAATTATATTGAAATTGGGAATATAAAGAAAGAATAAGCAGGTTGAAAATTACATAAAGGCCAGTGGCTTCAATCCCACATCACACAAACATGTAGTTCTCAACAGCTTAGCACATAGACTCATTAACATACCCATGAATGAGTTTGAAAACAGTGAAAAGTACTCTCACGTAATACAAATGGAAAAAATCAATGGGTATGGCCTAGAAATTGTAGACAATAAAATCGAAAAATTCAAACAAGAAAAGAGGTTATAGTTTACAACATAAATACTGTACTTACAAAGCTGTTGACAATGGAGTGGTAATTACATAAAAGTAGTTCAGTGTAAAAAAATGAATACCAAAGTTTAGTTTACAACATGTCTGCAGAAAAAGAAACTACCATTTACAAGAAATTTAGTTATCATCCTTGGACAACCAAAAAATTCCAAAAAACACTCCCAGAGTTTGGGATTACTTTGTCCCTAGTGAACAAATTCAGTCTAAATAATCTGCTCAACTCCAGTGATAATGGTAGAATGCCTGATGAGAAGAAGCCAGGAATATATCAAATCAACTGTTTGAAATGCAATAAAGTATATATTGGCAAACAAAAAGAAGCATTGGAATTAGGCTAAAGGAACACTAGAGAAACATTAGATTCAATCAGATAGATAAATCAGCAGTTGCACATCATTTTTGGAGAGATAAACATGATATAGAAATGAAAGTCAAATTATTGAAATTTGTAGATACACCCTTGGAGCTGGGAATATGGGAAAAATTATTATAAAAAATATGAAGATAAAGTTATGAACTTTGAGATTCCAATAGAAGACAAATTAATCCAAACAATTAATTCATAAACTCTCCACAAGAGTGATACCAAGACCATTCAACCAACAATGAATCCAGCAGGTCCTAAAAATGGTAGGGGTTTCTATTAGGTTTAAGAATCATGATATTATGGCAGGTTTCCATTTATGACAAAAATAGTTCCTTTGCATTTTCAAAATACATATTGTGCTGAGGTATTTGCTATACAATATAAAATTTGGGTTCTGTATTAGCTTTGTTGTTTTATGGTATTTTTGGAATGACATTCAATAAGTCTTTGCTTTTGCTAATATGCATTCAATATAATGCAATACAATTAAAAAGTATATAAACATTTCTAATTATGATTTGAATAGTTTGGGATTTTCACAGTTAAATATAGTATCATATAACAAACTATTTATGAAGAAATCATTCAAACTTCACTAGTTGCACATGTTTCAAAGGCAAATTTTCTTCATCATCAGCATGGTTCCACTGTCAGCTTTCCAGCATGGTTTTAAGATGCCATTCATTGGATCTTATATACTTTTTGATGAGGTTACTGTTGTTTGGAAGATCAAAATTAACTAAATTTTCTTTGTTTTTGTTCAAGAATATATTTTCCCACACCAATAATTCTATGGGTTTTTGAAGAGCTTTTAAGGGTTTTGGTTCATTTTGTGACTCATGGTTTTTTTTGCCAGAAATGGTATGCTACTGCTGATTTTTCCATATGTAAAGATGTGTAATGAGCAAACCAAGTAATCAGATGTACTCACAGGAATATGACACTTCCCAAATGTTGGGCTAGTGTGTTAGAGCCAAATGAAAAATACTTAATTTAGAGACCTGTAAATGCACTTTGTAAATTTTTTTGAAGAGAAAACTTATGGTGAGCAGAACTTTTAATTGTTCTCATATATGTTGAATAAAAGTTGGACAAAGCAAGGATGAGAACTAATGAAGGTAAGAATTATTGTTAACAACTTAGAAGAAATACTTAAAGTAAATCCATCTGCTGGCAAACTAATATGTATTGCATCTATTTTTACACATCAACAGAGCAGGAATATTAAAGATTGATACCATCCTTGGTACCCCATCAATTATAAAAAATTAATTGGTAAACATGTAACATTTTATTTCAGCTAGCTGTAAGTGAAGGGTTCCGTAAGTGTGTAAAAAATGTCACAAAAAGCAAAAATTCTTGCTTGAACAGCAGAGAGACCATTCTGGCAGACAATTGAGCAAATTCTTTCTTTTGTTCATTGGAAGGGGGCTGCTTTTCCCCCAGAAGGTATGTTTGCAAAGACATATAAATGCTGTTAACACCTGTTCAGATAATCTGACTAGCCAATAATATGAGAGTTGCATGATGTCACCAATAGCCTATAAGGATGTCTAAATCCATATAGAGACGGGAAAATAGAGCTCCCTTATCATGTGGTCAAGTGAGTCTTTTTGAGTATTTAAGGATCGGCTGCCCACATGTAATAGCCCTTTTTGAGAATGTCTTGGGAACTCGCACTGGAACATCAGCATTCAGAGAAATTCATATCATGAAGTCAAATGACTTAGGGCTGCTCAGATAACAAGAGCAGTTATCTAAATCTCTCTGTAATATATTGTGCTGCACAACAAAGTCACCCTTCTCTACAATTAGAAATTTTATACAGATTTAGAAATTGAAATATGCCAAAATAAAATATAAAGAAACCAAAATTGTTACTTCTTTCCCTTTGTAAGCTTGTTTACTGGTTCAGCACAGAGTATCCAAAAGATCCTGGGGGCCCTAGCCCATGCAAATCATTTATGACTTCATGTAGTCTCTTTAAAAATCTTTCATCTTCTCAAAAAATGTTTGAAGTGTTGAAAATGTTACGTATTTTTATATGTCTATATAGTTTATTTTCTTCCTATATATTGTGAATACATACAAAACCAATTGGAATGTCTGCAAAAAAGTGTTACATTAAAAATTATGTATTTGAACAGTGTCTCAAACTATACACCAAGAAAACAACAGAAGAATAACTGTATTTTAGATGAGTAATAATTTTATTTATTTGTTATTTTCAAATTAAGGGGGAAAATTGCTTTGTTTTCATTTTGTGTAACCTGTACCAGACTCAATCTATTTTTCCTTCAAGATCATGGCTTTTATCTTTAAAAATAACTGCATATGTAGAACATGTGTTCTTATGGTGGTTTCCAAACTTCACTAATTTAAAATACTTTAAGAAGCCTGAATTATATGTAGATAGATAAAGGGTATGAAATCATCAACTCACAGACTCTTATTATAGAAATATTTCAATTTCAAATTAAAATTTGATTCTGGGGGCAACAGTAATGGCAGAGTTCTTATCAGAAATAATGTGCATTTTGAATTTTTTTTTCTTATAGTTTGTCCATTAAAACTCTTATTTGATCTCCTGGTTATAAGTGGAAACATACTTCAATATTTCCTTCTTCATTTTTTATAAAATATTAGAGTAGTCAAAAAGTAATGGCAACAATGCTGTAAATTAGTACTCCTAGCGGTGACCAATGAAATCTTTCATTATGCTATAAAGTTTTCATAAATTTGCAATATTGAAAGTCTCAAAGTGTTCATATTTTATAAATATAGGGACTGTTTCTGATTTGTAGTAAGTAATGCTGTCCTAAAATATTCAGCAGTTATAGCAAAAAACCTAAGCTGCAAGAGAAAAATAATGAAACTCATTACTTTAGGGCATTAACAGAAGCACATGGAGGAGAAATCCTATCATACATATTAATAATGTATGTTGGATAAAAGCATTTCATCAAGGAAGAGAGAATTGTGAACAGTGATACAATTCACTAAATATTTATAGCATTTCATTATGCATTTTCAAAATAGGTATCTTGAAGTGCGTTACCAAATCCACTGTTATGATTTTTGGGATGCTAATGAATAATGATTAAATACTTGTCATGCTTACTTTCCAAAAGTTTGTTAGGTACACAGAAAGGAATATCAGTATCAGGAAATTAAAGTTGAAGCAAGCACAGAAACGAGCAGAAGCAAATCACAAAATCAATATTTAGCCATGGCAAAAGTTGGAATGCACGGAAGCTTTAGAAATTAAATTTGCCTTGATAAGAACAGCAACAAAGATCATAGAAATTTATAAATATAAAGATACTTATAAAAGAGACCACATCAAAATCTTGAGAAATTTTCACATAAACAAACCATATGCTGGTGAAGCCATCTAGCAACAGAAAGAGAAATAATGATTAATGTGTTTTATGATTATGAAGGCATTATTTTGGCACATATAGTTTTGCCACTATTATAATGTATAGAATCTGATTTATCCAGCAGGATAGCAAATTCAGTACCAAGTAATGTCACAGGCAGATGAAAGTACCATGAAGCCCAAAAAATGCAATTTGTTTATCTAAATCTAACTTAGCGGTAAATGTTAAGATTTTGTGGATCGCATGCATTCTTGCATGTAGTGGTGCAATTCTAGGATCTGGGAGATTTACTTCAGGTTCAGGTCCCTGATGTGAAGACTCCATCAGACCAATGGGTTTGAAGCCTAGAAGCAGACACTACAGAGAGTGAATTTGCAAAGAAGTGCCTCAGGCACAATACTTGGACAGATGAGTATCACAATTTCATTCTTTCTATTGCACTCATGGTTGACATTCAACCCCCAGGAGAGAGCCAATGTTAGCAGAAGGTAAATTTATTCCCAAAGAAGACCCCGAGGAAAAGAATACAAATTTGGATTTTGCAGAGCACAACATAACAGTTACTGCAAGTAATCAAATGGATCTATCTAGGTTTCCAGAATAAACTAAGATAACTGCAGTACTGCAGGATGTGAAAAAACTTTTCTCCACAACCTGGCATGATCGTCTGGTTTTTAAACAAATCACAGCAGTATCCCTCACCCCTACAACATGCTCTTAACAGCTTCCTCGAGGACAGCTGTTTCATAGTGAAAGTGGAGGAAGAACACAGAATTGTGGAGAAATTATTTTTCACATCCTACAGCACTGCAGCTATCTTAGTTTATCCTAGAAACCTAGAGAGGTTCGTTTGATTATGAGTCAGATGTACTAGACAGTAGTGTTGTCTGCCTGACTCTCTTCTCGATATTTCTTTCAGAAACCAGTACCTACATTGATGCTACTATCCCAGAATCGCAACGTTTGCTTCTTCGACATCACCTTGCTCTCATTGAAAATGGTGCAAGCGGCAAGAAGAGCTTTGCATTTTTCCTCATTAGTGGACACTGAAGGATTAAGCAACAACCCAAACTCTTTGGAGAGGAAATCCCCTGGATGCTCCCAGATTAGGTACTCACTTTTCATTCCCACCTGGATTATCAGGCCCAAGGAGGAACAGAACTGTCAGCTCCTCATATACCATCTTGGGCAGCAGCACGTTGTCCATGGTCTTTAAGCTTTGCACGCAACGAACAAGGATCTTGACGATGCTCTTGTAAGGCTGCGAGGCCTTCACTGTACTCCAATTTCTACTCAGAATATAACCCTCAGAACTATGTTCGGGATATTCGAAAGCTTTCCAGTCCCATTCCTCTACGACATGCAAAATTTCCCTATATAATCGACCAGATTCGCGGCAGAGTTGATCCTTTTACGATGTAGCTTCCCATGCCAACCGAATAGTCAGTTCCCTTGGGAGGTACGATGAAAGGGCGCTACGAAGGTATCCCTCATTTAGTTTGTCCTGGGAGGCTTTAGGCTTCCATCACATATCTCTTGGACAAACAAACCTGGTCCTATCCCAGAGTCTAAACCAAGCCCATAACCCTCCTCACTGAGCTGCCAGAACAGCAGTTCCTTTCAACGTTCATTAAACTTTGATATGGGAGCTCTAGTCTAGGGATCATTGCCATGACTATCTATAAATGATAATGCCAAAGTTAAACCTCGCGTTAAAGCAGGTAGAACTTCAATCTTCTATAAATAGGGGAACATTTTTTTAAGTAGTGTTTAACGCACGTTTTTACTACTGAGGTGAACACTAATGATACATCACCACTACGGGTGGCCAAGGTCGTTAAGGCGCGGACTCCTGAGCGGGAGGTCTGGGGTTCGAATCCAACCAGGACCGTCCTCCCTGAATGGGTTTTTTTCCAGGTATTACCCAGTCCTCATAACTAGAAAATGCCGGGGAGGTACCCTAAACTTAGGCCTGGAACGCTTCCTACCTAAAAAATATCCTTTCACAATATATCATTTATGTATCATCAGTGTCTGCCGCCTGTGGTACCTCAGTAGTAAAAACAGGCGTTAAACACTATTAAAAAAACATGGAATGAAGTGATAAATTGGGAAAGGAGTATTTTTTAAGGAAGGAAACGTTCCAGGCCTAAGTTTATGAGGGCTGAGGAAAACCTGGAATAAACCTCAGTCAGGGAGGACGGTCCTGGTGGGAATCGAACCCCAGACCTCCCGTTCACGAGTCCGCGCCCTAACGACCTCGGCCATCCTTGGCGGTCAGGGTAACAGTAATTGTGCAGGTCCTTCCCTCGTTCGATAGACGATTATAGCAATATTTCCTTTGCTTTTTTTTTTTTTTTTTTTTTAAAGTCTGAGTATAGTGGAGTCTTACCCTTACAGAACGAACAATCCTGCGGTCAGAGTGCCGGATGGCAGCGGAAAAGCCGAATCACTCAGTCCTATTTGGATTTACTTGTATAAAAAATAAATGACAACATAACAAGCAGAGTAACAGCTTAGGTTGGTATATTTAATTTAACATCTCTGGTCATTAGTGTCCCATACAATCCAGAAGCGTGAAACGATCGATAAATTTTGCTCAGAGGCCTCTTCTTGAAGAATTACAATTGGTAATCAATGCGTTTGGAGAAGGAAAGGAAGGTGAATGGTAACCGTTTTATATTTATATGGCTTTACAAAATCCAAAGGTCAAATCTGTATATAGCTGCACGTGTGTTTAAATGGTCCATTAGTTTTACACTTCAGTAAATTGTTTAAAATATTTTATGTATGTTAATAAAAATTACTTGATTAAACAATTTTTATTTGTGCATGTTATCGTATTATAATTGTTGTTCTTGTTATTGTTTCATAACTTATTGCACTGCAGTAAACGGTAATAGGCAGTAGTTAATTTATCATTTTTTGTGCATGAATGATTTTATGGATAGCAACATATACCTGAACCTCCGTAGAATGCCAAACATGAAAGTTCTATGCAATCCCTCTCGGTAGCAGAAGCATGAGGTGCAAATCGATCTGTTGCGATAAGTAGTGCTGTTATGGATTATTATTATTATTATTATTATTATTATTATTATTATTATTATTATTATTATTATTATTATTATTATTATTATTATTATTATTATGTTAAACTTAAACTAAAGTAACCTAATATATGAAAAAGCAACATTTATCCGATTAAGAATGTGTAGAAAAAAATGTATTAAGGAGTAATATTATTTTTAATGTACTATTATTGTTTGTTAACTAATCTAACCTAAAGCACGAAAAAAATGGCATTTATTCCCTTAAGAATAGTGTATAAAATGTTATTGTGGAGTAATATTATTTTTTTATGTTCTATTATTTTTTGTTAAACTTAAATTAGCCTAACCTAACGTATGAAAAAAGTAAAAATTATTCCATTAGGATTAGTATTGAAAAATTATTAAGATTAAAAAAAAATAATAACATTTATTCGGAGAGAAAAAAGATTACTTGAAAAAAAATTACCCATATAAACCTAGGCCTTCACATCTTTAACATGACGCTCTAACCTACTGAGTAACAAGATTTCATGCTTAGTGTGGAAATTATTTGCCTAAAGTAATTGTACTAAAATAGTAACCAGTCGGCAGTCTTCGCTATTGTTCGGGACTGCCGGCCGCAATATGATTCATTCTGTAAGGTAAAGTTACTGGAGCGTCTACTTTTGCAGCGTTAGTTCCAAAGAAAACTAAAATTGATTAATTAAGTTGGACAAAAGTAGTTCCTGATCCAGGCGCTGCTGCTAACGAAGAAATGCAGAGATTAAAAGCTGAAATACAAATTTTGAAAAAAAGAAAACTCCGCTTTGAAAAGAAGCAACAAGGCCGTTAAAAAAACGAAGGGTCTGAAGTTTGTGGTAAGAGTAAGTAAATCTGTTCCTGTGCAACAAAACGAGGAATCAGAGACAAAGTATATAGTATTTTATTTCGATGATTAACACAAGTCAATTTCGATTTTTGACTAATAATAAAAAGAGATTAAGATCTCCGTCACCCAAAGCTCACGTTTACTTACAGAAAAACAACTACTCTTTGCCTTGCCGATCAACCCTTCAGAAATGGGCTAAGCAATTCAAATGCAGACCTGGAATTCTTAAAGAAGAGTTAGATCTGATGAAAGCTAAGACAAAAATATTCAACCATCTAGAGAAGGTGCTGTCCTAAATTTTGGCAAGATGAATAGTTCGTGGCTTGTTTTCACTTTGGAAACAGCCCGTTTATTTTAACTTAGATGTTACTGTGACCAGTAAGCTGCTACTAAACCTAGTAAAGCAGTCGGAAGCAGCATGGCCCAAAATTGTAGCACTAACTTGCGACATAGACGGCAAGAATTCAAAGTTCTGGAAGGAATTTGGAGTTTCCATAACAAAATCAACTTTTCAAACCCTGTGAATCCAGTGGAAAAAGTGGGGGTTTTCTGTGACGTCCCTCACTTGCTTGAGTTGCTTAGAAAGTATGTTTTAAATGACGGAGTACTCTTATCTAACAACACAGCGCTGAATAAGGAACTATTTGAAAATCGGTTAACAACACAGAACAGTAATCAAAGTATAGGTAATACTTGTAACATCAAATATCAGAGGTTCATATAAGAGTAACGGGACGCGCTGGGCAAAATGTACGAATGGCAGCACAGCTGTTTTCGTGGCGCACAGCCCAAGCTTTAGAATACCTACTAAACAGAGACCAGGAGGAAAACGTAATAGAACAAATCATTGATATATTTGATGTTCCAAACCCAGGAATCCTTAAAGATGAAAAGCCACCTCTTCGAAGTGACTTGGGTCTTAACTTTCGAAGTCTGGAGAACACATTGAAACGTTTCCTGGAAATATGTTCTGCCACGCGCTTCAGGAAAAATCATTGTTTGCTACCATTACCGAAGGGTTTTATAATTTCAATTAACTCTCTTTTTGGATTCTACAGTGATATCCAGAACGTGGAGGCTTCGTCAAACTTAACTTCCAGGCTAAATATAAACTGTTTAGAAAATTATTTTTCTGCAATTCGTGGTGAGGGCGCACACCTTTCGAAGTGAAAATTTGAATGCAACTGGCTGGATATGAATGGAGACATCTCCTTGTCGGCAAATATATCCGATATCGAAGATGCAAGTGAGTTGTCATCTCATGTTTCTTCAACAGCAAAAACTAAAGGTGACTTCATAAAGTTCATCACCAGTGAGTTATGTATTAATATAGCAGGAATCAAAGCAGCTGGCTTGGTTTCAGTGAACAAGAAGCAGATCTTTTGCCAGACGCTCAGTAATGGACGAGCAACCAGTGATGACTGCGAGTCGCAAGATGCACTGAAATTTCTTGCAGGCTATATCGCACTTAAATGCAAGTATACTAACAGCTCTCTGGGATCAGTTTCAGAGATGCTTCATTTAGAATAAGAAGACTCGGATGGTGATAACTGGATTACCCTAATCTCCAAAGGCGGGCTTGCATCTCCTTCAACTGAAAGGTTCAGTATAAATGAATTTGAAGTGATATTTTGTGGTTTTCATAGACAGCAATTAGCTACGTGCGAAGGAGTGTTGCAAAGTCATTTCCATACTAAGCTCAAAGTTCCCCGAAATTCATCATAAAATGATTTCTCTCTACGTGAGAAGAAGAACATTCATTAGAATAAGGCATTTGAACAAAAAAGTGAAAACTAAAATAATTAGAAAACATGCCGGAAGAAGAATTTTCAGTGAGTAGTAAAGTTGTGTCGTCATCCTCCTGAGCTAATGAGCAAGTATATAAATAATAACGCTATCAGATGATTTTAACTAATAGTAAATGCTGAAGAAATGCAATATGAAAGTGTTTGTTGATTCGTTCTTCTATTTTTACGCGTAAAGAATGCTTAATACTATGCGTCGGCATAAAACTCAGATATATCACTGAATAGTTTTAAACTCTCACGGTAGAACAGTATTCTCGGTGACATCACGCGCATTAACCAATAGCAGCGCAGTTCTCCGGAATAGCCTACCTCCTTATTCTAGCAGTTTTCGTTACTCGCAGAGCTGAAAAACACTGTTGACGGTGCCACGTACCCTTGCTGCTGCTGGTGCTCCTCTACAGCAGAGAGAGCCGTTAGCTAGATAATAATGCTCCACAATCAACGGTGCAATAGCGCAGGCGGTTAGAGTGTCATGTTACCTTGTGAAGATAGTGGGTAGAGTTAAAAGAGATTTGCCACAATTACAATGATTTACTCCTAAACCACCGGTTTCTATGATTTGCCCGAGGTTAGTCGACTGATTAGGTTAGTGTATATATATGAATTAGTTGCAAATTGGAATAAGAGAAAATTTCCCACAATTACATTATTTCACAATATTTAATATTGCGAAAGATTGCATTTGTATTAATATGTAATAATATTTCTGTACATTAATATTTAATAGAAATCTGTGGCCCTGCCTGTAACGAAAACTCTACCAGCAAGAGTTGCACTAGTAGCACGATGTTTTTTTTTTTTTATTACCGCCACGGGTGGCCGAGGTCGTTAAGGCATGGACTCGTGAGCGGGAGGTCTGCGGTTCGAATCCCGCCAGGACCGTCCTCCCTGACTGGGGTTTTTTCCAGGTTTTCCTCAGTCTTCATAACTGGCAAATGCCGGGGAGGTACCTAAACTTAGGCCTGGAACGCTTCCTTCCTTAAACAAAAAAAAATCCTTTCCCAATGTATCATTTCATCTCATGTATCATCAGTGTCCACCGCCTGTGGTGCCTCAGTAGTAAAAACGGGCGTTAAACACTACTCAAAAAAAAAAAAAAAACGATGTTTTCAGCCCTGCTTGTAACGTCAGGTAATCTAGTTGCCTTGAGCTTCAGTGCAGTGACTGGAGTCGGACTTGATCTGAGGATTAGAGTCGATTTTGGCAATGTTTTGACTGCTTGCTGTTGAGTAATTATTTTATGTTGAAGAACCGAAGTTCTGTCCTAAATTCACTCTACTCTGGGCAATTAAATTACTCTTAACGGGTGGGGCCCAGTTGTTTAAATTAATTGACCCGACACGACCTGCGAATTTCCTGTTTCTTTCATTTTTGAATGAACATACTTTGCTCTGCTAGAACAGCTGTCACTAAAAGGATTCATATCAAAATTTTATTTTATTATGAAAATGTCAACAAAATAACTTTTGAAGCTAAATTAATAGAAACTGGGATATAAAGTATTAGTATTTTGGTCGCACTGAACTAGCTGGTTGCATGTATAAAAAATATAAACGTTTGGCTTTTAATTAACTCATACTGAGAATAAAAGTTATACATTTTTATCGTGAGAACAATATAGGGCAAGATTTTTAAATTAATGCCCTAAATTTTATTGGTCTTTGCAAGGCACAGTGGAGAATTTGTTTGTTATTGTTATGCGTAAGTGGTGTGACACAGAAAGGCCAACATTGGCAACTAAAGTGGAATCAAAACGTAATAAAAAGTTATAACCGGTTACTTGGCAATTAGTAGACAAGAGAGATGAAATATAAACAGGGAATTGCAATATTTACATGATTTTTTTTATTTTTACTTCATAATTCAAAATCCACTCGAATTGTTTCACGATTAATTTTATCTCGTGTTGCCAAAATTAGTTATCGTACCGGAAATATTACATGTGGTACCAACCGCGCAAGCTACTGTTTCATTGAAGAATGCATAGAGTAATTTCAATGAAATGTGGGAAATTAAGACGCAGCAATGCATTTGAATTGCTTCCAAACTATTAATGTACTGAAGTAAACTGTTAGTTGTGATTTGGGTTTAAACTTTAGAATTGGGTAATGTTAACCTGTAACGTGCGGTAAAAGTTATGTAAAAATGTTTGACAGAAGGAATTGTGGTTAGGGGGAAAATGGCATTTATGTTCACTAACAATTTAAAAGGTGGATAATGTGATGTTGACTACTAGATCTTCGATTTGAGAGAGTGACAATAAACTTTTCCAAAATGGATCAAATGCTGCCTAGTCCTGGTTTCAGCATTCCCAGTATAGGGACCCCATTACATCAACCAGAAGAGGATCAGCAAATTCTTCCTCATGCTCAACAACTACAGCAACAACAACAACAGCAGCAACAACAACAACAACAGCAGCTACCTCCAGTTTCATCAGCAGCCTCTAATCTTCAGCAAATGTCTGTGTTATCCACTCAGAAACCAATACATACATATGCACCTGGATTTGCAACGCCTCAGAGTTTAATGCAGCCTCAAACACCGGTATGTTTTTGGAAGTTATGGAGAATTTCTCGCACTTGCACTTAATATTATTGGCAGCTTTCATAGACAACTGCAGAAGCTCATCAAATGCTATGTTTAGTTAAAAAAAGTATAGATTTTGGTGAAACTTCACTATGTGTATCCGACAAGTAAAACTTACCTAGAACAACAATCTCACCTCCTTTTCATAAGTACAAATCAAATAACAAATGGCAAACATTTAACTCCTAATTAATTCACACACACTAACATACATCTATTCTTGAGTGAAACCTAGAAACTGAAGGACCCAATGGTTTACTGCAGGAAGGACCCAATGGTTTACTGCAGCTTACTATGGCCTGAGAGCCTCTGCTCTTATCCTTGTCATAAGCACAAATAAAAAAATAAATACAACGGGAGACAAAAATTAAATTCCTAATCCAATCATATACATATTCATATTAACTGAGACCTAACCTTGAGTGAGTTGCAGAACCAAAGGACCCAGTGGCCTATTAGATAAAGATAAAGCTAGCCTATGGTGCTTTTTCCTAACGTGGTGAGTATTCTATGCTAATTGTTCGTATGCTGTTTAAGATACTCTGACTGATTTGTTCTTTGGTTACTCCATTTCTCACTGCACTAGTTGCTTCTTGAGAGATTTCCATTTTTCTCTTCCTCTTGCTACTCTTAACCAATCTGGACATGTATGTTCCTTGAAGAGGTCTGTGCATGTTCTCCTGGGTCGGCCTTGTGTCCGTTTTCCTATCTGGGGGTCCCACATGGAGATCTTATAAGTCCACCTATTGTCCTGCATTCTTGCAATGTGATCGCCCCATTGCCATTTGCTTCTGGTAGCTATTTGTGCGATGTCTGTTTCTGAGATGAATTATTAATACTATAGGTATTTTGTCCTTCAAAGCTATTCCCATATTTCTTTGGCATATTTTAATTTGGTTCTTTTGTTTTTCTGTTGTTGACCATGTCTGGCACTTATATAGGGTACAGGGTATACACAGGTTTCGAGCATCTGAAATTTGATTTTCTTAGTGTTTGGTCTAACAATATAAACTTAAGGGCCTAGAATGCTCTCCACATTAATAAGCTCTTTCTTTGTACTTCTTTTTCCTTTTTATCATGCAAGAAATTTGTTATCCTAGGTATGTATATTCGCTTACATATGTGAGGACTGTTCCATCTATTTTTATTGGGGTTTGAGGTTTGTTTGAAAGTAACCATGTTTGTTTAGTGATGGCATTTTGCTATGCTCACATAATTGTTCCAGCATAGTTTGGAATACTTTTGGCAAATAAGACCACATCGTCAGCAAATCTTAGATTTGTTAGTCGACTGCCGTTTATGTAGATTCTGAAATTATTATGCCAGATCAATTTCCTGAATATGTGCTTCATTACACAAGTGAAGAGTTTCAGAGAGATTGGATTGCCTTGGCAAACTCCTCATTCTAGCCAAAATGGTTGCCCATTTTCTGTTTTTTCTTTTGCAAAACTTTATAGATTTTGTGTAGGATACGAATATATTTTGCATCTGTTCCTTGAGCTGCCAGAGCGTGTAATATGTTGGACTGAGTCAAAGGCCTTGCTATAGTCAATAAAGGCGATATGTAGTGTTAGATAGAATTCCTCTGCTTTCTACATCAGCTGGTTTATAGTTTGGAGATGGTCTATTGTGCTGAATCTTGTACGGAAACCAGCTTGTTCTGGTGATTGATTTTCATCCTGAATCTTTGTATTCTTTTAGTTAAGATTTTTGTAAACAGTTTGTATATACTGGCAATAATATTTCCACGTGCTCTCCTGTTATATAAGTTTAAAGCTTTCTCACATACATGGAAGGGAAGTTTGAAAATGGGATGCATATGTGAAGTTCAATCAGCTTTTGATGCAGAGAGTATTTTTAAAAGGTTTTACAATATTTTATTTGTTTTGGAGAAAATTTAGCAGTAAATAAGCATGATTCTGATTGTATAACATTATACATATAAAGTAGATAAGTAGTTTTTGTAGCACGAGGTTAAAGAGTTTCATATTATGCATATAGCAGACACTGCTTTTTATTTTCTGCAGTAAAGTACAGTAAAGCATGAAATTTTTGTACACTCATTAGAGCGGAGTGAAAAAGTATTTTTTTTTTTTTTTCCTTCTACATTTTATTAAAGCGTTTTTAATAAAAATTGCCTTCTGACTTAGTAAGGACTCTGCTAATTTTCATCATTCCATATTATTAATACTCAGGTGGCACATCAGTTGATAAAAAATTGCCTTTTTTTCTTGGACTTACATAAGTCATGTCTCTGTTTCATATGACTTCTATTAAAGCCATCTCTTCCTTTTCACTGCTAACAATCATAAAAGTTTCAGTTACCAGTTTCACATGCTAGTCCACTGACTGTAAGTGTGAGTAACAGGGGAATTCAGGAATGTCCATCATACTCCTGTGTAATATTTTTGGTACATGGTGGTTTATGAACACTGTTTAATTCTGTTTAATGAATTAAATTGAAATATTCTTCAGCATTGAAATTAACTTTAAACAATTTTATTTTTGCAGAATCCACTTTTCTTAACCTCCAAAATTCATCATAACGCCAGTTTGTGAACATGATTTCTTTTGTCTTTTAACAGCAAATACTATGTTTTTAGAATGTGCAATGTAATATTTTCTCTCAATCACTTCTACTAAGTTTCTTAATTTTTCAGAAAGATAAGAGTATTTTTTATTACCCTAATAAGATATTCCTCAAAATTAAAATTCATTTTTAAGACCCTAAACTGTTGTATTTTTGTAAAATCGGCACTTTTCCTAACCTATAAAATTTATCATAATGCCAGTTTCTGACGTGATTTCTTTTGTCTTTTAACATAGCAAATAAGATGTTTTCAGAATGTGTAAAGTAACTGTTCCTCTGAATCACCTCTACTATGTTTCTTAGTTCTTCAGAAAGGCAAGAGGGCCTATTATCCCTAACAATGTTTTGGGCTACTTGTTAGGATTTGCCATAATTTTTAACCATGTAGGGGCATACACTTTCATCACATATTCTATCAAAATGGTAAGATTTTTTGATTGATTCATAGATGATACATACAATCTAAGTATACGATTAACTGTTGTAAGCCATGTAGAATGTGCTTTTTCCCCAGCTGTCTATTTGTTAGTCCTGGTGATACTTTACTCTCTGAAACAGTCGCACTCATTCCATGAAAGTATTTTTGATCAAAGCTTAAATAACTATAGGTAGTTCAATTTTGGAAGTATGATAGAAGCTCTATTTGATTTGGTCGCATTTAATTGTTCGCACACTTTGAAATCTACTCCAGTAATTCCAGAAAAAAGTTTTGAACCAGTAGTTCCTGAAACAAGTGACGAAGCGATAATTATTTGTATGAAGCAAGCACATAAACAGCGCATAAATCGACCCACGTAATGCTTCAATTAAAAATTTCTCCATTTTTCACTCCCATATTGACAACTATCTCATCACAAACAAAAGCTACAAGTTGAGAGAGCTTTGTTTCATTAGCTTTAATGAAAATCTCTATGCTATTTCCATTATTTTTGCTGAAGCACCTAGTAGTGTCAGATGTTCCATATGCACAGAATCAGATTCTTCTAAGCATACTGCAATCTCTTTCAGTATAGTATTTCTCTTGAACTAGTGTTCTATCTTTTCAAAGTAAATGCCTAAAGGATCTATTCCTTTGCAACTCATCTTGAACTCTCTTGTGCATTCTCCTCAATTTACTGCTATCTATAACTTTTGATTCCTTTCACAAGCAATAGCTAGATTTGGTAACTGCAGCAGCATTTGTTTTGATTTTGAAGTAGAAGGCTTCTCTGTAGAATGGACATTGACAGCATCATAGAAATCATGATTTGTCATCTTGTTTGTCATTTTTTTTTATCTTCTCAATTTTCAAAGATGTAACAAAAGGTGGTATTTCCTCTCTTTGTGCTAACCTTTGTTTGCTTTCAAATTTAAGTTTCAACTTTTTACTTTTTTGTCTATCTAGTGATCCTATCAACATCTTTTTCCTCTCCTTTGATTGATTAAGAACATTTGTCGTGCCTTGGAACTTAATTTTATACTGCACATGATTTGCTCATCACATTTGCATGTTGCTCTGTCAAAAAATTTATTTTCAGTAGTTGTAAGAAATAATTGAGTCATTGCTAAGTGACATTTGACACTTCTTAATGTTTTTACGCTTATTGGAATAATAAATTAATTATTTGCTAAGGAGATACCCTTGGTAATGAAACCTTATTCCAAATTACTTCCTTTTTACTGGCAACTATTTCACAAACACTAATTATTTAGCCATAACAAATCATCCCCTGTCGGTCCTGGTGGTCTAGTGGTAACCACACTTGCCTCATAGGCCCAAGATTGCAGGTTCAATTCCGGCCGGGTTAAATGGATTTTTTCAGGCATAAAAAATTGTAATTATGGTTTCCTGTGGAAGGGAAGTAAAGCTGTGGGTCCCATGTTGTAGATTTATGACACAAAAAAGAAGTTCAAACCTGAAAGAAGAGGCCCATGAGCAAAATTTATTGACCATTTCATGCCCTGAACTGAATGGGATGCTGATGACCTGAGATGTTAAAGAACATCCATAAATAAACCAAAATCAACAACTTATCCACTACCAACAAATAGTATTTCATAACTCACAGTATATTGGTAAAATATTTACTTTGAGTCTTTGTGGAATTCTAAAAATCACACACTTATTTTCATTTCTTGTTTTGGACATGCATGGGCATGAATGAATGATAAGAACAAACCACAGGCACACAAGCATAGCATCTGACTGAAACAAAATATCTAATGCTTATGGAATTAGAGTCGTGAACATTAAATTTGCAGATGAAAAAATAACAAACAAACTAAACATGTCTCAAGAATACAATGTTTTCCCTGTTTGCTGCAGATTAAAGACTGCATTATAATGATAAACATTAAATATACCCAAAAATTTAAAGTCTTCTTGAAATGCCTGACATATTTTTAAATGTTTTCACATTAATTTACTTGGATTTCTAAATTTCATATTTAATAATTATAAATATTGGATTTATTATTATGTAATTATTTGTCAAATTAAAGAAAATTAAAATATAATTATTTTTTCTCAAAATAGTGCATCGCATGAAGATATTGTTTATCTTATTTTGATTTAAAGTAAAACACTAAAAATCATGTCGTCACATTAAAACTCTCTTTAAGTTTCACAAACACACTTATAAAAGTAATTTTGGTACATGTTTCGTGAGGTACATTCCTCACATTGTCAACCAAAACGACGACTGAGGAGCCAATTTCAGCAAAGTATGTATGTTACTATGCTTGCTCTGGTGGTCTGTTAATGAACTTAAACAATATGTTGTCTGCTTCCGGTATATCAAAATTCATAAGTTTGTATTCATATTTTTTTATGTAAATTTTTTCCCATATATTAAGTTCTTTCGGATGTTGAATTGTTTTTAGTAATGTTATGTCCTTCTCTATTTCATGATTCTCATTCCAAAAATGTGCAGCCACTGCTGATTTTTCTACTTGTTTGTGTCTAATATTTCTCCAGTGTTCCTTTAATCTTATCCCCAGATTTCTCTTTGTTTTTCCTATGTATATTTTGTCACAATCCTTGCAATTAATTCTATATATACCTGAATGTTCTTCTTTCTTCTTTTTTTGTTTAATTTTATTTAGATTTAATAGTTTACCAACACTATATCTGTTTATTGGTGCTAGAGTAATGTTGTACTTTTTGAAAATTTTTTGGAATTTATGGTTAACATAAGGGTGATATGTGAATTTTTGATAGGTATTTTCTTTAAGTGAAGAAAACTGAGTGTGGTGATTATTTGCTGAAATTGGCTCCTCAGTCGTCGTTTTGGTTGACAATGTGAGGAATGTACCTCACGAAACATGTACCAAAATTACTTTTATAAGTGTGTTTGTGAAACTTAAAGAGAGTTTTAATGTGACGACATGATTTTTAGTGTTTTACTTTAAATCAAAATAAGATTAACAAAAGTTTCACTGTGTGGATTCCCAAATTCCGTAAACATAAAGATATTGTTTGTTTCATTAATTACTTTTAGGATTTTCTCTTAATTCCTTATGACATATTTTGATGTTATAGGTAAATCAAAAGGGGAAAAAAAAATGTTTTCCATTCCTCTTTAATCCTCTTGCTTTTTATCTGCTGTAAATTTTTGGGTTCTTTTCTGTAACATTGCAATATGAAAAATGTATATTCAATTTGATACAGACTGTTGTGATAATCCCACAAATTTTCAATTACCTAATTTTGTGTGTCAATGTCTTTTGTTTTCATATTGCATTAGTCCTTAGTACTGAATTTAGTAACTGTATTGGGAATTCTTCCTAAGTTACTACTATTAGGGTTGTAGAAATGTAGATAAGAAAAAATTCAATTTGATTGTATTTTGTCCATTGGTAATTTTCTTGGTAAGTGGTGTGACACTAATGCAATAACTTGACAGCAAAATCAGCAGTCGTCTATAGTGCATTAAATTTAAAATAATTTGTGTCGGGACTGATACAGTGAAGCAAATATATTATTAATTAGTTGGTGAATTCATTTAACTCTCTTATGCTCCACCTACCATTCAATTATACAGAACTTGTTTCACAGGCCATTGCCCACAACTTCGGCTTTGAATTGACTGCTGGATTGGTTGACAATATGGGAAGAAACATTTTATAAAAAACATGAAGATAAGGTTATAAACTTCTCAGATCCCAACTTAAGATAAATTAATCCAAAAGTTCATAAAATGTCCAAGAAAGCTACACTAAGTCCATCCAACCATCAACAAATCCAGTAGTCAACTCACAGCTGCTGATAAAGGCAATGGCCTGTGAAACATGTTCTGTATAATTCAATGGTAAGTAGAGCATAAGAGCATTAAATTGACTTACCAGCTAATTAAGAAAATATATATAAATAATTTTTTATTTATTTTTTTTGTTTTAATTGAATAGTATTTAATGTGTTTTCAGTACTGAGGCATCATAGGCAGTAGACACTGATGCTACAGAGATGAAATGATAAATTGGGAAAGTTGTTTTTTGAAATGTTCCAGGTCTAAGTTTAGGGTACCTTCCTGGCATTTGCCATTTGAGGACTCAGGAAAACCTGGAACAAACCTCAGTCAGGGAGGACGGTCCTAACCCCAGATCTCCCACGCACAAATCTGCACCTTAACATCCTTGGCCACCTGTGGGGGTCCCACAGTCTTATTATGAATTTAATCCATAGTTTAACACAATGAGTTTACAAGTGGTAAAGCTAATGAGTGAACAACCTTTAGTTCTAGGTGTACCTGTAAAACAATATTTTACCAACAATTGACACTATTAAAGAGTTGGAAGCAGTAATTTTGAGTACTTGAAATGAATCATATGTATGATTTTGTCAATCCAAATATACAGATTGCGAAACATTTGTGGGGATGGTGCAATGTAATACAGCTAGGCAACAATTTGATAGTTATTTAACTAAATATTTGTTGCATCCAGCTCTAAAGAATAGGATTCATCTATATCTTGTTGAAGAACATTACTTCCACATTTACATAATAGTCATATCATCCATGGTAGAAATGTCAGAAGAGTGGCAGATTTAGTGCCACATATCCCATTTGACACTGTAACAGAAGTACCCCATTTATTAATTAATTTGTTATCACCATTCAATAAGTAGTGTAAAATTAATATAAGCGAAAATACCTAAAAAATGGAAAAATTATTAAATGCAACTAGTGCAAATGTAGCTATATTGAGCTTTTAATGCTCTGAGCAGTAGTATACCACCAAGTGGGTTAGCTCAGGCAGTAACACTTGAAACTCATATTCAGAATGTCCCAGGTTGTGGCAGACTAACCTCACATAGGATCTCCATGGTTTTCCTCAGTTCATTTTCAGATAATGCAAATGCCAACTTAGTATTTCTCTGCCATGGATTCATCTAAATTTCAGCATTCTCCTTGTTTTATCTCTGTATATATGTCTGAGCCTTCTAATGTTTGTGGTGTCTTCAAGGCAGCGCTGACATTGGACTGACCATCAATTTAGTGAATTACTCTGTGTGTGTGTGTATATATATATATCGCATGCTATATGTGCCCGGAGATAATTGGCTTCCTACATTAGCATTAGCTAATGAGCTAATGAGCTGAGCATTAGCTTTAAGTCCTAATATTGGAGAAGGGTAAGCAGAAGACAAACTGTAATGTAAGGAAAAATAAATTTGTTATATTTTTTATAATGCTTTATTTTAAGTCGCTTAAGTCTTATTGAGACTTTGTATATCAATGCAATAAATGTCATAATTATGACGATAAGATACATTGGTTAACAGTCATATATTTGAATACTAAATAATGTAGGTATGTACACAACAACTGTATTTACATATAAAATATTACCATTTACACAAATAAATTAAATACTACAGTTACAGCAGTATATACATAATGAATAGATACCTTCTTTAATACAAGTATAATATATATAAAAATGCAATACATAAATTTATATTTAAAATATATATAATTGCAAATATTGTAACAATAGATAAATAGTGAATAATTGATTATTTTACATTATATACAAAGGTTGCCAAAAAATGTACACAGACCTCAAGCAAAGAAAAACCTGTGTTAACATAACAAAACTGAAATCACACAAACAGAAAATGG
Organism: Metallyticus violacea; assembly: GCA_030762175.1. Classification (NCBI taxonomy): domain Eukaryota; kingdom Metazoa; phylum Arthropoda; class Insecta; order Mantodea; family Metallyticidae; genus Metallyticus; species Metallyticus violacea. The sequence continues at coordinate 82,543,380 of CM060832.1, read as the reverse complement.
TGAGCACAAATCACCTTAGACTTTTACAGTTAAAATAGTTGCTCAAAATGCCCACCATCGCCATCCATACACTTCTGAGTACATTGAGCTACTGATTGAGCAACATTTGCGAAAGTGTCCTCAGCGATTGCAGCACAAGTCATTTCAATTTCTTCCCGAAGTGCTGCCAGTGTAGTTGGTTTTCTACTCTATACAACAGTAGAGTTCTGCATAGGTAGAAGTCCAACAAAGATCTGGAGAATGTATTGCTAACTCAATTGGATCTCTTTGTCCTATCCAGTGCATTGGATGATTGTCATCAAGGTATGGACGTACAGCTCAATGGTAATGTAGTGGTGCACTATCCTGTTGGAAGTAAAATTCCTTATTTACATAGAGTTCATGAATGGCAGGTAAGACAGATGTGTGTATCATGTTCAGGTACACTGGGTCAGTTACTGTTCCTTCAAAAAAGAATGGTCCAATTAGGCCCCTAGATGACAACCCACACCAAACATTAATTCCAGGTAAATTAACAGCCTTTTCCAAAATAACATGTGGATTGTTTGACACCAGTAGACACGTATATGTAGTTAACAGTTCCGCTGAACTTAAATTGTACCTCATCGGATCAAACAACTTTCCCTACGAAGGTTCATCCTCTTGCACCATGTTTTGAAACCACTCCACAGTACTGCATTCTCCAATCAGGGTCATCTTCATTTAATGCATGAAAAAGTCTTGGGATGAAAACTTTCAACTTTGCTATTTTAATAATACCACATATGCTGGTTCTGCTAATCCCAGTCTTATGTGCACATTGCTTTGTAGATTTCTACAGTGAGTGCTCAAAATGCTCCAAAACTATAGTTGAGGATGTGGGGCTTGTTGCTTTGCGAGATCTCCCAGACCTGCTCTTGTGAACATCACATACAGTACCATGAGTTATAAATTTGTCCCAAATGCTTGCAATTGTTACTCGCCTTGGCGGTTCTATTCTGTACAAACGTCTGCATTGCCTTTGAACTTCAACAACATTCTCGGTTTTCCAATACCACTTCAAAATTGCTTTCCACTGTTCAAACTAATCTTGGCTGCATTTTGTTGTAGCAATGCTAGCATAACGTAATGTAAGTCACATCTGTTTACAGAACATCATACGATATTGTTCATTGTTGATTTACGATCATCTTGAGTTTATATATTCATTGTTGATCTACCTGTCACATAGCAATGCTATCATAATGTAAGTGAGTTAATATCTGTTTACAGAACATCATACTACACATTACTGTTATTTTTTCGGGCCAATTTTGAAACATATTAAATAGATATCTACTGTGAAAGTGTGTATACATTTTTTTGGCATCCTCGGTTTATATCTTATCAAATAAGAGCAAGGCGAAATACATGTCTCCTGGATATGAGCTGGAGACAGGTATGTTTAGCAAATAATAAATTATATGTTTAAAATTATGGCTACATATTACAATTTATTGTTTGTATTAGAATTTGTTATTATCAGGTCAATGGACTTCATTAACTGTATGAAGTTCATTGTATGGTTGTGCTGGGTTGCAGTAGTGCTTGTAGAATTCTGCAAGGTTTTACTATATTTGGCATAGAAGGGAAATCTGTTAATATATGTTTAATAGACAGGCTTGCTTTACAATCTTTGTATTGTGGAGGTTCACTCTTTGTTAGGAGATATGAATGTGTGAGTTTAAAATTACCTATTCTTAAATGGGAAATGAGAATTTTTACCGATCTTTTGAGTTATTTAATAATACTTAGTTGTCGATGCTTGCATTAACTCATACATATTTTATGTGTGATTTTCAGAAAACAATTTGTGGTGCCAATGTTTTTGGAATTTTACTTTTAGGTATTTAAAGATATCTTGATGTGGAACAGCAATGATTAAGTTAGAAGTTGGCTTGTTTTGTAACTTCTTTTGCTACTTCATCTGCTGCTTCATTCCCTTTAATGTTTTGATGATGGTATCCATGCTAAAAATTATTTCTATATTTCTCTTGTAAATTTTGTTCTACTTTGTTTGTATGTCTTGGATAAGAGGAGATGAAGATGAACTATGTAGAGCCATCAATATGCTAATAGAGTTGAAAAATGCAATAAGTGTGTTGCCCTTTGATTGTATGACCTATTCTAAAGTTTTTTTCATTGAAAATTGTTCAGAAGAAAATACTGAGTAAAAGGGTGGTAAAGTATAGAGCATGTTGTGATCATTGGTTACAATTGCAAGTCTGTTTTGATCCATCAGTAAATGTGTGTTTATGAAACCTGTAATTTTGACATAGTTCAGCTTGTTATTTCTGCATGGCATTAATTCATTTTATTCATCTTTAAGATCTTGCAGTTTTAGGCATAGATCATACTTTTCCATCACCATCATTGCTGTGGCCCATCTTTAATATAAATGAGAATAATAATGCAAGTATAAAATGACATTTAAAATTAGTTTTAGTGTCAAGTGTGTGCATTGTTAAACATCATGATTGCAGGCCTACATTGTATTATAGAATATTTAAACAATATAGTACATTGATTATTTAATGCATTTAGAAGCTATTGACAGTGAAGCAATTGAAATATTCAAAGTTGAACGTCTCCAAATGTTGACACAAACTTCACTTAACAAAGTTTATTAATTAGGTCACCATAATCTATAACAAATTATATCATAACTTAAAAATTAATGGAAAACATTTATTATGTGGGTTTCTAAAAAACTCCAGGCTGCCAGAAATTGAAAAAGTGGGTTTTTCATGGCTAGACATCAGTCCTATTGGTGTAGTGGTAATCATACTTGCCTCCTAAACCCAAGATCACAGGTACATTCCTGGCCAGGATCAATGAATTTTTTTGGACATAAAAATCATAAGTATGGCTTCCTTCAGAGGGAAGTAAAGCCATAGGTCCCGTCATAGATTTACAGCATGTAAAAGAACCTCAAGCCTTAGAGAAGAGGCCACTGAGCAAAATTTATTGGCCATTTCACATCCTGAATTGAATGGGATACTGATGACTTGAAATGTTAAAGAGCATCCGTAAATAAACCAAATCAACAACAACCATGGCTAGTCCTGATGCTTGTTGGTAAATTCTGTTGTTACATTTGAGAATCCTTTAAAATATAGCAAAATATTAAAATAACCCCATACAATCCTACTCTACCAAGACTTTATGCATTTCAAAAATACATATACAAAACCATAGCATGAGAACAATAATAAACAACATCAATTCGCCTACCTACCAATTAGCAAAAATGTCTTAATAGTAAATTCAACTCGTTTCAAAGGTTTCAAAATTGAAGTATTAAAAATTCTTTTGATCTAGTAGAAAAATTAAAACACTTCACAATTTCAACAGAAGAACTAATGATATTCTTTGATGTCAAAGGCTTATTACCAGCACAACTAACACAGATGGCCAAGATTGTTAAAGCATGAATTCGTGAACCTGAATTTGGTCCTGGGGTTTGATTTCCACTAGGATCATCCTCCCTGAATGAAGTATTTTTCCAGGTTTTCCTGATGCCTCATAAATGGCAATTGTCAGAGAGGTGCCTAAACTGTATAATATATAGGTATTCAATACAGCATAATCAATGTTTACAGCACTAATACAGTAGTTAAAAAGATTAACAAATTCAAAAGACAAAAATTCATTAGATATTTCTGCACTTAAAAATATCAAAAAGAGTTATAAATAAAGCAAATTCACCAGTATATCATCAAAGCTTTGGAATATCTTCAAAGATCATTGCATAAAATTAGCACTACAAAATAAATAAAATATTAAATTGAATTGTTAATTGGAACTTGTACAGTGAATTTAATCCTATAATTAAAATCATTGTATGATTAAGTCAAACTGCACACTCTTATTGGCTCTACTTACTTGTTTAGTCATTTAGTTGATGATGCTTACAACAGTCTATGAATAAACAAGTAGGCAAAGCCAAAAAGAGTGTGTAGTTTGACTCAATCATGAATGATCTTAACAGTATTAAAAACTTATTAGGTTCTTCATTGAAAGATAGCATAGCACAGCACAGCACAGCACCATTCTGTTTCATGTGCAAGTTACATGAAATAGAATGCTTAGATTACGATTTAAAATACTTAAAAAAAATTAAAAGAAATTTGGAAACCAGGAAGAAACAACATTTTAGAAATGTCCAGCTAAAACACTTGGAAACATCGGTGGTAGCAACTCAGTTTTGGGAACACAACCATGAAATTTAGCAAGAAGACATTTTGTTAAAAGAAATATGTACTCCAATAGAACTATTCACATGGGAAAAAACTTTCATATAAATCAAGAAAAATTAATGAATATTGACATCTCACCTCTGGGCAAATTCAGCAAGTTCCTTTTCCAGTTGATAAATGTAGACAGAGTAGCAGCTCGGATCCTTATGGCCACACCAAGCAACCAGAAACTTACCAAGCAGTCAGTCAACACCTGAAGATGGGAGCTATAGATCCTGAAACTTGTCCTAATTAAAAACCCTGAAGTGAAGCTCGTTCAGCATTCAGAAACATTCAACTTGGAATAGTACATTGAATTTCACAGTTAAGCCAAATTACATTAAGTTATTTTATGCTAGTTTATGTTTTGAATATTCTAAACAGAGTTCTTTTCTGCTAGTTATTTGTTTTTCAGATATTAAAATTCAAATAAGTTTATTTTCATCTTTCAAGGAAGACAATAAATTTGGTATGCCTTAAGAAGTTTTGAATTGTGTTATGTAGTCTGATTGGTTGTAAATGGTAGTAGTTTAAATATATATATTGCACTCATTTTGTGTTGACTGGCAGGATCCTTGAAAGTTTGGGTGAAAACTTCTAAGCATGGCTCTAGGTTTTGCTGTGGTTTCTTTTATAAGCATTTTCTGGTTTATAAATTTTCGTGATCTTCGTTGCTGTTCTTATCAAGGCAAATTTACTTTCCAAAACTTTTGTGGATGCCAACTCATTGCTATGACTCATGTTGATTTTGTGGTTTGTTTCTATTTATCTCTATGCTTGCTTAAGTTTTACTTTCCTGATGCTGATGTTCCTTCTTGTGTAATTAACAAACTTTTGTAAAGTAAACATAGCTTATATTTAAACATTATCCATTGGCAGCCCAAAAATCCTTGGAATGGATGAGCTGGTGCACTCCAAGTTGCCTATTGGAAAAGGCATTATGGAATGCTCTAAATATATTCATTGGATGTTAGCCTGCAGAAGCCTAGCAATCTTATAAGTTGTTAGCTTCTTTTATGTATACTTGGGTTTATTTGAATGTTATGAACTGCCTACATAATAATATTTTTTATTACATTACAAGTGCATTTATGTTATAGCAAAACCTGATGTCTCCAATGGTTGCATCTTCAAACCAAATTCTTCCACCACCAAGTTTAGGTCCTGCAACACCAGGACCAATGACCCCTATGACACCATCATCAGCTGACCCAGGAATTGTACCACAACTGCAGTAAGTATGCATGCAAAGTTGCTACCATATTTTTAGTAATAAGATTGGCAATTGTATATGTTGATATTTGTATGCTAATTGCCTAAACCTTCAGAAATGTAATAATGACGATGAGGATGATGTAGAATGAACTTTCTGCTAAATGAACTTAAGGATTCACAGTGACAAAATATAGCATTTTACTCTGTGGGCTTTGGAAAAGTTCAAGCATATTCTAGCTGCATCCTCCATTTTTGCACCTATTTTTGAACCAAAGCCCAAACTGAACCAGAAGAACTAAAATAGTGATACTTAAATTATACAATAAACATAATTTAAATTGAAATATTAAAAGCTATTGGTTATCTACTTAAATAAATAGAGTAGTAGTAGTAGTATTTATTTCTCATGCATCACATACAGATTTTTTTTAATCAAATTAAACACAAAAAAAAACATTACTTTTAAATATAACAATTAGGAACAGTGCCTTCGGCAATTCCAGAAGGCACTGACTCAAAATTTATTCCAATTTGATTGGCTCAGCCCCCTAGTCCGCGGTTCATCAGCAGCTAGCTACTGGAATATCCAGGGGACAGGCTTTGATCCAACCAGAAACAAAACACAAGATTAAAAGTAATTTATACATTCAAAACAATATTAAGTTATATTTCCTACAATACTAAACCTTCCTTCTTTTTTAATTAAACCCATTTGGCCAAATTTCTATCCTTGAGAGTTGCTAATTCCTTAGGACCTTATACACACTACCCTAGTTATTGGTGTATAAGGATCTAATTTAACTAATACTAGATAACTAGTCCCATACCCTCTCCTACTCATTTCATCCTCCTTTCACTATCTGACAATACTATTCTCAAGCACATTTCCTAAGTATTTTATACCCATAACCATTTTTTTCTTACCTTGCCTATGTATTTTCCCATTTTCTTAATATTTTCATCTGATTTTAAATTTAAAATTCTTTTACCTCTTATTTCATCTGTTAGATTTTCCCATTATCATAATAGGAACTGTTCCCTCCAAAATTTGGTTTGCTTACAGCCTTATATACAGTGCCAAGTGCTATCTGGTTCTTCACACATATGACATATCCTCTTAGTGTATCCCTTTTTTAATCCACTTAAATATTTTACTCCTGTTCTAAATCATGCCAACCCTTCCCTTCCTGCCTTATCACAAATTTCAATACATCTTTCTCTTTCTCACACATGTAAAATACATTTATTAAAATCATATCCTTCCTATACTTTCATTTAATGTGTAAATAAGCGTAGTGTATGCTAAGCTTCATGCTAACATTAATTTGATGATTAAAACTGTCTTAAGTTTATTTAGTTGGAAAGCTAACTACTTAACATTTTTCAGAAATTCGTGCATATTCCATTAGTAACAGTTTAATAAAATTGACAAAAAACCTTGTCCAAGAAGTGAAAGATTCAAGTGTCATTTGAGAACATAGAGCACTAAAGTGGGACATTTGAAGGAAGCTCTAGAATTCTGACATGATTTTTATTTTTGTAATTCAATTTTCTCTATAGAGAATGTACGAAAATACTGTCCTATAGCAGCACTGTTTAATAAAGGACATTATATTGATTAATTGAAGCATAAGAAGCAACATGCACAAGACATAATGACAGAGATATTTTATTAAATCTGTCAGTTCAAAGGGAACATTGCCAAAATCGATAAAATAAATAAAAGTGTCTTAATAATGGTTTTATTTACAAATGTTACCCCATTTATATCAAATTTATGCCAACAGCTGCTCAAAATATGACCATTCATCTTAAGATTTTGCCTCATTGACGTACAACATCATGAGTTGTTCAGTGTACGTGCTTTTTGTTCAGTGTACGTGCTTTTCACAAAAGGTAGCAACAGCTAAAGCAGGAGAGCAACAATTAAAAATGGTCAAACTCATAAGTAGGAGTGGCTCTGCGGGAGTGCTTCTACAAGAATCTCATGCCTCAAGAGGAGTCTTTCAGTAAGTGGCAATTGAGAATTCTTGAAACCAGTATATGAGCTTCCAAGCAGAGTAGTCTTGTACCAGGACTGACCCCTTAGAAAGTGAGCGAGAGTGGTGTTATAAACATTGTGATAATGCATATGTATCTTCTTTAATAAGGTTATGTTTTATTACAATCTCTGTCATTTTATGATGGTCCAGGTGGTCTAGTGGTGATCGTACTTGCATCTTTGACTTGCATCAAGATTGTGGGTTCAATCCTGGCAAGGGTCAGTGGATTTTTTCAGGCTTAAAAATCCTAAGTATGGCTTCCTTCAAAAGGGAAGTAAAGTCATGATTCCTCATGTCTTAGATTTATGGCACGTAAAAGAACTTCAAGTTTAAAAGAAGAGGCCTCTGAGTAAAATTTATTGGCCATTTCACACCATGAATTGAATGGGATATGAATGAACTGAGATGTTAAAGAGCATTCGTAAATAAACCAAATCAACAACAACTGCCACTTTATACCAGGCATTCTGTATAATAGTCTTATGAAGGACCAAAATGTGGCATTAGATTCTTCAGTCATCACATCAGCAGAAAAATACCATATGGATTTTTCCAAAAATATTTTATTAATATTGTAATTATAACAACAACAACAGCAATAACAACAAATACTTCATTATAATTCATAGAGCATAAAAAGTGACACTTTATCTAAATGTGCATAATTTATACTAGATATCATGCTGAACATTACTTTGCTAACTAATAGGGTAACCTATTATAAAAGGTTTGTCAATAGATTTTAAGTTTATTATGAGCTATCATAATATTTATATTTGTGTTTCAGAAACATTGTATCCACAGTAAATTTAGGATGTAAACTGGATCTGAAGAAAATTGCATTACATGCAAGAAATGCTGAGTACAATCCAAAACGTTTTGCTGCAGTAATTATGAGGATACGAGAACCTCGAACCACGGCTCTCATATTCAGTTCTGGCAAGATGGTTTGTACTGGAGCTAAAAGTGAGGAAGATTCACGGTTGGCTGCACGTAAATATGCTAGAATTATCCAGAAGCTTGGCTTCCCAGTGAGTACATTTCCATAGTTTCAGAGCTATTATAGTAAACTCACTTGTTCTTGATTATACATTATATTCTGAGTACTATGAATGAATGAATTTACTCAATAGTTAGTATAATAAATAAAAGTAAAATATAATATACAGAATTATAGCCACTCTATCACCCTTATACTATTTATATTTATTAATTATAATTTCTTCTACCAATATTTGATCTGAATGTAGTTTCTGACTGTTTTATTAATTCAAAATCTGCAATATTGTGGTTATTAAGATGTTGCATTCATTCACAGAATTAAGTCATCTCTGATAAATTACTGCTCATTTATTCCTTTTACTTTTTTATTGATCCCCTTCAACCATTTCTTCCATATATTCCCTAAATAACTTCCTATTTTAATATAGATTTGAATAGTTTGGGATTTTCACAGTGAAATATAGTATCATATAACAAATTATTTATGAGGAAATCACTCAAATTTCACTAATTTTGTTCCACTTACTTGGACATGTTTCAAAGGAAAATTTCCTTGTCACTATGGTTCCACTCAAAGGAAATTTGCTTTTGAAACATGTCCAAGTAAATGGAACAAAACTAGTGAAATATGAGTGATTTCCTCATAAATAATTTGTTATATGGTACTTCCTATTCACTTAAATTGTATTTAGGAAGCTATAGACAATGATGTAATATATGCTATTTGAATTTTGGAGTTAGTGTGAACATATTTAATAAATTCTAATAGGATAAACTTCCTATTTCTTTATATTTTTTCTCCATACTTAAATTCATCATCTTATTCCCAACTACTTCTGTTCTAATGGAAAATTACTACATTTCTTCAAAAGTGATTTTTTCTCTCAATAACCTCATTTCTTTACATTCTAATTAACTATGCCAATATCATTGTTTTATCCATACATTTGATATATTTTTATATTGAACCTTCCACCTACTCTTTTGAATTGCACAACTCCAGTTCCTATGCAAACAAATCCTCTGTCATTCTTATTACAACATTCATAATATTAAAATGTAAATTGGAACTTGCACAGTGAAGCTAATCATATTGATATCATTGTATGATTCAGTTGAACTACACACTCTTAATGCCTCACTCACTCGTCATAATCTATGGAACCCGTTTAAAGAACATTTAGTTCTCATCTTCAGCCAGGCTAAAGTTCAACTGTTGGATCATTCATTGAGCTGTGGGAATGTGTATTCTGCTCTGGTGGATGTTCTTGGGCAACCTGTTGTTACCTTTCTTTGACATGGGACTGATCCCATATGATGGAACTTGCCAATGACAGCTAACATTGTTTTGTTATTTAATACCTCCTTAGTAAATCTTTCCTCGTACTGTTCTTTAATGTGAAGCAAACTCAGTACATTTTGACATCTTACTCCATAAGAGCAGAAATAATGTTCCAAGATAAATGCCTTCTCTTTGTCATGGAAACTACAATTGCAGAAATCAACACAAAACTGAATTCACAATGTGTCAAACTATTATATAATAAATAAATACTTCTTGCAGTGGAAACTTCGACAGCAAGTGATCAACAATTTCAGGGTTATTTGTTTTGCTGCATACTGTAATAAAGCATTAGAGTGCATTGAAAACAGCTACCTGCAACTTCAGTCAGGAGTAAATACTATCAGTTGAGATAGACTCATCAGAAGATTCCCATGCGAGCTAAAGCTGGTATTTTAACAGTTCTGCTGTCTTAGGAGGTAGGCCATTCCGTTATAGTATAATTGAAGTATGATACCTTTATTGCAAGCCAGAGATGTGATGCAACAGAGCAAAGTTATGAGGGAAGGCCATTATGTTTTGTCACCAATTATATTTTCTTCTTTTGTATTACCAGAGTGAATTATGTTACAGTAGCAATAACCAACTTAATCACTACACAGCCACGCACTCTTAGTTATATCAGGTTCCTTTCTAAGGCTAACTAGATAGTAACAGTTATGGATATAATAGTTGGACATAAAATACATGGAAGATCAACTCTTTTGTATCTCATACAGCGATGGCCAGGAAAGAACATTAATGCTCTTAATAAAGCAGCATTAATTTTAACATAAGAATCAAGTCCATGTCACAAGACTTCATGGACAAGTCCAGAAATCATATCCAGCTACTTGATGTATACTGCATGTGCAATGACCTTGATTAAAAGGTTTTAAGCAAATAACATTATAATTAAGTAAAAATTGTACTTACAAAACTGTAGACAATGGAGTGGTAATATATACTACATTAATGTGTTCAGTTGTTAACATAGAAGAAGAGAGAAATGGATGTTTCCCATTCCTTGATTTAAAAATAATAAGAAATGCAAACAGTCTTAGCTTTGGAATTCACAGGAAACAAACACACACAGAAAATTACATAAAAAATTATAGCTATAACCCCATCCCACTAAATATGCAGTGTTTCACAGTTTAGCACAGACTAATCAACATCCCATTGACTGAAACCGAGTACAAAATGGAACACCAACATATAATGAAGACGGCTATAACCAACGGTTTCAACATAGGCTCAGTAACAAAAATCATCAATAAAGCTAAAAGATAAAAATCAATTAAGGAAGTTTCCACACTTAAGAACACCTAAGACAGATATAAATTCAAAAGTTTCGCATACCACCCAACTTACCACAACAAATTTAAGAAAATATTCAAAGAACATGGAATTATGTTAGCCCCAAAGAACAAATATAATATAAAAAATTTAGTACATTGCACAATGAAAGATACCATCCCTACAGAGCAAAAATCAGGAATATATGAGATTAAATGTGCAGATTGTGAGCAGAGCTACATTGGAAAAATGAAAAGAAATTTAGAAATTTGAAGAAAAGAACATTTTAGGAACATTAGATTGAAACAGATAGACAAATCAGCAATAGCAGCTCATTTTTGGAACAAAAATCATGAAATAAAACCAGATTTTAAATTACTGAAACAACTTCACAACCCAAAAGAACTATCCACATGGGAGAGAATTTTCATTTAAAAAAATATGAACAACTTAATGAATTTTGATTTTCCGCCGCTGGTTTCAGCAAGTTTCTACTAGAACCACAAGATACCACCACAGGAACGAACGGGCGTCCATCCTCCGTTTCGAACAACGGCATTCAGTCAATAACAGCCGATGATGGGAGGAACCTCTCCCGAAACTAGTCCAAAATTTTAAAAAGTAAGTGGAGTTAGTGTTAACAACTGAACACATTAATGTAGCATAGATAACATTATAATTCATACATTTTGTTAAGAGGCACACCTAAGCTTTTTTCACATAGTACAAAATAATAACTGTCAACAGTTTATGACTGATGCTACCATAAGGAAAAAGAGGATGGTAGGAAATAAAAATAATTGCCTAAAGGGAAAGAAGCAAAATTGTGGCCATTAAAACCATGAATTTTCTCTTATATTCTGACAATGCTAATTCATTTCCAATATATGCTATGTTCCTTATTGTACAAAAATTATGTAATATTAAATCTTCAATAAGGCAGTGAAGTTCTGCATAGAGAACAGCAGAAGGCAGTGGATAATACAGAATTAAGCTAGGTAACAAAAGTTAAAGTGTGACAATAGAAGAGCTGGCAGAATGAATGGTGTGGTAATTTGAGGTATCTGTACCTAATGCTGCTTTGACTGGCACAAATTCCACTTATAGTTACAGCAATCAAGCATGTTTACCTGAATGAAAATAAGCAGTCTTAAGTACTTGACAGCAAAGCCACCATATTCTACAAATGGTTCTATAGAAAAAAACTAATATGTTAGTATGTTAGACCACATCCAAACATCTGTAAGCAATTCATAGCACTTGGCTAAATTATACTTTAAAAATAAATTTAAATGAACTTTTAAGTTCTGAAGTGTTATTAAAAATATAAAAAATTGACCGTATGCAGAGCGAATTTAAGCTATAGGGACAAACTTCAGGAGCTAATTACTGACAGGAAAAGGAACAAGAAAGCTCATATGAACTTTTATCTGGAAATGCACAGTGAATCTGCCTGCAGTAAAGCAACATTACGTTACATTTTGCATGTGCAATTTTTTTTCTGACAACTTTTATAGTATATGTTCTAGATCTTCCCCACAACTACCCAAAGGTTGCATCATGGATGATGTACCCATTTGAACATCCCAGCCTGTATCCATCGGGTAGGACTGCCTGGTCTGATCCATCTGCTGGGTAAGATGTTGTTGAGATATTTACAAATGATGATGCAGAAATATGTTAAAGCTCCATTATTCATTAGCCACATGGCCTGTCCTACAGCCAATGGCATATCTTCTAGCAGCATAGGCAGTATTTCCCATAAGCACTGCTGATATTGTATGTCATTGAGGCCCTGTGAAAGAATGATGAGTTCAAGAACAGATGATCATCAGGAATTCCAGCTGAAACATTCATGCTAAACTGTTGCTGATGATGATCTTCAACCTTTCCATACAGATTCAGAGTTGATAGTTATATTAAGATGTCCCCCTACCAAAGGTTACTTCTTCTGGAAAGAGGAATTATGACAAAGATTCCATAATGGTAGCGGAGACTTTGAACCCCAAAAAATTACAAGTCCATGAGCACACAATTTTGAAATTATAAGCCTCGCTATAATATACAGTAAACTAAAATAATATAAAAGAAGATAGTGTGTGCCTATTGAATAGTCCAGCAACAAAACCTTCCTTTTAGACAATAATTCTCTTGCAATAATCTCTGCACACATTGCAGATATTAGGGGTGGTAGCAGTTCTCATGTAAGATGTTCAACACAGTTGCTTGGCTTATGTCATGTTGTTGGACCACCTGCCTCTAACTTGTACTGCTATTATCCTCAACATCTTATTGAACACATTCTTCCAGCTCAGGTGTACAAGCATGATGCAATTTTCCCAGAATGTTCACCCCTTCCACCAAAAGACTCACTCTCAAACAACAAAATACTGCTGCAAAAGTTTTAGCATAAGTTTCCTGGTAAATTCATGCTGCCTCTGGAACATTGGCATTTCCTTGTTCATAAGTGAACATCATCTTTGCTTGTTCTTAATATAAATAATGAATCATTTTAGTAGCATTTCATAAATACACTCACTCAGGAGATCTATCGTGCTTTTATAAGGAACTAACACCATGAAGAACAGTATTGCCAACTATCATTGAACAAACGATTTCTGAACGTATGTCTAAATGAACATTTTTTTTTTCCTTTTCCTGTCAGGAAACCCTGAAGTTTTTCTATAGTTCAAATTCACTCTATGTAGTTATTTTTGAGGATAGTTTTTTTTATTACAATGGTTATTTCTTTGTTTTTTTAAGGCAAAATTTCTTGATTTCAAGATTCAGAATATGGTAGGGAGCTGCGATGTAAAATTTCCAATTCGGTTAGAGGGTCTGGTGTTAACACATGGACAGTTCAGCAGGTAAGTTGCATTAAAATAATATAAGGGTTGTTATTTAATTTTCCAGATTCTGTAAAGTGAAATCTGTAACTCACCAACTCTTATTTCTTTTCAACATAGTAAACTTCAAATTCAATACAAAGTTACATCCTTCAGAACAAAGTATGGAACAGCCACGCCATGTTTCTTTATAAATGGCACCTACTTCCTCTTCCAGGCTTCCTAAATAATCACCCCTCAACTTTTGTTTAGCTTGGAAATAAGAAAAAGTTTCAGTGAACCACCTGAACTTAATGGTGGGGTTATGCAGATTCTTGTACTGTTTGCAGACGATTTGATAGGGGTTCCATTACTGTAAATGGCTGAAAATTGTCTCTAAAATAAATAGATCATTACTGTGTATAATGGGGATTAAATGTAAATAGAGGAAAAACACAAATTGTAGTGTTTAAGAAAGGAGGGAAATTGAGTAAATATGAGAAATGGAAGAAAGGAAGAAATGAGTGTAAAGTGATCTGAGACTGCACTTAGGAATTAAAATAGATGCAGGAAGTAAATGGGAGAAACGAAAAAGATCAGCTGTGGAAAAATGAAAAGTAGCAATGATGGCTTTAAAAGGATGTCTGTATAAAATGCCAGGGATGGAGAAGAAGTGGTTGGAAAGGGTATACAACATAGTGGTTGAGGCTGGAATGTTGTATGATATTGAAATATGGGGACTTGAAAAAAGTGGGAGTTGGTGGACCTAGTACATAGGATGTTTTGCAAGGATTGGGATTACCAACAGCACCATCTAATGAAGTGACTCAAATTGAAATGGGAAGAGTAACAAGGAATGGATTAATTATGGAGAGAGCTTTAAAATACTGTTTAAAAAACCAAGAAACAAGTTTGCAAACCACGGGGTGGATAAATGAATTAAGAAATAACTTAGAAAATAATGGATTGGAAGATGTTTGGAGAAAAAGAGAGACAAACAAAAAAGATTTTTGGAAGATATCAGAAGAAGATTTGAAGATATTAAGATATAAAAATTGTTCAGTCAGATAACAGAGAAGAGGTTACTAGTGTTTTATGTTCCAGTAAAAAACAATTGGGAAAGAGAGAGAGATATAGACAGCACCATGGAAATGTAGGAAAGTGAACAAAGATTTGGAGAAAAGAAAGTATATTTTATAAAGTGAATAAGAATACTAATATCAAATTTAAGACAAAATTTGTATGAGTATGGGGAAATATTTGGAGAAAGTAAAAAACAAATGGAAATAGACTATTAAAAGAGAAAAGCAACAATAATGTATTATTATGCAAATATTAAATTTATTTAAATTATTGAGCTTGTGATTCTGGAAATGTTCCAGAAGGTAAATAAATATATCATTGTAGTTGATATATGAGAAATAAAGGAATTAGTAGTTTGTAGAGATTGTAGTTAGCTGATAAAATAATGGCATAAGTAAAGTAATGAAATAATTTATTTTGGTACCTTGGGTTGGGTCAGAGACTAGTCACCTGGAATTTCAGTAGGCTGCTGCTCACGAATTGGACACTAATGTAACTGAGATGGAAATTTTATATTTTAATTATTTAGAATTTTTATAAAGATATTAGTATAAAATTAATTGTACATTTGCAAGTAAAATTGTACATTTCATAATTTCTTGGAATCTGGAAAATCAAATAGAACTGCTATATTCCAAAGAATAAGAGTTAGTATAATTGAAAATGTATGATTGAGTTGAACTAAACACTCTTATTGCTCCACTTACTTGTGTATAAATGTAGAACGGGTTTCACGAATCTTTTTTCACATCATCAGCTAAAAATTTATTGTTGAATACTTTGTTATGCTGTGAGAATGTATATTCAGCTCTGGTGGAGGTGTGGTGAACTTAAAGTTTATGTTTTCATCTCCGGAAGTGTCAAAGTTCATTAAATTGTCTTTGTGTTTGCATATGTAGATTTTTTTCAAGTTGCTAACTCAGTAGGTCCTTCTATTGATTTCAATAATTTTGCTTTATTGCTTTATTTGTGGTTTTCTGTCCAGAAAGGAAATGCTACTGCAGAGAAATGGAGAAATCAGCAGTAGTATTTCATTTCTGGATAGGAAACCATGACATATTGAATAAAGAAAAATTATTTAAATCAGTACAAGGACTACAAAATTAGCAACGTGAGAAAAAATCTACATATACAAATACAAAGACAGTTTTATGAATCTCGGCACTTCCGGGGATGAAAACATAAACTTTAAGTTCATCACACCTCTAACAGAGCAGAATGCATATTCCCACATCATAATGAAGAATCCAACAGCTGATTTTTAGCTGCTGATGCAAACAAATGTTTGTAAAACAGGTTCTACATTTATAGACAAGTAAGTGGAGCAATAAGAGTGTTTAGTTTGACTCAATCATACAGTGTTTTCATTTATATGATTGGCTTCACTGTGCAGTTTAATTAGCATCTCTAGTTACTAAGAGTTAGGTTTGGCATCACTAGAAATAAGATCATGTCTTTATGATGACATCTCAGAATAGTGACTGAGTGATGATCAAGTTGAGGTCCAAGCTTTTGACCATCTGTACTCTTTTACCTTCTTCAGGGTACTGTCTAAATCAGGCAACCAGGACACTTAAAGGGAAGATCAAGACTTG
The DNA here is from genome assembly GCA_030762175.1 of Metallyticus violacea. Lineage (NCBI taxonomy): Eukaryota > Metazoa > Arthropoda > Insecta > Mantodea > Metallyticidae > Metallyticus > Metallyticus violacea. Next base: position 82,526,742 of record CM060832.1, on the reverse strand, counting down.
TGATTGGTTCAGGAATTGACCAATCACATGATGGTATTGTGTCATTTTCCTGCTGTATGCAGAAGACTAGACTGTTTGCCCGGAGTTCCAGGCTGGGCTATGAGTCAGATGAGATATGCCATCATCACTTGGCTGAGTGCTAGCAGCTGCTATGTTCCATGTTCCATTGCAATTGCATTCTCTTTTATGTTTCAAAATGGCAATAGCTAGCTAGTCTCATTGGCTCTCTTAGCTGCAGATCATTGTCCCTGCTAAAGATGCAGTTCCATGTCTTTATTTCTATGGTTTCCTGAACAAGGCCGTTCCTATAACCAAATGATTGTATTATTTTGTAACATGTATTGTAAGTGTGTGGAATAGAAGACCTGAGGGTCTTAGCATTTCCAGTTTAAATAAATTAATAATTTAATCTAATCTAATGCTATATGTTTCATTGAAGGCTGTAGCCTGGTCATATGGGATCTTATATTCAATAGTATGCAATAGGGTATATCGAAAAAAGTTTTCTTTTTGAAATTCAAATCGGTAATAGGATTAAAAAGTTGCATAATGCACTCTTAATTATGTATACAAAATTTGGAGATCCTAAACGACATTTTGACCAAAGTTCAATTACTTTGCAATTTTAACAATTTAAGTGTATAATGTATGTTTTTCCATAGCTCTTTGCTTAATGTAGTCTGTAACTGTAATATGGTCCTGTGGATTCAGAATGTATTATATAACTAATATGTGTTTCTACGACACGTGTTAAGAGGCTACATTAACCCAGAACCCACCTCAGGAAGGTATCCATCCAACCCACCCATGCTCCCACCTATTGTTCTTATTTTAATATTAATTCATCAAATGATCAATTTCATGATTAAGTTCTTTTTCTCAAGCCAAAGAATTCACTTTTCTTCTCATATGTTACAGGCAGTGTCATTCTTGCTTCGCATTTTGACTGTATGTATCCGTCACTTTCTTTATTTTCATATACAGACAATGCAGCCTCACATAGCATGAAAATGCAGGAGTCTCTCTATCTGGAATAGTTCTTTAGAAATTCCTGAAACTTTCATGTTTTGATGTGGCCTTAAAGCTGGAGATTTTGCCACCGTGTTCTCTTCCCAATCAATCAAATCTACACAGCATGTAGCTGAGAAATTTAAGTTTCGGGTTCTGGAAGGTAAGAATTTTTTTAGCATTACTTTCAACTGTTTTCAGAGTTCTTGCCTGAATAATTTGTTGCACTGCTAGCAATCTCATATCAGTTATCATCGCCAATAATGACAATAAAAGGCATTTCTTGATATTACATTATGAACTATATTTGTGTGATTAGCATCTGGATGAACTAGTAGTTAGGAAAATATGTCTGAAACCATCTTTACAATGAGGGTGCATTTAATGTGAAACCACAAAGGAACATAAAATTTTGTCAAATTTTGAGTCCCTGGGATGGTTTTATTATCGAAATGTAGAGAGGAACCAGTCTGGAATTTGTTGTAGTCAGCATGCTTTCCTGGTTCCTTATTTTTCACGTTTCATTCATCTTTTTCAGTGGCTATAATTTGGGCATTTCCAGTAGATATTTTTCATCAGAGCTAAAAGACAGTTATGTTAGGCAGTTCTGAATATATTTGATCAAATATGTGACAAGCCAACCTTCATAGTTTTCTAAAAGCTTTCCAATAGGACCTGAAAAGGTTGAGAATCCTGTAGTGCACCCATCTACGTCTCTCAATAAATGGAGCAAACTCAGAAAAGTGCAAAAGACAAATTCACCACTGGAGAGGACATCCTATTTCAATCTCAACGTGTCTAATAACTCCTCCTTCCAATCCTGTGTTAATCATAGTTCCATCACACCTTCTTGCCATTAAATTAATTTTGTCTATCTCTATATAATGTTCTCCCATTTTTCTTAGTATGGCTGAAGTAATATTTTTTGCAGTTACTTGGCCAGTTAATAAAATGTGACAAAGATATGTGCTTCAGGTTCTTCTATGATGACATAGTGCTCTCCAACCTTAGTTTCACGGTAGTTTTTGCTGTCTTTCTTTATAATTTTAGAGTCTAATCTTTTGTTCCGTCAAAGTATATGGTTTAACACTTTCTTCTGACACTTTTCACAGATTTTTAACTCTTCCCCTTGCTTTTGTCTATAACCTTATCGAGATATTCTTCTGACACAATACCAAGATCTTCCATCACAGCACTGGTGATAGCAGCAACTTTGCATACTGATTCATTTGTCTTGTCTTTAATCATATTTATTTTTACATTTAACTTAGCCATGGTTAATGATTATAGCATTATTTAACTTGCAACTTATAACAGCAGTTATAACTCAGTTCACAAGATACTGAAGTGGAGGTGAGGAATGTGTGAAGATATGCACTTCCCCATCCCTTGACTGTATGTTATGTTATTCATGAGGAAGAATCTGAAAGCTCAGCAATACTAAGTCAGCATCAGCACCCACCGCCACGGGTGGCCGAGGTCGTTAAGGCATGGACTCGTGAGCGGGAGGTCTGCGGTTCGAATCCCGCCAGGACCGTCCTCCCTGACTGGGGTTTTTTCCAGGTTTTCCTCAGTCTTCATAACTGGCAAATGCCGGGGAGGTACCTAAACTTAGGCCTGGAACGCTTCCTTCCTTAAAAAAAAAAATCCTTTCCCAATATATCATTTCATCTCATGTATCATCAGTGTCCACCGCCTGTGGTGCCTCTGTAGTAAAAACGGGCGTTAAACACTACTCAAAAAAAAAAAAAAAAAAAAGCATCAGCACCTGATTCAGCAGTCTGCACCTCTGTTAAGCATATAATTAAAACAAATGAAACATGCATGGCATGCCTATAATTTTTGCAAATTTAAAGCTATTGCACTTCAGTGAAAAATGAGTTTATAGACCCAATTTTTGTGCTCTCTTATAATGTTATAATGAAACTTTTTAATACTATTACCGATATAAATTCGAAAATTTATTTTTTCAATACACCCCAGTGTGTGGTTTGAGATCTCTCTCGTGACCAGGGGAATCGAGGTCTGTGCTTCCCAGTGGTTTTTTGCATTTAGGATGGTTCCTAGAGTCTAAACCGACCCGCCTTTTGGCCGTAGACGATTTTGTCCCCCAAGCGCGCTAAGCAAACTTAACTTCCAGTGTCTCACTGGTGGATAGGTCACGTCTAGCATAGACCTAATCGTATTTAAGAAGTGAGTCATCCCAGCATTAAGGTAGCCACCACCCTCCTCACTAGTAACAGTGATTCAGGTAAACCTGCCCCCAGCGGTACTCCCTTGGGATACACTGCTCTTGCGAGTACTCAATTACACGTGAGTTCCAGGACCAACTGCCACGCCGAGTCCAACCCAATCCAGACAACTCCCCTTTAGGAGGGGCTTGAATTAAGTCTGGCTCAGCTCCTTCTAGTAACGTCAGAAGTACACGGGTACTCAGAGTTCGCTCAGCCTGCAGCTGGAGCATCTGAAGAGCAACTAATGTCCAGCTATCACAGACTTCTCAGGTTGAAACAGCTTTTATGTAGTGCTGGTGTAAACATTTGGGTATTAATTCAGGATGCCATCAATATAAAGATGGAGCAATATCTTTAACAGGGAAAATGGCCTGCAATTAAGGGAGGCTTGGAAACGGTTTTTCTTATTACTATTTTGAAACATAATAGAAAACGAAATGACAATGGGATTCTGGAACCAGCAATTGACTAAGTATCAACGCTTAGTCATATGATTACAACACATCTCAACTTACACATGGCCCAGTCTAGACCTTACTTCAGGAAAAACAGTCCAGCTCTCTACATATAGCATAAATGACATGATTCTATGATAAAATAAGCAATGTAACTGGTTAATTCCTCAATCTCTTCTTTAAAACTGACCTATTGCCTAATTGTGACAGACTGTGAAGAAGACCACAGAGTACAGATAGCCATTTAGATCTTAACTTGAACATCACTTGGCTGCAATCCCGAGAAGTCTTCATAAACAACCAGTGCTGAGAAAGCTATAAATTTCTATACACAATTTCTGTTGGTTAAAAACTTAATGTTTGAACCCAGAATTTCTTAAGATATCATACCATAGGGCTTTCAGGGTGTAATAATTTTCTTCCTTTTTTTTCCAGTTATGAACCAGAATTGTTTCCAGGTTTGATTTATCGAATGGTTAAACCAAGGATTGTGTTGCTGATTTTTGTATCTGGAAAAGTTGTCCTTACAGGTATGTACTTTCTAAAAGATGATGGGCTAATTTTTTATATGCTCTGATTTTACTGTATATGGCAGTTAAATTAAGCCATTGTTTTGATCATTTACATAACAAGTGTTAATAAACTGAGTGATTGTCTTGATATTTGTCCATTTGAAAATCATGAATGTCAGAAAAGATAAAGGGCCACAAGAAGGCAATTAATTTTATGAAATAGATCATCTAAGTTAATTATATTTCTGATTTTTTTGTTAAAGCAGTTATTTTGCACAGTAAATATGTTAATAGTATGTATAGTTTTCAGTCTGGTTTTACATTATTGCTTATACCCTGTGCCTTAGTTGCATTTATAGTTGCCTTTGGTAAGTAAGCAGTAAATATTGCATGTGATAATCCTGATAAGTAGTAAGCCAAATTAAGTAAGAGCAGTTTAAAAGTCCTGCAATCCCACATGGCATGTGCAGCACCATTCTCTCTTCTAGTCAGTTGTGAGCACGATTTTCACATATCAGGCGGTTGTATTGTGCAGTTGAGAATGAGATTTTATTAAATAGTGCAGTAGTTTTGTGCAATGGTGAGATATTCTCTGCATCATAGTTTATTCATTTTCAAGGCATACATCATAAGCAAAAAGTCATGTGGCAGAAAGAGACAGGCATTTAGGCATAAATTTCCTAGCTTGGTTCCAACATGAAAAACATTAAAGTTAGTATAGAAGTTCTATGAAACAGTTTAAATTGAAGATGTCATGTGCTCACAGAAAAAAAAAATGAATAAAAAAAAAGCTTCCATTAAAGCTCTCCTCATACACCAGATCTTAGGGTTTGTGATTTTTATCTTTGGGAAATATTGAAAAATAGAGTACACTGAACTAACCTTCACTTACTGAAGGAACTTAAAAGAAACATTTGAAATACAGTTAGATTTATTAGTGATGGAGAACTGATGCATGTCAGTAATAATTTCCTAAAAAAATGTGGATTATGTGCCAGGGAAAATGGAAAGCATTTTCAGCACATACTATAAGGAGGATGAGTATCAAATTCAATTTTTGTATGTGTGGTACCTAAGTTTTAAAATGGTAAAGTGCTTGAGCATGCAAGTCTAAAAAAAATATCAGCGGCAACACATGGTCTAACCTGAACTGATTGAATTATATTTTTGGACTTTTAAAGTGCTCTTCCTCTTCCCCCCTAGAAGCCACATGACCTTGTAGTTAGTAAGGGAACATCCATGTATCTGTGATCTTGTGAGCTGTACTGGTGTAGTAATCATCAATATGGTCACTAATGCCAGGGAGGCCACAGGGGAGATACAAGACAAAGAAGTGGCTTACTAAGCCCAACCCTAAAGAGTAGTGAGATCCATGCTGAGGGGATGTATGACACAGGACTAATGTATATCAAATGGGGCCTCTGGATCCTGGTGACATCCAGAGTATAAACCTTACCCATATTTGTGGGAACCTACTTGGGCAGACCTTATAAATCTCTAGCTTCTCATAGTACTAAACAGAAACCATTAAAAAAAAATAAAAAAAACTTTTCTGAGAACCACATTAATAAGCCCTCAGCAATAGCAACAACTTTCCTTGATGAGAATTCTCTTAGAGCAAACCTCAGAACTGGGCCATAAAAGATCTGGGAAAGAGAGCCTTTATGGACTTGGAAGAATCACTATTGTAATTCTAACCAAAGATGTCCTCCAGATCAACCTTCAATGTAAGAAGATGGCCTTGGCTGCCTTCTGCAAAACCTCTAATGAAGAAAGAACCCCTAGCCCTGATTCAAGAACCTTGGATTAACAGGGATGAATCACAAGACTAGTGAGTGACAAGGTAAGTTGATACATTGCATCAAGGGCAATCAACTTAGAAGTTGTATTCTTGTTTATAATGGAATTCAATGCTTACCTCTTCTAGATTCTGTTCTAGTTGTGAAAATTGATTGCAATGTAAGGGGAAGGAAAGAAATGCCTGTTACTGAGCTCTTTCTATCTCCCCTATGGTTGTAGTAACTCACCTACTAGGGAACTAGAACACTTGGTTGCACACTGTACTTAGAAAGGGGAACAGGCCATCTTTGGATGTGAAGCCAACTCTCATCACAAAATCTGGGGAAGCAAAGACATCAACAAAAGGGGTGAGTACCTTTTAGATGCTACTCTCCGGTAATTTATATTTATACTATACTTTTATTAGGAGAAATTGGAATGGGGGATGTTTGGAGATTGGGTGAAAGTAATAGGAGAGGTTTTTGGAAAGAAGTAGACAGAGGTGGAAGATATTGAGAAGCAGGTGATTTGGGCTAGTTTGGAGGATTAAAGCTCTTTGGAGTTATGTAGGAAAATAAAAATTGAGGAAGAGAGAAATATGTACATAATTGTGACCAGTTTAGAAAAATAGGCCTGGCATGGATCCATACAGGGGTATTATTCCTTAAAGGAGTAAGAAAAAAATTATAAGGTAGGATGCGTAATGTGTGGGAAAGAAGATAGTATGTTTCATTGTTTATTAGAATGTGAAATGGTGAAAAAATGGAGTGATAGTATTTGGAATGATAAATGGAACAAATTATGTTGTGAAATAATAGTAATTAAAATACTGACAGAGGAGAAGATAGAGAAAATTAATCAGATTCTGGAATTTTTAGGGAAGGTAAGGAAGAAATGGAAATGTATAGGGAAGAAGTTCAAAGACACATAGGAGGGGGGAAATGTGAAATTGTAAGGGGGGTTCATATACCATACATGAACCGGGTGGTTAAGATTTGGATGAACCTGGTTGAGTTATAGGAAATTTGCAGATCAGGTGGTGTAAGAAATTGATTGTAGATATAAGTTATTTTGCTTTGTTGAGTTCAACCTTCAGGATATTCCAGTGGGAAACTGCTAATGAACCAAAGACAAGGGCCCAGTAATCAATTAGATGAAATTGTTAAAATTAAATATATTTTATAAATGCATTAGTAGCAGAAATTTTACATAAAATATTAGGTTTTGATAATGTTTCAAAGAAGGTAGAACAATTTGTAAAAAAATAATATTCGTATGTATATCTGCATGTGAATTGGAAATTAGAAGAAATAAATTCATTCATTTATGCTATACTTAATGTTGCCAACAAGCCTACCTTTGCTAATTGTATAAGGCAGGAAGTTATTACATTACTTTTAGTACTGATTATATCAGTACTCAGATTATTGATTGGATGGTCTTGGGTGAACTATCATTTTTGGATCATAGTTATATATCATTTAATGTTAATGTAGTTAAAAGTGCTAATCTATGGAAATCCCAGAAGAACCTGGTGGGAGTCTTATATGAAGGATCTCTTAGGTAGAATTGGGCAGCTGATAGGACATCTTTGGTGATATTGAAGGTCACCTTTTCCATTCAAGAGGCTATACTTGACAGTTATCATGATAACTGCACCTTGCATCACAGATAAAATCCAAGAAATTAACATGGAGGACAAAAGATCTTGAACATAAGAGAAACAGAGTAAAACATCTCTTTAACAAGGCAAAAAGAACTGAAGATGGGAGGGAGTACTGTACACCCCTCACAGGTATATGCAAGGCCAAAAGATCTTGGCAAACCTTCTGTCAGGAAATATCTAGACCGCAATGAGTGGCCAAGGTTGTTAAGGCGCGGTTTGATTTCCACCGGGACCATCCTCCCTGACTGGTTTTTTTTTTTCAGGTTTTCCTCAGTCCTCATAAATGGCAAATGCCGGGAGGTACCCTAAACCTCCTGTAACGTTTTCTTCCTTAAAAATATCCTTTCCGAATTTATCATTTCATCTCATATATCATCAGTGTCTACCGCATATGGGGCCCCAGGCAGGGGGGAGGAATATCTAGCATTGGCCCATGGTCCTATAAACTCTGTAGGAACAATATGTAAGCCCACAGGAGGTATTACATGCTCGGCTGAAGAAACACCTAAAGTTCTCTTTGAGCACACTTCCACAGGTGCATATTTGATACCAATATCTGTGAATCCATAGACCACTGCAAAAATTCCAGACCAAGAGCATCGTAGAAGGATTGAGAATTCATATGTCAAGTCATCACAATACAAAGTATTTAATGACAGTCAATAAATTTATCCCATTTAAGTCGCCGAGTGGAGACGGTATTTTTCTTGCTTTGCTGCAGAAAGGATCTTACTTGCTTCACATCCTCCTCTACAACCTCTTCCAGGCAAATACAGCCTGTAGCTATATTCCTCAGGCCTGGAGAGCTACCAGCGTTATGTTTATTACTAAGTGCGATTGTAGTAATTACACCAAAGCTAAGTCTAACAGTTTAGACTTGGATCATTCCTTTAAAGGCTTGGAAAGACTGAATAAAAGATATATTTGAAGGAGGGTATTGTCAGACACTCTATTCCATCGAAATCAACATGCTACTAGTCATCCAAGAACTGCATAACAGCGTTACACTGTCTTGTCAGCAGACTGAAGGACTCTATGGTTAAGAAAGAAATAGCCCTAGGGGCCTTCCTTAGACATAGAGGGTGCTTTTGGCAACACCTCTTATAAGTCTGTGGTTCTGGTTGCTCAGAAACATGGAGCTAATTACATTCTTTTTAGATGGATAAACTCCACGTTAAGAGCAGAAATATACTGGCAACCTTCTTGGGGAAATGAAAGGGATTGTTACCAGGAGGGACTGCCCACAGACCACTTCTTTGGAGTCTTGTGGTGGATAGGTTTACCCCAAGATATGACCCAGAAAGGATATTATACACAAGGCTATGTGGATGATATAGCACTGATTATTTTTGGGAAATTTCCCAATACAGTCTCGGGCATGATGAATTGTGGGCTGAGAAAAATTCACAGCTGGTGCATGCAGGAGGGTCTGTCTATCAATCCTAGCAAAACAGTTATCCCTTTTACTAACAGGAGAAATCTTAAAGGCCTAGGAAATTTTGAGTTAGCAGCTTAGTCCTGGAATATTCTGTCAGTTAAATATCTACATCTTGTACTGAATAAGAAACTGACCTGGAACAACCAATATTGACAATATTTTCTGTAGAGCCAGATGGTTTCTTGTAAACATCAAATGCACTATCAGATCTACCTGGGGCCTAAAACTATACATTAGCCATTGGCTATATGTTGCAGTACCAGAATGGTGCCAATATTTGGTGTTGGACAACATTAAAAACTACAATAGGAGGTAAGCTTACCTAGCTACAGAGATTAGCATGTCTATGTGTTACAGAAGCCTTCAGAAATACCATCATACTGTAAACTTTGTTGGGTCTCCCTCCCATGGACATCTATTTATAAGCGGAGGTTAGGCTTACTGCATATTGCATAATGCAAAACGGGAAGCAGTTTTGCAGCAACTGGACATACTTCCATTCTAAATTTCTTTGATATTTCAGTACCGAGTGTGGATTGTGACCAAATGAACACTCAGTATGTTCTTTTCCTCCATTTAAGGTAATTTTCAGATTTTGAGTTCAACTGGATGGAAGGAATTATGCGTGATAATGGACATGACCATCTTGTATGGTTTACTGATAGATCCTGTATAGGGACACAATCTGGCACAAGCATATGTGGTCTATCTGCAAAGACAAACAGTATAAGCCTTGAGAAACACTGCACAGTTTATCAAGCAGAAGTATTTGTATCCTGAACTGTACTTTTAGAGGACTTGTGAAGAGTTACCATAGTAAATGAATTCTCATCCTCTCACAAAGTTAAAGTTCTTTAAAAGCACCCACTGGTTTGGTAATGCCTAAATGCCCTAAACTGCCCTGGCATCTTGCAACAAACTTGAACTGCAGTAGGTGCTGAGGCATCAGGGCATTTTTTGGAAATGAAAAAGCAGACCAGCTGGCCAAAAAGGGCTCTAAAACACCCTGCTTTAAAAGCACTTGCCTCCAACCAGGTTAAATCTAATGCTAGGGGAATGCCTAACTGCCCTGGCATCTTGCAACAGGCTTGAACTGCAGTGGGTGCTGAGGCATCAGGGCATTTATGGAAATGGAAAAGCAGACCAGCTGACCAAAAAGGACTCTAAAACACCCTATGTTGGCCCTGAACCTATGGTTGGAGTCAGCACATGTACAGCTAAAACCATGATAAAAACATAGGTGAGGGAAAAACACCAACACTATCCTGGACAAACATAAGTTAGGAATTAAATAAAATATAGTGAACTTTTGTAACAGTGATGTCAAATATTAACATTTAAAAAAATTTGAGTCGAAATTGTAACATATACATCACTAAAATTTTAATGAACAGGAAGACTAGTTTCTGGAGTCACCGCTCCCATCGTCAGTTTCTGGTCGACTGTCAGCCTTGCTCCTCATGGTGGATTGATTCGTCTATGGTGGAGGTTTAATGAACCTCTGTATTAGTATATCACTTGGCAGGATTTCAAAGAACACATTATGAATATAAACCAAAGACAAGAAGAAAAATCGGCAGTGGCCTGGGCATTTTTGGAAAGAACAACATAGCATCAATAAAAATCCCAAACTACTTAAAAATATTAAAGGGAAAACTGAACTTACAGTCTGGGAAAACATTTATATTTGGAAGAACAAGCAGAAAGTTATTTTGAAATCCCACCAAGTGATATACTAATACAGAGGTTAATTAAACCTCCACCAGAGATGAATCAATCCACCATGAGGAGCAAGGCCAACAGTCGACCAGGAACTGATGATGGGAGCGATGGCTTCAGAAACTAGTCTTCCTGTTTATTAAAATCTTAGTGATGTATATGTTACAATTTCAACCTAAATTTTTTAAGTTAGGAAATTGATCCTAGGTCAAGTAACACTATTCCCTTATCTCTCCTCAAATTGGATTGAAGAAGTATAAGAAAAATTGTTGCATTAATTACTGAACATGATCACTTCAGGAAACATCTATGAAAAATGGGACCACATAAAGATGAACCAATTTGTAGAATGTGTAAACATGATAAAGATACTGCCTCACATATCCTGTTTGAGTGCCCATTCGTGGCAAGAACTTATTCTTTCTATAACCAGGGAAGACCAAGGAAAGGATACTAACAATGGAACCAAGATACTGCAACTTAAAGAACAGATTTTGGGAAACAATGAAGGCATCTCTTCCAATGGGTTAGCACAGTAAACCTTATAGGCTTACATGCTGGAGGTTGCTAAACTTCACCAAATCCTCCATTATCTTTTTTTATCTAAAGTGCTCTCCCTTTATATCTCCAGGAAAGTGATATCAGTGCTTACATTGAAATGTAAATCATATTTTTTTAAAATAAATTAAAAGGGATGTTTGTTGTTGTTAAATTGAGTAAATATAAGAAATGGAGGAAAGAAGATAAATAATATAAGGAAGTAGAGATTGTATATTTTGCAGAACAATGAATTGGGGGATATTTGGAGGAGGGAAAACTATGGATCGGGGGATATTTTGTGAAGGGGGAAAACAATGTAAATGATTTTTTGGAAAGGAGCAAGGAGGAGATTTAAAGATATAGAAATACAAAAATTGTTTAGTGAGATAGTGAGAGAAAGATTCTTAGCATTTTATATACTGATAAAAAATAAATGGGAAAGAGAGATATATTGATAAATCAAGCAAAGAACAAAGAGTATTGCATTGGCAAGAGCAGGTGTTGGGAGATTAAAAGGAATAAGGAAAAGTTTTTTCTCAGTATCAGTGTTGAATATGTGGTGGAAAGGAAGATATGGAATATAGTGTTTGAGTGCAAAGGGACAGTACTCTAGAGGATTGATTGATTTGTTTTATTTACAAACGCTCAGGTCATCAGCATCCCATTCTATTCAGGGCGTGAAAGGGCTGACAAAGTTTGCTCACAGGCCTCTTCTTTCAGGCTTGAGGTTCTTTATCATGCCGTAAATGTACGAAACGGGACCCACAGCTTCACTTCCCTTCCAAAGGGAGCCATACTAAGGATTTTTACGCCTGAAAAAAATCCATTGATCCTGGCCGGGTTCGAACCCGCGATCTTGGGTTTAGAAGGCAAGTACTCTGGAGGAAAGAGTATATAAATGAAAAATGATTTAAATTAGATAGGAAGAAGTCTTAAAAAAATCTTCGGTACAGATAGCAGGAATGTAGAGTTCCTGAATAAAGTTAAAAATGAATGGAACTGGGCACTAAAAGAGAGATAAATCAAATATAACCTAAAGGGTAGTTATTAGTTGTATATTTAGATAAGGAAATTTTGGTATATGATTATGGCAAGCTAAGAGCTTTATTGATTGCTTAGCTATATTCACTTGTATAAATTAAAAACAATTTAATAAATAAATAAGTTTAAAAAGGAAATTATAACTATTGGAAAAATGTCTATGGTTTGAGAATAGCTGAGAGCAGAATTATATTAAATTGATTTAAATTGTTGAGCTTGTCATATTGGAAATGGTTCTAGAAGATAAATCTATCATAGTAGGTTTTGAGAAATAAAGGAATCAGTAGATTGTAGAGATTGTAACTAACTGATAAAATAATGGTGTATTGAAATATTTTTATTTTGGCACCTTTGGTTGGGTTAGAGCCTGGTCCCCTGACATTTCATTAAGTTGCTGCTGATGAACCAGGGAGTGGGGGTTGATGCAATCAGGATGGAAATATATTTTATTTAATTATTCAGAATCTAGTTAAAGATATTAGTATAAAATCAATTATAGTATTAAACGTTTTGCAATTGTGAGAAGTTACACTCAAAATGGCCTGGGCCAGATAGGTGAAGATCCCTTTTGTATTGTTTCTTAGCATTTCAATAAATTTCATTTCATTATTATTATTGTCATATAGTTACTAATGTTGCTCTACAGCATTGAACATTTCTCCAGCCGAGCATCATGAGAGAAAAATCTGATACTTCCTAATGATGGTAGTGATGGATTGGAGAGACCTAAAGCTTAACAGGAAATCCAAATACCATATGGTTCCAAATTATATTACTCAGTAGAAATGATGGCATCAATCACCTTAAGTTGCTCAATCATGCATGACCCTAAACCAGGGGCTCTCTTAGAGTGATAGTCAGTAATGTTACCCTTTTAATGCAGAAATAGAAATACTTTAGATATATCATTTATGAGAAAGCCATTCCATCTGCAGCCAGATTATTTCATTAGTGGTTCTGATTTGTTTGTGATATTTGTTTCTTTTGGGCCTGGCAGCTGCTCTTTCCAACTTTATCCAGGTGTAATGGCTATGTTTAAAAGAATGAGTAGATTTGCCTAAGTTTTATATATATTCTTGGTTTTGTGTTGTCAATTTGAATGATTATGTTTTTAGATTTAATTTGTTGTAAGATCATCTGTATTTATTATTTAAAATCAACATTTTCATACACTGTGTATGCCCATAATTTCCTGCTTTATCTGGACAAAAGGGAAGATGAAAATGTTAGTGATAAAATATTGTCCAAGTTTTTAATTGCACAATTTAGCAACACTGCTTAATGCAGAATGTCTTAGTAGTAAACATTACTACATGCACTTTACTTGATGGTATGATAGCTCAACTGGTAACATATAAGAGCTTAGACTTAGTTTGTATACAATGCTAGTAGTTTGCCATGCTTTCATTGTGATTTTTTTAATTTAATTTATTGCCAGTTTCAGCAGGTTTTATGTAAGTCTGATTTTCAATGTCATGCTAGTTCTAATGTTTTTGCAAATACACTTATTTCATATGACATTAAATATGAAAAATTAAAAATACATTATTTCTTAGTAATAAAATGTATATATTATTCCATACAAAAGTTGGTTAATGAAGTGTCAAGAAGCATAATTATTATAGCAGTTGTTCAAAGTTACTGCCGTTTGCACTCACACAAGCTTCTTCTAATAGAATTACATCTGCTTGCATATTGCTTTACTTCATGTTTACGGTGCAAAATCATGTTGCTTCCTTTATTTTAATTTCTGTCCAATCTCAATACATCAGTATAATTGATGTAAGTATGATTTTCAACATGATGCTGGCTGTGTTTTTTTATGTAGGTGGCATTATTTCATGACAAAATTAATTATTTCTTAGTTATAAAATGTGTGGTGTATATAGTATGTATTATTTCATACAAAATGTGTTGATGACACGACAAGAAGCATTAGTCATTATAGCAGCTGTTCAAAGTTTCTGCCATTTGCAGCCTTTCAAGCTGCTGTTCAATAAATTATATATGCCAACACATGTTACATTTCACTATTGATTGTCCTCACATAAAAAAAAAAACTATTGATTGTTTCCACAACTACATGAAGGCATGCAATGAGATTGACATCCTTTGGTATTCCATTTTCATAAACGAGTTTGTTTACAATATGAGATTGACATCCTTTGGTACTCTTCCATCTCCATAAATGAGTGTGTTTACAAGTCCCCACAGGAAGAAGGACAGGTTAATAATCAACTTAGAATATTCAGAAAATAAAGCTGAAAAATAAAGGTGCATTAAAATGTTCCACAGTGAGCCTGAATTTTTTTTTTTTAATAATGTTTAATGCTTTTTGCCTGTTTTTACAATTGTGGAATTACAGTAGATACTGATACATGTGATGAAATAAAACTGGGAAAGGAATTGTTTTAAAAAGAAAGTGTTCCATGCCTAAGCCTAGGGTAACATTTGCTACAAGACTGTTTTGGGGTTGTGCTAAACCCTGTCACTTATAGACAAGAACAGGAAAAACTGGCAAGAAACCTCATTCATTATAAATTAAACAGATTAACTCAGCAACAGTTATCTTTCTCTCTTAGTGTAATTTCCTTTGGAAGAAAAGTAAAGTCTGTACTCCTGTCGCAGATTTACAGTACATTAAAGAACCTCTAGCCTGAAAGAAGAGGCCTCTGAGCAAAATTTATCAGTCATTTCACATCCTGAATGCAGTAGGACTATAATGGCCAAAGATGTTAAAGAGCATCCTTAAATTTAAATAATAATAATAATAATAATAATAACAACAACAACAACAACAAAACAATTTCTCACATACAGTTATAAATGGACATAACTTGTAAGTTCAGTATTTAATATTTATTTTGTGAATATTACAGGTTTTCCTAATTAGAATATTCACTTAATCAGATTCAATATGCTTACAGTTACAAAACAATGAAAAAATAAAAATGGAATAAAATACATTATATATGACAAAAAAGTTACAAAACAAATAGGACAAAAACAACAGATTCAATATGCTTACAGTTACAAAACAAATAGAACAAAAAATTTGATAATATTGGTACATGATAAGTTAATCAATGTATAATTTGTAATAAATGATCACAGGATAAAGCAAAAATGTTAACAGTCATAATGAATATATCAATAGTTAAATAATGTCATTTATTATATAAGGATTGCATTCTAAGCTCAGGAAGAATATGCATCAGTGTTAACTCTTGGATTAAAAAAAATATTACAAAATTGGTTTGGTGCGATATTGGGAACATAAAAGCATATTGATTATCTTAGGTTTGAATCATTTACCTTATTATGTAAATAGTTTGTAGAGGAAAAGTAACAAGAGATGATTTCTTCTGTGTGATAAACTTTTAAACTGAAATAATTGAAGTAATATAACATAAAAAATTAAATTTTTTGAGAAATGCATTCTTTAGAAATTTGCATTGAATAATGACAATAAGTTTAATATATTGTCACTGTAAGGACTCCATATAACAGAAGCATATTCAAGTTTAGATCTCACAAATGCATTATATAAAATAAATAGAATTCTTAGATTGTTGAAATAAAATGAATTACAAGTAATAAATCCCAGATTCTTATGTGCTGCATTAACAGTAGTATTAATATGTTTGGTAAATGATAAGTCTTTATTAAAATTACTCCGAGATCATTCTTTGTTTCAACTAATTGTAATTTTCTTTTGTCTATAGTGCAAATAAAAGCAACGCTACTTTTGAGTCTAGAAAAGTAAAGTTTACTTTTTGATGTATTAAAAGAAAGATTGTTCGCTTTACTCCATTTATTTGAGGCATTCAGATCATTTTGAAGTTTAACACAATCAGAGACAGATTTTATAGAGCTAAAGATTTTTAGATCATCTGCAAATAGTAAATTATAGAAGAATTAACAAGTAATGATATATCATTAATAAATAAAAGAAATAATAGGGAACCTAAATTTGAGCCTTGCGGTACTCAAGAATAAACTTCAAAACTGTATGATGTACTGTTTTTATATTTAACAATTTATGATCTCAACTTTAGATATGATGTCATAAGAAATATCATAGACTTAGAAAAACCATATGACGTTTTTTTTTATTTATTTATTTATGGACGCTCTTTAACATCTCAGGTCATCAGCGTTCCATTCAACTCGGGGCTTGAAACGGCCAACAAATTTTGCTCAGAGGCCTCTCTTCCAGGCTTGAGGTTCTTTTACGCGCCGTAAATGTACGACACGGGACCCAAGGCTTTACTTCCCTTCCGAAGGAAGCCATACTTAGGATTTTTACACCCGAAAAAATTCATCGCTCCTGGCCGGGTTCGAACCCGCGATCTTGGGTTTAGGAGGTAAGTATGGTAACCACTACACCACCAGGACTGACCCATATGACGTTAATATGTCAAAGTACATAATGTAAATTGTGAATATTAAGCTAGATGTAGAGTTAGCTATAGACATAGTTTGTATTCCAACAAGTATCATCACAATTAAGTTTTATTTAATTATATTTTCTGAGAATTACTGTTTCTCACCATTTGTTAGCATGAACTCAACACATAATCAATTGTAAATTATGTATTTCCTACCATAGTGTAACCCAAAATATGCGTTTTACAAATTGTATTGAAATATATTGTTGAATAAATAGTTTAAATAAATAAAAAAGTCACACACACATCATGTCACCCATTCACTGAAAATGATAATAAATTAACAGAGAGTAATGCATCTATAGTAACAGATGTGGAAATATTAAATCATATGTGCATTCAAAATAATAACTAGTCCTACCTGTCCAGGCATATATAGCAATCAAATAGTGAACCGTTTAATATTTGGATGTAAACTGTTAGTTTACATTTAGTTTACATTTAGTTCAGGTAAGGCACTACTTAATAGTTAAAAGTTTTAAGAAATGAAACCGGGCCAATGAAATGAAATTTAAATATAATGAAATAATACTTTCTTATTACAAACTAATAAATATATTAAAAGCCCCATCAACATTGGAAATGAATAATGATTTCACAGGATATCAGTTGAGCGTTTTCTGTATTGTCTGCCAAGTTTTCGGCCATCTTGACTCCATAATCTTCCTCAGGGTACTAAATTAACCTGCCAATCCATGTTTTGTTTATACACAAATTTCTGTAACAGCACAGGTTTAGTCAGAGCAGGTGGATGAGTCGATCAGGTAGTGATTTAGTTTTGGATTTTGTGAATGGTCCGTGGGTGAGCCTAGCATAAGTTGAGGCAGGAATTGTTTCCTTGGCAGCTCATTGCTGCATAGTGAGACCATATCCATGGTCTGGGAACCTATGGCTGCTTCTCACTTGGTGGACTTCAGATATTGTTTGGTCCCCATTCTCTCTGCTTAAGCAATGAGATAGCCACTTTTCAAGCTTCATATAGGTGGAGGCCCATTGTCTCTGTTGATGTGTTACCTTGTGTTTGGGTCTCCAAAGCCTCCTGGATTAGACAGTTCTGATACTTGCTAGACTTATTTAAGACTACAATTATTCAAATAAGATTTTTTGGCCAGACTTGAATTAGAAAATTGTTTGGAATATGTATATAGATTTGAAATGAGATTATGTTGGGAAATAAAACTATTTTAACCAAAAAAAAAAAGTATACAATCAAATGAGAGGTTCATGATTTTGCACTTAGAGGACAACATGGTAGCTCAGTTGGTTAGAGCATCACGTAGAAGGATGTAGATCCATGGTTTGAATTGCAGCAGTTACTTGAATTTTCTAGTCTTATTTTTCCTTTCCAACTAATGTTCTGCACACAACTAGTATAAAAGAACTATTTCTATGCACAGAAAAGTTATGTCTTTGTTTTTGCACAGATTATCAAACGTCCTTATTAATATATTTAAAACTATAATTTTCTCAAAATATTTGTCATAGATGAAGTTTACTGTATTGGGGTTCTTTGAAATTAATTTCAGTGAACACCGTAATTTTTAAAGTTAAAATAAATGTTGTGTCGGAACTAATACAGTGAAGTAATTAATTTATTCTTAATTGATAGTGAGTCGATTTAATACTCTTATGCTCCACTTACCAATGAATTGTACAGAACATGTTCATATGCCTATGTCCACATCATCAGCTGTGTGTCAACTGCTAGATTTGTTGTTGGTTCAATGGACATGGTATAGCTCTGGTGGACATTTTATGAAGCTTTTGGATTAATTTGTCTTCTGTTGGGATCTCAAAGTACATAACCTTATCTTCATATTTTTTTATAAAACTTTTTTCTTTATTCCCAGCTCCAAGGGTCTATCTATGAATTTCAATAATTTGACTTCCATTTCTATATCATGTTTATCTCTCCAAAAGTGATGTGAAAACATTGATTTATCTATCTGATTGTACCTGATGTTTCTCCAGTGTTCCTTAACCCTAATTCCAATGCTTCTTTTTGTTTTGCCAATATATAATTTCTTCAAAATTCAGTCAAAATTACTTCAGGTTCAATGGTGAATTTCACAAACTAGAAGCAGGTTTAGCTACGGGGAATCCATTATCTTCTTTTCTGGCTCATTTATATATGAGTAGTTTAGAAATGCACATCACCAAATCATTTCCTACATTTTTAAAGTCTGGCACAGATACGTGAATAATATCTTTGTGATTATTAATAAGAAACACTTGGATGATGCTTTGGAATTGCTAAACCCACAAGATAGGGAAATTAAATTCATTTCTGAAACAGAACAATATAATATGATTCGTTTCCTTGACTTAAAGGTTATAAGAACAGGCAATAATTTGAAATTTGGAATATACAGAATGGATACGCAGACTGAAAATTACATAAAAGTCATTAACTTCAACCCCACAGCACACAAACATGCAATTTTCAACAGTTTAGCATATAGACTCATTAACACACCCATGAATGAATTTGAGTACAACAAAGCATACTCTCACATTATACAAATGGCAAAAATCCATGGGTATGGCCAAGAAACAATAAAATCAAGAAATTCAAACAAAAGAAGAGGTAAAAGCAGTTTATAATATGTCAGCAAAAAAAAAACTACCATTCACAAGAAATTTACTTATCATCCTTGGGCTACCAAAAAATTCCAGAAAATACTCCGAGAGTTTGGGATTACTTTGTCCCCAATGAACAAATTCAGCCTAAATAATACTCGGTGATAGTGATAGAATACCTGATGAGAAGAAGCCAGTAATATATCAAATCAGTTGTTTAGAATTAAACAAAGTATATATTGGCAAAACAAAAAGAAGCATTGGAATTAGGCTAAAGGAACACTGGAGAAACATCAGGTACAATCAGATAGATAAATCAATGTTTTCACATCACTTTTGGAGAGATAAACGTGTTATAGAAATGGAAGTCAAATTATTAAAATTCATAGATAGACCGTTGGAGCTGGGAATATGGGGAAAAATTTTTATAAAAAAATATGAAGATAAGGTTGTGAACTTCAAGATCCTAACAGAAGACAAATTAATCCAAAAGTTCATAAAATAACTACGAGGGCTACACCAAGTCCACTCAACCAACAATGAATCCTGCAGTCGACACACAGCTAATGATGCAGGCAAAGACCTGTGAAACATGTTCTTTATAACTCAATGATAAGTGAAGCATGAAAGTATTAAATTGGCTTACTGTCTAATTAAGAATAAACCATAATTTTTGTATGTAGGCATTTAAAAAAAAACATGTACAGACATAATTATATGTATTATGCTACCAATAACTAAGCACAGTTATAACTAAAAATGTAAGGTCATAATTAAATCTTGTGAAAAATTTAAGGTCATAATTAAATCTTGTTAATTTATTTTTAAAATATAGCCATCTGAAGATTTTTTCTTAACTGATATATATATATATATATATATATATATATATATACTGATATACAAATATACATATAATATTGCCACTGGTGGCTGAGGTCATTAAGGCACAGACTCACAAATGGGAGATCTGAGGGTCAGTTCCCACCAGAGGTTTTATCCGGGTATGCCTCAGCCCTCATCAATGGCAAATGCCAGGGAGATACCCTAAACTTATGCCTGGAATGCCTCCTTCCAAATAAAATTCCTTTTGTAACATATCATTTCATCTATAATATGCAAGATATTACCTTGTGATTGACATTTCTGTTGCCACCTGGCCGTGCCAGTATGCTGTTGCCACATCCTGTCACTTGCTGTCTGTCTCCAATGGCCGCACTACAAAAGCATTATCATCTTCTTCCTACTCCTCTTTGCTGTCAATTTCCATTTCCATTACATTATGTTCACTATCACTGTCACTGAAATCACCCAAATTTATTATAAAACATTCCAGTACTTCTTCTAGAATACCTTCTTTTTTCCATGCATTCTCTTGAAAATGCTTGCTACTGCATCATTTCTGTTAACTGTTGCAATATTGATGATGTCATGCTCTGATGATAATGTGTTTTTGTTAACTTATTGGTCAGCAATAAGACAAACTTTTCGCCAGCCAAGTTGCCAGCATAAACACGTCCCAAGTGTCAGTCACAAACTAATTTCTCGCATACTGAATGTATTCATCAGTGCCCACCTGTGATGCCTCAGTAGTAAAAATAGGCATTAAAAACCACTCTTAAAAAATAAAATACTCATAATGGTCAAAAAAAGGAAAACTGGAGAAATAAATAAATAAATAAATAAAGACAGACAGACAGACAGACATTGAAATAATTTTCAATTCATGAGCTTTTATAGTTTAATTTCAATTATTTTCATCTATCCTTAAAGGATTAAGTGAAAGAAGAGTTATATTGTTTTATTCCCGATTCTTCAGAAGAAACAAATATTTTTTATCAATGTACATGCTTGTATAAATTGGAAGATATGAGTAGAAGAACATATAAAGAATATTTTAGAACATTTTCAGAAGAGCATACCTAATGTTTGCAGAGCGTGAAAGCATAATGGAGCAATATATTATATCATGCAACCTAACAAACCTAACAAATTTTCTGCTCAATAGTACCAAAAAAAAAACCTTAAAAAACTTAAACAAAAATCAGAAATTTTGGACCTTGCACTTTTACATGTGGATCCTTCATTTGTTTATGTATATCATTTTCTAGAGTGCTCACAGCATTGTCCTTCAGCAGATGTTAGCAGTAAAAAGTTTTTCTTTAGAACTTAGTTCTTTTCAGGATAGAGTTAAATCATAGGAGCAGAGTACTGAAAGTATTCTCCAATCTCCAAAAGAGAAATTATGAATTGAAAAATATTTTATTTAGCAGTTTTTTCATGAATGCTGTCAAAGTATGCTATTTTATAATACAAAAGAATGCATCAGATCAATGTAACTTTAATTGCCAAATCATCAGAAACTTGGCTAATAACACCACTCTACATGATTTTTTTGTTTTGAAATTAATTAATGTTTCAAATTTTGTCACTTTTTTTTAGTGGCACTTCTGCTTCAAGCCTAACCTGTGCATTTGCTGTCGAATATCCTCACAGAGGCACTACACTCCTATAAAGTGTTCAAGATCTGAATAACATAGAAAGTTACAACAGTTGCCTAAGTGCATTGAACTAAAACTCTCTCTCTATACTCATTCTGCTGGCACTCTAGTTACCTTTTGAGGGAAGGGATCCTGTTGATATCACCAATGGTACTGGAACCAGTCCAAAAGCTATATGTGCGGACCCTAAGGGCTCATGAAACCTCTGAGGTTAATAGAGAGACATTGAGCTATTCCTCCAGGTGGATTGGCTTCAGTAGAGCAGTTTGTTACCAAAACTCATGTTGTAGTGAGGTTATAGGTAGCTTTATTTTGCTCTGAAAACTCTACTGAGGAGCAAGGAGACATGCTAGATAAGCCCCTTCACCACTAGTTACTATGGTATTATGCATATAACAATAATTTCTTCTTGCACCCAGAAATGGGTGGTTGATTTAAAGTGATGAAGAATTCTCCCAGGGCAGATAACTTTTGTACTTTGCAGGGAAAGATCTCTGTTGAACTGCACCAAACCCAACTGCTGCAAATGATAAATGACTACTCCACTCATTGTAGCTGCCTCTTTGTTACAGACCTCAGGACATGGTTCCTGATGGATACAGGTTCCTTACTCTGAGCATTCTCATGGAGATCGTGAAAAGTATAATCTGATTGCAACTAAATACACCAACATTTGCAATGGGTAGACTTCCTGGCATACTGCTTTCTCCTATTGACCTGCCACCTTGTGGATGATATCAAGAAGTTGTCCACACCTTGAACCTCTCTAGTGTGCTGCCCTTTGGTGATCTCTTTACAGAGTGCTCAGGTTAGACACACATCAGTGAAACTCCTGTGAAGCCATACACTATATCCACACCACTCTTGGCCTCTGTTCTGTCTACATCATCTCATGCCTGACAACTTTCAGATTGTAAAGGTGGTGTTATAAGTTAAGCTCATGAAAGAGATATCCAAGGACAGCTGACATCCTTATGGTGACAACCAGTTGCTGAGCACCTTAACCATCCTGGACAAGAATCCATTGCATCATATTCTGAACAAGATCATTCTGCCTCTTGTGAAAACTTGTTTATGCCAGTCTGTGTAACCCTGTAAACCTCCACTTGATGATCAGATTGATATGCTTGAGCTCCCATTCTAAATGATTGAGTGACATTCTGAGGACGCTGGGAAAACCTCCCAATTATCTGATTGCATCCTTTGACATTTCAGCTTCAGTAGTGGTCATTCACCACTAGAAGAGTTGTCCAGTGTTCTTAAAGTTACTCTCCTTAGCTTCTTCTTCTTAGTAGCAGGCTATGGACCTTGGAAGGCATTGCTGACCTATAAATATGCCCACCACTGAAGATCAAGACCTCCAAGGGAATGATCAGCACTTACATACAGCTTCTCACCTTCATCACCCAGAATCCATTCCATACTCTACTCCCAACATTGAGAAAACTTAAAAGCCCTTAATATGTGTATGACTCTGTGATCCTTGCACTGGCTCTGTTTACAGATGCTTACAATTTCATCTAAGGATGGTTCTATAACAATGCATGGGGGACATATGGCACTCCTGGCCTTTTTAGCAAGAACCCCCAACCTCCAGACTGGCAACATTCAGTGTTTACTTCAGGGAACTGACCATCCAGGAGGGAATGAATGAACTTATTTCAGCAAACATTACAATTACATTTACACATTAACTTTTACAAATTGTACAACTGATCTTGGAGTGCTTGGTTTTTTTTCTCCCCTCTTTAGGATCTTATACAATTAACACTTTGGTTGTATATGTAATAGATCCTATTTTCCACTGTCCACCCCTTTCAATATTAATTCATAAATATCCTCTTTCTTAATTAATCATTTTCTTCCACCACTTTTCTCTTACCTTCCCTACACACCTATCCCTAAAACTCCTTACTGCCTTTTCCAAAAAAAAAATGATATGTCAAAATTGCTATCAGTAAATTATCCTATTTTTTCAGCCATACTACTTCTCTACATATTTTAGTTTCTGGGCATTCAATTATACACTGTAAACCCTTATCTATTTTCCACATGGTGGACACTTTCTTTTTCACTTTTAATCCAATTAGTGCTATTTTCCTGCTCTACCCTGAGAAAATCCCATTCTTCCTCCACTATTATTTTCTAATTCTTTAATATGAAGCGCTCTAATTTCACTTTTGCTCTTGTAATCCTCTTGGCTGTCCCAGATTTTTGGCACCCTCTATTTCGTCCAGGAGGGTATAAAATGTTTCTGATGTGTACTGGAAATCCTGCAGTTCACCATCTTCACAGAAAAAAATTCAGTGGAAGCTTAATAAGTGCTCATGTGAACTAGCCAGCTGTAAGGTCATTGACATCTGCCATGTCTGTCACAAGGAAAACATTGTAGATGCCCTGTTCCATCCATGCTATCCCTGAGCAAGCATTCACTGACTCCATCAGTGAGATGTGCATGTCTCACTTTTTGTAGAAAACTCAAAAAGGTGTTCTATCTAATGGCATTTACTTCAACCTTCATCTGGGAAACCACAGCCTTTCATCCTGACTCATTTTCAACAGTAGGTGTTCCTACAGCATTGCATCACTTTGACCAGCTCTTTACCACTCTGGCCCTTTTTCAAAGAATTGTTGCACACAGGACAATGTCTTTATGCACTAGCAAGCCAGCCAAGCACAATACACTTTCTTTTGGCAGCTGATATTGTCTCAGGCTAAACTGCCTTATTTGCTGCAAACCTTCCTGATGATTGACATTAAGCAGAAGATAATACATAGATTCTGCTGCTTAGCTGGATTATCATGTTTGATTACCTTAGACAAATTTTCTGATGTCCAACTTGCCTGAAATAGTATGGTAGCACCATATGCTAAAAGCAGCCATTGTGTATCAGAGGATATCACTTAGATGATCTCTACATAGCTTGTTCTTTTGGATCTCTACACAACCATCAAAACAGATCTTCAGGCTTCTTGAAGGGTGAGTTGATGCAGTTCTTGTTTTTCATCCCCACAAATGCCAATCTGGGTTATTTGATCTCCAACTGTAGTAAACAGTTTTCCATGCTGATATTGCATCATGCCACTTTAGCACTAGATCCACAGGTGGCCAAGATCATTAAGGCATGGACTGGTTAGAGGGAGGTCTGAGGTTTGATTTTCACCAGGATCATCCTGATTGAGGTTTTTTCCACGTTTTCCTCAGTCATAAATGGGAAATACCAGAGAGGTAGCCTAAACATAGACCTTGAACACTTCCTTCCTTAAAAAAATTCTTTCCCAGTTTATCATTTTATCTTATGTATTATCAGTATCCACCACCTGTGATGCCTCATAGTTAAAACAGGTATTAAATGCTATTAAAAAAAATGTAGCACTGCTTGTGCTAAATGGACAACGATCATGTTTCTCTATGCCATGTCATATAGACATTTGCTGCATTTCCTTAATACTGACCTGTATTTGTTTTCCATAGGAACAAAAAATTCTGTAAGTTGCCATCACTAGTAAGAAAATGTCAAGCCAGCATTCCATGGCCAACTTGTTCCAGAATACCAACCATCACCAACAGCCCCCTTGTGCTCGAAAGCTCCAGCTGTTTCAAAAGCTGCTTTGCAGGAGCATGTACACTGCTTCTACAAGGTGGTCAAGACTTCAGTGGCAATAACCTGACAAACACAACCATTCAGGCAGAAGGGCAGAAACCCAGGCTAACTGTGCATTTAGTACTGATTTAAGCCTCCAGACAATATAAACTGAACTGGCCAGACATGGGAGTCATTGAAATACCATAACCAGAACAAAGAAAAAAAAAAGGAAGTTAGCTTAACTCACACACAGTGCAGCAGGCTTTTGTTTGAGGTGCATAAGCAGTGCTCTGAAATGTGAGATACAAACCTGTAATCTATGTTCTAGAAATTTTGGTGATTGAAACTACTGCAGCATTATCAATCACCTAGCTGCTAGCATCCATACTAAAACAAACTTCTTTGAATCTGCAAGACGTATCTCTTGCTCAGCAGAGTTTGTTATTTTCTTAATAAATATTTTGAAGCTATGGGAAAGCTGATCATGCTATCCAACAAAATACCTATCGTTCAGTAGTTGTAATGGAACTCAAGTAGTACTTAGCAAAATGAACTCTCTTTGTTTGATATAGGCCATATCACTCAACAAAAGTTTAGCTAAAATGCTGTCTTTATAAGACATAATTAGATGAATTAGATGAATTTTGTTATTAGGATAATGTTGGTTGATTATGATTGCATAATTCATTGTTTACTTTGAGTAACTAATGTAGAAAATGATGGGCCAGTATATATCTATGCTAACTGTAGGACAGTTATTGCTAAACTAGCTTAAAGTAAATCTTGCAGATGACAAATTGACTGTTCTCAATGATAAGAGTGCCCCATTTATAAATTAAGAGAAATGCAGCATTACTCTTGAAAAGCAGATAAGCTGCAATAATTAACTTAACTATCATTGAGAAGGATAAAGGTTTAAAGCTACAATGGCTAGGTGAACTTCAGCTACTTGATGACAATGTTCCAGATTTAGCTGAAAATGAGCACAGAGATCAATTATCAATTTTGTTGTGTTAACATTAATATTTCTACTGCAGTAGTAGTTGTTATTGCTGTTATTATTATTATTATTATTATTATTATTATTATTACTATTTATAATTACTACGGTAGACACTTTACAAACTAAGATCACCAGGGAGAAAAGATGGCATCAATGGTTAACATAAGAAAATTAAATCTTAAGTTCTAATATTAAACATTCATTTTCAAATTCCACACACAACCCAAAGTTGTTTTGTTTTCTGTTATAGAATTTCTTGCACTGTATTTTCTGAGTACAGATTACTGCATTTACTAGTTTTGTCAACATTCTGTTTCATTTATCCACAATATATTCATCATACTTAACACTCTTCTATAGGTGCTTTACTGATGGGAATGGTTAGCAAATTCTATACTACGAGGGTGAATCAAATTATAAAACAGAATATGTTTTGGTAATTTATTGAAACCACATAAAAAAAATGGAATTCATCCCATTTTTATGCATAATTTTCCAATTTACTAACACATTTTACCCAGCTGATAGGAGGTTTCTTAATCCCATTATCAAAGAAGGAGTGGGGTTGGGTATCCAGCCAGTTGTGCAGAAATGCTTCAACACCTTCATTCTGTAAAATCACTATTCTTCCAATGTTTCTTTTAATGGTCCAAACTTATGGTTATTGTGGATTTATTTTATTTACTGATGCTCTAAACTTCTGAGGTGATCAGCACCCCATTCAATTCAGGGTGTGAAGTGACCAGTAAACTTTGCTCAAAGACCTCTTCTTTCAGGCTTGAGGCTTTACTTCCTTTCCAAAGAAAGCCATACTTGGGATTTTTATGCCTGAAAAATCCATCGACCCTGGCCGATATTGAACCCACAATCTTGGGTTTACGAGGCAAGTATGGTTACTACTAGATCACCAGAACCACTAAATGGCTATTGTAAGGAAATAAGTCTGGATGATAGGAAGGGTGTTCCAAAAAGCTATCCAGTGTATTTACACAAGTTTTTCTCTTTTCAAAGAAGCTGTATGTGATAGATATTGTTTTGGAGAACTTCTTGAAATGGTTATTGGTGCCTTTTTTGCCAATAAGCACATTTTGCCTCAACCTGAAGCTGTGTAATAGTTACATTGACTGTTTAACATTTATAAAGAAAATTGATTGATAAAATGCGTTGAATGTCCCAAAAAAATATCAAGAGAACCTTCTCAGCTGACAAGTTTTTGCTTTGATAGAAACAGATTCTTCCCTTTTCCTCCACTCTGTGATCGCTTCCTTCAACTCAGGAGTGTCATGGTGTACCCGTGTTTCATCATAGGTCATGATTTAATGTAGAAACATTTCTCCTTGGCCCTGATACTGAGCCAGAAGCCTCTTATACACTCTCACAAGTGCAACCTTTTCATTCTCAAAGAGAATTTGTATAACTCAATTTGCCAAGACTTTTCAGTAATCCAGCTATCTGAAATTATGGATAATCCTAACTGCAGAAGTAATTTTAGAAATCGTCAAATGTTGGTTATACTGGGTAAGGTCTCAAATGGCTCAAATGTTTGTTTTCATTATTCTCCTCTGAGGGCAACATTGGTGACTTCATTTTCCAGTTCCACTTCCTTCCATGGAACTTTTGTGTCACTCAAAAACTTATGTATTAATCAGCATCTTATCCCCAAACTGTAACCTTAATCTTTGGAAAATTTGAGTCATTTTTATGCCCTGCTATGCCATAAACTTAATAATAATGCATTGTGCAATTGATGAACTCTTGCTTGGACATGAGTTACTGACAAATGAAACAACTGCATGAGTTGAACTGTTTCTCCCTACTTCTGAAACCTCTGCAAAGGTGCATCTCACTCCATACTGCTCACAATTGTAAAATATAATTCTGGTTTTATTTAACTAACCCTATTTTCAATAGAATTGGTTCCTTTTTCAAAAAATGCATTCCAATTTGCATTTGTTTTGTACCTTATTTTGAAATAAGATTGATACAATTCATTTTAGCCTTATTACCATTAAATTCAAAGTCATTTCAAAGAAGAAATAAATAATTTACTAAAAATGGAGGATTGCAAACATGCAAGATAATATTAGTTTTGCTAAAATCATACCACTTTTTAAGTTACTACAACAACAATCTGTTATTAAGACAATTAGACAATAAGTCAATGAGGTTTTCTAATGGTATGTTCACTTCATATCCAACAAAATGATCCTCTTTACATTTTTTGAAGCTTGCTTTGCACCCATCAATTGAAATAGTATCTTCATATTCCAAGATATTAATAGTTTTGCAATAAACAAAAAGTATCACTTTTAAAAAATAAAGGAAATATTTTGCTCCTGATGAGTGTTAATTTTCCCAGCTTTCTTGAGCATTTACACACTTCTCAAGTGTTAATTTTCTTTGCTTTCAGAATTTACACACTTTTCAGTCAAAGAGGATGTTTTATTTCTGCCTCTGAGTTCTCCATATTTATCAAGATATTTAATGACTGTACTCACAACAATTTCATTACACTTTAATCTCTTAGCTTTCAAAGGGTGAACATAGAATCTGGGACCTCCATTTGTGTGCACTGTCAGGCCAGGCTTTCTCACAAGTCAGTAAAGGGAAACAAAGGAGGAGGTAGGCTTGTGCACCTCTAGTGAATACATAACATTATATATTAGTTCAGTATATCAAACAACAGACTATTTATCTCATGTATTCTTTAGCTGATTGTCAGTGCAATTTTCTTCTGGGCTGTTATGCCGTGATCTGCTGGAGATGAACTTTCCAGACGTTTCGTCCATGCCACTGAAGATGTCTGCCATAGTTGCAGACGAAACATCTGGAAAGTTCATCTCCAGCAGGCCACGGCATAACATGCCGGAAGAAAATTGCACTGACATCTATGACTCCGGCCATGAAAGCTACATTCTCTTTAGCTGAATGTTCAACACTGTACTCACTGGACTATTACTGTCAGCAAATCACTGGGCTCAGGAGGCAGGCAAGAATTGGTGGATGGTTACCTCTGACACAACAGTGACAACCAGTGTCTGTGAGTGTTCATTCTCAGTAACACAAAAATAATTCATATATTATTGTTGTTATCATCATCATCATCATCATTATAAACTCATATTTTTTTTCAGGGTATGAACATTACAATTTAAGCCTCTGGGCTTTTATTATTTTTAGCCAGAGAATATTTTAAAATACCAGGCATTATAGGCAGTGCAACCCTATTTGATGATCAAAGAGAAACCACAAACTAAAGCAATTATTACAGCACTTATTTTAATGTAGATACTATCAGTATTTTGTGTTATTGTTTCAGGTGCTAAAGTAAGGCAGGAGATCTATGAAGCCTTTGACAACATTTACCCAATACTGAAAAGCTTCAAGAAACAATGAAATTCTTCTGGATATACCACTGACTTTATACAAGTGCTGTGTCAAGCCATATTAAGAATTATAGTGTTGTAGGAGTGAGAACTACTCTATTTCAAAGACTCAGAACCTCCAGTGTTGTGGGACCATGTAACTAAAGGAAGAGAATGGTGTGCCTAGTTCCCTTGCACAAGCACGTGTATGCATGCATTTATGAAGTCAAAAGTATGTTTCTAGTTAATGTTATTAGCAAATATTATAAAGCAGAAACACTAAACATTTAAAAGAATATTTTTGGATGAAACTAAAAAATCAAAAATGAAACATGTGTTTATATATTCTTATTGCAAAATTGTAATATCTATTGTAAAATGTCACTTTTTAAGTGGAAATAACTCATTTTCCTCATATTATTCAGTACCTACTGCAATAATAAACCAGTATTACATTTTAAACCATAAAGTTCAGGAATGAAACTGAAAGTAATTATAAATAGGTTTCCATATTCTTTCAATTACACACATATTGTACCTTGTCTAGTTCATAAATTATTTGAAATATTATTTCTCTGTATGTACTGAACTTACCCCAGTGATATTTAAGCTAGAATGATTAGTGTTTATCAATTACAATTGGGATATATGAAGGATGGAAAAAATAATATTGAAGCTGAAGCTGAAATGTACAACATTATACATTATCTTTAAATAATTGTGATTTTTATCTTCTAATAATGTTTACTGGTTCCATGGAAGAACTAAACAATAGTTTTATTTTCTCTTATTCTTAGTGTACACAGCCACTATAAGTACTTTAAAATCTTACTTATTTTCTGAAACCATTGCACTCAGAGCTATATGAGCAGTTGCAAGATCAAATTTCATTGCAGCTGTTAGTGAATATGTTGTGAAGCGTAACAATTCTAAACAAAAGTAATGAAAGACTAATGTGTAAGGTAGCTCATGTAAAAAAGATATGAAAAATTTGTAGATCTCTAGAGGGTGTACTTATTAATAATATGTTTTAAAAAGAAATATGTTACTTAACACTTTTATTTGTTTTGAATGAAACTTGTACCTGTGCTAGTGACAAAGTTAAACATATTCTGAACTTCTTTGCATTTTTGTTAAATAGCTTAAGGACCTGAATGCCATAAAAATATTGGTTGGTTCATATTATTGTTATGTAAATATTAAAGTTCCAACCTATGTAGAATAATCAACCGCCTCTAGTTCTAGGTTTAGTTTGATACCACTTGTAAGGGTAGGGTAAGGTAAGGTAAGCAAACCACTTGTAAGAGTTTGTTGTGGAAGGGCATATACTTGTTCAGATGCTCACGTGTGGCATCTATGCTCTCTACTACATGATAGCTTTTGTTACTTACTGAACTCTCTTTCCCTGATAAATAATTATGTAAATTAACCGAAAATTTTGGAGCGAAAGTCCAAGATATTGGATGACAATTTTATTTTTGACTATACACCACCACTGATGGCCGAGGTCGTTAAGGTGCAGACTTGTGAGCAGAAGGTCTGGGGTTCAAATCCCACCAGGACTGTCCTCCCTGACTGAGGTTTTTTCCAGATTTTCCTAAGTCCTCATAATTCGCAAATGCCGTGGAGGTACCCTAAACTTAGGCCTGGAATGTTTCCTTCCTTAAAAAATCCTTTCATGTTTCACCAGTGTTCACTGCCTATGGTGCCTCAGTAGTAAAAATGGGCATTAAACACCATTCAAAAAAAAAACTTGGCTATACAAGTTTTAGTAAAGTAAATTAGCTAAAAATGACAGAAATTTGGAAAGTGCATGCAGACATAGCATTAGAAACACACTTTATAGCTTCTTTCATTGATGAAATTTTCAATGCTCTTTGTCAATGCAGATGGTACTGCCTAAGCTGCTCAGAGATAAAATCTTCAGTATCTCTTGTTGTTGCATCCAGTCCTTCAGTTGTTCACTTAAGCTACTTGATAGCTCTCATTATATCATAGATCTTTAGTGTGGATTTTCTGAAACTAAATTAGTAGCATGGTTTGGTGCGAGATATCTCAATAAAATGAATTCTTTTAAAACTGGGTAGGCAATGAAGAAATTTTTAGCAATTAAAAATTTAGTCTATACAATTGCCTAACAAGTGATACTAAATATAAAAGTATTTGTTTATTGAATTGACATTGATCTCTCATGCAAGTTCTATGCAGGCAAACAGCTAAAGCAAAGACAGTCAATTTGAGAAAGTGTTATGACATTAGGAAAGTATGAGTTTAGTTTTTTGTCTAATCTGCCTTATGTATGTCGGTCCTGGTGGTGTAGGGATAACCATACTTGCCTTCTAAAGCCAAGATTGCGGGTTCAAATCTGGCCAGGATCGATGGATTTTTTCGGGCATAAAAATCTTAAGTGTGACTTCCTTTGGAAGGAAAGTAAAGCCGTGGATCCTGTGTCATACATTCACAGCACGAAAAAGAACCAAGCCTGAAAGAAGAGGCCTCTGAGCAAAATTTGTTGGCTGTTTCACATCCTGAATTGAATGGGACGCTAATGACCTGAGATGTTAAAGAGCGTCCATAAATAAACCAAATCAATAAACAATAATCTGCCATATTATTTTGGGATTTAAATTGCAGTGCAGGAAAATGAAAAGAATTTCAGAAAATGTGTATATTCAGATGAAACTGCTTCAACATATTAGTTAAGTAAGTAATCCTTCATAGAGAAGTAGTAGAATACCATTTCATAAATAATTCATGATTGCAGTGCTGATAGCACATAGCATTATATAATACTGTGAAAAATTATATCAGTTACAGTTGAAGGCTTAAGCATACTTTATGTAAAAAGAGCAAGACATGGAGCCTGGAGGTATTTTGGATACTGTGATTCCTGAAAATCAAAGGGCATACATTAGGATCAACTTTGTGGCAAAAACACAACTTATGCTATGCTATATTTGTGGTGAGCTTACAGTGCACCCATAGTATAGTTTTTCATTTTCATGTAGGTCATGTCAACAACAATAATGATCCAAGACCGGGAAGGCTGAAGACATTAATAAAATGTGAAACTTGTGGCAGATGCCCTTCAAGAAGATTGTGTGACACGTGAGAAATTTTCAGAAACCCTGGCAACTCCACCAATATTAGCACTCGATATTTTGACAAATGATTATGGAAGACAAAAATTTTTATTCAATAAGTTCCTCCCTTTTTGAACTGTTGAACAGAAAGAGAAGAGCAAGGGCATTGCAAACTTATTGAAACAAAGATTCAATGTTGAATG
Source organism: Metallyticus violacea (assembly GCA_030762175.1). Taxonomy (NCBI): domain Eukaryota; kingdom Metazoa; phylum Arthropoda; class Insecta; order Mantodea; family Metallyticidae; genus Metallyticus; species Metallyticus violacea. The sequence goes on along the minus strand of CM060832.1, from coordinate 82,493,577 downwards.
TCAAGCATTCTTGTGTTGAATTGTCACTATTGATGTGGGTTAGAGACTTTGAGCTATAGTTGAAATAACTGTCCAACAAGTGAGATATTCACCCTCCCTCCCCTAAAAATAGCACAATCAAAGATCAAGCAAATGACTATCTTTGCTTTTGATCACCAAGAAATCATTATGACAGGTAGAATCCCATGTGAAACAAGTGTCACAACATTGTATTATTATGGCTTCATGCAAAAACTGCACAAATATGCATAAATACTGACTTCAATTGCTAGGCTGGGCTACTTTAGAATTGGCTTGCACACGAGGAATGTTGTGACCAATAAGCTGCATGAAAATGGATGGTAAGTGTTACCTATTTTGTCCTACAGTCTGTACATTAGTCCACCATTACTCAATGTATTCTTATAGTTGAAAAAACCCATGCCCGATATTGTTTTCCTTCTCTGGAAGAGTTTTATGAGCCACTCAATAGATGAACGAAAGTGATGCTTTGAATGCAATAGCACAGCTTCCCAAACATTGGAACTCTGTCACTGAGAATCAAGAAGACTATGTTGAAGGACTGTAAAGAGATACTCAAAATAAAAATAAATGTTTAACTAAAAATAAAAATGTATGCATCACACTCGCCTCTGCAAATTTACAGTTTGTAACTATTGCCTAAAGTAAATAATGAGTTTATATAATTAATGAGCTAAACCTGAATTTTCAATCAGTTTACTGCTATATGACAGAATTTGTTGCAAAATCTTTTAAGTTTATTGTATAATTATATGAATTTCATCACAAGCTCATTTAAATTTGTTATTTCAAATGCAAAAAAATATGTAAAAACACAACTAGCTAAAATTGTATATATGGTTGTTCATACATGTTCTAGATTGCTTTTGTTTTATCTTGTCTTTATTACTTCACTATTGGATACATAAATTAGCACAATGTAATATATAAAAACTTACTGTAATTGCTTCTTAGTTGAGAAATTCTCCTCCTCCTCCTCCTCCTCCTCTTCCTCCTTTTATTTTATCTTCAGGTATTTGGCACTTTAACACATAACATCGGTGCTGATGGCAAAATGGTAACCATACTTGCCTCCTAAACCCAAGGTTCAATCCCTTTCAGGATCGATGGATTTTTTCAGGCATAAAAATCCTAAGTATGGCTTCCTTCTGAAGGAAAGTGAAGCTGTGGGTCCCATGTCATAGATTTATGGCACAATAAAGAACAGTAAGCTTGAAAGAAGAGGCCTCTGAGCAAAATTTGTTAGCTGTTTCACATCCTGAATTGAATGGGATGCTGATGATCTGAGATGTTAAAGAGTATTCATAAATAAATCAAATTTAAAAAAACACACACACACACTCTTTAACATCCAAAAATAGTCAGCAAGCATCTCTAGTACCCTCTTTTGAACTACTGCTAATCCTTGTGAAATCGTTCACCTTCCTCTTCGCTCAAAAATCATGGATTTTTGGGGCAATAATGTAGGTGAGAAAATAGTACATGAATTTTGAGAATCTTAATATAGCCAAGTGCCTTGTATGCTTCAAGCACCATTACGGGTGGCCGAGGTTGTTAAGGTGCAGACTCATGAGCAGGAGGTCTGGGGTTCAAATCCTGCCAGGACTGTTCTCCCTGACCGAGGTTTTTTCCAGGTTTTCCTCAGTCCTCATAAATGGTAAATGCCAGGGTGGTACCCTAAACTTAAGCCTGGAACGTTTCCTTCCTTAAAAAAAATCCTTTCCCAATATATCATTTCATCTCGTATCATGAGTGTCCACTGTATGTGGTGCTTCAGTAGTAAAAAAGGCATTAAGCACTATTAAAAAAAATGCTTCAAGCAGGTTAGCCACAATGTTTTGGTAATTAGTATCCTTGTTGTTGCCAGGAAATTTTGAAACAACTTTACAGAAAGATACCCATGCTGCTTCCTTCATTTCATCCATAGGTTTTTAAATGCTGCATCAGACACTACTTTCTTATATCAACATAATGAAATATACCTTCTTTTAATTTTACTTCAAATAGTAGTGGAAATTTCTCACATGTGTACTTGAAACAGTCTCCTCCCTTATTTAAGGCCTTTTCCATTAAGCCAACCGTGATGTGGAGAAATGGCAGCAAAACTTCAGAACTCACAAGGCTTTGGTACACAACATTCTTAGAACCAAATTTTCTTGAAGGGTCAGTCTTCTGCCATTGATCCAATGACAAAGTTCTTCAGTGCATGCTCTACATGCTTTGTGTAGTGCTTCAAGTTTGATTTCAAAATAGGCATGGTATAAGTTTCTCATAATTGTGATATTCTGTCTGTGCTTAAGCACTGTGAATTTTCCACATATAGGATAGGGTAGGTCCATAAGTTTCCGACCTAACCATTTTCTAGGTGTAATAATGACAAAAACTATATGTAATTTTTCAATACAGTTACCCCTTTATTGCAATACACTTCTCACATCTTTAAATTAACATTTGAATCCCCCCCCAAATAGTCTGAAGTCTTGTCTGCAAAATGGGGATAAACAGCGTCCATTATTTCTTCGTCATACTTAAATTTCCTTCCTTGAATGTTCTTCTTGAGTTTTGAGAAAAGGAAATAGTTACTGGGAGCTAGATCTAGGCTGTAGGGTGGATGGTCAATCTCCTTGAAGCCACATTTCTTCATAGCTTCCTTTTTAACAAGAGCTGTGTGCACAAGTGCATTGTTGTGAAGAAGGTGCACACCACCACTCAGCTTTCCTCGCCTTTTCTGTTTGATGAAAGCAAATAGTCTGTGCAGTAGGCCAGTATAGTACTCCCCATTTACTGTGGTTCCAAAAGATTGTGGCCATGAACTTGGTTGACTTAGTGACCTTGGCCTTTAGAGGCGGTGCTTTGACTGGTTTACATTAATCCATTGATTCTCTTTTGGACAAGGGATCATAGTAGAAGACCAATCATAGTTTCACCTCCTATAATAATGGCATGCAGAACTTCTCTCTTGTTGCCACGACAGAGCTCCAAAAAATGCCCAACAACAGATGACTCATTACTGCTTTTGGACTAAGAAAAGAAGTCTAGGCACCATCTTGCGCTAACCTTATTCATGTTTAAATAATTCAAAGGACTGTTGTTTTAGAAAGGTCCAATCTTGCTACTATTTCTGTAACTTTTAGCTGCCGGTCTTCCATAATTTCTCCTTCCACAAGAGCGATGTTTTCAGGATTGAGCACCTCCAAAGGCCGACCTGCATGTACTTCATCTTCAATGCTTTCTTAACCCATTCGAAAAAGTTTGGCCCATTCTTTTATGGTAGAATATGAGGGGGATGCTTCCCCACATACATGGTCCAATCACTGTTGAATTTCATTTGGAGTAAGTCCTTCTTTTGTGATGAACTTAATAATAGCTTGATACTCATTTTGAACATGCCACAATCTTCTACACATAGTCTTCTTTATGCAACTATATCTGAACAACCGAACACAGCAGCATGGACGTTACAGCTGGATTTGTTTACTTAACAGATAAGGTATGACACCAGATAAGGGTTTTGTGAATCCTTATCAGCGAGGCTGCAAACTTATGGACCTATCTTTGTACATGATAGGAGCTTTCTAGGTTTGAATTTGATTTTAGCATGCTAGAAATACTCCAAACCATTCAAACTTTGGGGCAGTAATTTCATCACATATTAGTGTTATTTATGAAATGATTCTGATAAATAAACTTAATTTTGTATCAGCAAAGATGTTTGAAATAACGGAAAGTGATATCAAATGGGTGCGTGCCTCCCTGGTCTAGTGGTCAGCATTACTCGCTGCTATAGAGAAGACCCCAGGTTTGAATTATGGTACTATTTAGAAATTTTTCAAGTTAGGCAGGTAAGCAAATCTTAACTTCCAAGATAGAGCATCTCCAATTATAGAACAATTAATATATTTTCATGATTATTGCATCTTTCAGCATTATAATTGCAATAATTGGATTCATTAAAATATGTAATCAACTTAATAAAAATGTAATATTCAGGATAGAACAGGATCCATCCAGTCTTGTGAGAACAATTGGGGAACTGCCTGATAGAGAGATGGCAAATTTCGATCTAGAAAGCCACATGATGGCAACCTGCAGGGTGTCTGTATATGATCACATCCTCCCTGCAATACTGCCCTCTGCTGATATTGCAAGATGGAGGTAGGAGTTATTGTGGTTGGCTAAGGCCTGTGAAGGCTGTCATGCCAAGAAGAAGAGGATACGATATGAAAGTAAACTAGTTTAAGTTAAGCATCAAGCATATTTATTTTCAGCTGTGGAACAGTTTCAGAAAACATGAATGTTATTTAGAAATGATAGGGGCTATTTTTGGTATTCCAACTCTGAAAAGTATACTAGAAGGAAATTAAATGCAATAGTAGTACACATATAGATAGTAATTCACTAAAATGATGACAACAGTAAGGTTACAAAAACAGAGATACAGCTGCAGCTTGCAAGCATTTGCATGAATGGTGGAGGGTATTTATTTTGGGCATGGATGTACTATATGGTTTCTGTGGAAGAAGGAACACACTCAACTATATAAACAATAAGTGGCTCAATAAGGAGCATTACATGTAACTATACTTCTGGGCTTGTTAAATGGGAGGAAAGTGGAAAATGACACAAGCATTGGTTGACTATGAGGTTATTGTTCATAATTGCTTGCCTGACCTAGAAGGCCAGATTCATTTTGATGTTCATGCTGTCTGATAACCACATATTTTAGGAGTGTAAACACTGCATTTCCATTCTGGCCACACCATTAATTTGCTCAGAAAAGTCAATTAAGTCAAGAGCCATGTTGCATAATATGGTGTGATTTTCAAAATTAAAAACAGAATAGTGATTAAAATTTTAACTAGGACTTTCACCTAGTAACATTAAACAACACCTTGATGATGTGTATGGGGAAGCTTCCTCTTCATATTCCACTGTCAAGAAGCAATCAAAATTATTTCATTTGGGCAGAGAGAGCCATGAAGGTAGTCTAGTGGATGAGTTGAGACAAGAAAATATCTATCTCCCTTTTGAAGAGGAAGTTCTGAGCACAGGTGTCTGATGTTAAAAGAATTGGCTGCAAGGTTTGAGTTTGCTAAAACAACTGTGCTTTGCATCCTTCATGAACATTTGCTTATGCATATGGATATGGTTAGTGCAAGATGGGTGTCCCAAATTCTTTCAGCAGTTCAAATGAAGGTGTGCATGAAATTTCAGAAGTTTTTCAACTTTTGCTATGGCAATATTGAAATTCATCATCACAGGGGACAAAACTATGGTCCTCTACTATGACCCTATTTCAAAAAGAGAATCAATGAAGTGGTGAAAGAAGTATGAAGCAACCTCTAGAAAGAAGGTCCAAAGTGATAATAACAACAAGTTTTTGGGACTGCAGAATTTTGTGAATTTTGTGATAGACCTCAAAGAAAAGAACACAATGCGAAGTACTGTGCTGAGCTACTGCATCAATTATGCAATGTCATCAAGGAAATGAAAAGCTGCCAAAGTCTGTCCTAAGCCAGGATTTTAAATGGTGAGGATTTGCAATAACAACCTCATTAAAAATCTGTGTTAAGCTGGCTCTGAATGAGTCTACCTTGTGAAGGCCCATGGCAAAGATCTCAGTAGCAAATTTGATGAAGTACTTTAGTAAAGCAGTGACAATGGAAGAGGCATCTATTCTCTCTTGGGATATTTTAATCAGGACTTGTGGCATAAAGGGATTCACAAAGGCTAAAGAGAAAATGTGGCATGCTTAGAAGCCAAAAGGATGCAGCCACTCCACTGGGCTAGGAGAATGTGGATCAATCATCACATCTCTGGACCATATCAATAACAAAAATTGCAACAAATAAGTCACCAAGGAAAAGAGAGGCAGAATTCTGCATTGAGGAATTAGAATGCACCAATCTACATTTCAGTTGTGAACACATGTGGCTTTCAGGAGTTGAATCATTGATTGTACAGCCCAAACATTGCTCCCAGTGACTCTTGCCTAAAAACTGAAATCTGCTCTTTGAAAACAAGAGGTCCATGAATGATAATAAGTTGAAGAATGCTCTTTTCCAGCATTTTGCAGACAAATCCTCAGATTATTCTTTTTAGGAGGAGTGCAATGTTAATCCAAAATGTGAGAAATGCATTGAGATGAAGGAAGCTCATGTTGAAAAATTGTATCTTTATCTTTTTATTTTTATCATCTACCTAACATTGTCAGCTTAGAAACTTATGAACCACACCTTATATAATTTTTTTAATAGTGTTTAATGCTCATTTTTACTGCTGAGGCACCACAGACAGTACCTTGTATCATATTTATGAACCCCAATAAAGAGTGACTGAGCAGTGAGCCTAACTTTGCTGTTTAGGAGGCTTTGACTAACAGTTGTGTAACTAGGCATAATTAATCCATAATACCCTGCAACTATTGAAAGTCTATGGACATTGGCTACCTCATGATGTGACATGTGTAGAAATATTTCAACTTCTTGGTATGTATGCTAATAAGCAAGTAGGATTTTTTTCACTTTTAATAACAATGATGAGTCCCAGTTTCATCGGCATGCACCGAAAACAAAAGAACAGTCATTGAAAACATTAAAAAAGTCTCACATTCAAAAAATTCCAATTAACTCTTTGTGCAAGGAATACTGAAAATGGAGTAATTTCCTCAAAGAACCAGCATTAATAGTTAATTTATTTCAATACATTATAAAACCTATGATGCAAAATTCAAAAATGTTATTTAAAGTAAATTTAGGATGTTTTGCTGTTCCCAGACTTGATTTCGTATAATGCTACCAGAGAGATGACAATGTTGCATTCATATCAAGGAGAATTTATTAAACAAGCCACAGTATAAACATGAGTATGTACGGGTAAGCCTCGGTCATGTTTAAATAAGCTTATAACCTTAACCAATGCAAATCTGATTTGTTGGTTTGTGATTATTCTTATTATCTAAGTCATAAGGTAGACATAATTGCTTATTGACTGTATGAACTTGATACATGGCATTCAAACCCAGGCCATGAATAAGTGTGGGTTCAAATCCTTCATAAGTCAAGCTGCCTGGCTGGGGTTTATCTTCAGTTCACTAAACAAATGCAAGGTACCTTTAGTGCTTTGAGCTCTATAGTCAACTCTAGCAGGAATACTTTTCATCTGCAATTTTTAAATAATTGGCATAAAACAATGATTATGGAAATTTTTTTTTTAAATGAACAAATCTCGCAGTGTACTGTGGCCATGGCCACTTTCAGATCAAGCCATTGCCCTACTACTGAAATAGGTACATATACACATGTTGTTCACCATCTCTGGGAATAATTTGCAACAAAATATATTAGCATAATGGCACTCGTGCCAAGGTAATTATTCTTACAGAAACATTAATGCTAACCATGCATATTATACCTAAGGAGACTGATCAATTTGGAAGGGCTACATCACAGCCCTTTCCAAACAAACTATAGTTTTTCCATATCCTATTAGAATTTATTAAATATGCTTACACTAACTCCACCTGCTTATATAACATTGGGACATGTTTCAGAGGTATTTGTTCCTGTATGAGCTGTTGAACGGCTACTTGATGGGATGGCTGGATCTCAAGGTGCTTCTGTGGCAGTCTCTGATGGTTCGAATAGGGACTTGCTGAGTTCATCCTTGGGTGGAGACCTCTGAGCAAAATTTGTCGGCCGTTTCATGCCCTGAATTGAATGGGACGGTTATGACCTGAGATGTTAAAGAGCATCCGTAAATAAATCAAACAAAACAAAAAAAATCATAGCCGCTTGCTTACATACTTTCCCTGTTTATGAATTACTTCAAGTACCTCGTTTATATATAAAAGGAATAGAAATGGCCCCAACTTTGATCCTTGTGGTACACATAGTTTCACTCTATGGAAGAGGGACCTGACATTAATAACTGTTTTATTTTTATATTTATGCTTTATTTCAACACATTGTACTCAATTTTGTAGATGTAATGCAATCCATTCAAATGATAGACTCTAATGCCATATTTCTCAAATATTAAATCAAGTTTATATGTTAATACAGTTAAAAGCTTTTGTGTGGTCAAGGATTATTGCAATAAGAATATCTTTTTTATCCAAAGCATTTATTATAGTATTATTTACTGTGTCAGATGGTGCATAAGCACACTGACTCTTATGAGCAAGAGGCTACTACTGCATCATTTTGCCTTCCTCCAATCAAAATACTCCACAAATTTACTCTAAGCATGGTTTGTATTATGACTGCAAACCAAGTCCCCTATTGATATCGCCCCATTAGGCACAGGATAAAAGTGCCCTATATATAACACTTTATGCATAAAATTTCATTAAGCAATGGCTATAGGAAATTAAACATTGACATTTTTGGGAGTATGTAAATATGTAAACATTTACATGTAACCTCCTTGAGGTTATTAAAATGTATTTTAAAGTGAAAAGCATTTGACAGATTACAGTTTTTATTCCATAGATGATTATTTATATTAGTTATTATATAAGTATATGACTATGGAATATGCTTATGCCCTCTGTAGCCTAAGTGTAGATGGTTGGCAAGTGAGTTGGAATTAATACCAATTGATATGATACCTGCCCAGATAATTTCCTGTCTGCCACAAATTCCACTGGGTTTGAACATTCAGAAATTAAAGCACAATAATGCACTGACTTATTTTTTCACCATTGTTAAGTGCCTATTCTTTAGCACTAGCAATATATGACCACTTTAAATTTTTAAACTGCTATTGCTGCCTTATTTTATTTTATTTTGAGTTGTTGACTTACCTGGAGTATATACTTAAAACTGAAAAGCAGTCATACTATTTTTATAACTATATAATAATAACAACAATAATAATAATAATAATGTACCTCAACTGTTGTGCGGCACAGTGATGTATTGTAAGATTTTATTATTAATATATTATTATAAATTGCCATTGCTGTTTAGTTACCAGATATTATGACATTACTCAAAATACAGGTAAATGCCTGGTATTATAAATCACGAAAATTCATCTGTACATATGACAGATGACAGCTCCTAAAAAATTTAGAGCTTACACTGATTGTTTATCAAGGGAAAAGAAACAAAAAGTTCTGTACAGTTCAATGCATTCAGATATTGTGATACAGAATAATGGAAATTCTTAGCTTCTGAAAAAAAGCGAAATTTGTAGACAATGTCATTACCTTATACCTAATAGTGAAAAAAATATTTTATTAATTCTGGATGGAGTGTTTTCCACAACTTTGGTTAACTTGCCTTTAATTCATAGATTGTTTTGAGTGTTTTCCACAACTTTGACTAACCTGCCTTAATTTATTGGTTGTTTTCAAAGCAATAACAGGAAGAAAAATGTTATGTTGAAACTCACAGAACTAATCACAAAATGTATGGAAACTAAATTAAACAAGGAGGGCAGACAAAGATGAAGAACAAAAATAATATTGAGATCATTTGACATTGAGCTGATGATGCGGACGAAGGGTTCGTGAAACCAGTTCTCTACATATTTTAAACAAGTGGAGCAAAAGAGTGTCAGTTTGACTCAATCATGCAATGAAATCAATATATAATTAGCTTCACTGTGCAATGTTCCAATTAACATTTTTAATTAACAAGAACAATATTTGGAGCAATCTTAAAAATACTAATCACAGACAGCTGTGTCAAATTAAGAAATGTTGAAACAAGACAATTACAAATTGCAATAAATATAGAAAGCAATCATGTCTCATATTATAAACATATCTTAACTAATGTAAAGTTTGTCAATAATACTCAAAATCTTGTAACATTGTAGTTTCTTTCTATCTCAGCAAATCCCCAAGGCATTCTTATACAGAAGCATTGCACTCACAGTCCTTGAATTTGTTTCACTGGAAGCTATTTAATCAGTTAACCCTTTATCTCACAATTCTCTTTTCCTAATCCCTAATCTTCCCCAGCCAAGAATGTCATTTACACTCTTTTAGTAAGGCACTAATATCTGTTAATTTTCACCTTTTCTGTTTCTTCTGCTTAATAATTGTCAGTTTTGTATGGACAATCTCTCCCTTAGTAGCAGTTTGTCAATAAAAGCATTGTTATTGCTTGAATTATATTTGTTGAAAACATTTGTAAATACTAGAAGAAATGTGATTTTGATTCGTATGTGATATGCAAGAAACTAGAATGTATAACTGCACGTTATAGGTTAAGTGTCATTTATGTTAAGAATGAATCAGTTTAGTTTTTATGAAAAGGAGCAGCTTCAACACATAATGATAGTTAAAGTAAAGTGATCTGAATATATACCTCAAAGGAGAAATTTATTTTCACTTTTCTTTTACTAAGGATGTTCTAAAAGTTTTTCATTTTAATGGCCAATTTATGTTAAATATACTTAAGATGGCATACTCTAAAGTTTCAGATAAGTGAGTCACTTGTTTGTGACAATCATGTAAACAAACTAGTATAAAAATAGTGAACTTTTGTAACAGTGGTGTCAAATATTAACATTTTAAAAAATTGAGTCGAAATTGTAACATACACACCATTAAAATTCAATAAAATGGAAGACTAGTTTTGGGAGCCATCGATCCTATCATCAGTTCCTGGTCAACTGCTATTCCATTTTATTGAATTTTAGTGGTGTGTATGTTACAATTTCGACTCAATTGAAATATAAGTTCTGATAAAATATTTTGCTTTGAAGAGTTAGCCCCAAGAGATACACAAAAGGAGTTAGATTCCACATTAAAGGATTCTTCCCATTCATTATCAACAGTTAAAAAGTGGGCTGCTGTATTTAAGCATGGTCGTGCATATATTCAAGATGATAAGCACTCAGGAAATCCCGAAACTGCTAGCGCCAATTAGATAGTGACAAAAATTCACAATGTCATATTAGATGGTTGTCGATTGAAGGTATGTGATTTGACTGACATTTCTAAGACCTTGATACGCCCTGTCCACTACATTTTACACAAAGTTTTGGGTATGAGAAAGCTTTCTGCTCGATGGATGCCACATTTGTTAATGGATCCAAAATTGCATTTGAATGTACATTTTGCAAGAGAGCTTAAACTTGTTTAAACTCAATTCCAGTGAGTTTCTCTGATGACGTTTCATAACAGTAGGTGGCAACAAGCGAATTTTTTTTTTTTTTATTTATTTACGGACGCTCTTTAACATGTCAGGTCATCAGCGTCCCATTCAACTCAGGGCGTGAATCGGCAGACAAATTTTGCTCAGAGGCCTCTCTTTCAGACTTGAGGTTCTTTTTCGTGCCGTAAATGTACGTCACGGGACCCACGGCTTTACTTTCCTTCCGAAGGAAGCCATACTTAAGATTTTTACGCCCGGAAAAATCCATCGGTCCTGGCCGGGTTCGAACCCGCATCTTGGGTGTAGGAGGCAAGTATGGTAACCACTACACCACCAGGACCGACGCAACAGGTGAAAGTAACCAAAGAAAGCAAAAAACAGTTCCATCTGCAGGAAAAGTATTGGCTACATTTTTCTGGGATTCTCATGGTGCGATGACTATAGACTACCTTCAGAAGGGCAGAAACATCACTGGGGAGTATTACCCTTCACTATTGGGCCAATGAAACATGCCATTCAGGCTAAAAACGCACACGTTGCAAAAAAAGGAAGCTCTCTTTCATAAAGATAATGCACATTCACACACCTGGAACGGTTGCTGCAAAACCTTCATTTCCAAGTGCTTCCACATCTGCCATATTTGCAGATTTGGCTTCCAGTGATTTACTTTTTGTTCCCAAACATGATAAAATGGCTGGGTAGATAAAGATCCACATCAAATGATGAAGTTGATGCTGAAACATGCTTATTTTTCACAGTTGGACAAATCTTATTTTACTGAGGATATTAAAAAGTCCGAAAGTTGTTAGACTTTAATTTAAAAGGTGACTTTGTTGAAAAATAAAAAAAAAATATTTCTCTTAAATCTTGTGCTTTCTTGGTCAGGCTGAATACTTTTAGAATGCCCTTCATATGAACCTTGTTTTTTTACATTCTTTTTGAGTTTTATTAGGCTGTAATTTCTTTATCTCAAATTAGATGTGCAGTTAAAGAATGGCATAACTGAGAAATAAAAATAGTGAAAAACATAAAATACTCATATGAATATATGCACTTGAGATAACCAATGTGTGCAATGTGAACAGATGTAGCATATCCTTGGCATTTAGGGGTAGGTACTTATACACTTTGTGGAATATTATCCAAATTTTAAGTTCCAATGGAATGAAAAATGCCATAATAGCTTTGATAAATAGCATATGCATGTCCAATAATTGAGCTCTTTAAACAGGAAAAGAGCTATAAAATATTAATATTTTTTAATTGTCTTATTTAATTATTATTATTTATTTGTTTTATTTAAGGATCTTTAACATCTGTAGTGACTAGCATCCCATTGCATTCAGGGCATGAAATGGTCAATAAATTTTGCTTAGAAGCCTCTTCTTTATGGATTGAGGTTCTTTTACTTGCCATAAAACTACTGCAGAGGACTAAGGGCTATTTCTCTTCTAAAGTAGGCCATACTAAGGATGTCTTATTTCAGTAATGACTATCAAAGTTGTTAAGCTATAATAATTTAAATATATCTCTATTTATCTTGCTATATAGTTTTAGTTTTATATAAAACAACTTTTCTGAAGTGCTGAGTTGCTGATTTGTAATCATTGCTGTTCAACATTGTACATTTCGTTCTTAATTATTGCTGATAAGCTAAAAAAGAGGCGTGTAATTTTTTTTAAAAGGCAAGCTGGCAGCCACAGCTAAAGCTTACAAAAAATAATAAAAGAGAGATAACGATAGGCAGCCCTACAAAAAGGCTGAGAGAGGCAATAATAGGCAAATATGGACACCTTAAGTCCAATTTTGCAAAAAGACATTTGGTAGGCATAAATAGGCAGCCCTGGCTCAAAGTTATAAATAATACTGATAGGCAATAATAGGCAAATGTGGCCAGCTTTAGCCCAAAGTTATAAAAAGGCAATTATGGGCAAACATATGCAAACCTGGCTGAAAGTTACAGAAATATAATTATAGGCAAATATGGGAAGCTTCAACCCATGTTACAAAAAAGACATTGATTGGCAAACTTAGGCAGCTCCACACAATCTTATTGCTCCACTTGTTTATAATATGTAGTACTAATTTGAAGAACCCTTTATTCGCATTATCAGCTACCCCATCCACTGCTGTATAATGGTTCGACTCAAGCATACAACCATCTTGATTAAATAATTAGCTTCACTGTACAAGTTCCAATTAATATTTCTAGTTAGTAGGCAGCTCAATCTCAAAGTTTCCAAAAGTCTAAGTGAGGCAGTTTCAGCCCAACATTGCAAAAAGGCTAAAACAGTTATGCTCGGCTCAAAGTTACAAAAAGGTTAAGATAAGCGAACTGACAGCCCTGGCTCAAAGCTACAAAAAGGTTAAGAAAGCAATTATAGCAAATAAGTGCAGCTTCAGCCCAAATTTCCAAAATGACTAAGATTGACAAACTTAGAGAGCCCTGGCTTAAAGTTACAAAAAGCTTGAGATAGACAATGATAGGCACCCCAGCTGAAAGTTACAAAACAGCCAAGATTTAAATGAAATCAGCCCTGGCTTAAGGTTACAGAAAAGGCTAAGAGAGGCATTAATAGGAAAATATGGGCAGCTTCAATATTATTTAAAGGCAATTGATAGGCATTTTGGGCCTTAAGTTATAAAAAGGGTCATAGATGTAATTACAGGCAAGTGTGAGCAGTAGAGCCCAATGTTATAAAAAGGGTACTGTTAGACAAACAAAGGCAGCCCCGCTCAAAGTTACAAAAAAGCTAAGGCAGGAAAATATAGGCTGCCCCAGCCCAAAAAATACTAAAATGGGCTTCATCACTGAAGTCACAAATAGGGGCTAAGAGTTAGAAACATTAGTAGCTCCAGTAATAGATAAGAACTGGGTGCTATTAATCAACCTTGCCTGAATTAACATGGGAATTAGTTAGCATTTCTAATCATTACCATTGCCTGTTTATCACCATTCTGAAGCAAAGTTATTTTTTCACAATGCCTCAATATTGTGTCTTAGGTATCTCATATGCTCATTTGCAGCTAATTTAAGTAAAATATGTCTGTGAGGTAATTTATGAAAAACTTGTGATACAAATTGTAAGTAGTGCATAGAGATTTTATTATTTTAAAACATTTTAATTACATATACATATGTATACATTATTTATATTCTTTAATATGCATGTTGTACACAATTTTTCTTTGAGCCCACCTATGTACAAATCACATTTTACAATCCATCATGAGCTACACATTCAACAAGATGCTTAATCTGCTTTGGTTTTTTGGTGGCAAAGAAAACAATAGTGTCAATAAAACACCAATGCTTCTTTGGTTTTCTTCACAACAATATAAAACAAAAAATCTCCATATACAAGTATTACATAGATTGTCACATTAGTCTCTTTAAGTATCATATACAATGACACTTTCAGAAACTATTCTCATATAAATGTGCTCTGGATAAATCAAACCTTAAAGCTTCATACATTGAATAACCATTTAAATAGTAGCTTTAAATTAAAAAAAACAAACAATAATGATAATAATAATAATAATAAAAAAATGTTGCAGTTCATAAGTTAAAATCTATAATAAATCTATATATATGAATATTTAAAATAACCAAAATTTATTCACATCCCTTCATAATAAATTAGATAAGTCATTTCTAATTAAAATAAAATGCATTCTGAGATTTTAGTGCTTCAAATTTAATGCACATGTAACAAAAGTGCTCCCAGCAGAACTGAAGGTGACTTAAAACTTGTGATGAGAAAAGCAAAAAATGAAAAACAAAAAAACAAACAGGTTGACAATACTTCATATAAACCCTTTTAAGAGCTTAAGTGGAATTCCTGTCTGCAAATAAGCCAGCAATATGTCCAACTCATGGTGATGCTGGCAGAGTCTATGCATTTTGTTCATTCAGTTAATTGCTGGTGGAGGAGCTGGTGGTGTCCCACGGGGTCCCTGGAAACAAAATTTGATTGTAACTAGGCTATAAAATAACATGCAATGGTTAGTTGTGTCCTCCTTTCTTTGTTTATGATGCAGATTGGATTTCAAGTACTGCAGATGATAGTTATTCAAGTGCAGCTGCAATATTCATAAGCTGAGAAGGTGGCTTTCTTTTGTCTGACATATCCCCTCAAAGTTCAATGCACTTGCTCCAATATTTCTCCAGGTTTGCAATTCAATTGTGGATGGATTTCTTTCTGAGCTAAAAATATTTGTTTACCTCATGTATGATGATCCATCCATTTATTTCATTTAAATCTGTGTTCAGGCAGGAAAATTTTGAGTTTCAGGAATAGATGGTAATCCAAGGAAGCAAGACTTGTGAGCAGGGCATGGGGTGCGATTCCCACCAGAACTGTGCTCCCTGACAGATTTTTCCCAGATTTTCCTCAGTCCTCATAAATGGCAAATGCCAGGAAAGTACCCTAAAAATTAGGCCTTCCTTCCTTTAAATAAAATCAAATAAACCTCATTTCATTTCATATATCATCAGTGTACCCCACCTGTGATGCCTCTATAGTTAAAATGGACATTAAACACTATTAAAAAAGAACACAACAAAACCACTGAGTATTGGAAGACTTAGGTAGTGGCCAGAGCCATCATAACTAAAACCATCCAACCACAAATTAGAAATATAAAAGCTACCTGAAGCTAACTGAAAAGAAGAAACTTCCAAAATGCAAAATGGATAACTTTTCTGAAACTCTCTGACAAAAAATTTGAAGATACTGAAATGGAGGAAAGTCTACTGAAAGTAATAAATGAACATTAATCTTATTACTAAATAATACCTTTAATTTAGGAAAACCCTTAACAGTTAACAAAAAATGTAAACTTTTTTGGAATCATGACATTAACCACATTAAAGAGAGACAGATAACACCAGAAATATAGCAAAAGCAACAAAAGATCCTAACTTAGTGAGAGATAGGAAAAAATACAACTACCATTTCTAAACAGAGAAATAAAAAATGCTTAAAAAGAATCATTTAATAAATTCCTTAGTTCCCTTGACTATAGAATTAATAGCCCTAAGTACATAAATATATTAATACATTAAATAATGTCTCAGAAAAAACAAGAACCTTTTATTATCTACAACAAAGTCCTCATTCACGAAAAAGACATAGCCAACAAATTTGCAATTCATTACAAAATTGCACATAAATTAGAGATAATGGGAAATTAAACAAACTATTAAAAAGGAATAACCCTGATGTATTTGCAAACCAACAACAGCTATTTTATGGCGATTTTACAATTCAAGAACTGAACCAAGCAATATTAATTATCTCTGACAAAATGACCCTGAACCAGACAAAATTAATAGAGAATATATCAAGAATTTCGGGTGCAGAGCCAAGAAATTACTATTGAACATATTCAACAAGATCTGGAACAGTAATGATAGCATACCTGTTATATGGAAAAACAAGCCATAATCATTCAAATTAAGAAAAGGCAAACCAGTATGAGAGTTGGACAGCTATAGGCCTATATCTTTAACCTCAGTACTTGCTAAAACAATGGAGAAAATGGTCACTACAAGATTAACTAACCTGAAATCTCAAAATATCCTTTCAGATTGTCAAGCAGGTTTCAGAAAGCTATACTCAATAATTAATCAGTTTTACATTTAACACAGGACATTAAAAATGCCTTCAACAAAAAAGAAACAATGCTTAATCTCTTTGTTGACTTCAAAAGTACCTTAGACAAATATGGAGAGAGCAGCTTATTTTATATATTGGGATAAGAGGAAACATATCAACACCATCACTGCTCTTTTTTTTTTTTTTTTGAGTAGTGTTATAATGCCCATTTTTACTGCTGAGGCACCACAGGCGGTGGACACTGATGATACACGAAATGAAATGATATATTGGGAAAGGATATTTTTTTAAGGAAGGAAGCGTTCCAAGCCTAAGTTTAGGGTACCTCCCCGGCATTTGCCAGTTATGAGGACTGAGGAAAACCTGGAAAAAACCCAGTCAGGGAGGACGGTCCTGGCCGGATTCGAACCCCAGACCTCCCCCCCACGAGTCCTAAAGGCCTCAGCCACCCGTGGCAGTCCTCATGGCTCTAATATCACAAAGGATATAGCTATAAAATGGAATAATGTCCATTCTAAATGGCATAAAACTAAAGTAGCCCTTCCTCAAAGTGCTATAGCTGTAATAATGAGTAATGTCCTCTCTAAATGGCATTCAACTAAAGTAGGGCTTCCTCAATGTGCTGTCTACAATCCAATTCTTTTTAATATTTTAATGAATTCAACAAAATATTAGCTGACTTCCCATAGGCAAATATGGGATTGTTTGCAGATGATATCACCATATGGATTAGCCAAAAAAATTAACAGAATAAACAACATTACAAAAAAACTACAAAATGAAATGCAGAAAATTGGAATCATGGAATTGCATGGAAATATGAGCATCCATTAACAATATGAAAATAAACACTAAAAAGACAGTTTTAACACATTACAAATGATCTGCAAATTAAAATCAATAATGAACTACAAAAAAAAAAAAAAAAAAAAAAAAAAAAAAAAAAAAAAAAAAGAGAAAGAAAGAGAAAGAAAGAAAGAAAGAAAGAAAGAAAGAAAGAAAAAAACCACTACATATATTGGATTAACACTTGACAAAAACTTTACTTCTTTGAAGAGATTCACAATATAAGTGAGAAAATGAATAAGAAAAGCAACATATTAAGACGACTAGCAGGCATAAAATGGGGAGGATTCTTAGGTATCCTTAATGACAAAATCAACATAAAGCCCAATTTGCTCTATGGAAGCGAGATAATATCCCAATAAATAACCAACTTAAAAAAACTAAATTGGAAATAACACAATCTAGGTCATTAAAAATAACAATAGGAGCCATAAAAAAAACCACCTATTGCTGCAATGCAATACAAACAGCCTGACAATTAAAACAGAGTTCGATATTAAAATGGTAATACTGGTACAGAAATTAAATAGTAATAAAAACAGAATAAATGGTTTCACATTCCTGACAGCACACAATAAAAAAAAAAAAAAAAAAAAAAATACAAATAACTTTCAAAAATTACAAATGGAGAGAAGATTTAGACAAAATTTTAAAAATAAGTATTAAACCTCCATTTACCAACTGATCCTTTACAATATATAGATATTAGCTTGAAAATAAACCCAGATACAATGGTCTCCAAGAAGAACAACCTATCTGAAGTATTAAGATTGACAGCACTTAGTATCCTAAACAAGTATTATCTAACTGATACATGGTGTAGAGTGCATAAAGATGGATCACATAAAAATGGAGAAGCAAATGTGGAATATACTGTGAAGAATTCTCTCAATATACACCTTTGTGGAGGGGAGGAGATACAGATTGTGAAGTTATTTTCCTATTTAGGGATGGCTTTGAGTGACTTAGGTCAATGGGAGAAACAAGAAATTTGAGCTAACTAAGGATTTACTATTTCTGAAGTTAATAAAGAAATGCATGTCGTTGCACCCAAGCTGTCAGTAATCTGGTTGGAAAGATTGTATAGGGCAATGGTGGAGTCTAGAAGGGCATATGGTATTGAAATATGGGGGATGATGAAAGCTGGAAATAGTTAGATACAGTGCTTAATAGTTTTTGTAAAATTGTGCTGGGAATCCCCACAAATGCTGCAAATGCAGGAGCACTCTTGGAAATAGGGATGGTTGGTGTGAGAGGGTACTAAAGTATTGGTTCAGGGTACAACAGATATCTCAGACCTCCTTACTGAAAGAATGCTCAATATTCCAAGAGTCTGGAATAGGTAACTGTTATTGCGTACACAAAGTAGGAGAAGAGTTAAGGAGGAATGAAATGGGGGATAAATGGCTAAGAAGAAGTGATTTGGAGAGAGATTTTTTGGAAACAAATTAAAGCGAGGTTTGATGATATATTGACAGGCAGATGTTGTATTCTACAAGCAGGAGAAGAGTTCATTAATGTTTTTTCAGGAGATAAAAGAGGATGTCAAAAGAGAAAAATATATTAGTAAATGTAATAAGCAGGAGAGAAAGGGCATGGCATGGTTTCGATTGGGAATTTGGAGATTTAAGGGGTTTTAGGACTACTGGTGAGCACGGGTTTTGTGCTATATGCAGAAATGTAGAAAACACGGAACATATGCTGTTTCAATGCTTAGGGACTAGGGAATGGAGACGACAACTGAAAAATGGAAAATGGTTGAAGTTAAATAATTGCTGACATAATCAAAGCCATTTAGGAATCTGGGGCAATATTTATATAGAGTTAAGAATAAAAGAATATGGTCAGATAGGGGAGAGGATTTTTGATTCGAACTGAATCTGTTCAGGGTAATTTCTATGGTAGGAACATTGTAATTATTGAACCTGTTTGGGATAATTTGGTTGTTAAAAATATTGTTATTATTTACCAGTGTGTTTGTATATGATACCTATCATAGTCATTGGCCTGGTGTAGAACTTGGGTTGAACCAGGCCATATTGTTAAATTGTATCGACACAACAAATATATACCTTTGGGACAGTATGCAAACAATTTTGCTGGCAAAATAATGGCCATTAGAGCAGCTTTAGTAAATCTACTATATATACCCAACATAAATAAAAGCATTGTTATCTTAAGTGACTAAAGCAGCACTACAAAGTATCATGAATTACAGTTATCCACCAATATACAGTGTAAATGAAATAAGAAAACTATATCATGCATTTCCAGATCACAAATACAGAATTAGTTTTACAATGGATCCCAAGCAATGTGGGATTAAAGGGAAACAAGTTTACTGATACTTTAGGAAAAATAGGAGCCATCATAAAATTAAAACCTTCTTTCGAACTAAAATGAAACTCAAGAGTTGCCTAATTCTGCTTAATTGTCAGGCATGATTGCTGTCAGAAAATTTCTACAGGATGAAATTAATGAAGAACTGCCACTGCCCTTATGTAAAGACATGAGTCCTAAAAAAAGAACATCTACTGAAATGCAGCCAACGATAGCAACAGATAAATGAAAAATAATTTGGAACCTCTTTATTGGGAAGCTAGGGATAAAATGATAAATATCAGCATCCCCAATGGCCACTAGTAACCAATCAATAATTGAAGGTCCCAACTTCAACCATATGACATGTATTACACATATACAATAGGATGAATTACTTCATTGCTGGTCTGAAGAAGATTCTTATAAAGGCCCCAAATTGTCAACTTTTGTACTAAGAAGTTACTAGGCTGCACCTACAACAATTACCTATCATAGTCAGTGGGATACTTGGATAAGATGCCAGTTTTCTTGTGAGAAAATATCTAAAATATCAAAAGCTTTATTTCTCCAGTTTCACCAGACACTAGTCATCAAGTATTCTCAACTACTGCTCCATGACAAAGACCTAATAGTCGGTCCTGGTGGTGTAGTGGTAACCATACTTGCCTCCTAAACCCAAGATCGTGGGTTCAAACCCGGCCAGGATCGATGGATTTTTTGGGCGTAAAAATCGTAAGTATGGCTTCCTTCTGAAGGGAAGTAAAGCCGTGGGTCCTATGTCGTACATTTACGGCACAATAAAGAACCTCAAGCCTGAAAGAAGAGGCCTCTGAGCAAAATTTGTTGGCCGTTTCATGCCCTGAGTAGAATGGGACGCTGATGATCTGTGATGTTAAAGAGCGTCCGTAAATAAACAAATAAAAAAAAAAATACCTAAAATTGGAACTTTCCATAATGCATGGCTAGGGTTAAACTTGATTCAGAGTTTAGAAGAAGAAGGTACGGAAGTGGAAGAAGTTGACAACTGTTAAGGACAACCTTAATGGATTTGCCCAAGCCAAACTTAAATTCATTTTGACGAACAATTCAAGTTGAAAGCCTTTGCAACTTTGTAATCATTTTTGTATGATTACAAAATATTGGTTTCAGTAGATAATCAGCAAGGTTTCTGCATACATATGGATCTGCTGAGCTCAAAGTGCCTGCAACTTACACATGAAAACATAGAAATGTTGTGCGACACATGAAAACATAGAAATGTTGTGCGTAATCCAGTGTATCCTAGTTTACTTCCAAAATATTGGCTTCTTTATGTTATTTGCTACAGTATTGAATACAGAATGTTAATGTAACTGGTTCAGACTTAAATAAAGGCATTATATCAATAATCTTTTCGTATAAATTTTCAGAACTTTTCTCTTTCCTTTCCAACCGTAACTTGCACCTTAAAATACATTATTTGTTAATTACATTTATTTTTTTGTATTCACAACCAATATGCAACCAATAGTTGCATTTAATAAAATGTTCTTTTAAATTACACATGACAAAGACTGATCAATCTGTGGATGTTGGGTAACTAGCTACGTACTTTAGCTCCAATAGTATACTTATCAGGTTTAGAAACATGCAATATATGACAATGTATGACCGAGAAACTTATACAATGCTCTACAGATGAGAGTCACAATGACATTGCATATTTATAGGCCTCAAGAGCAAGTCCATGCCATACTTATTTGGAGCAGCATGTAAGATAGGCGTTCCATTGTCTATTTACTGGGAGAAAAATATACATTTTACATATTAATGGTCAATTTCCCATTATTGTTTCTTCTATTATATTTAGAATAACAAAGTGAACTGAACTAATATTAATAACAATTTATGCTGCTTCCCAGAGCTGAATGAATGATTTATTTCACCCTGTATGTTATCTAGAATCATAAGCTTAATTGGAAGATTCGTACTAATTTGTAATTTATTGTGAGATTGTGCATTGGAGACTTCAATTTTTCTGTATTAAGAACTGTCATATGCCTATTACTCATATCTTCCTCAGAATTACTTGAAAAAGTAAAAATGGAGCAGTGAGTAGTCTGACCATACAACTATGGTGCTGTCTAAGACTCGAATCATAACAAAAACCTCCTTCATTACCAGACTAAGGTCTGGATTTAGCTAAATTAATTCCTGCCTTCATATACATTTTAAATAGGCTGACCATATGTTCTGGTTTAAAAGTCCTGTCCCAGTGTACTGTGAATTATCCTGGGAAAACATAAAATTACATACTTATTAATACCCCTGTTGTGATGAGTCAAAGTAAACTCGTGCAGCTTCACAAGTTTAGTATTTAAATACAATATGTTTCATAGATTTCTGTCATCTGTCGGAAGGATTACTGTAATCTTTGGAGGATGTACTGTTTGGTTCTGGTGGACAACTGATGAACTTGAAAATTGTATTTTCTACCTCTGGGATATCATTAACTTGAAAATTGTATTTTCTTCCCCTGTTCAGTATGTCCCTTCTACTGCCTTAATTAGCTGTACCTTTTCTTCTATAATGATTTTCTGTTCATAAATGAACTGCCTCAGTGAATTTCTCTTTATTACCTATTATTACTATTGCTATTATGCATTACTGTGAGTGGGAAAGAGATTTAAAAGTAGAAAAGCAAATAAGATTGTGTAGTACAATGAAAGCATGTCTAGTCATTTTCATAAAGTGCAAACAAATGAATGTCAACAGGAATTGTTTTTTATTAAGAGATAAACAAATTGATAACAGATAGGAGCAATTCTGGTTTAAGAAATATTAAGGATACAGAAGCAACTTCTGGAGCATATACAAATTATACAGAATCTGATTATCTGAATTACCTATAATGCTGATTCAAAAAGGCAAATTAGTGAAAGATATGTTCCAGGATATCACTGTCAATTAATACATTTCTTATAATTCGTAAGTGTCCATTAATTGCTATGACAATGCTGCAATTATTTGTCCCTACTAATCTGTAATAAAATTTAAAATAACTAACTTAATAGGATAATGAAAACAATTCAAATCTGCATAGACAGAAAGCTATATAAAACTTACAAATCCATTGTCTCGTGGCTTGGAGTCATCTCGATCTCTAAGTATGCTCGGTCGTAGCAGGAACAATATAAATGCTAATGTCATCCAGCATATCATCAACAGGAAAAAACTGCTGGGCGCTGTGGAAGTACCTGGAGGACTGCCTGGCACTGAAAAACGTGAAATATTCTGTTGAAGATTTTGCAATTTTCTTCAATTTTAAAAATGATCTTCCTTTCTCAATGTCTGGCTTGTAGGTTTAACATTAGAACAGAGCAAATATTTCAAAGTGCACTAAATTTAATAAAAAAAAACTGATACTGTCTGCTATAGAAACTCTTGCATTTATGATAGATATAAACAATTTCCATATAAAATAATAAAACTTTAAGTTTATATAGATGCATGAAAAATATGTAGAATCTTGCAATAAGGATGATAGAGAATGATTTTCATGGTCAGAACAGGAGCCGTGGTTATCAGGATACTGGATTCAGTCCATATTAAATATGTCACAATTAGAAAATCAACAATTATACCAAGATAAAATATTAGTAGAAAGATATATTAATTAATAAATATAAAATAATGATAGGTTCACTATATAATTCTGTATACCATATTTTACTTTGTATTTATTATAAAGAGCATTGAATGCATTCATTCATTCATTCATCAAAGGTTAGTTTGTCATTTTTCTGCATAACAGCAATGAATTGCCATTAGGTGCATGTTGTATGTATAAAACATGCACATGAAAATATGAAATTACTTTAGAGAAGTTTCAGTACAAAAAAAAAAAAAATAAAAACTGGAAAATCTCTTAAGATTTGAAAGCAGTTGTTTTAAATCTGGGTATGCTACAGGAATATAAAAAGTTTTATTGTTTATTGTGTGAATGAACAGCAGTGACAAGAAATCTCACTATATAAGGAACAACAATATATCTTACTCGTGGACAAAACAATGTGTGAAATACTCTTATTAGTTTGAAAAAAATGCATTTACCTCCATTACAAATCAAATTGGGACTTGCTAAACATTTTGTAAAAGTAAAAGACAAAATTATGCTACAATCAGGACAATAAAAGTAATGGAAAAAGAATATTTACAGGGTCACAAATAAAGTCATTAACAGATGAAAATTAAAACTAATTTTGTGTCAAATAACACAGTGAAGCAACATCACTAGCGAGTTGCTTTAATATTCTTATGCTCCACTTACCATTGAATTACATATGAAATATATTCTGTATAATTCATTGGTAATTGGAACATAAAGAGTATTAAAGCGACTAAGCTATTTAAGAATCACTAATGAATGATGAAAAGTTTAAGGAATCATTCAATTAATTAGAAGTATTAGTCTGGCAATCCCTAAAAAATATCATTCATGGTTTTCTCCAATCCAAAATCAGAAAATTTTCGTTATATTGCAAGTGATCTGATGTCTTACAAAGGTATGGGGATGTAGCCTGTCTTTAAAGAGACACTTTATGAACTATCACCGAGACTTTTCTATTTGGGCTGTCAGTGCTGAACAGTTCAATTCACAAGTTTCTACAAAGGAAAAATTATACTAAGATAAGAGTCGCAGTATCCTGTCTGATTACGGCTGGACTATCAAAAGAGATATCCCACAGGCAAAATATAGTAGAAAATTGTTATTTTTATATATGTCCAAATCTATTGTGTACATATAATTTAGTATTACTTAAGTATTTAATCTTAAACACTTCAAAACGAATGCCACAACAAAACTGATCAAATTTTTGGAAGTATATAAAAAATGGTTTAGGGTCATCTCATTTATTTCTTGTGATAATGAAATTGTTTGATTTTATAGAGCAGTACTACAAGAAATATGAGCTTTAGCAGAAATAGCGCAGCCAAGAAATTGGAGGAATAGGGTTTCAGCTTTGAATTTGAACATGAAGTATAATTGAAAATGATAAGAGAATGCATTACAGTAACTATTGCCTATAGTCCAGTGGAGAGTCAGCTAGAAGAAACTATTGACTTTATAACAATCTTCAGATTAGAGTTTCTGTCCCTATGTCCAGCAAGATAAATAACTGAGGTACTCTAATGGTGGTTACAAGAGGAAGTATAAAATATTATTGTATTACTAAATTACAGAGAATACAAAAAAACATGACATTTTCAATTTCTTCCTAAAGGAGCACCAGTGTAGCTGATATGATACACAACATTCTTCAGTGCTCCATGCATAGAAGTTCAGCCTCCATTGCTGATGAACATCAACATTCTCAAATTTGAAATAGTGCTTTAAAATGATCTTGTGCTCCTCAAACAACAATTGTGCCTTGACCATTTTGTTCAAATATTTTATAGTCACATGATGATAGCATTTGTGTCATGACACCTTTTGAGAATACACTATATTGCTACCATTTTTATTTGTTCCAACTTGTAAGTCTGTAGATAACATCATTTAAAATGAGAGAGAGTGGTGCATGTGTGCCGCGTGCATGCTGTCTTTTGAGAGCTTTCAAAGGCTATGATATTATTTCGTATTTATTTATTTCTTATTCATTTCAAATTTTCTTATCCATTTAGATGGAACATGCACATAACCTAAACAAATACGAGGAAGGAGCATAGTGAGCAAACATGGAGAATTTAGTAGCATCGTTTACATCCAAGGAGCATAAGGTATAGTGCATTTTTTGCAGATAAAATTAAAAACACCGAGTGAAAATCACAAAGAAATGTATTAGTGTATTGTGCTGTTTGTATGGATTACAGCAATCTCTCCAGATGGTGCAAATTCTTTGTAGAGGGTTGAGTAAACCCTGATGAACAGCACTCTGGCTGACCTGAAACTGTTTCAACAACATCCATGTTATATATTTATTTATTTATCCTGGTAGAGCTAAGGTTATTAGGCCTTCTGTTTCACTCTAACAATAATTATATTAAATTATATATAGGCATTTATAGGCATTGAGGTATTAATTTGAAACAATCAGCAGGTGCATCTGCAAACCTGGGCACAATAATTTAACATTTCATATAGCACAGCATAAGATACAGTGCATGATGGAATGGGATTTTATAAAATTACTGTGCTGTGTGTGTCCAAGGACTTGTCAAAAGAGCAAGAGAATGATTCATGCTTGGACCACTGAGAAATATGGCTGGACTGCCACAGGTGGCCAAGGTCGTTAAGTGGACTCGTGAGCAGGAAGTCTGGGGTCCGATTTCCACCAGGACTGTTACTCTCTGGCTTATGTTTTTTCTAAGTTTCCTCAATCCTCATTAATGGCAAATGCCAGGGAGGTATCCTAAGTGTAGGCCTGGAATGCTTCCTTCCTTTAAAAAAAAATGTCTTTATTAATTCATCTTCATCAGCGTCCATCGCCTGTGATGTCTCAGTAGTTAAAAAGGGGATTAAACTTGATAAAAAATAAATAAAAAAGAGAAGGTACTTAATCATCCACCATACAGTTCAGACCTTGCACTGTTTGACCTTCATCTCTTCAAACCACTGAAGAAATTCCTAGGAGGTCAATACTTCAGTTCTGTTCAGATGAAGAAATGAAATCAATGTTCACAGTTGGTTATACTCCAGGGGGGATGGGGTTCTATGAACAAGGCATATTTAAGTTGGTGTCACAAGAGACTTGGTTTATACAGGAGGTTAATGAACTACACCAAAATATTCAGAGAGTGTAGAGATGTTGTATATAAGCAATTTGAGTTAGAAAACATATGGCCTATCTGATCAAATTTCAAAGCTAAAGACAAGTTTCTAAAGCACCAGTATGCCACTGGCTAATAAAGATGCCCCTTTGGAAGCATAACACTTTATACACTTAAATCTTAACATATCAATTCATGTAATTACAATCCTTGCTTACCAAAGATAGAATTATAGGTAATGTTAATGAATTGGATGTTGTATATTCAAAGATTTCCTAAATTTCATTCATAATTCTGTAGTATGCATAACACAGTACTTCATATTTAATAATTTGTCTTGATTAAGAACTTTACATCTCACAGGTTTTCAGCTGTCTGATACGGGGAGGCTATTTCAAAATTTAGACAAACTGAAAATTGCCTTCCACAGGGCACAGTAATAAGCCCAGTGCTTTTTACTATTTTTATCAATGGTCTACAAATTTTTTGGCGCCAGATGTAGACTCAACTCTGTTTGCTGACAACCTTGTGATGTAGGATAGTGCACAGAAGAAGAAACAAGATAGCCTAAATGAGACCTTAAATATTGCATTGAGGAAATTGGACCTCTGGTGCCGCAAAAATAGGATGAGGGTTAATAAGAGTAAAACTGTATGCGAGTATTTTACTCTGAATACACAACCTTTTATACCTAACCTCAAGTTTCAAGGAGAGATTTTGCAAGTTAGTGAAGTCACCAACTATTCTGGATGTGTACTTGATTCTCATTTGAACTGGAGGAAAAAACATGCAGAATATGTGAAGGCAAAGGCCGAGAAGAAACTCCCTATTTTGAAACGACTTGCTGGTTCTAGATGGGGATGCAATAGGGAGACTCTAAATATTACTTACAAAATGTTCATACAACCAGTTATTGATTAATGTATTGAAGTTCTTATTACTGCACTGGATCATGCCATTCAATATCTCGAGCCCTCCGTATCATAACAGGTGTAGTGAAAAGTACTCCTATACTTGATATGCAGATTTTGACAAGCACAGAGCCTGCATTAATCTATACAGAAAAGGGCAGTTATTTTATAGCATACTTACTAGTCTACCAAATAACCCATTTTGGAGGACTTATAATAAAAATAAGAGTTAGGATTTTAAAAATGCAAGATGGTTTTATACAATCAGTTCTGAAGGTCGCTAGACCTTTGGGGCTCTTATCATGAGACAAAATACCTTGCCCTTGCCTATGTGCCCATTGGATTATATACACCTTGTTTAAACCTCAGTCTTACTATGAAGATACTAAAGAAGAATATGATCCTGGAACAGTTAAAAGCTACAGCTCTCAGAACTTTTGGTTGTTATTTTCCAGAATGAGAATGGTAACATGTCTTCACGGATGGTTAGATAGAAACCATGAAGTTGGAGCTGTAGTTTTTGTAAGCTTTTTAATTATTGCTTACCTAT
The DNA here is from genome assembly GCA_030762175.1 of Metallyticus violacea. Classification (NCBI taxonomy): domain Eukaryota; kingdom Metazoa; phylum Arthropoda; class Insecta; order Mantodea; family Metallyticidae; genus Metallyticus; species Metallyticus violacea. Next base: position 82,465,439 of record CM060832.1, on the reverse strand, counting down.
GGGCACATACACCAAGGTCTATGATGGTGAAATAGAGGCTATTGCAGTGGCAGTCTAACAATTATTATTGGTTTTAACAGAGCAGTGATTCCCTTGGATTCAAAGTCTGCACTACATGCTTATCTCAAAACTACCATTACAATTTGCAATGAATTTTGGAATGCAGACTACTGCTGAAGGATCTTGTTCATAAAATTTCTTTCCAATGGGTCTGCACACTGTGGCATCATAGGAAACAAACATGCGAACCTACTTGCTGAAAAAGGAGCCCTGCTGACTCAGAGACATACGAGGACAGTACAGTTACATTCTCTAAAGCTTTTGAAATAGGACTTTTAAAACACAATTTTAAATCGGAAATTACAGTGGCAACTAAAGGAAAAAATTTGGCGATTCTTAATGAGAACAGTACCTGTCTACCTGATACCCAAGAAAAGCTGCTGTTGCTCACTTTTGATTTTTGACGAAATATGACTGTCTTAGGTCCCACCTGATTCTCCAAATTGTACCGTTTGCGATTCTTGCCAACTTATGACAGCCACTTTGGATGTGTGCTCTGCATTAAGTGGCTTTAATTGTATTGTTGAAAAATATCGGAGAGCCATGTACAAATAGCATAAGTGCTAAATTGTAAGTGGTATTTGTTAAATAAATAATATTAAATAAAAAAAATTAACAAAAAGACAAGAATTGAAACCATTGCCTGTGGAATATCAGCTTTTGCTTCATGCATTACATCACTAAGGCAGTTAAAGAGCTCCCTCTAGAGTAAGCTACATAATGCAAGAAAGCAATTAAGTATGTATAAGGTAAATTAAGTTTTAGACATGTTAGTAGTAAGCTTATTATCCATTGTATGTTGGTAATAATTTATTGTTGAGAAAGAGAATAAAACTTGAAAGTATTAAGTAAATTTCACTCATAATTCTTTAGTATACATATTGCAGCACTTCATATTAAATAAAAAAAAAATCAACAGCATAACAAGAATTGAACCCACAGCCTGCAGAACATCAGTTTTTGTATTATGCATTACGCCATACAAACAGTTGTAGCTCCCTCTAGAGTAGGCTACATAATGCAAGAAGGCAGTTAATAGATGTTCAGTGTCACACTGTCAAATGATTAGTTCGAGATTTGAGGAATTTTTATGGTACTAAATCTTTAAAATGCTGATAAATAGATGTGAAAAATCTATATTTGTATGCTCAAAAGGCAGTTTTAAAGACATTCTAAACCAAATTTTCACTCAGCTTGGTTTTTAACACGGACTTATCCACATATGATGTAAAAATGTTTAACACTATAAAACTGCATAAAGTTTAGTTATGAACCATACATTGCCTATCCCAAATTGCTTAAATATGACATCTCTACACTCTCTGAAATTATTTCGGTCTAGTTCATTAACATTCTGTTATATTGAAAAATAGGTAAAATTTGCACTTATTTGTTTTTATTTTTTTTTTGCAACTCGTTACATATTTCATAAAAAAAGTATGTGCTACTCCCTTCTATAAATAAAGAATTCCCAAATAGCTCAACACAAGAATTAATTCCATAATTGCTATACCAAAAATGCTTAAATTTATATTTATACAAAGATCATGTGTAATAATATAATCTAAACTGAAAGCAACAAAATATATAATAATAGTTGGCTATAGAAACTTTACAAATGAAAAGATTGTATTTATGAAATGAAATCTAAATAATTAAAAAATAAAAAATACATAATATATATAACCAATGTACACAAATTTGTTCACACTAACTCCATTCACTTACATAAAAATTGGACATATGTTTCGGGAGTAATCCCTCCCATCTTCAGCCTGTAGACAAACTGTTAGAAGTGGTAGTTGGATCTCTTGATGTTCTTGTGGCGGCATCTGTTGGTTCTATTAGGAAGTTGCCGAGTTCGTCCATTGGAGGGAAATCGAAATTCATTAAGTTTTCCTTGTATTTTTGTAATGAAAAATTTTTCCCAAGTGGAAAGTTCTATTTCGTTGTGAAGTTGTTTCAGTAGTTTTGCCTCTGGTTTAATTTCATGATTTTTATTCCAAAAGTGTGCTGCTATCGCTGATTTATCAATCTGTTTTAAGCGAATATTTCTAAAGTGTTCTTTTTTCCAGATGTCCAAATTCCTCTTTGTTTTTCCAATGTATTTTTTATCGCACTCTGCACATTTTATTTCACAAATACCTGACTTTTGTTCTGTTGGCATGTTGTCCTTTACTCTGCAACCTAATTAGTTCTTTATATTAAAATTGTTCTTTGGGGCTAACACAATTCCTTGTTTGAATTATTGTGGTAAATTGGATGGTATGTAAAACTTTTGAATTTGTACCTTTCTTTTGTGCTTTTGAGTGTGGAAACATCTCTTATTGTTAGCCTCAAAGAACAATTTTAATATAAAGAACCTATTGGGTTGCAGAGTAAAGGACAACATGCCAACAGAACAAAAGTCAGGTATTTATGAAATAAAATGTGCACAGTGCAATAAAAAATACATTGGAAAAACACAGAGGAATTTGGACATCCGGAAAAAAGAACACTTTAGAAATAATTGCTTAAAACAGATTGATAAATCAGCGATAGCAGCGCACTTTTGGAATAAAAATCATGAAATTAAACCAGAGACAAAACTACTGAAACAACTTCACAATACAACAGAACTTTCCACTTGGGAAAAAATTTTCATTACAAAAAACAAGGAAAACTTAATGAATTTCAATTTCCCTCCAATGGACAAACTCAGCAAGTTCCTAATAGAACCAACAGATGCCGCCACAAGAACAGCAAGAGACCCAATCACCACTTCTAACAACAGTTTGTCTACAGGCTGAAGATGGGAGGGATCACTCCCGAAACATGTCCAATTTTTATGTAAGTGAATGGAGTTAGTGTGAACAAATTTTTGTACATTGGTTGTATATATACCACTCCATTGTTAACAGCTTCGTAAGTACATTTAATTGCATATACATAATATAGATTACCTTAAATAGAACACAAATACAAACTTAATTACTATCCCCCCAACACAAAAAACCATGTTCAATACAGAAATCTGCAAAATTAAGAAAACTTTATGGGATAAATATAAGTGATTTAGAGCATAAAAAATAAGGTGGACAGGATAGGCTATATAACATACATTTAGGGGACAAAGAGAGTACCTAAAATTAAATTTAATTTCAAAATAAACATGATGCAATATTACAAAAATTTATGGACAGGAAGAAGAACAAATGAAAATATATAACTTATTATACGCAGTGAGTTAACAATCACCATTAACAATTTATCATTCCTAGTGGTCTAGTGGTAACCATATATACCTTATTGACCCAAGATCACAGAATGTATTTTACAGGTGTAAAAATCAGGAATATAGCTTCCTTCAGAAGGGTAACAAAGATGTGGGTCTCATGTCACAGATTTATGGCACATAAAAGAACCTCAAGCCTGAAAGAAGAGGTCTCTGAGCAAAATTTATTGGCCATTTCATGCCCTGAATTGAATAGGATACTGATGACGAGATATTAAAGAATGTCCATAAATAAACAAATCAACAACCATTCATAAGGTACGAATAGAAATTCCTAGTTGACAATATTAGCATGAATCAATAAAATATCAATCTATCTCACTGAAGTTAGAGTTATTGGATGTGTTGGTTGTTTGGACACATTGAAGAATGAATAGCAAAAATATGCTCAATATAAAAGGTGACACATGTAACTGCTCTGATATAGAGGTTTAACTATTTTGAATATATGTTACAAAATGAATGATTCATTACTAAAAAATCATTTAATGCCATAATAGAAAATATCTCGAAAAAAAGAATGAATTTCAAAAAGGAAAATCCTTTCCAATTATATAGATAAGTAGTTCTTAAACTTTCCATGAGTGCAGACCCCTCTTAAAGATTCTTTGATATAACTCAAGTTCTTTGACCGGGAGGAAAAGGCACAGAAGTAAAAAAAAATTATCAGGAGTTGCTTCTCTTATCTGGAGAATGAAACACAAATGCATTTATTAAATTATGCTCTCTTTCAATATGAATACAATAAATTTTCATGTTATAAAAGCTAAAATAAATATCCGTGCTTCATCAAATATATAATATCAAATATATAATCAAATAAAATGTAATTTTGTGTCTTGAGTGCCTTTTTCTGCTGGTCAAAGAGTTTAAAATCCTAAATTTGATTCCTATATATATTTTAATGGTGTTCATCACCGCAATATTTGCCTTTTTATTTTAGCATTTCCTCACAAATGAGTAATTTTTGTTGATTTGGTTTATTTACGGACACTCTTTAACATCTCAGGTCTTCAGTGTACCATTCAATTCACAGCATGAAATGGCCGATCAAATTTGCTCATATACCTCTTCTTTTAGGCTTGAGGTTCTTTTTCATGGTGTAAATCTATGATAGAGGACCCATGGCTTTACTACCCTTTCGAAGGAAGGCATACTTAGGATTTTTATGTACAAAAAATCTTATCGATCCTGGCCAGGATTGAACCTATGATCTGGACAAACAAGTAATAATCATAACAACATTAAACATAATTATATATATATATATATATCATAAAAATCAATATTAATAATAACTAGCAACTAATGATGGCACAACATTACTTGTCAATGAGAGGGATGATGTTGCAATTAAAAAGTCATGATGTATTCCGAGTTCTGATTTAACATTTTCCAAATGTTTCTGTACTTGATTTTTACCTAAATGAATGCAGAGAATGATCTTTTCACATAAGTAAGTTGTTAAAAAAGGCTCTTCAATACTTTCAAACCTTCTTTGATAGTTGGGAAAGGAAAAACTGGGGCTACCTGCCCCAGAACCCCAACCCCTACACAGTTTGTTGCCAAAAGAATCATGTTGCTTTGACAGTACATACAAGTGTTCTGCCTGGTCCATTTTCCGCTTACCTATTTCAATGCTCCCTTCAAAATATCATCTTCAATTTGATTTTAAGTTAGTTTACCTCAAAAAATACACAATGTATTTGTATAATCTTTTGTTTTCTTGTAATTCATTGTCTTTATACATTCAAGAATAGAATCCATGGACCACAATTTGGGAATATACATTATGAAAATGCTTTTGATAATAAATATTCAACAACAATGAATGCCAAGCTGATGATCAAGGTTAGTAAGGCATGGACTCTAGGTCTGTGGTTCCAATTTTGCTCATATCATCTATCCTGACTTGAGATTTACTTCTAGATTTTCCTCAGTCTTGTTCAATGGCATATGCCAGTGAGGTACCCTAAACTTGGCCTGGATAGCTCCACTTTTCCTAAATTTCTTTCCCAATTTATCATCACAGTGCTCAACATCTGTTATGCCACAGTAGTAAAAATGGATGTTAAACATTATTAAAAATATATAAATAAAATATGTAGCATTATGATAGAAAAAGTATGTTATAATTTTTATATATTGATAATGAAATTACTATTGAAACCATTTAAAAAAACAATAGATATAGAAGTAGAATATGGGTGGTAAATCTTGCTATCATTTTTTAAACTTTTTATTGATGAAATAATGATTTAAAGGCAGTATTTTAGATGCTATGTACATCAATGAATTAAATAATTTGAGCATTTAATTTAAGTACAAGTTATCCATAAACTAAAGTTTTAGCATTAAAAGGATTGTACTCATTATGAGCAAAAATTATTATCTTAGAAGGGAAATGTACTGAACAAAGAACTTCTTACGTTTATCTCAATTGCAATACTTTATATGAAAAATGAAGTCCAAAATAAGATTAATATATTTTATTACCTATGTGGTATTAAAAGAAACTAATATACAAGTGCTATAAAATTACAATAGTTCCCATGCAGTTACATAATTATGAATTTTTGGCCTTAACTTAAAAACAAAGTAATGAAACTATAGAAATTAAATTTTTAGACATTAATGAAACAAATAAAAAAGAAAAAAGGGGGATGCTTTCACTTTTAAGTTAAGATAGACATTGGGGGAGATTAAATTCAGCAGCCTTTACTAGCTTACAAGTAAATACTATAAAATACACAGATTTAATCATTTATTACATTACACACTGTAATAGCTATCCTTGTATAAGTCAATTTATCCGATTAAATTATCTTAAAACCTTTGTAATAAGATACTATTGTGGATAAAAAGGACACTTCTTTTCCCTAAAAGCAGCAATACTAATATACTAACTTCAGTCTATTATATGGTTAGACAATTGCGTGTTTTTTTTATAACAAGGTTATTTGAGTTACGAGCGGCTGAAGCAAGGGCATATACAGTGAAAAATCAACTGTCATACAATGCAGGTGTATAATTAGTTTGAACAAGGTTTTGGCAGCAAAGATTGTGTGTTTGTGTGTTACTTGGTAACTTCATTTGTACACATTGTGTACTAATAATTCTTCATTAGCTACTATAGTTATTTATGTATAATACCTATATAAAATTATTCTTGCAGATAAGTGGTAAGGCAATTTGCTAGCAGTCAAGTTCCAGATAGAGAAACTGTTTGCAAACTTGTTAAAAGTTATAACAGACAGGATCTCTAAATAAAAAGAAACATTTCCCAAGCAGTCATGTTTTTAGAAAAAGATGAAACAGGAATTTTCTATCCTGATGCCAACAATGTATTGCTGCTGAGGGGCATCATTTTAAACATAGCTTATAATAAAGGTTGGTGCTTATTATAAGTTTTAAATATAGTATCATTTTATGCTTTTAATAAAAATATAAATACTAAAACAAAACTACTAAATTCATGTACAGTGAAAACCTCTCCTTTTCTGGTTGAAGTGGCTGCACTCAGCAAGTAGCCATGCTCATAACTTCACTGTATTGTTTCTGCTTAACTACTGGCAATTAAGTTCACTTTGTTTATGCTAATTTGTAATCTGATGAAGATTGAATATTTCAAAGTAATAAAAGAAAGCATGATAGTGCATAGAGTTGAGCAAATGGCCAGAGAAATAAATGGTGAGATAGCTTATAGGAGAGGAACACAAATGCTGATAGTTACAGGAAGATTACACATGTTTGCAGAGTATGTACCTCTTGTCCCCAACCCCCCCTTTTAAAAATCATATGCATTAATGTTTTATCACTCTTTCACTGGAGTTTGAGCTGCTGGCGGCAAACTCATATTCAATTGAAAGCATAGTATAATTTATTTAACTTACTTTTAAAAAACCTCCATTTAACTAAGAGAATGTATACTACTTCACCGCAGAAAATGTTCTTGCAGTATCGGTTTCAATGCAATTTATAGCACGTAAATTGCAAACCAACTGCTTTGACTGTCAAAACTGCACCTTTGGTATGCCTATGATGTCACGTTCTTAAAATCAGTTCCTATATTTGTTCCTCTTGGGGTAATACAAGTACAAAATTAACACAAAACAAAAAGGAATATTCTTTGCACAACTAGAAGGGTAATACAAAACCTTAAGAGAATAACCACAAGAACAAACAAACTGTGTGTGTGTGTGTGTGTGTGTGTGTGTGTGTGTGTGTGTGTGTGTGTGCGTGCGTGCCTGTCTGTCTGTCTACAATATTGTCCAAAGCATACGCAATCTTATATTATCTTAATTTACTTAAATTAAGCTCATGAAAACTTATTTTATCAGGAAAGGAAATTGCTAATGATTACATGTAATCAACTACTCACATTCCTCCAAGCATTCCGTATCTGTACAGTATGCCTGGGATTGTCGCAGCTGAAAACAAAGAAAAAACAATAAATGACACATGACTCACAAGCAAATGAATTTAAAATTTTCTTTTCTACAATGAAATTTTCTTTTATTATTGCATTACTCTTCTTAGCAACAAAAGCATACTCTGCATTTTCAGCCTTAAATCAGTTTTATTGGCTATGTTTAAAAACTGCATGGATAAGATGAATTTCAGTATGGCAAACACAAAATCGGTGTCTATTGACAATATCTATCATACAAAATATGCAATGCATAGGTATTATTTTGTAATGTTATAACCAAGTTCACTTTACATGCTTCCAAATCTCAGTGAAACAAGGGAAATTACAAAACTCTCATTTCATAAGACACTCTCAATGCTAATGCTAGGCAAAAGTTCATTTCATTAAATAAAATATATTTATTTCTATAAGCTCTACATGCTATATACATTTAAGCAAGTGTTTCCTCTTGAAGTAGTTCACCCCTGGCTAATTACATGTGTAACCTACACACATAGGAGAAAATAACTAACCATTTTGAGTCCTTCACGGCTAAGTGTTTACAAGAACTTAATGTGGCCTGCCTGATATGAGAAACTGATTACACTATAATAAAAAACATCTGCTAAATGATTACAAAAATCTAACATATTTGGAATGATCACTGGTAACTACTATGCATCACTGTGAAAACACACTAACAATGAGTTAACATCTATACAAAAATTGAAAAATTCATTTTACCTTTTTACACAATATATTTTACTATATTAAAAATTAAAGGAAATTAGGACTGAAATTAATAATTTATTCCTGATCCAAAGGTTCAATTTTATCTCATTTGTGTCAACAATACTCATATTATTTAAAGTGAGTAACATAAACAAACAAAAAAAACTTTTGATTGTACAACTTATGATGCAGAAATTATATATATATATATATCTGCAATCACTAACCAAATCTACAGACACCCAGGTTCCCCCCCCCCCCCCCGCAATTTCCCTCATTTTTTTTAATTTTATTTCAATACAGTTTTTTCTTAAAATAGAAGCAGGGGCAGACACTTATTTGTATATTTTTTTAAAAAAATTCTTGTAGCTTTCTATTATTGAGCTCACTTAATGGAACATAAGAACCGATGAAGATCCTTAAATAATTATGAATGCTCTGTAGAAGACTGTCCAAATAATAACTGTTGAACTCATTTCTCATCTTGTAGATGAAGTTAATGTTTTTCTCTATCCACATACTGCACCACATAGTAGACTTCTCAGCAGCTACTTTCACATTACAGATTTTATAGTATACATTTTCTTTAGCTGTAATAAAGACATTGTGACCATAAGGAGACACAAAGCTTTTTAATTTGTATGCAATACTTTCCTTTACTTTAGGCATACTGAGAACATTGATAAAAAAACATAACTGTCACTATTTAAGCTAGCACTTTTAAGTGAATGCACAGAACTTTCTGTTAACAATCAGGATTATTTACAACAATATGTGTAACAGGTTGCCAATGGTTTTGTTTGACACAATTCAAAAAGAGAAACAAGAAAGCTCAAGAGGCAGAAGGCCTATTATAATGCTAAAATGCCAATATAAACTTCTTCTATGCTTTAAAAGATGCTTGTATTACAAAAATTGCCTGAAGTTATTATAAATGCATGCAACATTACTCTTTTTCATTAAACATGTTTATATCAAACTGAGCAAAGTCCATTACTCACAAAAACGAAAATGCAAAATCATCAAAAATCCTAGCCCTATCAATAACATACAGCAATATATTATTATTATATATTTTGTAATTTAAACTTATATTGGGATTTATTTAGATACTTCTATTTTATTACTTTTATTTATAAAAGTAATTCTGAAATTTCAAGCTTTAAAACTTGTATAAGATGAAATAAATAATGAATCTAATACATTTAAACAATAAGTAAAACTTACAAACCTTACAAATACAGTCGAAACTATTTAATAAGTTATCTTCTGGTGTCACAATTTAGCTAGATTTAAAATTATAATTACCAAATGGCTAAAAAACGAGTTATTTTATTATTTATATGTAATAAAGATTTTGTACTCCAATGTTACGTAATATTCACATTAAATTATGCCTATGATAATGAAATAGTACATTACAAACCATGAACTTAAGTGACACTTTTCAGGTCCAGAATGCAGTTTGGGAATAGAGGAACAGAGGACCAAGATTTTCTAAGCATTCGAGATCTGAAAATTCACTTATATTTTGTAGTTAGTAAATTCTTTTTGCAAAACCTGGGAAGAAAAAAAAAATCAAAGAAAAGTGAACATGGGCAAAATAACATTTCATCTTTACAATAGTTTGATGATTTTATGATAATCTCATTTGTTTGATTTTCAAGTAGCATATGTCCTGGTTGCTAGTTTAGGTTGCTAATGACTCAGAATTTAATCAGTAAGTAAAACATGGGAGAAAAGTAAAGAAATACATAGTAGTGTAATGCAGTTATCAGGGGAAAAAGTGTTATTAATGGATAAGATTGGTATTGAAGAAGCTGCAGGTATTACTTGTGCATCATTTTTAACTGAAAAACCAGGGAAAGATATGAAATATGTTATAATTGGGCATCGGAATGTCTAGGCTCTAAAACCGGATTGAAGTAAAATGAAGTTGTGTATAACAATAAGTGGAAGGAATAAAATAGATCATGAGCTATAAATCATCCATTCTCCTTATTCCAGTCACTCATTAGTTATCTACCAGGTGGTGGTTCATAGCTTGTGTTTATGCTTTATATTGACCTAGTAGTTTGAGTATGCCTAATTTGATGTTAAGTGCTTAAAGATACCAATGCATAGTTATAATCTTTATAGAAAGTGATGCAGCACTAAACACATGAACATTCATATCAATGAGTTTAAATTGCAAATATTCAAAGTTGTAGTTAAACATTTAAATATTATAGCCACCGTAAAACAACTGTAAGTCTTACTTTAACAAAATTTTGTAAATAATATTAAATTTACACTGCAGGTATGCACAATCTCTGTTACTGCAGAAAAATGTGAGGCTAAAAAATCACAAAACTTTTCATTTATGGGGGCTGGGGTTTTACTTTATTTTCATAAAGATTATTACAAAGATGAATAATGCAAATTTATTTTAAAAATAATGTATAAGAGATGATATCGCCCTGCACTGTAGGAGAGTAGCCAGAGGGAATGATAAAAGAAGAATGCAGTTATCTTGAAGAGTAGTACAAAACAAATCTTAAGTTTTCAGTAGCATAATTAATCCTAACATTTAAAAAATTTGAAGTTAAAATTTTAGTGATGTGTATGTTACAATTTCGACTCAACTTTTTAAATGTTAATATTTGATATCACTGTTACAAAAAATCACTATATTTTATATAATTAATTCTGTTCTCCTTGAAACTAAAGTTGGAATGACCCAGACTATTTGGTCCTTACTAGAAATACCAGCACATATAAGTTGCACTGTATTTGGGTTTACTCATATCATGCATGAAACTGTAATTTCTCTACCTCAACCATTTTAATCTTTGAATGTTGAACTTATTTTTGTGAACTGTTTCTATTGTGTTCTTTCCTATGAGTTTCTGGCAGAAATGAAAAAGCTCTGGGACAAAAACTCTCCCTACAAGTTGAGTTAATGAAGTAAAAATTGCATTTAAACAAATATATTTTGATTAGGATTGACAAAGGCTGCTCTTGTAAGCAATGATTAATATAATTTTGCAATTTTCATGAGGAAATCACTCAAATTTCACTAATTTTATTCCACTTACTTGGACATGTTTCATCATCAGCATGGTTCCAATGTCAACTTACCACCATGGTATTAAAATGTCACGCTGTAGAATTTACGAATTTAGTCTGTTACTGTTGTTTGGAAGATAAAAATGAACTAAATTTTCTTTAATTAAGATTTTTGTATGATTGAGTTGAATGTTGAATTACACACTCTTATTAGCTCCACCTATATGTTTGAATGTTGAATATGTTTTGCAGACCATCGTCTACATCCTCAGTTAAAAAAAAATTTAATATATTTTCCCATACTGTTAATTCTAGGGGTTTTTGAAGAGCTCTTAAGTGCTTTGATTGACTTCAGACTTTTTTTTTTTTTGCCAGAAATGGTATAATATTGATTTCTAGAGAAAGAGAGAGGGGGAACATACAAATTTCAAAATGAACCAAAACTCATAAAAACTCTTTAAAAATCCATAGAATTAACAGTGCAGGAAAATATATTCGTAAACAAAAATAAAGAAAATTTAGTTAATTTTGATTTTCCAAACAACAGTGGCATCACTGAATTCATAAAATCTACAGACCAAATCATAATACTACTCTGGGAAGCTGACAGTGAACCATGCTGATGATGAAGGCAACAGCCCTCAAAACATGTCAAAGTAGGTGGAATAAAATTGGTGAAATTTCCTGATTAAAATTGCAAAATTACACTATATTTCACCATGAAAATTGTTGTCATTTAAAACTACAAGGTTTTATTCATTCTGCAATTATATTAATATTATATTTTTCCGTCTTGATTTTTTTTTTTTATTTCTGGCAAGTAGCATCTAGTTATTGCGATTCATTTGCCATAAGTGAGATAATATTGATTTACTTCACAGAGTATCTGTAAAGCCTTTAGTTTTCTACATAGGATAGTATGACCAAAATCATGCCCTGCTTGAATAATACTGGTAGGTAGCATTTAACTAAGAGTATAAACAGATTATGTGCAGTTTGGTAGACTTAACTCATATGTGGAGCACAAAATCCTAAATGCCAGTGGCTTATCTTCTTTATTTTTCAAAAGTACAAAACACACTATTTCTAATGCTAGCCTGTTAACACTAAATACTCTGCTCTGACATGAAGCAATCCTCCTGTCTTACATGTTTACTGTTTTGGCAACCACACAGTCAACTATACTGATTCATCATAATCAATATTCTACACAACCAGAGCTTAGGCAACAGCAAAACAATTTGATTGCAACACTATCAAAAGATAAAAACATGCCACAAATTTCCTCAAAAGCACTGTATAAGTCAAAGAACTGTTTACAAAAACATAGGGGGAACAAAGAATGGAATACTTTAATGACTAAACACAAAATGTTAATATTTGGTACCACTTGATGCACACTTCATGCTCTAATTAGAGTAACTTTGTGATTGATATGTCACTGTCAGTATGATTGGTAGGAAATATTGTCATGACACTTACTGATTCTATGTTAGAAGCTAACAAGGGATCAACATTAAGTATACTTCTAGCATTCCCATATTGACTGCGTCCCCATTAAATGTTTCAAGTTGTACTTGCTTTATTAGTTCAAGCTGTTATTAGTATTATTACTGTAACAATTCAAATTCTTTCCCTTGGTTTCAAGCATTGCAGCCTATTTGGTACCTACACAATGAGACAATGTTGATTTCCACCAAAAGGAAACATCAATGACAAAATTCATTTCAACACCATTACAATGGTGATTGGTTATATTCTGCCACATTCCATGTGTCATGCTCCACAAAAGCTACTATTAACAAGTAACTAACTGGTTGGTTGTTAGTGGCCATTGGAAATGCTGATATTTATCATATTTTTCCTAGCTTCCCAATAAAGGAGCTTCCAAATTATTTTCCATTTGTTTGTTGCAAATGAAAAATAATAGTTGTGGCTGCCTTTCAGTAGATATATTATAGGACAATATTCATGTCCTTACACAATGGGCAGTGACAGTTCTTGATTAATTTCATCCTGAAAGATGTTCTGACAAGCAATCATGTAACCTGACAATTAAGCAGAATTGGGCAACTCTTGAGTTTCAATTTAGAAGGAAGGTAGGTTTTAATTTTATGGTGGCTTCTATTTTTGCTAAAGTATCAGCAATCTTTACCATTTAATCCAACATGGCTCGGGATCCGCTGTAAATTATTTCTGTAATTATGATCTGGATTGTATCATGTAGTTTCCTAATTTCATTTATAGTGATGTTAGTGGGTAACTATAATTCATTATACTTTAAATCACTTAAGATAACAGTTCTTTTATTTGTGTTAGGCCCATTAAGTAGATTTTCTACAGCTACTGTAATGGCAATTATTTCGCCATCAAAATCTGTCCCAAAGTCATATTCAGAATATTCTTTACAGTACATTCCAAAGCCTACTTCTCCATTTTTAAGTGATTCATCTGAATGTACTTTACAAAATGTATCAGTCAGATAATGTTGTTTAGTCTACTAAGTGTAGTCAATCTTAATACTTCAGGTTGTTTTTCTTGAAGACCATTGTATCCAGATTTAGTTTCAAACTGATATTATATATTATAAAGGATCACATGGTATAATGGCAGATTTAGAGCTCATCTTACATTTTTTTCTAAATCTTCTTTCCATATGCAATTGTTGAAAATCTGTTGTATTTTTAATTGTTAAGTGCTGTGAGGAATATGAAATCATCTATTCCTGTGTTGATTACTTTTTTAATTTCTGTCTCAGTATTGCCATTTTAATATTTAGCTCTATTTTAATTGACAGGTTGTTATTTATGCTCTGCAACTGCAGAAATAGGTGTTGTTTTTATGATTATGTTATTATTCTTAATGACCTGGATTGTATTGTGTCCAATTTAGTTTAAGTTATTATCTCACTTCTATATAGCAAATTGGGTGTTATGTAGTTTTTGTACATGTCATTAAAGATGCATATGGAACTCTGGAACATGTACCTAACTTCTTTCCTTAATTCCAGAATAAGTACATTAGAATATAGAGACCTGCTACATGCTAACAGTAGACTGGGGACAATGGGATTCCAGTACTATTATTTATATTTTTCATATAGGTATTTCTTAGGAGTGTAATTAAGAAACAAAATGAGAAAGTATTTATCAATAAAAACATATTATCAAATAACAAAAAGGTAGGTATATTTCTATGAAAAGGTGTTCAAATAAGGATTTTGTCCCCACAATTAAACTTTATTTATATTGCTTGATTAACAAACAACAGTGATATCTGCTGAAATAAAATTTTGCTCATATAAACTCTGTTTCAAAATAGAAAACAAATATCTTCTGTGATTAGCAAATGCCAGTGATCACTGCTTAAATAAATTCTCTTATTATATGCAGCTTTGTTTTAAAAAAAATTATATTACACATAAGATACTGAAAACCAAGATTTTCCTAAATTCGAAAACAATTTTATGTTCTTTTCGGTGATGAGATTTTCCTTTTTTTAATGGTGTTTAACATCCATTTTTAGTATTGAGGCATTACAGGCAGTGGGATGATGAGATTGACATCATCTCATTAATATGACGTTCACCAGCCATTATAGTTGGGTACTTCATTCAGCTGCTTACCTATTGACTTTACTAACTACTTGCAAAAATTTGGTCTTCTTTTAAGTGCTTCCCACACTTCTGTTACATTTTCCACCATTCTGCCCTGATGATAATCCCATTCATACACCACAAATAATATTTTACATAAGTTTCCAAGTTTAAGGACATTGCTGGTCAGCCCATGTGAAATTTCTGAATGGGCATTAAAGCAGTTCCTTGTGCTTCTTAATATATGCACACCACAGTTGTACTGTTGGATATATTCCTCTGAGTACATTCCCCAGATGCTAGAGAGCAAGCAACCCTCCAGAATTTTGATGTATGCATTCTTCAAAATTCATGAGACAACTGGATTAGTTTGCTGACTCCATTACTCCATAATCCATCCCCGGAATGTGACATTATTATGCTAAGTTATGATAAAATTAAATAGCTCATCGTCTGGATGTCACAGACCAGAGGCCAACTTCAACTGATGAAAATATTTTGTCATTCCAAAAGTTACAGTCTTTGGTAAGATGTTAAGTGAAACCTAAATTGGAATCTCCATATTCATCTACTAGGTATTTGATAATGGATTCCAACTTAATGGAGGCATCAGGTTTGGGGAAGCACTCTAAGATGGACAATTCCCAGAGCCAAAGAATAAGGATTAACCAATTAACTTACACAACAGTTTGGTCCATTTTGGCTTTCGTGTGTCTTTTATATCTGTGCTCAAGACAAATTTTCAAACCTTCTTCCTGGAAAAACTGAATTAAAAACTTTACTACATGCTTGGCTTTTGAGTGGCATTGGTAGTTTTGGTCAATGGACAACAAGTTTCTCATATACCTATGATAGGTCCACAGTTATTTCAAAGCTGTAACCTGACATTGTAAAAAAAGGATATAAGTAGAAAAAAATTCAAGGGAACTCTCTCATAGTGTGCTTTCCACTCACAGCTCTTTTGCTTATTTGCAGGAGAGGGAAGAAAGAAAGGTATTAGATGACAAGGATGGATAAGTGTACTTACGAAGCTGTTGACAATGGAGTGATATATATATATAAACAATGTATACAGTTTTTTTCACACTAACTCCATTCACTTACATAAAATTTGGAACATATGTTTCGGGAGCGATCCCTCCCATCTTCAGCCTGTTGACAAACTGTTGTTAAACGTGGCGGTTGGGTCTCTTGATGTTCTTGTGGCGGCATCTGTTGGTTCTATTAGGAATTTGCTGAGTTCATTCAATGGAGGGATATCGAAATTCATCAAATTATCCTTATTTTTTGTAATGAAAATGTTTTCCCAAGTGGAAAGTTCTCAACATTTTCCTTACAAAAAATAAGGATAATTTGATGAATTTCGATATCCCTCCATTGGATGAACTCAGCAAATTCCTAATAGAACCAACAGATGCCGCCACAAGAACATCAAGAGACCCAACCGCCACGTTTAACAACAGTTTGTCAACAGGCTGAAGATGGAAGGGATCGCTCAAGAAACATATGTTCCAAATTTTATGTAAGTGAATGGAGTTAGTGTGAAAAAAACTGTATACATTGTTTATATTTATAGACAAGGATGGAGTTGAAAACAAAACAGTTGGACTAGTGAGTTATGGCTTCTGTCAATATAAACAACTGCAATTGCATGAAGGACAAAATATCAGAAATATGTTCTCACTCCCACCTAATAATATATTCCCTAGCCCTGACATGAGTTTGCTGAGACCAGGAGGAAGGGATGAAAATCCCTCTAGAGAGAATGAGTAAGATAACCTTTGTCCTTGATTTATAACAGAATCAAAAGCTTTGGTCAAATTATTTTCTTTATTTTACTGGCCACAAAAACTATACTGTGCAGTGATTGCAGTGTTTTTGTATGATTACCAAAGGCATCAAAAACATACAGATACAAAAAAGAGCAGCTAATGATAGCATAATTGCTAGTAAATATCGTACATTAATGCGTTCAAAATAAAATATTAAAAATGTTTTATTACAAAAGAGAGAGATGAAAGAGAGATTTATGTTCAACAAAATTAATTTTTCATGTTGCCTATTAGAGGATAAAGCCAAAATACACTATGGAGTACATTAAGAAAATCTACCCATGTTTTAGTTGAATTGCAATCTATAGCAGTATGAAGACTATAGTTTGTGAACATATGCATTATTACGTAATTCTATTTTCAATAATACAACCACATAGAAGAACAATAATCTAGGTTTGGTGATGTAAGATTTCCTGTTAAGTGCCACAGGTTCTTAGAATGAAATTAATAAACTAATGATGGTGTAAATAAATTCTGTATCTGATGGCACAAAGCAAATTGTTATTTAGCTTTACAGGTCATGGAAAAGCATTCCAGAACAAAGGATTGAGATCATTCTTATATATTGCATGGAAAGACAGCCATTGAACTACAAAGTTGAACTTAAAACCAGAAATTGGGGATATATTTTTAAAATGTTTTCTATCAACAATAGATTCTGTACATTTTGGGATAATTTTTTATTTTCAGCAGCCATATGCCATTCAAGAGTCAAATCTAATAGCTGCAAGTGGTGTTAAGGATGAGTAATTACATGCCTTCTACCAAGATGAGCCAGTCAATTTCAGGAACCAAAATGAAATCTACAGCAAAAAGGGCGGGGGGGGGGGGGGGGGGGGGGAAGAGAAGGAAAAAAAATCATCTTGAAAATTTAGATAACTGAATGTAAAGTAATTCCCCATTTACAAATTTCAGATTGTGAAGACAAATATAAATGCCTCCCATGTAATTTCTGAAATAAAATGCAAGATATTACTTGAAAATGCATAGCAAGATTTGAAATCTTTTAAAGAAAAATTGAATCGACAAACTGGCTTTTGAAGATTATACTTGAAAAACTACTATTGGAATCAATTTGGTCCAATGGTACAACTTAAGAAATGTTTCAAATGATTCCATGATCTAGTGGTCAGAGTTGCTGCCTGTTAATCTAGGGGTCCTCAATTCAACTAGTCCTATCACAGTTTTTCCTAGTCTAGGAAGGTTCCCCATGGTGACAATAGTCTGGTTAGGCTTGTAATCCTAGGTTTAAGGCATTCCCAAACAGATATAGGCATAATCATCTTCATTCTCAAGGCAGAGTGGTCACTTCCAGTCCTTTCTCACCCAGAAGCCTGCTTAAGCTCTCATCCGAATGGTGGTGATGACTGTAAATGCTGCCTGTAGTTTATATCAGTTTAAGATTCCAATTAATTTTTTATTTTTGTTAATTAATTAACTTATTTTATAGAGGCTTAATTTTCTTAAACTTGGAGTCATCTAAAATATTAACTGAATTGTTACATGATTTGATGATGTAATTCCTGTAGGTATAGACATAACAGGCCTTGAAAATGTAGCATAAAAAAAACATTTGCTTTTGCAGTAATATTTGTATGCAGACAGTTCTTTGCATGACAGTGCTCTTAAGTGTCTACTTGAACTTATGGATATTTGTCAATATAGGCAAAAATGTTTTAAATTCTGGGAGGGTTAGAGGTAGCAATGAAATAAAAGCTATTTTAAACAATGTATGTCATCATCGTAGTTTACAAGGATTAGTCCTAAAGCTTGTTCCAGGTTCTAAAGGACCATACAAACCGTTTGAATTTTAGCTACACTTAGCATCTTCAGGATGTCAGATGTATTGGTAATCACACCCACTGCTTCAAACGTAAGGTGTAGTAAGTAATAGTTTTTTTTTTATTTCTGTTTTTGAATTAATATGCCTGATAGTGCTTTAATAATCCACCAGAGGTACACATTTACTGCCTTATATTGCATTCTAAATCTTTAAAACAATAAATGATATTGCATTAAAAGTAGTGTTCTCTAAGTTTCGCTTCACTAAACTTTTTTTCCCTTTAATCTTTTACTGCTCTTTACTTATAAACATTGGTTTATATTTGATAAACTGTATGGATATATGGCTTAAAATTCTGCAACTTTGCTTGGTATTTATTTCATTCATTTGCAACCACTTTTGGGATAATTAAAATAAAAAAAAATGGTATGATCTTATGCTAACCTAGCTATACCTACTACCTATGTTGAATATTCACCAAATGTTTCTATAAAGTCCGGCAGCTAAAGCATTGTTTAAATTTACAGATTCACTTTCCTAATTCTCCACTTTCAAAAATGGAACTCCTACCTTCATGCACTCTCATTACTTCTTTACGCACTACTTACCAGTGAAAGTAATCGTCTCATGGCCATTTCATGGCTCCACATACATTCGCAGGGATCAAAGCCATCGTCACTCATCTTCGCTATTACAGAAATCAAATTTTGCTCACGATGAAATATAACTCACAGAAATAACAATGAGAATCACTTCAGAATTATTTGAAGGGTTAACGCCAATTCTCTAATGTTCCACTCTGATAAAAGGTTGTACTGTTCGAATTATTAATTACTTCGCAAACATATGTTATTCAAAAATATTAAAAAAGCAATTATGCTCCACAATTATAAACCCCAAATGTATGAAGTTACATGAAAACTTTTTTTGTGTACAATAGCTGAAATTGACAACAGTCTACGTTGACATTTCCTCTCTGGTAATCTTGCTCGTTTCCTATTGGTCAAATGTAATAAGCTGAGCAGTTGAGCACTGAGCCATATAAGTCCAAACAGCGCTCACAACGATATTTCTTCAAACTAAACACAAATATATATACATGATATATACCAAAGTAGGGGTCAGGGAGCCAACTTTACAATAATAATGTAAACTAATTTTATAGGTTAATAAATATTTGAAATATCACACCGAATTTTGTACAGCTATGGATTCAAAATCAGTAAAACCGTTAATAAACAAAAAAATAATATATGCAGGGAAGAAAAATGTGGAGTTTAAACAAGGTACAAAGGTAAGCTACTATTGGCATTTATTCCCCTTTTTCAATTTATAGCTGTCATAATTCTGAAATTGTTATTACGGCATATCATCACCTAAAGAAATGAATCTTGCATACACCTTGTCAACGCCTAAGATTCCATTATAAAATTCGATAATCGTTAATACCAACATTCTTGACCCGATGCAAGTGTAATATAAATGAATATGTCAAAATTTCCCTCCCTTCGTTCCTGCCTACGATATAACAGATGTTCAAAATGCTTATTGTGCACTCTAATACCTGGAGAAATGTGTTCATTTTTGGTTGTGGTACATAACCTTATAAATGCAGAACTGTTTAATAAATAATATTTTTCAAAAAAAATAGATCCTATACACTTTTCTTTCTTTCTTCCTTCCTTCCTTCCTTCCTTCCTTTCTTTCTTTAAGTTTATTTTATACTGTCGTTAAATGTATTAAGTTTGCTTTGAAGAATAACTAATGTTAAGAACTGCACACAGCTGCAGCATAAGTGAACATTTAAGAGAATGGAATATTGTACCATCATGAGCTCATCAGAAATTTAGATCATATTTCCTTTAAGACCTCTAGGTCTTATAAATCAAAAATTTATTAGACTGGTCTTCATACTGAGAACCAGAATATCCTGTGCTTGTATTTATCAACTTGGTACCTAAATGGTATGGATGCCGGGGCTGCAGCATACCAACCCTATTAACATTTTTTTAAGAACTCTTATCTTGCAATCCTATTCTGAGATGCTTTCCTCCTCAGTGATTTAGTGAGCATTTTAAGTGGGGCATATTCAGATATACATACTGATAAATTCCAAAATTTCTTTTAAGTAACCATATATGTGGTGTCATTGGCTAGGACAATGATTCATATCCACTGAAAAGCAGAGGATGAAGGTTCAAATCATACTCACATTAAGTTGTCTGAATGGTTTTTTTCCCTACAATTTTCCCTTGATACCTTTCAATATCAACGGACTCCAAGCACATTTATTCCACCATTAATTTATTTAATCTGTTTATTGTCAAAAGAACTTGGAAGAAGAGAAAAGAAATAATGATGGGAGAAAAGGTTGGATAGCACATTTATGTAACATGCTGATATACTAGCATCTATGTGACTGTTTAAAAACTTTTACCATAAGGCACTTAACTGATGTACTATCTATAAAGTATCAGCAAAGTAGATTCTAAGTATTTTATTTTATAACTATATATATAAACAAAATGAAAAAGAGGTTAACAATTTTTTCAGTTCAATTTTCCTATATAGTCTCTGGGTACCTTAAATGAACCATTGAGAGGCAGAGTTTATTTTTATTGTCTTTCAGGTGTGCTTTCATTTCCAAACAAAAAAATGTGATGAAGATAGAACAGTAATTGATGACAGTCATCATTTTGGACAACCAATGGAACTGGTCCTTGGGAAAAAGTTCAAATTAGAAGTATGGGAAACTGTTATACAGATGATGGCTTTAAATGAAGTGGCGAGTTTTACAGTCGATAAAAGTGTAAGTTTTCTAATATCATTCCTTTTAGTGTTTTATGGTCAAAATATAACATTGCAGAATGCTTAAGATCTGCCTAAGAATAATCTAACAGGAAGATTATTTTAATGCTGGATTTTAATGCTGGAATGAACTCCATTCTTCTAACATTTCAGCTTGTTTCTGGCTATCCATTTGTTTCCAAAACATTACGTGAAGCAGGAAAGCCTCATGAGCAGAGACGGCATCTTTGTTGCGGAGTAGCATTACAGTATGAAGGAATTGGATATGCAGACCTAAATGAACTAATAAGAAATCCATGCGACTTGGAATTTGTAATAGGTATGGCGATTGCTGGCATTCTCATAGTATTGCAGCCTTTATAGATAATTCTTGACTTTCATTTTCTTTTTTTTATAGCATACAATAAATATTTTTAAATTATGCTACAATATATAATTTTTTGGCTTTTTTACCTTATAAGTACTAATTTGTCTCTTTACATAGTTCTCTTGCATCAAAATAACTTAAAAAATAATAATTTTTCTACATATAAATATATAGGCAGTCCTTAAGTATATATAGGAATAATTTGTAAGAAAGAACTTCCTGATTAGGTCATTCTCAGTGATGGGATTTCAAAATTCATTGCATGTTGTTTATTTTTTAGTATAAAAATTCTTCCCCAAACAATTAATTCTTTGTAGTTTTTTACTGATTTTAATAATTTTGCTTTCATATCTCTATTACATGATTTCTCGACCAGAAGTATATGGTTATTTCTGTTTTTCTGTTCTTTGTATCTGATTTTTCTGAAATGTTCTTTTCTCCTTAAGCCTAAATTTTGTTTTGTCGGCCAAAACATATGTCCTTGATTACAATTTATTTATGTATTCCTAATCTGGCCATTGTTTCAATTGAACTTTTTTATGTTTGTAATAACTTACTTATACTAAATTTGTCCTGGGAGCTAGGACAATGTTGTAATGCTTGATTATTTTTCTGAACAATAAGTCTGCCACAGGATAGTAGGTGAATTTTTTAAAAACTTGTTTTTCTCTTGTCTTTTTCCAATGTGCCTGTGTCTTTTATGAAAACCAAGTTCATAAAAGACACAGGCACATTGCAAAAAGGCAAGAGAAAAACAAGTTTTTAAAAAATTCACATACCATTCTGAGGTAGACAATAAGTATAGAAAAATATTCAACCAATACAACATTGTCATAGCTTACCCAGAACAAATTTAATCTAAGTGGTTTATTATAAAAATCATAAAAAGATAAATTAAAACAATTGATAGTTCAGGAATATATTAAATTAACTGCAAAGAATGTAGTAGCCAAGTACATATGTATTGACCAGACAAAACAAAATTTAGAAAGAACATTTCAGAAACATCAGATACAAAGAAACAAAAATCTGCATTAGCCACACATTTTTGGTCAAGAAATAATTAAATAAATATGAAAGCAAAATTATTAAAATCAGCAAGAAACCATACCTTTTGGGAAAGAGTGTTTATAATGGAAAACAAACAACATGTAATGACTTAAATGTAAATTGGAACTTGCACAGTGAAGCTAATCGTATTAATTGATATCATTGCATGATTCAGTTGAACTACACACTCTTAAAGCTTCACTTACTTTTCATAAATGTTTTCAAAACCGGTTCCATACATTTATGAAAAGTAAGTGAAGCTTTAAGAATGTGTAGTTCAACTGAATCATACAATGATATCAATTAACATGTAATGAATTTTGAAATCCCACCTTAGGATGACCTAATCAGAAAGTTCATCAGTAAACCGAGGGAGATAGTAGCAAGATGACAAAAGATGAAGAAAGTAGCCGGGGATGAATTCAAGTGTATTCAAAACATGTTCAAAATGTAAAAAGGTTAGTGAAGTTCCAGTGTTATAAATAAAACAAAATGTCATCATTTAAAATAACTTCACTGTTTACATTCTTACTTAACAGAATACTGATACTTATTCATGTTTCATCCTAACAAAATAAATAATAATAATAATAATAATAATAATAATTCTAACAAAATTAATAATAATAATTGTCACTTTTTAATGTTGAAATGTTATTTTGAACATAGAGCTACTAAAGGTGGAAGCTCCAGAAGACTACAACAAAGAATATTGGCTCATGAATGAAGAAGAGAAGCTGAATGCTGTTCCCAATCTACGTGCGGAGGGTAATGCCCTCTTCAGGAAAAAGGATTATAAGACTGCTGCAGAGAAATATGCTCAGGCCATTGGACTGCTTGAGCAACTAATGATAGCGTAAGGGCAAAAACAAAGTATTACTAGTACTTTCATTCTGTTTTATCAGTTCTATTCTAAGATGTGAATAATACTTTCAGGAGTACATTGCACATGGGCAGAGGCTCACATCTGTTTGTCATGCTTCTGTATCATTAGTATTGAAATAAAGGCCATAATCATATATGCAATGCCAGAACTTTTTTTACTGATCCAAAGAAATCTAGAAAGATTAGTAAATTACTTGAATTAATACATTGCCCTGTTCTGTGCCACTTTGTGCACAGTTTGTTAATATCCACATTTTACATTGTGATGCCTAAATTCAATTTCCTCATATTAATATTCTCTTATACAAACTGTGTTGCACATCTTGTCACTCTTAACTTCTGTAATTGTTGTTAGGCAGTATATAGTATGTAGAGCAATAGATTAAAAAGAAAAAAAGAATACATGAAAACCTAATAATAATACACAGAAATAGGTGTACCTATATATACCTTATTCAAGAAAACATAAATGTTACAATTAATATTACCTAATGAAATATTGTACCCTCCCCTCCCCCTCCTCTTCTTTTTCTTCTTTTTCTTCTTCCTCTTCTTCTTCTTCTTCTTCTTCTTCTTCTTCTTCTTCTTATTTTGTGTGATCTCCATAGAAATATTCTACCTTCCAAAAAATTTCACAGTTGACCTCTTCTTACTGTACCTTCAACTACCATTTCCATCTCTTGCTTTACCTTCCTATTTTCACTCATTCTATTCACATGTCCATGTCACTTAAGCTGCCATTCTTTGATTATCTCATTCTGTGGTACATTCTCTCTTAATAATTCACTACCTATCCTATTCCGAAGTACTTTTCTGAGATATTTCATTTCCACATGCTGAAGCCTGGAAATTTGTTTATCTTGTAATGATAGGCTCTCTGTACCATATAACATAAAAGGAACCAGGATTGAACTGCATACTCATATCTTCATTTTAGTTTTTATACTAATTTCTCTTTTGTCCACTAAAGTGTTACACTCTTGATAATATGCTGAGATGATCTTTTTTGTGCAGTTTATTTTCCCATCACTATTCAATATAGTACCTAGATATTCGTATATATCTAATTTTAGAGAGTTTTCTGCCACATATTATATTCAAATCTTCATCCTGTCTTAGTTTTCATCACTTTATTCTTTTCTACATTTACTATCATACCATTCCTTTTCAATTCTTCATATTATTCTTCTACCACTTGCTGTAATCTTTCAGATGTGTCTGATATTAGGATAACATCTTATCTAAAAATATATTAAATGGCAATGGACTGAGACTATCCCTTTCTTTATGCCTTTCTCCTTGAAAATTCAGCATCTCTTTGAACCATTCCAATAGGTTTGCAATATCATTTTTATCATATTAAGCAATTTTAATGGCATCTTTAATTCCAGGGCTTCTCAGCATATTGTTCAGAAATAGATCTAGAAAAGCAAGGAAGGAAAGCATTTCTATTGTGTATGTGCATCATAAATTTTAAAGTGAAAATTAGAGAATTATTGGAAATTTTGATGAGTCAGTCATTATAGCATAGGTATTTGTTACACCTCTGTTGTTTACTACTGAAATTTTCTCCAGTTATATGTTAGGAATAAACTTATCTTTTAAGAAATACAAAAGGCACCATTATCATATAAAAAATGAATAATGTTGTACCTGAATCACTAATGCGTACTAAAATTCTCTTACTTTCCTAAATTGTTAGATTTCTTCCAACATTCAGCTCTTAAATATATTTAAACCAATTAATATTGTTCACTATTACCCATTAACTTTTCTTAGCTTCTCCCTGCATATATTTTCAGCAATGCTGTAGGCTAACTACATATATTATTTTGCATATTACTCACATCTGCAAAAACTTTGAATAAAAGCAAGCACAATTTATAGCCAATTTTCCTGTTGGCATGAATTACCCAGAAATTAATGATAACAGGTAATGATTAGCTTCTAGCTAAATGTTTTTATTGTGTGTGTGTGCGTGCGTGCATGCATGTCTCTCTCTCTCTCTACTTCCTTGTTTATCTTTCCTGTATATTGTAACATGTTTGCCTCGTAGACCCAAGGTCATGGGTTCAATTCCGGCCAGGGTCTATGGAATTTTTTCAGATGTAAAAATCCTAAGTGTGGCTTCCTTTGGTAGGGAAGTAAAGCCGTGGGTCCCATGTCATAGATTTACAGCATATAAAAGAATTTCAAGGCTAAAAGAAGGGGTCTCTGAGCAAAATTGATTGGCTGTTTCATGCCCTGAATTGAATGGGATACTGATGACTTGAGATGTTAAAGAGCATCAGTAAATAAAACAAATCAACAAAAAATTATATCGTCATCATAATTGTTATTATTATTGTTGTTATTATTACTACTATTATTATTAACCACTCTCCTAAAGTTGAAATTCAACAAAATACGTCAGTTGCTTCTGGACAGATGTAACTTTTTTCTCATGGCTGCTGTACCCTGATCTTGTACAGTTTGTGCGACTGCCAAATATTGTTCAGTGATGTCAGAGAAAGAATGATTTTGTGTTATATTTTTTATTTAATATTTTAACTTGGCTTTTATTCTCCAAAAAATTTATTGCAGTTTATAAATTAGCCCATTACTATAACTTCTTTGAAAGTTCATCATTGCTGCTGGCATACTTATCACTCATAAGTGTGTTGATTCATTGCTTTTAAGTCCCTTCCATGACTAGTTGCTTCTTGGTCCAATCAAAGATCTTATTTGATACAGCAGAAAAATTTAACCAAAATGCCTTTTCAATTTATGCAAAACCGTAGCACAAGAGATGTTAAGCCCCTTTTTGCTTTCCAAAAGTAAAGACATAGATCTCTCACAGTGCTCTTAAACATTTCTTGGTTTCTTAGCCTTTTGTAATTGCCTAGCATTTCTCTGTTCCCTAACTATTATTGCTAAGATCTATTAAAAGTGCACTTAATGTCTTTGTATAATCTTGTTCAGTTTCATTTAAAAATAATATAGCCACTCTCTTGTCGGCTAAAGTCAATAATTCAATTAATGGATATCATTGTATGATTCAGTTGAACTACACACTCTTAAAGCTTCACTTACTTTTCATAAATGTATGGAACCGGTTTCGAGAACATTTTGTTCCCATCTTCAGCCATGCTAAGGTTCAACTGTCGGATCATTCGTTGAGCTGTGGGAATGTATATTCTGCTCTGGTGGCAGTGTGATAAACTTGTAGTTTATGTTTTCATCCCCGACAATGTCAAAGTTCATTATGCTGTTTTTGTATTTGTAGATGTAGATTTTCTCCCAGGTTGCTAATCCGTAGGTCCTTGTACTGATTTTAATAATTTTGTTTTATTTATTATGTCGTGATTTTGTGTCCAAAAATGATATGCTACTGCTGATTTCTCTATTTGCTTGTACTTTATGTTCCTGAAATGTTCCTTTAACCGTGTGCCAATGTTTCTCTTTGTTTTCCCTATGTAGATTTTTTCACATTCTGCACAGTTTATTTTGTAAATACCTGATTTTTCTTCTTGTGGAATACTGTCATTAACATTATCTATCAGCAAATTTTGAACATTAAATCTATTAATCGGTGCCAACCTGATATTAAAATCTTTAAGAATATTCTGAAATTTTTTTGTGGCCCATGGATGATATGTGAATTTTTTAAAAATAAGTTTATCTTTTTTTGCTGAAAGTGTTGTGGTTTCTTTGATATGTTTTTGTCTCTTGAATTTCTGCACCTTTTTATGTACTAGTTCTTTTTTAAAAACCATTTTTAACTGCTGTTTCTTCTATTTGTTTGTATTCTTTAAAATATTCTTCTTTGCTAATTTGTAGGTTAACTAGCCGGTGTGTTAAACTGTTAATTACTGCATGTTTGTGTGCTGTAGGGTTTAAACTGTCAGCTTTGATGTGATTATCTGCATGTGTATTCTTTCTGTATATTCCAAATTTAAGTTTTTCTTGGCATTTCATTATTTTAATATCCAGGAATGGCAGCATGTTATCTGTTTCTATTTCGTATGTAAATGAAATGTTTTTATCTTGAATATTTAGAAGTTTTAAGGCATCGTCAATGAGTTTTTTGTCAACTATGGCAAATATATCATCCACATATCTGTACCATACCTTAAATATGAATGGAAACGCTGTGTTGATGTGTGTTTCAAATCTACTCATGAAGAGGTTAGCTAGAAATGGAGATAAGGGGCTGCCCATTGTAAGTCCTGCTTCTTGTTTATAAAATTTTCCTTTAAAAGTGAAAAAGGCTTGGTTTATGCAAATTTCTGTCAGTTTGATGTATTCTTTAATGTGTATATCATTAATTCCACTTGTTTTTAGCCAATCATGTAGATAAATCAGGAGTCTTTCTTTTGGTATGCTAGGAAACAGAGATTCTACATCGAAAGATATAAGAGTGTCAGAGGGGTGCAATTTTATGTCTTTAATTTTTTCTATTAACTGATATGAATTATTTATGCTCCTGGTTTGAAATTTTGGTAATGCCTTGAATCTATTAGCTAACCATTTTGCTAAATAGTAAGAGGGAGTATTGATGTTGTTAATGATAATGCAAACTTCTAGAATATCTAAAACTCTTAATAATAGATCATTAAATTTGTAACAGGAAACATTTATCTCTCTGTCGTTAAACAGGCAAATGATAAAACCATAGATTTTCAGGAAATGTGTCAAATTGTCTGGTTCTACACTGAAACACATAAAAATAATATATCCTAAACTTAGATATTCATTTTTTACACTGAACTTAATTTACTTACATAAAATAAAACGCATTTTGGAAGAATCTCTCCCATCTTCAGTTGCTCACTGAACCACCATTACTCAAAACGATGGCTAGACACCCAAAAGTTCCTATGTTGGCATCTGTTGGCTGAAGTAGGAAATGACTGAGTTCATTCTTAGGAGGAAACTCAAATTTATTAGGTTGTATAGTAAAAGATTCTATACCAACAGAACAGAAATGAGGAATTTATGTAATAAAATGCACAGATTGTGAACAGAGCTAATAGGCAAAACAAAGAGAAATTTGGAAATTTGGAAGAAAGAACACTTTAGGAATATTCGGTTTAAGCAGGTGAATAAATCAGCAGTAGCAGCTCACTTTTGGACCAAAAAACCATGAAATTTAAACTGGAAATTAAACTGCTGAAACATCTTCACAACAATGGAGTTATCCACTTGGGAAAAAAATTTTCATATTAAAAAATAAAAAAAAACCTAATGAATTTTAAGTTTCCTCCTATGGATGAACTCAGCCATTTCCTACTTCAGTCAACAGATGCCAACACAGGAACTTCCGGGTGCATTTCAAGTAATGGCGGTTCAGTGAGCAACTGAAGATGGGAGAGATTCTCCCGAAATGTGTCTTATTTTATGTAAGTAAATGGAGTTCAGTGTATAAAAAATGAATATCTAAGTTTAAGATACATTACCACTCCATTGTCAACAGCTTCGTAAGTACAATATTTACATAAAAATAAACTGACTGACTTAAGATTGAATCCACTGAATTAGGAAGGAAAGGGATGTCCTTTAGTCAAATTCAAGTTTATTGCCTGTAAATGCTACTGAATGTAATATG
This sequence comes from Metallyticus violacea, assembly GCA_030762175.1. NCBI lineage: Eukaryota > Metazoa > Arthropoda > Insecta > Mantodea > Metallyticidae > Metallyticus > Metallyticus violacea. Next base: position 82,436,004 of record CM060832.1, on the reverse strand, counting down.
AAATCTTTTTTCACTTTTAAACTATGTAAATCATAGGTACACCTTAAGGAAAAAACAACGGTCTGATTCTTGAAACCTGAATATTCATAAGTCCATTTCAGCACAGTATCTTGTTCAAATACAAAAACTACTAACTACCATTTTATATCAAGGTAGAGTTGTGATAAATGTTTTCATTAACTGAAAGCATTTTGCATGCAAGTAAACTCACCAATATCATATACAGGACAGCAGTGCAAGAGGTCATAGGTTTGAATCCTGACCTCATCCTTTTACTTATTTTAATTTCTTTTTTTTATAAATATGTAAATTCTTTTGATGTTGCAGTTATATTTCCAATGCTTGGTAGATATTACTTTATCATGATATATAATAAAATAAAGTGTCCCATCATAAAAGTAGAAAGTTGAGAGGTTTTGGCAGCATTTTCAGTATTATGATTACAATATATAATAAAAAGGAAGCAGGTAAGAAACATGTGATGCCTATGACATTCACTGGAAAGAGCTAATGGAAACTAATTTGCTGTACTTTGAATCCAGCTTTACCGAGTGCCATCAACATTATCTGAAGTTGGCCTTTAATTTCGTAAGTGAACCATTTTTTAGTCTTTAAGTATACATACCAGTGCAGTATCCAGTAACTGTAAATTGATCTAAATTTTAGATAATGGCAAATTAATTTATTAAGTATTCAGTTATTATCACTTGGAAAACATTAATAGTTTAATGCTTATCATAATATCTACATGCTTGTGTCATCAGAAGAGGGATAAATTCATTTGGCACAGACTGATAAGAATATATGTAAGATTAGTGATTTCTGAGATGCATAAATGAACTGTGAACTTTGGTGTTTCAAGCATTGAAAATTTGCTAATGCAAGATGACTGGCACATACAAACAAACTGAGCAACTGAAATAAAATTTTTCAGTTTTATGGCATTTTAACTTAAGGTATTTCTCATGTAATTCCACTTTCAATTTTGTCTACACACTTGTAATCTTATTCATCACTGTTATGTTTAATTTCAGGGAAAAACCAGGATGTGAAGAATGGCTGCAACTAGATAAACAAAAACTCCCTCTGCTGTTGAACTTCTCACAGTGCAAGCTGTATGAAAAAGATTATTACTCTGTTATTGAACATTGTTCCACTGTCTTGAAAAATGATCCTGGTAAATAATTACAAGAAAGTTATTTTAATGTTTTGCATTTTCTTATTGCATTACTTATTTTATTTAGCTGCTGTTGTTTTATACTTGCATATCTTTGTTGTAATATTATGGTTAAGAAAGTATTCCTAATTTCATTTTTGTCTTGTATAACTTGCTAAAGTAATGAATGTGCAGGTAGCAAATCCCCTACTTATGGGGAAAGCCAACAGCTCATTGTAATGTAGTCTATTGTTGGGTCATGCAAGAAAGATAGTGTGATTAAGTGGGAAAAGTGCAGCATTAACCTCACCTCTTGGTACTGAGCACTTGTTAGACTAGTTAGAATAAATTCAAGGGACGAAACTGTTCTCTTCCCAAAAAATATGCAATAATGGAAAGTGTTAACCAAGAACAATTGTTAAATGACAGCCATTCTGTTCTTTATCATAAGCAGACCTGGTTTTGAAACTCAAAGTAAATGTATTTTTTATAGCAAACTGCCCATACAAAGGGAACACTTCAAGCTAAAATAACTTTTTTCCCCCTTTTTTTCCCTCCCTTCTTGTGCATACTTGGAAATTAGTTCATACTGCATGACTATAATTTGCTAGAGCTATTCAGCCTTTAAAAGTCATATGCAAGAGGTTTGGAATTCCTGTATAGTCCTGATTCAGCAGTTTACTAAGAAACAAAGCTTTCATTATTTTGAAACATATAAACAACTACAGCCACATTAACTGCTGAAACATTAATGTTAGTTATATACAATTGCATGTATGTGGATGAGGTAATTATTATTAACAGATAAATAATCTGAGAGCAAGTTGGAAATGAAGAATCAAATTTGAAAAACTCAGATTACAGCTGGGATTCAAACCCAGATAGATTCATAGATTTCCAGCCTTCCTGGCTGACCAAACTACATTCTCCTGTGCCCTTCTCAATATCCATACATATGAGATACATTCAAATTACGACACCTTCGATTTTTTTCTCAGGACTGGAAACAGATAGAAACATGAAGTTTATTTTAAAATATGCAGGCACTCGTCAATGCATGACAGAAATGGCAGCACTGTATGGCACACAGAGCTCTATTGGCAGCAGCAAGAATGAGGACTGTCTGTGATACTTCAAAATGGAAACGTTTTCATTACAAGAACAGCATATAATCATTCATTATTTTTTTTTTCTCCCATGGTTTGACACCAATTGCATCACCAATTGAGTGAGACATGTGGTGATGGTGGCATGGATGTGTCTAATGTGTGTTCATGGGTGAGACAGTTCAACTAAGGCAGATCATCGTGTGACAATAAACCAAGGCAATCTCAGCTTCACACAAGACAACATGATTGAGCGAGTGCAGAAAGTTGTTTTGAAGGATCACAGAATGAGTATGGAACACATTGCCTCCAAAGTTGGCATTTCCATGGGTTTTGTGCACACAATCCTGCCTGAAGACCTGAAAATGAGAAAAGTGTCTTCCAGGTGGGTGCTACGAATGCTGATGGATGACCACAAGGCTGTGCACGTGGCATATTGCTAGGCAATGTTGACACATGATGAATGAGACATTCTTTTCATCCATTGTGACATGGATTCCGTTTTTCAATCCTGAAATAAAGCGCCACTCTGTTCAATGGAAGCACTCAGATTCACCACCACCCAAAAATTTCAGGTAAGTGCCAATGCAGAAAAAATTATGGTGGCCATGTTCTGAGACAGCGATGGAGTAATCCTTACTCATTGTATTCCAAAGGCAACTATGGTGACAGGTGTATCCTACAAAGATAGAAGTTCCTTTCAACATTGCATGAAAAATGGCTGGAAAAGGCTGTACATGTGCTCTTTCACCAAGACAAAACCTTAGCACATCAGGCAAATGTGATGGAGCAGTTTCTTTATGAAAATAACTTTGAAGTGATTCCTCATGCTTCCTACTCACCTGACCTGACTCTTAGCAACTTTTGGCTGTTTCCAGTGATGAAAGTCACTCTCCTTGGTCACACATTCACTAGCCTTGGCATTATTGCATCAGCAATTTTCCAGCGATCGGTCAAAACAGACTCCTGCAGAAGCATTCACAGCAACCATGGAATCATGGTGTTGACATTGTGAAAAATGTGCATGACTGCAGGTTCAGAAGTGACCCAAGCTTCGTAGTTTTCATGTGAGCAAAAAAATCGGAGGTGTTATAACTTGAAAGCACCTCGTAAATCTAAGAACAAAATTGTTATATAAGATAAATAAGCTCTATAATTTCTATAGACTCTAAAGCTTGAAATAATGATGTCCAGAATGTTTTAAATTGTAATAGACCTGATATCAATGCTCATATTTGTCGAGCTTTTTAGGAAGATCTGTTTTGCAAATTTATGCTACAGAAACTCTTTGTCTAGTAAAGGACTAATAAATAATTGATTGTGCAAGCTGACTGGTTACTTCATATCTCTGTTGGTTAGGACATGATAAATTGGATCTATAAGCCTGAAAATAAAAACTGTATCTCCTATGTAAGTAATCCTTTATTTTTAAATATTTATATGGAAACTAATACCCTTAGTTTGATTTCATTTCCTTATTAATTTATATTCCTAAAAATGATATTTAGGCGTAGATTTTGTTTATAGTCCAGTATATGCAAAGACAAAAATTAAAAATTTTGAAAATAATACTGCAATTCCCTGCTAATTACTTGTTCTATCCCTTTTCAGCTCTATCGACAAACCTTTTTTAGAGTTTAGACATCTGTAAGATCTCAGCAATTCCACACTGTCCCCTTTTGGGACAGCTCTATATTACCAGCAAAGTAATGGTAGCAGGATGCTTTAAACAAATAAATAAGTAGATAAAAAGTGTGTTCTTTTGGAGGGGGCGCAACTTTGCTTGCATGCAATAAGGGTGCACATTTGTTCAAAGTAATGCATGTTATGTGCAGTAATTTTCAGTTTCTTTTTAATTGTACAAGAACATCTTGCTCTTGTAATGTGTACTTTTTTCATTTCTTATAATATATTAATTATGAAATTAAAATTATTAATTATTATTTATTATATTATATAATAATTATTAATTATTAAATTTATTTATACTTTTGTGTGTGAGAGAGAGATAACATGCATATAACTAGAGTTGATTTATAAGTCATGGTCCTTTTCATCTTGAAAATGTGTCAACACTGTAAAAATAATATTTATATTTGAAAGGGTGTTAACAGGTATTCTTTAGTGTTGCCAAATAGGGTATGAATGCAGGAATCTCTGGTAGGGAGGTAGCAAAAAAAAAAAAAAAAGAAATTAAATTTGCAGTCATGTTTTGTTATGGCATAACTTCTACAATATTAATAATGAATAAATGCATGTTTGCTGCGTTAGAGGTAATTCCCTCACAGTTTACTGCCTGTCATCAATTAGGGGACAAATTAATCGCAGCTTCTGATACAGATTTATGAGTAAGAACATCCACTGCATCAGCAATTAATGCTCTTATTTATTAGAAGGTTTCTATTTTCCTTCCACTGTTCAATATAGTAGAGCATGCTTGCCTAATGCTTTTGCTCTCTGTATTTCCATGCATTTCTGCCATGGGGAACTGAGCATTTGACTTTATTTACTTCCATTATGCACTGCTGTTGTCAAAAGGCCATCATTGGGAGCATAGCCAATTCAGATTGCTGCACCCCGTGACAACATTAGGATATATATGTCACACATTTTTAAACATCCTGGGTAATCTGTTTCAGGTGCCAGAAAAGACAAAAAGTTAATGTACATATCTAAGCAGTTTGTTGTAATATAAGCAGAAAGAATGTAAGTTTTGGAGTGAACAGTGTTTTGGACTTCAGCCAAATGATGTGATGGTTCTAGTGTGTATGATAGACAAGATGGTGGTCATCCACAACAGTGCTCTCAATTCTTTGAATTATATATGAAATTTTTGAGTGTTATAGGAACCCAACAAGCTTTTAGATATCAGTACAATTGTTGGGAAGCCCCTTCACATCAAGACATTGTTAAATTATAAAAAATGTTCTTGGCTAATTGTCTAACTGAGCCTCAACACAAGAGGAAGAGTGTGCGACACAAATGGGGAAGAAGATTTCAGCCAGCCCTAAAGTGAATGAGTGTTTTGGAGTGAACATGAGAAATTCTATAGTCTGTCTTTTTTTATGGAAGAAGCTGTTTGTATTTCCTGAATTACAGCAAAATGGGTACTGGACAGCATTATCATTCAACAGGACAGCACTGCTTCACATTGAACTGTTATTGTGCAAAATCATTTAAACCAAACTTTAACAATCGTTACCAGTAAATAGTCTGAACTAGTCTCCAGATGAGTTTTCCAAATTATTAGTATGCGCACAAAGACCATAGAATGAAGCTGATCTGTGATGGAAGATTACAATGGACTGTAAACAGATCACTCTAGAAATGCTGCATGCCACTTGGTGCAATATACCGCCATGGGTGGCCGAGATCGTTAAGTCTCGGATTCGTAAGCGGGAGGTCTGGGTTCGAATACCACCAGGACCGTCCTTCCTGACTGAGGTTTTTTCCAGGTTTTCCTCAGTCCTCATAAATGGCAAATGCTGGGGAGATACCCTAAAACTTAGGCCTGGAACGATTCCTTCCTTAAAAAAATAAATCCTTTCCCAATATATCATTTCATGTCATGTATCATCAGTGTCCATCGGCTGTGGTGCCTCTGTAGCAAAAACAGGCGTTAAACACTATTCATTCATTGGTGCAATATGTCCAAGTAGTATGATCAGTACTGTATCTAGTGGTGATCATGTTGAGTGCTAACGTTGCTGAGACAGGAAACTTCTGACTATCCTACATATGTATGTATAGGCAACAATTTGAATAATTTTTTTGTGCGTTTTACTTTCTGACATTTCAAACAGACCACCCTGTATATGGATATCCAATGTTGGCACATTTTGAAAAAAAAAATTGTCACCATAACTTAAGAATCAACCCTCATATACATGCCAAGTTCAATTATTTTTTCCAGATCTCATGCACAAGCATTTAAATTTCATAATGTCACAACTATTTAATGAACAATAATTGTTATAGTAAGGACAGGGAAGAGGAGCTGAGAAAATACTCATTGCTCATTAATTTATTGATGATGTACTTTTAGGAAGTACATAATGATTCAGCTGACACCACAAGCTTCCCTATCTTCACACTCCTGTTAAGATTCCATCAATCTTATAAATGCTCAATGGTATACATAATAGGTATACCAGTGGTGGCAATATTAGAGCACTGCAGAAATAATAAGATCTGTGAAACTTACATCCTAAAAACAATGTCACATATTCTTAATTACCTATTGAGTCGATTTTAATAATCTTATGCTCCACTTACTGTTGAATTATGCAAAACTAGTTTCGCAGGCTTTTGCCTGCATCCTCAGTTGCGAGTCGACTGTCGGCTTTGTTGTTGGTTGGCTGGAGGATTTGGTGTAGCTCTTGTAGACATTTTAATGAACTTCTGGATTAATTTATCTTCTGTTGGAATCTCAAAGTTCATAGCCTTATCCTCATATTTTTTTATATAAATTTTTTTCCCATATTCCCAGCTCAATGGGCAAAAGCCTGCGAAACTAGTTTTGCATAATTCAACAGTAAGTGGAGCATAAGATTATTAAAATCGACTCAATAGGTAATTAAGAACATAATAGTCGCTTCACTGTATTGGTTCCGACACAAAATTAAACGTTATATTTAATGTCACATAATTTAAATGCTTGTACAGGAAATGCAAAAATGAATGAACAAGGAGTGTTATACTTTTAAGTGTAGTTAATGTTAAAATAAATAATAAAGGCTTTATATTCTTACTTCAGATAACGTAAAGGCTCTGTACCGAAGAGCTAAAGCACATGTGGGTGCATGGAATCCTCTTGAAGCTCGACAGGACTTTATACATGTGATGGAACTCGATTCTTCTCTTGAGTCTACAGTGGGCAAGGAACTGAAACTTTTGGATGAGATGGAGAAGAAACATGATGCTGAAGACAGGAAAAAACTAAAAGGAAAAATGTTCTAGATACAAAACTAGTGTTTTTTAGATTAATACATGCCTGTATATGTAAAGTTGGTTAAAGTCAATGAGATAAAACAGAGTAGAGCCCTTTTCCTTTAAAAAAAGATAATAAACTATCACTTTCTTCAGCTGTCCCCAAGAGAGGTACAATCTGTGCTTATGAAAAAAAATTCTGAATTGTGTAAAAAATTATACTTCTGATTTATCCATCTTTACATACAAAATGCATGAATTGGGAATTGCATAATGGAAACAATAACTGTATTTACATATTTTATCCTAAATGGATGTGTCCATATATGTATATAACATAAAACACTTGTTTCTCTTTTTACACTGTAAACTAATTTGAAATACATATTGCTTATGCTGTTTATTAACTTTGAGAAATTTTGATGTCAAAAATTAATAAACGCTGCAATTGATGATTCTTGTAACAAAATGCAATGTCAAACATTGATTTTATTTTTGTTTACTGTGTCCATTACTGTTCCAATTTTATAAATAATTCAGCAAAGAGGCTCTAATTTAAGCTTGTTATTTAAAATTAAAATTACAGTAAATATTTAAAATTGTTTGCCTTTGGTAAAATATGTTATTTTTAAAATATAAATGAAAAATAAAATATATATTTTTTGTTATTTATACAGTTCTAGTAATTTATATAAGCATTTGCATTTACTCATACAGTTCTACCTCTCACAAGTTCTCACTCAAGTCACTTACATGCACTCCACACATGAACATCAATTTTTTTCTTTTATTTGTTTGTTTTAAAAAGACATTTTAAAATAGCTGCACATTCACAAAGTGTAGGGACTATCTCAACTAAATAGTTTTGCACTGTTTCGCAATGTTATTTACAAAGTTTGCATTTAAAGTTTACTTTTCATCCAGCATCGCCTCAGCAGGATAAGAATTGCACTATCTGTAGAGTTCACTTCCTCATGAGAGACCTCACTTTATTTACACACCTATCCATAAAGTTTCGCTTTCGCTTTGGCTCTCCTGTACTTGGTAGAGGTAAGGAAAGCAATGAACCCTTTGTTGCACCACCTCTATGTCCTATGCTAGAGCTGGAAGATACCTCGTCAGAGTCAAGGTTTCCATCACAACTCTGAGCTTTCTCCACTAGAGGAGAACTGGTGCAAACACTCGCTACCTCTTCCTCAACACTGTCCTTGCCCTTGGAGCCAAGGTCATGTGTACTAAGATATTGTTCACATTCCCTTAGGAGCTGTTGCTGCTCAGTTAAAGCTGGACAGGGTGGCTCAGAAGCCTCATCCAGAAGCCCATCAAGACTACGTGATCGGGTGGAGAGTTGTCTTCGAATGGATGGTCTTGTTGGTTGAGCTCCAGAGCTGCGGCGTGTCCTTGCTGCTGGACTAGGTCCTGAGCTGGCTGGAAGACGTGGGCTTGTAGGAGGACGTCGATTTGGGCCATAGTGAGGTCCTAGCAGCCAGGTGTGGGACGGGCTAGCTGATTTCCAATGCCTATCAATAAAATGAAACATATTACTATTTGAAACTTGAGCATCTGTTAACTCTGCAGTCCATGATTATTAGCACTTATTCCTAACACTGCATAAGCCATTTTGGATTTTATCATGTTGGTAAATTAGAAATCATGCATTTTTAGTTTAGAATGAACTGAATTTAGTGCAGTAATCTGAGCATAAGAGCTCATACTTGTTTCATTTTCTAACTAGCTAGATCTTTGAGTAATAAATTCATTTACTACAGTTAAGTGAAACACATTATGTAAAGAATTGTTCAATTTTTCTAAAGAAATTGCATTACATTGTCTGATATTAGTTATTCAACCCTAATGATTATGAATTACAATGCTTTGAGCCTGGATAACATAAATTAATGAATTTTTAGTTTTCAAAAGCACTTGAAAATAATTACAAATTTATAACCTAATGGGAAGAATAGGTCACCTATGAAACAATTGGTATCACCATATATAAAAAATGCCAGACCATAGATTGCCAAAAATATTACTCAATTGACAACCCAAGACCATAGGGATAAAGGTAGGCTTCTTCTCAGATGGCAAGATCAATTCCAAATCTCTTGAAGTCGGAACAAACCCATTACAATGCTTGTCAAATAGAATTATGTTCAGCCTTGAAGTTCTCAAGTGTATTGCCCATTCAGAGCCCTGCGACATTGCTACACTCTACCCCTGCTACCATGGACTTGCTTACACAGAATGAATCTTTTCTTATAAATCTCATATATACTATATTAAGATATGCTCATCAAAACCACATATTTTTAACCCAAGAAGTTTTCATTATAGAAATGAATAATTGTACCCATTAACTTAAACACCATCTAGGAAACTTTATAAAATAAACCTACCAATTTTGGATTCATTTCAAAATGAGGTAAAGTCTATTAATTTCTTTCACTGACTTTACTTTATTTTCCTCCCTATTTTGTATAATAAAGGTGTCTTAAAGCAGTCATAAATAAAACAAACTAGAGCTTGCTGGTAACATAAGTGAAGGTGATTGTCATATGAGGGGATATGACAATCAGCTGATTTAGCAAGAAGTGAAGTTGAGAGAAACAGTTGTATGCCTTTCTATGTTACAGAATGGATGTAATTTGCATAATGGCATTGAGTAAAGTAAGCACGATTAGTGAATGTAATGGAGATAGTGTCCCAAAAAGACAGGTACCACTGCCAGTATAATCCAATTGAGCTCAAACACAGTAGAGGGTTGTCAATATAAATAGGAATTTTAAGCTTAAAGATGTATAAAAATTATTCATGAAGAAATTGATAAGGTTACACAAAAAGACTGAGAATATTCTTGTGTACTACATGCTGGAAAACCACAAAATAGCTTCATGAAATAGGATTTGATGAAATTTTAGAACCTATAATTATAAGTTTACAAGACTGAAAGACAAAGACTGTGACAATGACCAACTATATACAGATATAAATTAATCAATGAAGAGCCACTAGCAATACCATTAGAGCAATATTAACAGCTAATTTATTATCAAATATATATATATATATATATATATATATATATAAACCCATTTATTATATTAGTACAGTAATCAATTATTGTTGTTCACTGATATTGTGCTAAAGCATGCAAGTAAGGAGTGGGTATTAGTGACTTGGCAACATTCTGTAATACTACTTCTCATTCGCTACTGCCTCAAACTCTTCCCAAATCTTGTACTAGACAAACCAAATGAAGAAAGAAGAAGAAACAGAAGAATTCATAATCCTGATAATGGACCGATTCATTGCAGCGGCAACATAACAGATTTTCACTATCACGTGACTCCTAAAATTGCTCAGAAAAGAATATTAACAAGTTAATTGTAACAATGCCCACAACTTTGGTATTCTAAACTCTTGTCATTTAGTACTGTGTGTTTTAAATCCTTTACTTATAATTTTACATTTATCATTGGGTACCCTTTATTTTAATAAATGGAATGTTATTTTTTAATATAATCCCTACAATAATAAATGGTAATATTCTTATGATGTACGTTTTCTAAGAAAAGTATAGTCTGCAGTTCTTACTTATGAATGTTGATCTTTTAGAGGTTTCACAGCTGTGCATATTATCCCATAAAGTCCTTGTTGTGTTCAGGGTGTTTAGAAAGCTTGAATTATCATTGTATCAGTGACCAAAGATATGAGCTTCATAAGTGGTATTGCAATCAGCTCTAAGGAGCTATTGGCATGTTTTTATCATCCATCTTTTGATATGCATTTTAAATCCATGATGCACAATAAGATTCTCTCTGGGAATGTTCAGGAATTCTGGACCAAAGACTAGCACAGTATTGGATAATATTTCTCATTTTTCTCTGCAGATTTTTACCTTTAACATAGCAGGACAAATGAACTCTCTTGACTTTTGTTTCTGTCATATTTTTCTTATATACAATGAAAAATTATTCAGCTATTTGAAATATCTTGATAACAAAATGCAAGGCCATGATGTAACTTGGTAGACAGACCAAGCAGATCTTAAAGCACATTAATACTCACATTTCTGTTAATCTGTTCACTTAATAGTGAAATGCCAATGGGCAACTAGATAAACTGTAGCACCATGCCTGCATATTATGAGAGTTTTCTGCCATTAAATTCTATTACTCAAATATCTTAAGTTCTCTAGAATTCAGATTTGGCTCCCTATGGCTTTTTATAACTGAAAGGGAGATCATTTCAGAATATGCGTGAAATTAAGGTGAAGACAACCAATGTGATCCCAAGAGAAGACTTTGCATACTATTTTGAAAAGTGAAAGGTTTTTCTATCTGGAAAGTATTCAACATCTAACAATACAACATAGCATGTCTAGCACAAGTGCTTTAATCCTCTTTCAAGTATTCTTAACAGGATTGGATGAATTGTTAGGGATGGAGAAGATTCTGGGATAAGTGGGTGAGGTCCTAGTAATAATAAAGGCAGGGTTACTCAGGAGGTAATGTTTGGGACTCTCATTCAAGAGGTCTCGGGTTCAAATCCCTTGGGTCTGACTGTCCTGACTTTATGGTTTTTTATGGTATCCCCTGGCTCCTTAGGTGAATCTTTTCTTTACATGACTTTTTTTCTGCTCTCCCACTTCATTCCGTTGGCTCTATTATGGGTCGAAAGTACCAGAGCAAGTGAGCTGATGTGGTGTGATAGTAGCTTGTGCTTTGAGAAGATTTCTGTCCTGCATCTGATATGGAAGCAGCTCTTCTGAGGGGCTCAAACTGCTTGAATGGCAGGGGGGAGGCTCTGTTAGGGTTGGGTGTTCTATCTGGTAAATATTAAGGATTCCATTTACATTCATGCCTCATGGTCTGTGGATACTGGCCATTCAGGTTTCCCTCACCTCATTCCTTCCTACTGAAGATGCCCTCACTGGGGACATAAGCACAAACGTCCAGCCCTTGAACAAGGATGAAGTACTCTCCTTCATCCCTAACAATCCAATCCAATCCTGTTAGGAATACTTTAAAGAAGATTAGAGCACTTTTGCTAGTTATGCTATGTTATATTGTTAGATGCTAAATACTTTCCAGTCAGAATTCTGAATTTGCAAAAACAAAGATGTTTGCTCATGATCACATGAAGGTTTAAATGAAAATTCACTTCATAATATGAATTATAGAATATTTATGAATGATAGAGTTGATTGTTTAGAGCTGCAAAGTCAATGTGTGTTTAAGGTGCTCTAATTTGACAAATGCATGACTAAACAATTCTCATTAAAAAGCTTAATATATTAGCAAGCCTTAACAGTTTATTTTTTTCTGGGAAGTTAAAGCAGATGATATTTCTGCTTAAGGATTTTTACTCAATATTAACACTAATGCTGACTTATCCTCAAGAACTGACTGACTTTTCCTTTTAATTGAATTACATAATGCAATAAGGATTTGCATTCCTTGAGTTAACTTCCGAGTCTTGCTTGCTCCAGTTTAGTTAGTGTTTTATACAATTCCCAATTCCAGACATGCAATGTTTGCAAGCTTGTAGCACACCATAATCTAACATTTCTCATCTAACTATGTTGGTTAATAAATAATGTTAGCTGTTTCCAGCATTCATTTGCCCTATATTGCGCACTTTAATATTTCCTTCAGAATTTGTCATTTAAAATTTTACTTTCATAAAACTGTCTAAAAAAATCAAATGGCAGTTTAAATAATATGCAGTGGTCTAATTATATTTCATAAATAAACAAAACTATTTTATTGGTTTGTCTAATATAAGAATTTTAGAATTCATTGCCCTTAATTTTATATGAGTTGTTAGTGGAATTAATAAACAAAAATGTTAATAACAACTCTTGTAAGATAAGCAATGCAGCATTAATTATTATACTATATTAAGTGTCTATCCCCTATGTCCCTGTTCTACTATTTGCTCACTGTAAAGACATTTTTTTTTGTCTAAAAATGTGTTGTTAACTGTATTATGCACTGATTTCTTTGCTTTGCTCAAGTTTTTACTTAGAAACTTTATATCTCCATATTATAGGCCTATTCAGATATAAGCAAAAGACAATCACATATTCCATATAAATACTATTGAAGATTAAGTTATTTATTGTTAGTTTTTGCTTTGGGCATAAATGCTAATCTGTTTGCCCCTTCACTATATTGCACTATTATTTATAAAGTGAGTTTTTTACTTTTAGTAAAATATGGGTATAAATTATGAATAATTCCACTTTTGTGGTCATTCAATGGCATTTCAGGCTACCAAAACTTTATTATTAGATATTTTATTTTCAGAATAATGATCATGTTTAATATTATTAGTTTAAATTTTACTTTCCTTCAGAAATTTAAACTTTTGTTTAGTGTGCAATATAGCCAACTTTACTATACTGTGCTAATATAGAAATAGTATTCATAAATATAAGATGAATTATGGTATTTGTGAACAAAGTGCATTTAAGTATAGTTGTACATATATATATATACACACACAAAGGGGACTATCATGGACAAAAGGATTGCATGGTTTTTGCTAAAAGAAGGCATCAAAACTTCATAAATTCATAGATGTTTAAGTGCAGTATGCAGTCAAGAGCCTGCTGTACAGAAGATCAATGGGTTCACCAGCAGCAGGTAATCTGCACACATGAAGAGTACTGGTGTCTGTCAACATTGAAGTCTTCCAGGAATATTGAAGTTATGTCTGAATTGATTATGCTGAAAGGCACTTTGATGGACTGGAATGTCAGACAGGCCTCAGCCTTACAATCCTGCACACCATTATTCATCTCAGTTTGAGCATGAAAAAAGTGTATGCACATTGGGCTGCATGGGACTTGGCCAGGCATAGAAGAACAAAAAGGCTAAAGTCTGTTCATTAGCTACTGGGAAAGCATAATGAAGATCCAGATTCTTTTGGAGAAGCTGGTGATGAGTCATTTCACTACCACACACCAGAGAAGAAAGTCCAATCCATGCAATCGAAACATCCAAGGAGTCCCCCGGCTCAAGAAATGTTGTGCTGCTCCATCTGCATGCAAGAAAATTGTCTTTTGGGATACTTCAGGTATACTGCTAATGGACTGGCTTCATCAAGGAACAACTGTCAACAGCAATGTGTACTAGAAGACCCATAGTTTAGATGCAGAATTCAACAATGGCATTAGGGGAGGTGGTCCACAGGAGCGTTTCTCCAACATGACAATTCACAGCCCCACCCCAGTAACATTATGACTGCAAAGTTGGCATCTGGGGTTCATTGTTGTGCTGTACCTACCTTAATCACCAGATCTCACTCCATCTGATTATACCTTATTTGATAACATGAAGGACTTGATGTGAGGTAAATAATTCCATAAAAATGAGGAGAGTCAGGCAGTTGTCCATGAGTGGTAGCAAATTCCCAAGCATTGGTTTCACGAAGCTATAATGAAGTTACCAGGAATTGGTAGTGGCGCGATGGGATGGTGGGGAGTATATTGAGAGATCCCATGTGCTGCAGTGAATCATGTTGCATAAAAAATTAGATACAAAAACTACCATTGTAAATCATTTCTGAGTGTCACTCATATTTTATAGCTGTAGAATGTTATGACTTATTTAGCTGAAGGCCATTATCTTCCCTTATATTTTTAAAAAAGGTAATCTCTAGTAACTATTTGACCTCTTATGATTCTTAACAGTGTTCATAAGAACTTTTTCATGGTTTTCTTTGGTTACATTATCCTTCTAGGCTGCATTGAACCACTACTTCAGGTAATCTTAAATCTAACATAATATATTGTTGTCATTCTGGCAGAAATCACTAAGTCTAAATTATGTTTTTGACTTATAATATTAGTGATTTATATTTGACTAAAAGATGCAAAATCTCGACTTAATGAGAAATGATAGCTTTTACATAGAAACAATAGTAATATCACTTCATGAGTTCTATCAGACTATAAAGCTGCCTTTCCTTACAATCTAATTAATATCTCAAAACAGCCAATTTTAAACTTAGTAACTACTGCCAGAGTGAAGATATGATAGATTTATCTTCATTTACATCTGTATTTGTATAAAAATTTTGGTAAACTTCAAGTTTTTAGTTCATTCTCAATATTTTAATTTCTTTTGTGGCCAACTAATGATCAATTGGCAGTAAATTATATAATACCTATTTAATAATAAAAATGGTACCATTACTTTAAATAATTTTAAAAGTAACTAAAAATGTTAATTGGAACTTGTACAGTGATGCTAATCGTATAATTAAGATCGTTGAGACAGTACTGAGTCGAACTAAGCATTCTTATTGCTCTACTTATTTGTTTATAATATGTAGCACTAATTTCATGAACCCTTTGTTTGCATCCTCAGTGTTGGAGTTGATGGGTAGCTGAGGGATGCAAACAAAAGGTTTCTGAAACTAGTACTACATATTATAAACAAGTAAATGGAGCAATAACAGTGTGTAGTTCTACTCAATAATACAATGATCTTAATTATATAATTTTAAAAGTGTTTATTTTATATGAACTTTTAATGTTGTTAGTACATAAAAAGTCATCATAACTCTGTAAAAATAATTTATGAATTAAATTAAACTGTGATTATAGAGGATTTTTAATATCCTACCAGAAAGTCATGTAAAATCAATTTGTAAGTCTCATTTTCATTTCTCTTTTTGTCCTTTTTTAATAAAAAAAACTTAATATGTGGCACTTCTGAAGGAAACAAAAGCAGCTGTGATAATCAGTTAGATAATGAGAAGCTCTTTATATGGTTATTATTAATGCTAGGAAACTTGAAGAAACTGGATTAGTATGAGTTTCAAAAAAATTAATTTTAAAGCAAATAATAAATTGCATTATGGATTTAATTTTATTATTTTGCAACACATTTTCTATGCCAAAGCATTGCTTTTAATTGAGTACTAATTATAAAAATCCTGATAACTTGTATATAAATATGCAAGTTTAAAGAAAGAAACTAAAAGAATTAAAACTGAGTTGAATTGTTAATTGAAGCTAATAGTAAAGATATATGAATAGAAGAAGCCCCTTTTTCTTTTTTCTTCATGAACCCTTCTTGGAGTTCAAGAAAAGGAAGACTTTCAAAAGGAAGGAAGATAACATAAAAGAAATTATGTTATATAATTCAAGGGTTTGAAAATTCATTTAATCTATGCCCATGAAAGAAGAAATATTAAAGTCAATGTGTTAAAAATATATTAAGCTTTAAACATGAAGTGATGATGAACAGAAAATTACTTTGTGTTTATTAAAACGACGTATTTTTCTTTTCATAACCACCTCATCTGGATAGCAAGGTTAGAATATAGTGGATGGTACTAAAAGTGTGACATATGAACCCACAAACCTTCTATTATTTACAAGCAGGTTTATGCATTTAGCAGGAAGAAGAAGGCTTGGTGTAATTGTCTTTGTGTGTTCCTCTGGTAGTGTATTGATGGTTTCTCCACACATCACACAACTGTTTTTCATGCAGGCACCACTAGGAGCAAGTTAAGCAGTACCATCTGGGAACACGGCACACAGGGATCACTCTTCGTCGACTGACCTGGACTGTTTGGCTGGTGAGGAAGAGGAAGCGAGTCCATCTAGTCAGTCCCTCCCTGAGTTTCCATTCACATCCTTGTCACTACCCTTTCCACTATCATTGCTGTGCATACGTTGATAGCTAGGGGGTTGCCTTGCCAGTGTATTGCCTGAAGGTGTGCCTGGAGTAGCATCCCCTTTGTTCAGACCCATCCTTCCCATTGGCCCAGAAGACATGTCACCACGCATGAACCTCTCCAGCTTATCTACACATGCATCCTGGTAATCATGAATCCACCTGAAAGGTAGCAAGAGTGTTATATTTTAATTATATACAGGTGTATAAAGTATGGTAATTAATTGCAATTTGTTTGCTAAAATACATTTAATTAATTAAATTGTTAAAAACAAACAATTGTTCTATAGGAACATATTTTTGAAGGCATTTTATTCTCATCTAGGCAATAATAGCAATGTATAATAAAATTTGCTTTTGATAACATTTTTGTGATGATTTAGAAAAAAATCAGAAGCTCCAAAACGGCCTAATGATAATTTTCAATGCGGTCATAAAGCTCTTGTACATTTCTGGGCTTTAGGAGAGAAGTCTTAGAGTATACTCTATTACAAAGAACTTAAAAGTGTCTGAAGAACACAGATGGAACATGGCATAAATTAGAAGGTACCAGACATTTCTAATGTCCAGTATAATGTGTACAAAACTAACAATCTTTATCAACTAAAATCACCCAACCATAAATTATGTTATCTTGTCTTAGAGATTTAAAGAAGAAGGTATAATAACAGGAAACTAAATGCATATCCTATATGTTGTTATAATTCATAGATTGAATTATATTGTTTCAAAAATTTGGAAAAAAAAAAAAATATTAGCTATCTAATATTACAGAAAACTTTTATTTTGTATATCTGAAACTAAATATGTTTGTGTATTACGGTGGGAGCTGTACAAGTAAATTGCTTTAAAAAAAATTGAAATAATATTTAGAATTGCCCCCTACCTGACTCCATTAAAGTGGCAAACTGCCCTCATATCCTCTGGAAGTTCCTCAGGTTCAGGCCATTGAAAGTTATCAATGATTGGAATAATGTTACAATTTGACTGTAGAGCTGCAACTATTTCCTAGATAAAAGAAATTAGACATCAATATATAAGATAAGAAATAAAGCTAGATTAGCAAAGAAAAATTATGAATACCCTTTTAAGATATTTTATTATCTCAAATCATATGAAAAAATATATCACATTTCATGGAGATGCTGTTTTTTATTACTGTATGAATCTAAGGCATAAATGTTATGAGATGTAATTTTGTACAACAAACTGCCAGAGACTCTAAAATTGAAAACAAGGAGAAATTTAAGAGAGATCTAAAAGTATTCTTGATTGAGAAATGCCTTTACAGGGTGGATGAATTGTAGATAATACGTGTAGTTTTCCTTTAATTCTTGTAAATGTGTATTAAATTATCTAAGAATAAGTTATTGTAAACTGAATCTGTTAAACTTTGGTATTCTTATTTATAACTTATAATTATATTATGAATTATTTCAACTAATGTTTTCAACTTATATTTACTTTGTTAACTCTAGATTTTGACAATGTCTGAAACTTGTGTACACAAGTCTATTGACAGCTATAATTTTATTATTATTATGATTATTATTATTGTTGTTGTTGTTGTTGGTGGTGGTGGTGGTATCATCATCATCATCATCATCATCATCATCATCATCATCATCATCACTATTACTTTGCTGTATTTAATGAAAAATCCCTTTTTAAAACTATCAACTCTAAAATTGGAACAGTTTTTCTAAGGGAAGGAATACCCTGATCCTACTCATTAAGAGATTATGTGTAGGGCAGAAATCCCAATCATGAAAAAAAAGAATAAATAAATAAAAAGTAAATAATTTGAAATGCTAAACAATGTTGATGTCTAAAAACATATTAGATTAAAATAATGCATTAGAAGATATTTTGATAAAAAGATGTGATTTAAGATTTCATGTTGTTATATCAAAACCAATACTGAAATACAGAAGTTAAACATGGGTTTTGAGATCAGAAGGCAAAAGAAGATTAGAAGCAGCACAAATGTATGGTTTGCTATCCGTTTTCAGAGTAACCTTAAGAGAAAAAGTTAGAAGTGAAAAATTAGAATTAAACTAGAGCACGAAAATGTAGTAGACAAAATTCAAAATTATCAACAGAATTGGAGACATAATGTACAGTAGATGCATATTAGCAGATATCCACACAGTGCCCTCCTCCATAGGCTAAATTGGACAGACAAACACAGAGTTTAGCTTGGTATGGGTCTCGGGTTTAATCTTTCATTTGGCAGAAGAAGAATTAGCTTTTGATTTCACAGACAGTTTTAGTTTCTTGGTCTGTTCAGTGAGGAATTATGCATCATGTTTATTATACCGCAGCCTTGAAGAATAATTTCATGCTGTTTTCATTGGTGCATCTTTTATAATCATGCAATTTAAGCAATTGCAGCACTGGTTGCTGAAGCCCAATTTGCTGGAGAGAGAAATCTGGGATGTTCCCTGTCATTGGTGAGCTCAGGCAGCCAGTAGTCGGTGAAACAGAGTCTTGCTAGAAGATAGGTGTTTCCCTGTGAAAAGTTCACCACCTAAGCCCTTCACAATATTTACAAAATTGGCTTTTGATACATAGCTATTGAAGCAATGAGATTAGTCTCACAAAATGTAACACGATTCACACCCCACCAGTACCCAAAGAGCCAGTCTAATTTCTGCTCTGAATTTTGTGAGCCTTTGCTTGAGCCTTTATTAATTTTGAGCATACTCTTAATCATCTGTAGAGTGAAGCTTATTCTGTTGTAAAGAGCTTAAAGTAGCAAGAAGCAAGAATTCTTATTTGTCCATTTCCCATGCTCTTTATTAGAAAAGTTTTGTTTTTCAGTGTTGCTTCAATCAGAAGTAAGGAAGTAACCTTTTCTCTGATTCAATGTTTCATGTTTTCCTTGAAAAATTTGAACTTTGAATGCTGAGAGATGCCATGTCCAGAAACCATGAACATTTTCACTGACTTGTGGGGTTCTCCAAATGAGTTACCACTGAAAGTAATACATATAGAGGCCAGTTGTACTTAAGGAAATTTTTCACATCTTGGATCTAAATAGATCTAGTGCATGAACATCATCTTCAGCACCCAAAATTTCAATTGATTTTCCCGTACAATGTAATGCTGTTGCAATCACTCCATTACAAAATTATGCCTATTTGCCAAAAGCTAATCCTAAGTCTAGGTCCAAAACTGACACCTATATAATAGGCATACTTTAAAGCTATAAAATCTATTATTAATATTAAAACAGCAATAGAAATGAACTACTTTTAATAAATGGTTCTGGTAAGGATCACTTAATGACTTGATAACTGACCTACTGAAAAAGGAAATGAAATAGGTCAAGTTCACACTTTTAAGCACTCATAGTGGTCCTAGAGGCTCATTAAGGTAAGAATTGGGTATAAGTGGGTGTTTATGTTTGTCTTGAATAACTTTAATTAAGGAAACTAAATAAACATACCTAACTCACATTATGTGATTAATAACCAATTGTTCCACAGAACCATCAGTGTAATTTGTATTTTTCTTACATGCAGCATATAAAAAATATACTCTTTTATATATCGCAATACTTTGGATTCAGTACTTACTCTATGAACCCAGTCTTTGCAATCATGATCTCCAACACATCGATCCAGAGCATTTGGGGTCAGGACAAGAAGAAAATGCTTGGCTTGTCTGATGCTCTGTAGCAGGTTATTGTCAAACTTGCCTGCTTCTAGCCTCTCCACATCGATGAACACTGAGAAATTGCGAAGTTGTAGATGGACTTTCAGCAGGCTGGAAAGTAATAATAAATGTTTAGATTTCATACCAAGCAATGTATTTCATTATATTTAGAACAATTTCTAACAAAGTATTCAATGACAAAGCTTACTGTTTAATACTACAGAGTTCTCAAAGCTGTATCTAAAGCCAACATGAAAAAATGCATTTGATGTTTATCAGAAAAAGGCATGTAATAATCAACAAAGCGCAGGCCAAGTGGCTTACAGGAAGGCTATTTGCTACAGTTTATTTAAACATTTTATATAGAATCTTAAAGACAAAAGTTTGAGCATTAGACAGGGATATATTGTTGAGTTGGTAATTTACAAAATTCCACATTTTTCTAATCATTAATCAGTCATTTTTTTTTAAAATAACAAATGAAGTCTTGTGAACTATTCACTGTTGGAGTGACCTGGACCAAAACAATGACATGACTTATGATTGTTTGGAGTCTTAGTTCACTAAAGTACAATACAGAAGTAATGCACTCAAAGAAAGTCGTACAATGTTAATAATCTAAATTTATTGATGAATCCCTAAATAACATGTATATATATAAAATAATTTTATAATAATACTTAATAATATGAATTTAATATTGCTCTATTATTTTATTAAATCAGCCTCAAATTGGCATTTTGCTGCACTTCAGTTTCCAAGTCAAAACTCATGTTCTTTCTTCTCTTACTCTCTTTCCATTATGTACCATGTGTGTTCATGAAATGATGATGCAAACAGTGTGAATGGCAGGATACATTATGTGTTGTTTTTGTTACGATCACTCTAAGAGTGAGCTTACAGTAAGTTCTAATGCCATCTTTGTTTTTTCTTTTGGCAGTATGCTAATCTTAACATCTTTAAGGTGTGGCATTGAACCAAAGGTATCTTTTAAACTAAAACTGTAAAAATGCCGACATGCCCATTTGCCTTTTTGAACCCATATCATGTGCTTCACTTGTCATCTTCTATCCCTGATATACATAATATTTGCATAGTATCTTAAATTTTCCTAAAATTCCTTATAAATAGGTATCACTCATGAGAATCGTTTAAACTGCAAATATTAAATTAGAATCAGATATAACTTACCTTGCTAGTTGCGACCCATTTGATCTTCTGTAACTAACAAATACATCAAGTGATTTGTCTAGACTCTCCTCATATGGATTAGCAAAGCCATTTTCCATATCTGAAATTAAATAAAAACAAAAAATATGTAAAACATAAAAATCTGCAGTTCCTTTGTGAGTTTTCTTTAAAGAACTTATATAACTTATATAAGATACTCATATATAACTCATGTATGTCTAAGGAAATAAAGTAGGAATAGATAGTGAATATGTGGTCAACACACCTCGAATGGCACTTGATATCCTTTGTCGGTGGATACTGTTAGAAATACCACATTCATTTTGTAGCTGCTCCTCAGTAAGGTTGCGGATGGATTCTTTGTCTACACCAGCATTCAGCATAGAGTAGGTATAAATAGAAAATTCAGGCCCAATGTTCTGCAGGAATGCATTCAGATTTCCAGTATCTCTACTACTGTAATCTGCCATTTTCTTCAGGTTTTGAAGTTCTCTTGTGAACCTATGATAAAGTGAAGGATAAAAAAAAAACATAAATATAAAAATATTATGGATAAAAATATAATTAATATTTAGTTTTAAAGTGTGGAGCAAGGCTTAATGACCTCACTCCATCTCACCAAGATCTGAGTGTTTATAGTTATCACTTTCATCTAAACAGTAACTATTGCCACAATATACCTGGAAATTCTCCAGCATGGTCATAGTTACTTTCATACATCAAAGATTGAGCACAGCCTACGAATATTTCTTGTTTGTCATATTATGAAGAACATTTGAGGATATCTTAATTAATAAATATATGGATATAATAATATGAATAAATTATTTATTATGCTTTCCACACCCAATCTCTGTTAGCACTAAACATGTACTGAAAGAGATTGCAGAGATATGAAAATGTTGTTTTCCTGAGCAAACTCTGATCTGATGCATCACATTTCTCATGCATCTCATAACAACATTTAATAAACAAGCAGCTGCATAGCTGTAATCTTAGTTCCAGGATAAAAGGCTATCCTATACTATAAATATAACTGGTTTTAAAGCAAAATAAATAAATTACCTTCTCCTGCGAATGCCATTTGTGATGCCAATGTCATCCTTTAGATTCCCTTCTGTTAGCTGAAGAAGAAGATCTCCATCAACCCTGCTCTCCGTAAAATTGTTAGCATATTCTGCAAACCCAATCTGCAAAATGAGGACAAATAAGATCATTATCTGGAGATTTTGCTGCATTCCCTTAAACTATATGAATTCAGTGCAGTCATATATACTGTAGAAACTATATTGATAGAATAAATCAAAGCAAAATTTATTTGTTTAGTTTATCCCCTTAAGCATGCATCTATGGTACAGTTACTTTTAGTATAAGGCATGTGTTAGAAGTAGGTATGAACAATACTTTTTAAAATAATAGTAATTCAGTGGCCGTATTTCTTTAAAAAGAGAACTAGATATTTTAAGGGTATTAATAAGTACTATTATAGTAGTAGTCAAATTGCAATTTAGATATCTATGTGTTTTTCAACAGTAATGTTAATTGGCAGGTCTTAAAGGCTCCTACTTTCAAATTTGAAAAGGAAATAGAATATGCTTAAAGCAACAGAAAAAAAACATTTCTTGAATATCTGAACCAATAACTGAAGAATAAATCTGCACATCAGTTAAATCAAAGATTGAAGTTGATTACATAGTTGGAAGAAGCAATAATGTTCAAGATCCTCTTAACCAACTTGAAATTTTCTTGCAGATTCACAGTTGCGATGGAAGTTTTATAAAATCTCCCCAATAAATGCTTACATCTAAGTAGAGTAGCGCACACTCTTGGGTTCAAAATGTGAAAGCAGTGTCTAGTCTCCTGGCTTGTTCTAATGCAACAGGGATCAACAGACTTCTGCCAATAGTCATTGGCAAATCATTTTAAAAAATTTAATTTGAGTGGTTTCAGAATCAGTGCATTCCTTGTATTTTCAATTAATCCCAGATTAAGTTTACTGCCAAAACTGTGAGTTAAATGTAGAATTCTGTGAAAATAAATTGCAAGTGAAATCAAATTTATTAACTTTGAATCGATGCTCCGTTTATTCCACTGAATGTACAATCATTGGATCAAGGTAATAAGAACATGACATTCCATCAAAATGAACTTAATAATAAAGGGGTTTGATTTTTGGTCATTAGCATCCCATTCAATTTAACATGTGAAACTGTTGATAAATTTTGATCAGATGTCTCTTCTTTCACGCTAGGCCCTGGTGGGTCTATGAGGAAATTATGGTTATCATTAGACTACCAGGACCACTGTACAAATGTTGAAAAGTGATTCTGGAATGGAAGAGCTGATTTAAAAAAAATACAAATAAAGACATAATCAATTGGCTAAGAGCATCTAGAACTTACTAGAATTATATCATCTCAAGTTCTTGAAGAATTCTGCTGTAAAAATCACAGGATCTCATCATTCAGCACTTTTTTGTTGAAATACATAAGATGACAAAGAATGCTTTCTTGTACATAGAGTAAATAAGAGATAATTCCTCAACATCTGGCTGTCATAAGTTTAAAGAGTTTGAAGGAACTTTCATTGGTCTTCATCCCAATGAATAAAATAGTCTCAAGCCTAACTTTCCCAGATTGCCTGACATTCATAATTTCTGGATGATAAAAAAATGCTGAAAGAAATTTCACTTTCCCAATCCTAGACCTGCTGTTGGTAGCTACTGGTTCTGCACCTGAACCATTGGCAAACTATATAAAAGGATGAATTATTGCAATGAGCATTCATTTATTTCACTGGAAGAATTGCTTTATAATATCTCCAATAATTAGTTGTATCTAAAATTGATTATAGCATTTTTTAAAACATAGCTGGAATTAATTTCTTTGATAAATTTAACCATAAACAAATTTGTATGCTGTATGAAAAGCATATGCTGTATGAAAAGCTCTTTAAGAATTCTTGATTTGACCCTTTCCCAATTCTTTTTAAACCATTAAAGGAAGTTTATGAAGAATATACATATGGTTATACATTGATGTCTCATATTGCCAATCAAAGGCATTTTTTCTATAGTGAATCATACTTTCATTGTGAAACTGATAGCAAGAATAGCTAAGAGAGAATTTTGAAAAATAACATAAGATTTTCAACTTTTTGTATTCATCTAGTTTTGAGTTTTTTAGATTTAATTTCAAAAGTTTAGTATTCTCTTACCTGCTTAACCCATTCCCTCACATCCTCTGATGACCAAAGGGGCACTTGCTGGCTTAGTTTATGGGGTACCTCCTCTCCAATTAACCGAAGGGCTTGGGCTGCAAATTTTGACGCAACTGCATTTGGACAGCTGGCAACCTTTTTCAGAGGTTCAATGGCACCAATCTCGCCAAAGATGTCTGTTTTGCCTTGCTGTTTTTTTATTCCTGCTTCCATACAGAAATGGAAGGCTGCAAGATTTCTTGCTTCCTCACGCTTTGAGCTGAGTACTGGTACTAGCCTCTGCAGCCAATTCTTGCTTTGACCATGTGCATGTGCAAGGTTTGATTTGGCAAATTCTGATGGATTATGTGACGTCACAAAAGGCTCCACCAGATCCAGAGTTCCTGACTTCAGAACCGCTGCCTCTATCTCCTTGTTAGCAACCAGGACAGCAATAGCCAGACAGGCATAATATTTTATGTTGTCATCATTATGGAAAGCTAGTGGGAATAGCCACATTGGTACTTTCCGCTTTATCATAGCTTCTTGGTTCTCTGCTCCACCATATAGGGAAAGATTTGCCAGTGCACCAGCACAATGCCTTAGGGTCTCTACATCATTCTTTCTGCATTCAAAGAGAACTGCATCTAGGCCACCCAGACGAATCACGTCACTGCAATATAATAATAACTGTTTAGAAAAAATTTACAACAGATAATGTTCACAATAAAAAAGCAAAAATAAGCTATTATAATATTTTTCAGTGGATATTACAATATTACATATATTGAGATCTATTCCAAGATATAGAATTTTTGGCTGATATTTCTTCCAGTAATAGTATATAAAGCTTTTTGATTTGATGTAGCAGAATCTATTTTCATTACTTTTGAATACAGAGTTTGTTTAGAGCAGATAATATTCTCACCTGCAAGTGCCTTCACTATGTTTGAACAGATGCTCAAGAATACCAGTGCCAGTTCGAGAATGCTCTACAGAATTTGTGCTCTTGGTACACACACAAGCCACTTTCACAACTGTGTCCAGTCCATTTTCAACAACATGAGCACGGTTCTCTGTAGTAAGGCACTGTTCAAGTAGACGGGCACTGGAGAACTGCAGCTTGTCTCCATCAGGATCTGAAGGATCACGCAGGCAGTTGGCCATTAGAAGATCCAGACCTCCACACTTACGCAGAGCATTGCACAGAGAGTAACCCAGAGTATGTCCATGTGTTGGGACTGCCCATGCTTTGCGCATCATTTCATTCATTCGGTCAAGCATCTGAGGTGCTTTTCCTCCTGACATGGAGCTATTCCGCTTCAGACTTTTGACAAAAGTGTCCAGGCACATAGAGTATTTATGGATGGCACGTTCCACTTCTTGAGGATTTGAATTTGCAGATAGGCGCTCCAGGTCTTCAAAGCTCTGGTTCAGTAGCTCATCTTCAGAGGATTTGAGTGTACCATTCATCAGCTGGCTCATCTGTACATTAATCAATTAATGAAATAAAATTAATACAATATAATTATATAAATGTTCATTAAATATCTATGTTATTTATGAAAGCAGTAAAGTCTGCTAGAAGATTTGCATATGCAGCTGGTAAGCAAATTGATACGAAAAAGAATAGAAATAAGAGAAATCACAAATTATGAGATAATATTTATCTCAACAATTTCAATGGTAGGAACAATATAGTAGGGCAATGAAATGATATTGTTAATACATCTCACACCCTGTTCTCATTAAATAATTGGCTATAGCATACTCATCTACTTAACATTTTTACAATAGAATTTATTGGTTTTAGTCACATATATCAATCAAACATGCATGGAATTTCTTACTTTTTGTATGCATAATTTTTCCAAAAGACAAATACCTATGCTTATATGAACACTCCAAATAACATTTGCTAGGAGGCCACAAACTACTTCATGGAAGCAATATTCAATCCCAGTATTGAACAGAACTTTGAATGAATCTAATCCTATTCAAGTTCAGGAGCATTTAGGACATTGTTGTAAACTTAGAAACATAGATGCTTGTAATTCATTCATAGAACATGTTATATACATGTTTTATTTAAGGTTTTTAAGTCTCAAAATTATCTGTAAGCACATTCATGACATACCTGTGAAGCTGCTGATATGGTGGAGGATTTGGTACAAACACCTTTTGTTGTGATGGTGATGTTTGACTGTGAAGATGCAGCCACATGTTTTTCATGATTAAATATGCCACTGGATGTTACAGTTTGACGCTGCTGTTGAGCTGCCATTGCCTTCTGCAAATAAAATTTCACGAATGTAACATACTGTATAAGACATAATGGAGAAGCAAGTTCTTTGATTGCTGTTTACTATTAACAATGCAATCAATGAATTTATTATATTGTTGTGACATTAGTTTTATTCAAGTGTTTTAAAAGTAGTTTGATATGTAATTACAAGAATGGAGATATACTTCTAAAGATTTCTAAGAGTGTTAGGAATACATATAAATGACATTTTAAAAGCTATGTGGTATTGTAATTATTTTGCACACAAAAAAATTAAACTGTTGCATAATTCTGTGGAGTTCAGCAGTCAGCATATATTGATACCACCTTGAATAGAAGTAGCAAATACACTTGAGGTTATTGCTTCAGTTTTTCTAAAAAAGAGTTTTATTATCTGAATTAACAATTCACAATGGAGGAATACAAGTAATATGTGCTGGCTACTGCAGTATGTTCTCCAAAATGGACAAATAGACAAGTACACCCTTGTGCAAATTAGTGTGGACAAATACAATTTTGATGAATATTGATTTATTTATTAAAGTTTTACACTGTTAATGAATTAATTTAATGAATTATAAGTATTTCATTTAAAATTTTAAGAACTATCGAAATTACACAAATTCGACAATTCTAATTGAAACTAAACGCAGTGAAGCTTTTGAAATGTATATAATCAACTATTTGTCGTCTAAACACTCTTATGTTTCACACTATTTTTGAAAACGACGGACTGGTTTCGGAGCGACATCCACTCCATTGTCAACCAAATCGATTTCATTTGCCATTATTTAGCCTTAATAAGCTGCTGTATCCTGCTTGGGGTTAAATTCACTAGAGTTTTGCACTTTTCTTCAATTTCTATGTCATGAAGCCACACACAACTTATGTTTTTATGTTCTTTAGTGCAGTAATTAGCTTTTATGAGTCTTTTTTTAACATAGGCCATAAATTTTCAATAGGAAGGTTGACGAAGGAATTGCCTGGAAAATTCAAAACTTGAATGCTGAAATCTTTCATGAATTTCATCACTTTCTTGGAAATAAGACAACCAGAATGATCTTGCTCTTTCCTTCAGGGCACAATTTCTATAGCTCAGACAACCAGTACTTGTAAGCACTTCTCTCTGTTCATTATTCCTTCGCATCATACCAAAAAAAAAACACTATTATTTGACAAACTCATAACTTTTTTTTTTATCTGGATGTTTTATTGTGTAATGAATGTGCTGTTTCGTTACTGGTGTTCTAGATTTTTGGCCAACTACTAACACTGTTGTATCATGTACCTTAATTCCGGCTTCAGTTGGCTCCTTCTGTAGGTCAAAACTAATTTTGTAGCAGTCCATCTTGTTTTCCCTGATGAGATAGGCATCATCTTTAGCAGTTTAATTCTCATTCTCCAATATTATCCTTTCTTCTTGGGGCTGTTGACTCGGATTCTGTCTCCATTTTGATTATTTTATTAGTTGCACAATGACTAACTTTACATATTTTTGCAACCTCTCTTTGTGTTAAAGACATCTTCTCATATAGGGTTATAATACCAGATCATATTTGATGTAATGTGTACTTCTTCCAACACAGCAAAGAAATATGCGATACCATACTGGCACTGCAAAGGATTTTAATGTAGTCAATGTTCTTTAGAAAGTTCCAGCAACTTAATAGAAGGAACAGTAACCTTAGTTTTAATTGTTGAATAGTTATGGGGGGGGGGGGCAATATGAAATAACATATGATAGCAAAAATGAAGACTTGAAATAAATGTTTAATATTTGTTTATATTAATTTGCACAAGAGTGTAAGTTAAAAGTCTTCTTGAAGCCATATATCACTTGCCATTGCTATTACATTATTTTCAATCAGTAGCATTAATAAATGTTTTGTTAAAATGGATGCCCTTTATTGGTGTTACTGGTTTTTGCATGGAGCACTGCATATTTGTTTAAGATGTAATACAATACATACTACAATTTAATTGTGGATGTAAACAAAAGTGAAATACATTCAGGAAAATGAAAGTGGGCATTCAGTGACATGTACATCACCAGTCCTATTGGTATAAGCACTTTGGCAGCCTCAAAATTTATTTAGTACACCCTCATATTTGCTTACTTGATGATAAAATGAAATTTTTATTCTGTAAAAATGTATGTTTTAAATTAGTGATCATGACTATTGTGGATTCTGTTAGTTGTATATTCATTGATTTGTGTGCAAAATAAACTAAATAAAATATTACAATGTAAAATTTGAAGTTACAGTGGCAGAATGCTAGGTAGAAATTTACACCTTCAAGCCCAGAAGTTAAGAAAAGTTTGGTAACAAAAATAGAAGTTATATGTGAATTTTCTCAGAATGTGTATCTACATAAAATGAATGATGGTTTCTTCATTGAATAGAATAAAAGCATTTCTGGAAAATACAATATTTAGTATCTTAGTATCTATGAGATTAAAGATTCTGGTTATCTCTTGATATGATATATATGCCTCTTTTTGTATTTAAGCTATTTATATGCTTTTGAACGAAACATAATTAACTGCCACTGTGAATAGCGTCTCTTTAATTATAAATAAAGAATATTTTTATCAGATAACAGTATTGATTATAGTTTTAAAAATACAAAAATAACTATTCTGACCTACAGTTGAAGTACAAATGAGGAAAACTCAATTCATATATACCTTTTCTGCGGTGAATGTCTCAGTCTGAAGCTTCATGCTGGATGCAGACATGTTCTGGCTCTCCTGCTGAGTAATCTCTCCTGCTTTAAGTGATCGCTGTTCCTGCACACCAACACACAAAATGATTAGCACCTCAGTGAGGTATGATGTCATGAGTAGTAACTTCAAAATACAACAACATTGCTTGACTGAAAGCACAAACAGCAGCAAGTAAAACACACTCAAATTATAAAAAATAAGTGGTTTAGCATTCAGTTATTTCTGTAATCGAACCAGGTCTATTCTGGAGTAGCAAACATGACACTGTCTCATAGAAAGCAACCTCGGGGGTGTAATGAAACAAACACAAAAAGCTTCAAATTTAAAGAAAATAATCATTATCTGAAGGTATAATTTTAGCTTTATGGTTGACTATTTCAAGTACTAATATATTTTTATTTCTGAATATTGAAGTATATAACCTACAAAAGCTTGATTGATAAAAAAACTAGTCAAAATCAAATCATTTTCATAAATTTTGGACTATTTGCTTTACAGAAACAAATTTATTGATTATGGCTAAGGCAGATTTTGGAACATATATGGAGTTTTAGATATCACATTTTGGATATGCAGAGATTTAAAATAAGTAATAAGAAATTAGGAAAAGCTCCAAAAATGGGATAAAAAAAATTAAATTTGGAACAGATTATTTTATCAGGTATCCAGCAAATAAAAAAGTTTTGGAACTGCATACCTGATATAATTGATAGTACATATCATAACTAATGATTATAAATATTATTATATTCTTATATATTGTATATCAGAAATGAAAATCAGTCTTCAGTTCTTTACTCTATTAAAGTATGTAAAGAAAGGTGCATGCATTACTGGTTAATTTGCATTCAATGGTTTTTAATGTGGTAAACATAATGTATAAAATAACTATGTCCAAATTGTCTAAATGAATGAAGAATCATTGTTTTACTAATGTGTAAGAAAATCCATGTTGATTTTCAAAGCTTCAATTAGGTGATTGTCGGTCCTGGTGGTGTAGTGGTTACCATACTTGCCTCCTAAACCCAAGATCGCGGGTTCGAACCCGGCCAGGACCGATGGATTTTTTCGGGGCGTAAAAATCCTAAGTATGGCTTCCTTCGGAAGGGAAGTAAAGCCGTGGGTCCCGTGTCAAACATTTACGGCACGATAAAGAACCTCAAGCCCGAAAGAGAGACCTCTGAGCAAAATTTGTCGGCCGTTTCACGCCCTGAGTTGAATGGGACGCTGATGACCTGAGTTGTTAAAGAGCGTCCATAAATAAATCATTCAAAAAAAAAGTAGGTGATTAACGTAAAATAAGTTTACCAACTGGAGATATGAGTGGTAATACACGAGTAAGGCAAACTTTAAGAAAACCTAGTCAGTAACAAAAACAGAAAGTTATTACAAAATTGCTTCATTGGTGCTTTGAGAGATGCCAAATTATAAGTTTTCAAGTTGACAAACACTTAACTTGCAAAGCACATTATATATATTGGGCGATTTTTCCTTTGCCGGACTGCAGTTCTCGTCTCGTTTCCAAGCTTAAGAGCCGGCCGGGGAGCCGAGTGGAGGTCAGTACGAGTTAAATTCTAGGAATATAAAGACATTTTCTTGTGTATTGTGCTTTTTAATAGTGTTTAAAGGCGTTTTACTTTTGAGCATCACAGGCGGTGGACACTGGTAATACATGAGATGAAACGATAAAGTGGGAAAGGAGTATTGTGTGTGACAGAGTATTAAATATTTTTAGGTAGCGTAATACAGTATATTAAATTACGTTAATATGTTTCAAACCACATATTCCATTCCCCAAAGAGTATTCGTACGTACCTACAGAATCGGTTCGTGACGTATTGAGATTCAAGAGAGAATTCAAAACCGTAGTTCAATTCACAGATTGGTAAATAAATTTTGTGAAACGGGAAGCATTTTTCATAAAAAGCGTACACAGTTAAATGTACACTATCACAGAAGAATCGTTAGATAGCACTGGGCTTTCTTCGATGTCTTTCTCAGCAAACGGGAATTTCCTATTCTCTGTTCAAACGGCTAATAACTTTCTGAAATTAAAAACCTATAAAAGTACTGTAGTGCAAGAACTTAAACCAAGTGATAGGGGTAGATTTTGTGAATAGTGTGCAAGACTGAGAAGTTTACCCTAATCTAACTTTTTTATGGACTAATCTTGGTTCCACCTAAGCGAGTATGTTAATTCACGAAACAAACAGATACTGGAGATTAGAAAAACGCAATCTGATTCACCAGAAACTCCTGCAAGATCAAAAGATAGGAGTGTGGTACGTCATTAGCGGCGAGAGAATGAGTTTTTTTTTTTTTTTAAGAAATTATTAATAGTGATAGGTATGTGCAAACTATTTTGCAACTTTCTTTTCGTAAATTAACTCTGAGAGAACGTGTGTTCACAAATCTCCAACAGAACTCTTCAACGATACATGCAGCCCAGTTCTAGTATGCATTTCATGAAATATTCAATGAATGAGTAATCATTAACAAAATATAGTTCCCCGATTTAACTCCCTGCGATTTTTATCTCTGGGAGACATTAGAGGAAAAAGTGTACTAGACAAATTCACACGTGTTAGATGAACTGATAAATATTCGTGAAGAAAGTTCTTCCATTTCATAGAGGGCAATGACTAATGTTCATTTTATAAGCCGATGTCAGAAATATATGGAAAATGAAAGGAGGCAGTTAGAGCACCCTCTTTCTTGATAATGGTGAGTAAATGTACCTTTTAAGTGTTTAAGTGTTAGTAATAACTTAGGCGACAATCGTGAATGCGGATTTTCTGACTCCCGTTCACCGCGGTACCAGCTTAACATGCTTAAGCCGATCGACCGGCCGTTACTCTTGAGCGGTCCCGCAGAGGAAAAAATCATACATTTATATCAAGCATATTAAACTAAAATTGTTCTTCGATTATGAAAAAGATGTGCTTTAAAGTTCTAGGGAAACTCAGCAAACATGTTTTTATATTACAAATTAAAGCAATATACAAATAATATGTGGTGTAAATATTAGAAACTTTTGTAGACATTGTTTCGAAAACTAAAACTTTTAACATTTCTTTGTGAATTTAATATTTCTCTTATGAACTTTTCCATTAAAAATTATGACTATATCATTAAAATATGCACATACATAATATAAACACTAGAAAAAATATAATCTACATAGGTCTATTGCAAATTTATCTTATTATAAAAAAGGAGTTTATTATGAACGCATCAAAATACACCCGAGGGTGCCAAAAAATGTATACATACTTTCATAGTAGATATCTATTTAATATATTTCAAAGTTAGACCAAAAAACAACAGTTATGTGTAGTATGATGTTCTGTAAAAGATGTGACTCACATTAAGATAGCGTGCTACGTATAAGTAGCTAAGTATATCCCTACTCCAAATGGTTCAATTCCCCTAATTTTCGGAAACTATTGTTTTTATTTTATTTAAATGGAATATACCGACTTGGTTGTGAAGAAACAAATTGTGGTGCCGCTAGAGGGATTTTTAAATTTTGAGTATCAAATTTTGAGTAGAAAACCGATTTATTTTTTCTTTGCATGTACACTTTTAATTAAATCATCTTCTATAAAAAAAAAATAAAAAACGCACGCACGCACACGCACACACACTTTGGTTTTGTGCAGCAAACAATCTGCATGAACAGCAAACAAAAACAAAGAAATAAATATTCAAATAATAAAGTGCAATTGTAGATCTGCGTCTAATTTTGTTCAAAATACCTTGTATTTCTCCATTATCCTTATTCTATCCATTGTCCTTATATTATTTAATATTTCGGTCCTAAAAGATATGCGCATGCGTTGCTTAGTCATAAAGCGAGCAGAGAATGTGCGTAAACAAATGTTATCAATGCACAAGCAATTACCAGCACAAGGAAACTATGCCAGTTGCAAAACAATTGAGCGCATAGCTGCAATAAGGGCCTGTATTCGAAAATACGGGTTTTAAACAGTAATTAATGTTAAAGTGAAAGCAATGCACTAAATATACTAAACAATAAACCAGAAACTACTGTATAAAATGAATGTTATTTATTTAATATAACAACAATTATAAAAGCATTTTAATGCAAGCTTATACGTTTTAAAAAGAATTAATAAAATTAAATTTACGTTAGGGACCCTTTTTCCGGATAAATATTCAAATAGGTAAAGTGGTGTGTAAAGTTTATAAAAAGTAAAATTTATATTATTATTTTTATATATATACAGGTATTTATGATAATAATTAGTTTTTCGAGGAGTTAAAGTATTTTTTTACACAATGCAAATATCATAAATATCGAGAAGTATGACTATTCTTCACATAAATCACAAAAATGGTGGAGATTTGAATAGCTAATGTGATTGCCAAAGATAATATTCCGAGCACATTTTGTCAATCATTTTCTACTTCTATCCGCTATGCCGTTCAAAGACACTTAAAAAGTATTGTAGAGTTTCTTCATAGTAAAATCAGAGTTTTCATAACAGAGCCTGTTGATTTTTCCTTGAGTATAATGACAAGTGTCGAGGAACGTTTTTGAGACGTGTCAATGCTAGGTCACAAAAATTCCATCTTAAAGTTTATTGGGGGGTATTTGTGTGTTTCCCCCCTTCTCTTCGAAAGTTTCCCCCTCAAGAATTTTTTATCACTTTAGGCCTAAACCTTGCGAGTTAATGATGATAATACTCTAATTTCTTAGCATAAATTTGAAGCAAATTGATAATGAAGGTCCGACATAACTCTAAATTATGTTCCCCCTCCTTTTTAAAGCATAATTCCAACTATGTTCAGTTTGGACTTTAGAAGTACAAAATTTCCTGTGTCTTGCTGCTTCTGTTTCTATAAACATTCCTTTAAATACGTATCTTGGTGCTCTTTATTTTGCCCATTCCAAAAATAACCAAAAGCTTTCTTTGATCGATCATAGACAGGTTAGAAAAACAACAACTGCTATATTTCGGTATATTCATTTTAATTTTATACCTTCAATTCTTTATCCCGATGTCTTCCTGGTTTTTCTCCTTGTGTTCTCGTCCTTTATTCTTCTTAGAGTGTTTCAAGCCCTTATTGAAATCATTGCAACTGATATTAATAGTTTGCTTTACAGTGTAACAATGATCATCTGTGATAACGGTGCTCCAAAATGTTACAATTCAAAACTTCTCCATGAAACTTTGTGGGTAATACAATGAATCTCCTCAAAACACATAATAAAATATACGAAAAGTATAACATACAGTTAATCCTGATATTATCCACAAAAAAGATCTGTGGGACTGTTTCACTAAAGTCACCCTTTGATCCCGAATGTTTGTAAATCTAGAAAGAATAATCCGGTAATATGACTATTCTGCATGTATCTTAAACAGCTGTTTTAGAAACAAATACAGTGCATGTTCAAAAAGAGGGCGTTCTAGAAAAGTAAATTGTATAACGTCGTAGCTGCAAGTATCGGGCAGATGGTGTTTTTTCTAAGCTGAGTTTTCGCCCACTTTCTGCAGCGCTGAATGAGTACCTTAGCGTAAATGTGGGTAGCTGTTAACAGGAAGGTATATTTTTGGAATGCACGCGCCCGCGCTCGCACACACATAGCAGGTTCCAGAGATACATTCAAGTATAAATAAAATAAGATTGCTCCCTTAACGACTGCATGACGTTCGAGGAAACATTCCGGAATTACTAATCGACAACCCTTGCCAAATGCGTAACTTCCATTTCAGTGTGCGGCCAACAGTTTGCTACGCTAATGTATTTGACCAAAATACCACTTAATGTTTAAATACATATGAAACAAAATCTCTGTACCAAATGACCTACCTTTTTAAATTTTCTTCCTCTCTGATGGTAAAGTGCCATTCTGAATTTGGTGTTTGAATTATACGCAAGAACTTCATAAAAAATTGTATTTCCAAATGATTTTTTTTCAAATATATTTATTTCTTGTTTTCTATTCTTCTAAAATCAACATAGTTAGAAAAAGAACATGACAACTATGTTAAATGCAGCGACTAACCAATGCTTTGGTTTCCAGAATATGCCGGGGGGTCCTGTGGAGCACTGGCGTAGACAGTTAAAGACTTATCCGTAGGTAGTCATTGTACTGTCGAATTTCATTACAAACAACAATAAAAATGTCCCTTCCATATCGAACCTTTTGTTATATCTTTAGGCTCTTGGTATATAAATAGAGCGAGTGCGATGGTAGTGTGCATTCTTACCGACAAAGCTACTGTTATTGCAACGCATCCAAGAAGCTGTGCAATGCTGTCTGAGAGAGTGAAGACGGATTTAGAACCCAACCGCCAAAGTAGTGACGCACGAGGATCGCGGCAAGGAACATCTGACCTCGGTTAGGGAATCTAAAACAGAAAACCCAAACAACTGTCGCTTCGTTTGAGATACTTGGGCACTGTAGCAGCACCTTTTACCCAAATATACTTTGAAGCATGCAAATACGCCTAGTTAGTATTGCGCCTATGCTTGTTTTGTGGGTGTATACTTCATATTTCTAACCGGAAGTGGAGGAAATGATATGCATAAGAGCGACTGGTTAAGCTTCAATAGCTTAGGGGGGCATTGACGCACTATCACGCTTATCTCTTCTTGCTAAGAGGAGGCGCCACAGGGCGAAGAATAGCTTCTGTCATTTGACATAGTCATTTCATCATTTAGATGACGATTAGAAAAAAGAATTGTGTGTCAGTGATTGGCAATTCTTTGTTTACGTATTCAGTTCATTTAAATAAGGATTTAAACTTAAGAATTGACATAAAACGCCACAGCGAAGCAAAGCGTAACATTACGTGCTTAAAGATTTGAAAACAGAAACATGTTCGTAACCTTAAAGGATTTTTATACATTTACAGATGTGTACTGTACATCCTTGTGTGCTTATAGACCTCCTTATTAAGGCTCTTACACATTTAATTACTCCTCGTGCCCTCTACCTACGTCAGATGTCAGATGTTATTGGAGATGGGTTAAACATTTTCATTCTTCAATGTAATTTCATTTAATATTTACAAATATTTACGAATGCTATTTCATATGGCATATGCTTTTTTGCTATTTCCATATATTCAAATGCTGTAGATATATTCTGAATAGCTTAAATTTAAGCAACGTACCAAACTGCCAATAGAGGTAGTTAAAATAAGAAAATTTATAGCGATTTTATAGGTTCCTTTAAAAGTCCTTCTATTAAACCGTTATAAATATAATATTAAGCGAGATAGGAGAAAAATTACTTGTTGGATAAAAAATGAGGTTTGGTTTTCATTAGTTTCTTTTTTGTATTCCATAATTATTATTTCGATTTAATATTAATCGTTTTATTAGTATGCTACAGAAATTAGAGTCGCAAGCTATGGTTCTACCATTAAAATAGGATGCAGGTCTAATCTACTCGTATTATGAAAGCAACAGAAGTTTTTTTCTAGGCCTAAGAAAATTTAGAATACCGAACAATTTAAGGAAAGACCCAAGCGTAATAAAATATGAAGAAACAGGTTCTATTGGGAAGACCAGTAATTCTTAATTTGAATCTCTGCTGTCATAAATAAAGCAAAGCCATAGCTTTCCTTAGTTTTTAACTGAAAAGCAGGAAATTTGTGTTTAGTAGCAGACAGAATGGCATATGTTGAACAAGAAATAGAAACAAATTATTGTTTGCCTAACATAGTTATGCTTATGTTTCTTCCTGCCTCAAATGTTGCAATATTTATAACACCTTAAAGTTTGAAGTGACTTTTAAAAATCTCTATATTTGAATATCTACTTATGTTTTTATGAGAGTTTCTGAGTATGTGAAATATATGGACGGATGATAAGGGAAACTAAATCTCTCACTTCTCATTTTTAACCTCTTAGTATCCTCTGTACATTATTCATCATATTATAGAATGAAAACGATTTTTTGATTGATTTATTTATGGACGCTCTTTAACATCTCAGGTCATCAACGTTCCATTGAACTCGGGGCGTGAAGAATGAAAACGAGGAATAGTATTACATTATGTAAAAAATCTAATCAGCCAATGCTAGATTTCTTTAACAAAATTACATCAATATCTGTTAACAGCGAATATAAGTGAGACAGTTCTAAAGAGAGCCTTGTGCATCCTTCAATGACCTTAAAACACGCATGCCACTGCACTGTTTGGCCTGGTTATATACGCGTTAACAAGCGATCGAAGAACATCAATGACTCCGTAAAGTATCATCGTATGGGTCCCCGAACAAAAGTACTTAACGTAACAATCAAATTCAATTTTTTAGCTCGTAAATAGCAAACGTATGCACATACCAATTAATACTCCCCCCTCTTTCTCTCTTTACTGATGTTGCAAAGTTTATTGCCTGGGATTGATTCATAGGAAGATAGAATGAAATGCTAAAATAATGAATGACTTGAAAGTGCTATCCTAGAACATGAAGAAGACAATAACGAAAACCAAAGAGCCCATTACAGTTATATTTTGTTTGACTGTTGAAGGCTAAGTCCTGGATAGAATGCGAGGGAAATAATATTCCTTAGTCACAATCTTCTGTGCTTAGACCACAGCTATTTTAGAAAGCATATAATTCAAACTTTTGTTACAAATGTATATATATATACATTTATTCATATATATTATATATGTGTATATATACATATACCGCTTTAGTTATAAAAATTGTCCGCTCCACGGTGTTTTGCGTCTCGGTTACTAGGCGTATTGTAGCCGGCAACCTCTTTGTCATGTCCTAGAAAGTCGCTTTCTGAGCCTGTACACTGCCGGTCTCACGGCAATATACATTCGCTCGCGAAGATGATAAGACTTTTGAATCTAGAGAGCAGTGTACATATTGTTTTAAATACAGATAATTTCGTTGTAAGTATAAGAAATTTATTCAGACTTTGTTGATTAATTACCTGCTTCCAGCACTGCAATTAATGAAAGTTGTGCACAAATTGGAATGTATTGGTTCAGTGCCCCCCCCTACAAAATCGAAAAAGTAAGGATAATAGATTAAATTGTAGCAAGTCTTAAACATTCTTAGAAAAGCACTCTTAAATTAGCACAAATGGGGGTTTCTGAACGTAAAGGAAGCCATTTGTATGACGTTAAATACATTACAATGGCCAAACTTAATTGTGCTAATCATTGTTACCGATTTTAGCCGAGGAAAGACGACAACTTTAGCATTTGCACGAACGCGGTAGAACTTCGAATTATATAAAAGTCTATGTCTGCTCCAGTGTAATTCGAATTTTCATACGGCTGAAATTATCAGAATTTCTGACTGGCGCAAACTGCAGCATTTTAACTAACTGTATTTATAAGGAAGGACCGAAAAGATGCCATTAGCAGTCCAAGCTGTAATTATCATTATGTTGTCGAAATATGCTGTCTAACAAACATTCTTCATGAACTGTGCTGGTTTTACTTTTTGAGCTATGGTAGTTTGTTCCGTACAGAAGAAATATCAGTATATGGCACATATTTCACGCTTGTGGAAAGCGAATTCATTACAAACATACTTATAACACTTAAAGCTTATCTTTATACAAAATACAGTTAATGATTTCTGTACTAAATACAAAACTTGAAGGGTGTATAAAAACTAAGTCCCAAAACGAAGGTACGTTTCACATATTAATGAGAGAAAAGTTTCTCATTATATTTTAAAAGTTTTCTTCCTTTGAAACTCATTGAATAAAAGTTAATATTATATTCAAATCATGCAGGAACTTAGAGAAAATAAACAAATAAAAGTGGCCCGGGTTTATGAAAGGTAGTCATTGGGTGGACAACTTACAAGGCGACGAAGATGAGCAGGGAACACCTGGAAGATGGCCCCCTCGTGACGAAATATGCACCGCAGACGTCGACGGAAATAGTTTTCCATTGAGAACCAATAGACATCACCATCACCACAGGAATTCACAACGGTACAACGACATGTAAAAGAGAGGAATGCACTATACTCCCGCCCATGACGAAAAAGGTAACGCCCCTTTTCCTTTGTCATGGGCCCGATCTTGAAGTTATCACTTAATAACAACATTCCAAGGAGAATAATTCATACAGTACATCACATGTGCTGCAGTATGCATGAATGCTTCCTCAAAAATGAACAGCGTTAGCACAGAAACTGAACTTCAAAACTAGCAAGCAAAAAAGGCCCTGAAACGAGCATTCTGGTATTTAAATATGATTAAGCAAATGTAGATGTATTTAGCACGGAAATAACGCAGCGTAAGTACTCTTCGCTGTTCTTTACCTGAGTAAGATCAGTTTGCAAATGCGCAAGGTCTTTTGGTCAAAGTTAAACTCACCACGAGCTCCCTGTGTCGCTTCATCCTACTTTTCCCTCTTTCCCACCAGATAGTGTTGCGGTAGAGGCCGCGTCGCACAGGCCATGGTACGCCTTGGCCGGACATCTTAGCCCTTCTGCACGTAGTAGCATCCTGCTCGCCCCCGGCCCGATCAAAGGACGGGTTATATTTACGCTTGTTTCAAAAAAATTTTTTTT
Source organism: Metallyticus violacea (assembly GCA_030762175.1). Classification (NCBI taxonomy): domain Eukaryota; kingdom Metazoa; phylum Arthropoda; class Insecta; order Mantodea; family Metallyticidae; genus Metallyticus; species Metallyticus violacea. The sequence continues at coordinate 82,395,515 of CM060832.1, read as the reverse complement.
CTCTCGTGGGCCACAGCCTCTCTTTGGCCCCCTGCCCCATCGTGCAAAGTAAACAGCGAACTGCCAGCTGTTGCGCGAAAAATAGAGAGAAACGTCAGGGCTCTCCACGAGGACAGTTTTGCTTTAACAAGGTCCCGTTTTAAACAAAGAAAGAAATACCTCCTTATACTGTCAAGTACTTACAGCTTCAAAACAGCGCTACCTATTGTGGTTTCTCTTCTATTCCGTGCTTGCTGTCTTTGTCTTATATATAAGACATGAGGAAAGTATGAAAAAACCAAGGGATTTGAACTTGGGACTTTTCGAATGCGAGTCCTAAACTTTAACCCCTAAGCCACACGACACGATAATGGATAGGGAACAAACTGTGGATTCATAGGTACTAGGAATAGTTATTTATTTATGTTTTATTTTATGACGAACTTTGCATACAGAAGATGTAAAAAATAACCGTTCCTAATCAACAAGACTCGAATTCGATATCAACGATCTTCCTTTACTTGACGCCCGTTTGTGTTACATCATTTCGAACGGAAATTTCATTAGTTAAAGGCTTACTGGTACTTTGGAAACTTAATGCCATAAGTTTAAAATCTGAGCGGTCAGAACATAGATTCCATATCTCAACTTGCTTGCCTAAGACCCTATATAATCTCTGAAATGACTGTGGTGTATCATTAACTATCGACTACTAGCGCGACATTTGCTTCCACAGTCCGCAGAGCAATATTAAGTCAACTAATTGCGAAATGCAAAACATTAGTGGACAGTATCTTCTTCCTCTAAAATGGGTAACTTATTATATACTTAAGCGAGCTTATTTCATAAATCGTTCATGTAGTTTTTCCTTTGCATTATTGACAATAATTCTGCTCGTAGTCTAAACCAATAAAGCGTTTGCGTGTGCTGTCAGTAATGATAATACGGCTGTCACATTTATACAATTTTTTTTATTTTGATGAAAGCAATTTTTAAATATATTTTTAGTTCGTAACATAGTCTAAGCTTTATATATATGTATAAAAGCTGTTATACAATAAATGTAAACAGTTATTTTGAACGCTTAAGAGGGACCTCTTTTATGGTCAACGAACTTTCAAATTTCGAAAGCTTTTCTGTTTGTTTTATCACAGTGTTTAATTAGTTCTTGGAAGGTTTGTTTACAATCCAAACTACTTTTTATTAGGCAGAACCACTACTAAACTTTTGTATGTGGGCTTTTTCTTAATTTGAAAGGAAAGCTAAACGAGATTCAATAAAGAAATTACGCTGCGAATCTGAGTTCAAAACTAGATGAAAACAACTATGTACTGTGTTCATTCTATTTGCAGAAATTGCTTGGTAGAAAGACACTCAAAATTATTAAATAGTCATTAAAAGAAAGGTTGTGGCCCCCTGGTCAGGGATTCGAGTTATACTATGCCCATAAAGCACAGCAGGGAAGGGTCCCAGTTATCGATCGATCGAATGTTATTACAACTCTGGATTGCCGTCCGCCACTTAGAAATGAAGTGATGCGGGTTGCAAACCTCAAGTTTGGCTTTGTGTTGTGCATGCCAGCCCATGGCAAATCCCTCTCTGCAGAGTATATGCTTTGTGTGGAATGACTGGTTAAGGAAATGTGCAAATGTAATTTATCACAAAGTAAAGCAAGGTATAAAATTCACTTTCGAGGTAAGAAGGCGCCGAAGTCTCAATTTAGTTATCCCACCGCTTTCGCGATTCATATATAGCTGTCCAACTGGAAACTAAAAGTGTTTTACAAAATGAAAGGGATATCAATATTGCAGAAAAAATGCAATAAGGGAAGCAAAATGACCGTAACATTTTATCTGCGTCTCTTTGCGTATCTTGCAGAAACCAGAAAAGGAACAGACAGATACAGATACAAATATAACGGATACGTCAACACTTCAAACTCCAGACATTTGTTCATAGTTTTTAACGCCCATTTTTACTATTGAGGCACCACAGGCGGTGAACATGGATGATAATATGAAATGAAACGATAAATTAGGAAAGGACATTTTTAAGGAAGGAAACATTCCAGGCGTAAGTTTAGAGTACTTCCCCGGCATTTGCCATTTATGACTGAGAAAACCCAGTCAGAGAGGGCGGTCTTGGTGGAAATCGAATCCCGGACCTCCGGCTCACGAGTCCGCGCCTCAGCGACCTCGGCCACTCGTGGTGGTCCTTCAGACCGTAATTGGCTGTATAAAGCCGGACATTGCCAAGCTAATCTGGTGTTATATTGAATACTTGGTAAGTTTCGGATATCAATGTATCGTTTCAAAAGTTATTGAAGTCGGTAACATTTGGAAGTAGTCTGTTGATTGCGGACTTATATTTTACATTCCATTCTTATTATTTTATATTTTTTTTTTCTTTTTAGCTTCAATTTAGTTCAGCTTCTCAATATTCCCACATATTTATTTCATCAACATTAAGATATCTCAGCACTGAAATTAATAGTATTTGTTGTTTTTCACAACTGAAAGATGCTAATTTGCATTGTTGGGTTCTGTTGTTTTTATATAATTTTCAAATAGTATTTAATACAGGTGCAAGATATTGCATGTTTTGTTTTCTACATAGATTCTACATAATTGCATTTACATCATTTATTTAGGATATTCTTCCCTAAAACTTCTGTAATGTTACGCCATTTGATAAAATATGTAGGTGAGGAAAAAAAAAACAAGTAGAAAATTTTGTATGTGAACGTGTCTTTTTTATCCATAATGTTAACAGACCACTATTTTTTAATTTACTTAGAGTACATCACAATCTTTTGTATTGAACATGCGCAAAAGTAATGCATTACTTAATATTAATATAATTAATATAAACATAGTGCTCAAAATAGTCTGCAGAATTAGCAAATTCTTTAAGCCTGAACTAAAAAATACACCGGAAGTTCTCCACACCATGGAGATATCCTGTGCGAGAGATTTATTCCAAAAGTGCTCGAGTGCTTTTGACTTAGTCTTTAGGTTAATTTCACTTTTAAGGGTTGCTTTCTTCCCGATGTAGTTTTCATCAAGTTCATGGTTGTTGACGGGTAAATCAGTGGTTAGAGAAATTATTTTTACGGGCTTCCACATTTAAATGCTAGTCAACGTAGTATTTAGTGTGAAAATCATGTTAGTTAATTGCGAGAAATCTTCGACAAAAACAATGTAAAGTTTGCTAAATGGACTATTTTAAGAATTATAGCTTTAAATTCAAAACATGTTAAATATTGGTTTAACAGTGCTTTAACTCCACAATCTTTAAAACTACCCCATAAAATAGATTTTTAATTAATATCTAAACAAAAGCCTAGTATGAAGATAATTTAATGCAACTAACACTGAGAATAAGCTTGTATGGAACACACTTTACCAAAACTGACGAACAAATTCCGTTCATTCCTAAACTTTATTTAATTTGTAGTCTCGTGTTCAAAGACATTTTCATTACTTTTCGCACTGAATGAGTTCGTAGTGAATTTTGATCAAAAGAATAGCATTTGTCTGTGTAATATTATTCCAGTTTTATTTTCAACGATTGCCTTTAATCATATTGCAAGCATTATATATAACACTGATAAAATAATAAGTTTCTAGCTCGGTCTAGAAACTGCTCAACAGCACAAGGAACTAGACTTTCAGGTTGACCGTGCTCTAGAAAGCTCTTGGTATATTAACTTCCAGAACGCAATCAATGAAGTGTTGCGGAGGAATGTGTATTTCCCTGGCTATATATACTTCTCCGCAATGCGGTCAGCTCTAAGTATTAATTTCTTGAGATAATGATGAGTTGCAGCTAAACAATATTACATTCAAATAATAAGATATCATTTTAGGGCTTTAAATAAATAACGCTTCGATTTAGGTTAGCAACTGTTTGTTACTAAGTAGCAAAACAATATATACATAGATGCCATTGGTGGTTATTTTAATTAATAAATCTAATTTTAAACTTAATGGTGCTTCATTTAAATTTAAATCACAAAAACACATTAATTTCCGAACTACATAATAATACGAAGAATTGATATAAATAAAACGTTGGTTTATTTGAGCTCAACACACACACTGAAACCGTTCCTCCAACCACCTCCACTAAACTATAATTATAATGTATATTTATGCAAGTCCCATCATCATACATTGGCATTGTAATTATTATATATGTTTGTGTCATATGCTGTAACTCCAAGTAAGAATTGTATATAGAAAAAGTCTCTGGTGTCTTGTTTCCGTTACAGTTGCTGGAAGAGTCAATAGGGTAATAAAACACAAATATATTGAAAACCGTTTTAAAGGGCTTCCTTTGCAGGGAAAATAAACGGAAAGACATTTAAACCGCCTGGGGGCTTTGACCCCTACCGACTGTAGTAAATCTATCCTATTCTTGCGTATGTATTAATTAAAAAAAATAGCGAATGGTACGCATGGTAGATGAAATTGAACTAGTCAATGGAAAACGTATGATTAAAGTTTTAAAGAAAGGCGCAAGGCTGCGCGTACCTTTTTGGCGTCTCTTAGCCTATGATTTTTGATTTGAATTTAATATATAAAGGAGGCGGTCGTCCCACTGGGGCAGTCTAGTCAATATACTGATTCAGTTCAGTCAATCCGCTCAAACATTAATTCAGTTCGCGAGACGCATTCAGTCGACTTGCTCATTTCAGTTCTTTTCAGTTCGACTCAGTTAAGCAGTTCGCAGTACTGGTCTGTAAGTTTCATATGCGGCAACCAAGTTTATATTTAAAGTACCCAAGCCTAACCAAAGTACGCAACAGAATTTGGACATAACAAACTACGCAATTATAGCGTCGCATCGCGTGCTCATTTATACCATTGAATTCCTCTCCCGGTCCTGTTGAGTTCCAATCAACTAAACACCGAAATCACCCTGGGACATTGTTGTCGTTAAAGCGTAGGCAACAACACCGAAGCGACCAACAATCAATCTATGAAACTACCACAAAATTAGCATCACGAAGTGAGGCTATTCATCATCAACGACAGATCGCTTCAAGTGGTGCCCAACTTGGGGCACATAGCCGGAGCCATACCAAACCGTTTCAAAACTTGTCTCCCCATGGGGCTATCATACCAAACCGCTTCATAATTTAGCTCACCAGCTGGGACCACTTAAAACGTTGCCAGCTCCAGAAAGTGTTTCATAATTTGGATCATTAACACGTGGAGTTAACAAAACAACAATGACAACAACACCCCGCAACAAACCATTCCAACAGTTTTAAATGGAACTTTTCCACGTGTAAGAGAGACAGGAAATCCAGGGCCGATTGTGGATAGCATGCACGAGAAAGCGCTAACGGTATTGGAAGAGTTAATAAGCTAATGAAACAACCCGGTACAGCTGTGATTTGATAATGAGGCCACGATGGTTGTTTATGTCTCATGCCCAAGCTCCTTTAACCATGTTATGACCTCTACATTTAAAAACGTGGATGAAAATAGACACCCTTGTCCAACATCTCATTTAATATCAGCTAAAGTAATCCATTTATTAGTGTTCAAAGTTAAATAGAATCATAAACTTTCAATGTGAGCATTTTTTAAAATTCTAAATGCAACGTTTAAACATTTCACTGAAATAAGGTAAGCTCACCATTAACTTGTGTTTTCCATTAATAATGTATACATGCGAATAATCCCCCCTTATTTTTTCGAAAATTTGGCAGCGAAAAGTTGGGATGCGCATGTTATCCGCATTCATTACTGGATATGGTCAATCCGGAAACGCCTTCGGATGATGGGAATGTAGATAGCAGCTAAGAAATTATACATTTATCAGTTGTATATTAGGTTTTACAAACACTTGCTGATATGCAAAAATCTAAATACAGAATAAGATTTAAGAAAGAGCAAAAATATACGAAAATAAGTGCGAAATTCACAGAAACAAAAACGAATTTATTCATTAACTTGCACGCTGAAGAGAGAACGTTTGGCTCAGTAGAACAGAATTTGAAACCAATTAAGTGAAAGAACAAAATATACAGTGCATTAAGCAGCTTCATTCTTTTATAGAGAAAACGAGGAATAAGCAAACATTCCGCATGTTACCTGTTATCCGTTTTTAACAAGAAGCCTTATGCAATTGTTATTCATTCCCCAATTAAGTCTAAGGACTTACGGGGCGTCCCATGTCCCAGGCGGAGAGAAACTACGACCATGCACAGCACACGTGATCACTGCGACTGGCTTTTAAGAAGATTAAAACACAAATTATATATTGCTCTAAACCATAACTTTTTATGTTAATTGGAGAATTTCTTGCTTAGTTCATTCTTAGTTAAACAACAAAATGTTTGTAGAAATAATAAGAAAATACTTACACACACAAAAAAAGATAAAAGTATTTGTTTGATAATTTTGGGCAAACGCAGTTGTGAATGGCCCACAGCTTCTATTGTGTTTAAATGTGCATTGCCCATGAGTTTTGTTTTGTTTGTTTTTGTTTTTTTTTATGATCGCACGAAAACAGAATTTTCATTATCATGCTTTCTGAGACTTAATACCAAAAACATTGAACTAAATTATTTTGTTCACTTCATTACAACACTAGTTATTCTTGGGTGTTTGTCTATATTTGTGCAAGCAAAAATTTAACATTAAAATAACATCATGCACGCTCATCACATGAATGATTCAACAAATCTAAGAAGTTTAAAAAAAACTGCAATCGCTATTACTTTAAGGATGTTGGTACAAGTTCAATTATATATTCCAAAACTATGGTTTCAGTAAAATATTTGTCGAGAGAAAAAGAAGAAAAAAATATATAACCACCCGCGAGGAAAGGGCAACCACAAGGACTTAAAAATCAGTATGATTAAATTAAGAGTATACAAAATATAATGTATATGTTGTATGAAGAGAAAGAAAAACAATGTAAATACTAAACAGAGTGACCCAATGAACTATAAACCAACTTGCGGCGTTTTGCCTATAGGAGAGAGGCGCTCGTTGCCGACTACGGGTATTGTAGAAAGGCGCTGACATAACCATACAACTTTCTTAACTATTTTAAAAGGTTATATTTATCAACTTTATGAAATGAAGGGCTAAAACTGGTCACTGTCGTGGTCCATACACTTTTGCACCTCTTTAAAAAAAAAAAAAAACTATCCATCACTCGCTGTAGTTCACGTTCAGTAATGCTGACTATTTCCCGGAGGATATTTTGTTTGTCTTGTTTAATAGTATTTTTTCATTTACCTCAGAGATAAAAGCTGCAAGGGGCCGAGGAGGCCATCCTTATTAATAACCCTGCCATTTTGAAAGACTCTCTCAATTTCTCTCATAAAAACATTCGCTATATGAGCTGTAGCAGAGTCTGTTAAAAAAAATCAGTTAATTCTCTAAGGGAAATATAAGAAATACTGGTTTGTTGAAAGATGCCTTTTGGGGGGAAATTTGCAAGCTATAACCGATGCTATTTGATGCTTCTTCGGTAAGAATCCTATGCAGTCCGTTAGGTTTGCTAGACTGAACACTAATCGTGGCCTGAAAATGTATTACAAAGACTAATTATGGTTTGTCCTATGGCCTGGAACTTTTACACCCGGGAATCTTTCTTCAAATCGTCTTTGAACTCAGTCAACACATATGACACGTTGTACAGTAGAAAACCTATACTGAGCCATAACTCACTCCGCGATTAAACACAGAACAAAACACAGCTCATTAACTGAACTGCGCTCAACCATTATCAGATTTACAATAGCAACGTGGTCTTATTCCAGTCAACACACGGCGGGAAACAGTGTGCACATGCTCAATGGAAAATTACCGCAAGTTGATTCATAGCACATTGGATCGTTTTATTTTCAAAACACATTTAAACGATTAAATACCCTTACTGTTTAGAGGCAAAATTAAATTATCCTAATTTACATACATAGCTAGAAATATCTGGTGGTAATGTACATTGGATTTTAATTGGGCCGGAAGCATTCCAGCATTGGAGGTGGGGGGGGGGGCATATTCAAGGGTAGAGTGTGACAGAATATATTGCTAGTGTATTGTAATGTTTTGGCAATAATAATCTAATGACAAAACCTTTATGGCGAAGACAGCATTAAAACATTGTTATGCATTATATATTTGAATGGTTCACAATGATTACATAGCATATAATATTGCTATCGAAAAAATATTATGACTTAAAATACCTTTAGCCATTCTTCACAACCTGCCATAGTGTTTTTCTTGCGGACAATGACTCTGCTAGTCAACAGTCTACAAGTCATTCGCATGAGATTGTGACCCATCCGGTAACTGCAGCACCTGTGCAGGCTACGCTAAAACTGTCTACAGAAAACACTTGACCGTTGGGTTAGAAAAGAACTTCTTACATCTTCAACCAGAACACGTCTCACCGTTAGTTTAGCATTGAAATTATCACAGTATTTAATGAAAACATAAAAAAAAATATTCCCAATGAATTGTTCAGTATCCGGAACACAGTATCAGCTTTGTGTTGTGCAAAGAATTTCTCAAAAGTACGGCTGAGATGAATTATGCATTTAATTGAGATAGCGTTTTCAATGTACGGCATTCATACAGCTGTTACATGATCAATACGACATTCCTGACAAACACGTCACTGTCTTCATTATTAGCTGCTGAAGATTACGACCGCGGCCACATGCTCGGCAAACGTCCTTAAAGCTTTCACATCCTCGTGACTGCAGCCAAATCCATGGGCGCGGCAGAGGATAACGACTGTCGACGACGACAGTCGAAACCGAACTGAGTCAGGCAGGCGACCCGCTACTGTGCACCACACGAGCTGGCGTCTTTCTTATCGATCATGGGCGTCCCAGAAGAAATAACGAAAAAAGGAGACTGTCAAGGGCGTCCAGAAAGACATCTTCATAAGATTTTTCCACTTTTTTCTTGTAGTCATGAACCCGTAAAATGGGCCTTACATCATTTGCTTAAAATGGTTCTTGCATATTAAGCGAGTAGATTGTAACGCACACTTATTAGAAATCCGCTTTGATTCTAGGAAAGCTTCAATATCATGAGCAAAATGGGATTCAAATTCTGTCATTGTTATCACAAAAGCGTCCATATTGCACTATTATTAAAGTTACAAGTGTATATTTCCCCCTATTCCTTTCCGATTCTCCATACATCTCCCTCAAGTTTGGGTTCTTTGACTGTAGTAATAACAACGTCATCCCTTAATTCTATCGCACCTAAATGCTGTTACTGCACCAGTACACCCCCGTCTCAAAATTTTGTTTTCCATAAGTATGAATTTTATTTGTCAAATATGCATCTAAACAACAGATTTATTTCCAAACACAACCTTTTTACAACTCTCATCTCTTCGCAAGCATTTTATTCTAAGCCTTGGATTTGATGGCGAAAAACTCTCGACGCGTGACTTTTATTTCTTCTAATGTAGCAAACTGTCGCTTATAAATGAATTTACACTCGATTGCATCCAGTAATTCTTGGAGTTTAGCACAGTCCTCTCGTTCAATGGGCTAGAGCACCGTAATGCTGGAGCGGTGCCTACTTAACGCTTTACTTAGAGACGCTTATACCATTTATTTAATTTAGCCGCGAAGCTCTGTCATGATTCACAGAAAACGTAGCACGAGGATTAAACTATAAATATTCTTAAAATAACTGAAGCAACAGAACGCTTTTCACAGTGAAAGTTAAAAGAGTGCAAGCTGTGTAGCTTTCAAACGGCAAGAAAAGATGGAAGTTCTGGCCATAGGGCCAAAAGCGTAGCGAGTCATGAGGGTGAGGGTTGTATATTTGTGTGTGAAAATAGCCAGTGTTACCTCACATAGACCTACATCTGGCTATTCTTCCGAGTAATTCCGTACAGATACTGCAGAGCAGTTTCCAAAAATACCCCAATTTCCTTGCATGCGATGACATAACATTTACAAATAAACTTGGCTTTCATTCTTTGGCGTTAATAAAACAAAGTTCTCGGAAACGTTTAACAGGTTCCAAACATTTCTGAGACTAAGGAGTAACCAGTTTTTCTCTTGAAGGATTTATTATTTATTATTTTTTTAAACAGTGCTTCGCGCTGCGTAATTAGAAAGTGTTTAGAAACATTTCTAAACACATTTATCATTACTTCAAATTACATGTCGCTTATATTGCATATTTTTTAAAGAAAAAATATTTTGGATAAAATCGATGGAAAAATTTACTTACTTTATTTCTTTGTTCATAATTTTATAGCCACTTCCTAAGTCTACAGAGGGTGCCAAAAATATACACACACTTCAAGCAAAGAAAAATCTGTGTTAACGTAACAAAGCTAAACTCACACAAACAGAAAATGATGAGCACTAATCATTTCAGACTTTACATTTACAACAGTTAACAACAGTTGCTCAAAATCCCACCATTGGCATCGATACACTTCTGAATAAGTTGAACTACTGATTGAGCAACGTTTGCGAAAGTGTCCTCATCGATTGCAGCACATGCCGTTTTAATTTCTTCCCGAAATGCTGCCATTGAGCTGGTTTTCTACGATATCGTTAAGAGTTCCCCATTAGTAGAAGTCCAACGGCGGTTCTGTTCTGTACACACATTTCCATTGCCTTTGAACTTCAACAACTTTTTCGGTTTTCCAAAAATTGCTTTCCGCTGTTCAAATGATAATCTTGGTTCCATTTTGTTGTAGCAACACTAGCATAACTGATCTGTTTACAGAACATCATACAATAATCTTGGCTTCATTTGTACAATGTTGATTTACGATAATCTTGACTGCATTTGTACATTGTTGATTTACTTGTCACGTAGCAACGCTATCATAATGTACGTGAGTTACATCTGATTACAGAACATCATATTACATATTAAAGTTGTTTTTCGGTCCAACTTTGAAATATATAAATAGATATCTACTGTGAAAGTGCGCATACATTTTTGGCACCCTCTATATATATTAGAAGAAAAATTAAAATGATACATTTGGATCTCATATCAAAACTTCTTATGCAGAGGTTGTAAACGAAGGTCAGTAAATTTGTTGAGGATTTTGCTTCAAAAGACAGTTATTGCAATCAGAATTATTGGATAAAGTTCTCTTTGACGAAATATGAAAAAAATCCTCTGTATTTCCAATAAAGCTACTAGAGGTACCTACCAGAGGTTTTGGGGATAACTATGGGACAATTTGCTAAGTAGTGAATCCAAACAACAAATCGATGAGATATGAGGCCCTTTCTGTAATCATCGCCATCATTTCTAGACGGTTGTTACCCTGAGTCTTGTTCCCAGACGATTGGGCTTTGCAGCCTTCTGGACGATGCTGGCAATAGCCGAAGGACAAAATACAAAGTGTTGGCACTGGGCTTGTGACATTGGGAAGGAGAGAAAATTCGTGAAATCTTTGTGTGTAATGCTTTTCTGAAGGCAATGTAGTTTATTAACACTTCATAAGAACGAATGAAAGGAATATTTTAATACAAGAATGAATTTCTGAAGGCAATGTAGTTTATTAACACTTCATAAGAACGAATGAAAGGAATATTTTAATACAAGAATAGTATTCATTTTTTATGCAGAATGAATAATTATGATACTTTCAAAAAGTGATAAAAATCAATTTAAACGGATAGATGTCTTATATTTTGCTTCAAATTATTAATTAATGCGGAGATTTTTTTTTCAAAATACCGGTGATAATTTGCTGGTGTAAAAAAGCAAGGTCTAAGCCTTGTAATTTGCATGCTACAGCAGTACTTTGAAGTCAGGGTGAGGAAAAAATATGTACAAAGAATCTACAACCATAAAGAAGTTACATTAACACTAAGAGTGGTCTCAAATGCTTTAATATAAACTACAGGAATCAATATGGATACACATTATAGCCACGTTGCGATAAGACGTGTATTCACAGCCATTCCGATGTAAACCTATGTCATTGGAGCAGGCTGCACAGCCATGTAATCACAAATCACGCACTATCACATAGTGCACAGGGTACTATATGTGTACAGGGTTTTGAGAACTACAGTAAGTCTTATGAAAGATACCGTACTTGAACTTCAATTAATTAAAACTATGGTGTGAATTTGACAGAGTATATTTTTTTTACGGTAAGCCATAGTGTTTTCATTCCTCTTGGCTGTAATAAACATATCTGTAGCCTTGGAGTTAAACGCATGCAGCAGCACAACAAAGCGTCCCAGATCATTTATTTCTATTTTTGAACCCCTTTTTTACTTGTAAATTATTTGACATATTTTTTCCTGGTTCCTGTAAAATGATTAATGAAAATTAATCGCAGTTTTTAATGTTATTAACAGTATGCCATGTAAATACAATTTAAATGCCCATTTACAGACTCGGAGTTAGGATTTTGAAACAGTAGCACCGTTTGTTTATAAAATCTAGGTTTGCCATGCAGTACATTTACGGCAGCAAACTTGTAAAATCTTGTGATGAAACACTCTGTGAGCCCAAGATTGGTGATTCAACATCTTGACACTACTCCCTCTTATCTTTGACCTACATTTGTTAATTTTATAAGTTTGGTGTATTATTTTCATTCTCTCTCTGTTCGTGTGCATTTTGTCAATAACGGCATTCATTCTATATTCACATTTACAATGTATACATCTGTGGCTTATCAAATAGAGTTTCAAAAGAATGTTTATAAAGTATGTTATGTTACATTTGCACCGTCATACTTATTTTTGAGCTAAAATCGCTGTCGCTGTTTTATTATGTGATTTACAAATTTCCCGAGGTCCCGATAGGCGAGACTATGGGGACCATGGTATTAATATAGCTCATTATAGCAATAACCGGAAGCAATTGTCTCTTTCTCTTTATTTTACCTATGCCGACGGCGAAGGAAGAAATTATAATGTGTAGAACTCGGTGCTGGCAACGATATATGAACTTGAGCGTTACCGGGCTGGATTGACTTCAAGCTGGTGACAAGTGAGGAACAAGGGAGGTTACCCTTCTGAGCATGAACTGAGATTTATTTTGTTTATGCCCAATAACAATGCACCTGTTGTATCTGCATTTGTGCTTTCTGATGGCACTTAGACACGATTGCGCGAGCTTTATGTTCTGCTAAGAATCAAGGTGTTGGAAAAGGCAACAACAGAAGTTGGTGTAAACAGTTTGCAACGCTCCCACTAAAATCGGCATACGTAAATTAAACGGATAGTACATGCTCTCTTCCATTTATTATGTATTCACTAGGGGAGATGACTTTTTTTTGTTTTGCTTTTTGTTGTTTTTTTTGTTTGTTTGTTTAGTACACCCTTTCAGAGCTATAAGCTCATACATGGTTGTAATATTATAGAAAAGTACTTTTACACCTTTGCACATAAAAGTACATACACGTTTATTTATTATATTACAATTATTAAAAAATTATAAAGCTTTATCTATGAGCTACATTGTGAAATATTTGACAGTAAAGCCATGTTTTAAAAACTTTTTATCTCACTTTAAACAATTTATATTATTTCCTAGAATTGAAAAGTTTATTTAATATTTATGAATAACCATATCTCCATTGCGCTTTCTACCATTTTAGAGCTTTAAAATCACCAAATAACTGAATAAAAAGCTAAATTGTGTTTGGTTTTCAAAATGTACCTCAAGAATGGTACGAACTGATGAATGAAAATACTCCTGTGGAGTGGTGGAGGCCGTCATGTCCGCCCAAGGTAAGGCCTGACCCTGGTAATATTTCGCATCCCGTTTAGCCTTGGCTACTTGGCCAGGTACACGTCCTATTTCTCTATATTTACCTTTCCCGTGCTGAATGCACACCTTGGCCTGATTTGTCTTACAGACAGAAGTCGGAAGCATCCGGCAATTTACATGGCAGTAGAAATCATAATTACGACTTCTATTTACGCGTCAACTATTTCCGGCCTTCACTACTGGAAACGAGGTCATTACATTTGCATTATTTGTGTGACAAATTTAATGTTTTGGAATATAACAGCAAATAAGTGCATTTTTTCAAGGTATAGTACGAAACAGATATATGTTGCTACTTATTACAGAATCTGTACGTCTTGGAATTGCTGAAAGATTTTTTAACCTATGGTTACGATAATGGAAGGAATGAATTTACTTCTGAATGGAATTACTAATCACACTAACAAAGAGCTCATTTAAAATATTTAAATTATTATCCATTTTTACTTCGTCCAGTATTAAAACAGTAAAAGAAAATGCCTAATACCCTAACAGGTTCCAACAATTTCCCAAAGCCTCCTCTCATACGAACTCTCAGTAAAGTCACGATGCTCTGTGGATTTTTGGTTCACTTCCGCCAACATTCGCATTATTTAGAATTTCTCTTCTATCGTTCAATAAGTTAACAGAAAGTTTAAGAATATTTCTCTATATTCATTATTCTGACTAACTTATTAACAACTGTGGCTAACGAAATTAAAAATAAGAATAAATTTTATGCAAAAAATACCGAGGTTAATATGGTCTTTTCTGAAATATTCCCATTGGAGTTGCACACACACTTGGCTAATGGTCTGTCAGTCCTGGAACCATCTTTTGTCATGGACTTCAGAACCACCTAGGACTTCTTCAGAACACCATAGATGAACTGAAACGCTTAACCCTAGCTCCGATTTTAGAGGAAGTACAAAAATATTCACATTAGCAAGGTCCTCTGTATGAAGGGTGGAACACGCATTCGATGTTTTGTAGGGCCTAATATTGGGCAACCAGGTTTTGGAATCGTGAGGCCGTGCATTATCATGATACAAGCGCCAACTAGATGACTGTTATTTCTCATGTGCATTATGGGGAATGTTTAACATAACGTCAGTCTATATCGCGTTATTCGGTGATCTCTATCCAAGCCAACTACCCTTCTCGTCAACAGGTATTAAGATCATATTTCCTATTCCTTATAATTTTTATCCTTTCAATTTTTTCCAGCATATATAATTTCACTGCTTAATTTAAAAGATATTTAGTCTCAAATGAGACTTTTACTCAGTTTTAGTCGCTTGAGGCAGATATTGCCCTTTGTGCTCGCGCTTTCTGTCAACAGCATTAATTCTGAAGAACAAAATCAGCATTTTTATTCATTAAATCTCAGGGGTTCAGGATGCTTTGTATTTTTATTTAAAGCAATAAAAAGCTGTCTACTGTTTGGTATTAAAGTTTTAACTCTGTTGAAAATCGTATTCATATTTCTGCTTTTGTACTGTTTCTGTTTTGGGACTTCATTTTCCAATTAACGAAACCGTTAAGTGCTGATTTAATTGATTTCTACACATTTCCACTGTTCAAGAGGCAGCATTCAATGATGATTTCTAAGTAACTGCGTTCTGTGATTGCTTAAGAGCCATCAATTTTGAAAACAATGCGAGATTTGTTTGCCTGCTAGAAATATTCGACAGATCCTGTGCCAAGTAAAGTCGATCAAGCATGGTGACACTTGTGGGTGACATTGGACTGGAGTGTAAGGGGTCTCTGTCTCTCGTACCAAACATTCAATGAAGCGTTAATATTTCTTCAAGCGTGAAGAAAAAACGAAAACAATTCATTATCTCAAAGTTTCCATAGAATTGAAGTAGTTTTCTGATCAATGTTGCGTTTCGAGTGATTAATTTGTCAATACTGGGAACAGATCTCTCTTTATATTATGTTTTCTTTTGAAACAGCAACTGAACAACGCGAGTTTCTTTACCAAGGACAGCATTTTTTTCTGCAAAAACAAGCATGTTTCTTTAAGCCAAAGTTAGCAGCACAAGATCGTAATAATCACACACTTTGAGAAACAACTTTTGGCTACAAGATCAGAAATCTGTGGTTAACAAGACCGCTTTATGGATTCTGGTTCCAGATTAGCAACTAATTTCAGAAAAACTGACACGTTGAATTTGTGTCCATAATTTGCACCGACTTTTCTTTCCTCAAAATTAATGCGCGCGAATCCATTTATGTAGGAAAGATTGTTCAGAAAATGGGTCTATACTGTCTAAGGAGAGGTAATTATTATTGTTATTAACGTTATCATCGTCATTTAAACTTTTAATTTATATATCTTATCCTTAAAAATGCTTTAAGCACAAATTTATCAAATATTTTATTTCTAATACTTCTCTTTCATGTAAACTATCATGTTTTTCTATTCAGCTTTTCGTAAAGACTGGCAACACCCCCCTCTCTAATTCTGAAACTTGCTGCAGTAGATTAATGTCGCTTCTTTGCGATTATCTGCGTGTTTCCAGCAACGAATAGTTCATTTTGTAATTCTTTGAATTTATATGAACAAGTGTTTGCTTGACCGATATTTTCTGCACCTAATAACTTCAATATCGTATTGGAATTACTATTTTTCATTTTTTAACTGTGGTTGCGTAAATGCTCCCATGCTACGTCTGAGGTTGAGGACCCTTCAGCGATGTAGGGAGATATCAGAAGAGTTTCGATAGCTGAAGGCTATCTATTAAACAGCTACTGGAAGCAGGACTGGCTGGCTTTGCGTGTGTAAGAAGCCAATCTTCTTCGTTCCCGCTCTCCACACTCCTATACCAGTTGTTTCTTGTTTCATATGACATTGGCATTGATACGTTAAACATGCGCAAGTACTTATTTAACACCGTGGTATGTGTTCTTATCTAGCTTACGTTTTATCAGGAAAGTTCGTATGTTCTTGAGGTGCATAACGTTTTGCAAGTTTATTCTAAAGTAGACAATACTTGAAAACTCTAGGATAAGCTGTTGCCATAACAGCGCATGATGGTTCATTATACTTCAGCACGTAAAACATACTAACTTAACAAGTGATGGAGTCTTCATAAATAAATCAAATTTAGGTGAACAGATTGCGATAAAGCTACTGAGTAGCATTCTCTGTTATATGCAGTGACAGAAACTATCACTGTCAGTTGTCATGACAATGAAGATTAAAACTGGAGACATCAAAGTGAAGACTTACCTGTTTATGAGCGAGGGATTTCTCTGCAGATACGCCATCTATTTCGAGCCTGGCGTGAAGGGCCGATGCTGCCGACTGCTCCTGGTAGCTCACCTCCCCGGTTTGAACCCTCTTCACTTCGCTGGAGTTGGCCACAGCTTGCTCCGAACTAAAACCATCGGTGACTACCTTCGTTTTGGACGCCGACGTTACTCTTTTCTGCTCGAACTTCACTTCTGAAGAAGAGGAGGACGTGCTCGTTGCCGTTGCGGAAGCCGAGAGTGCAGCTGCTGCAGGACTCATGCTGCTGACCACCAGGTTCGGGCTCGTCAGGCACACGGTCCCCGTAACCGGTGGAGGAGTTTCGCCGTCGGGGAACGTGACCAGCGGTTCCGGGCTGCCTCCACCGCCGCCTCCGCCACCGCCGCCTCCATCTAGCACCCCTACGACGACGTCTTCGTCTCTATCGAGCTCTTCCATCGAACTGCGATGGCTGCGGTGATGATGGCTGCTGAAGTTCAGTGCCGAGGATGACGTCGTCGTCGAGGAAGATGATGTT
This sequence comes from Metallyticus violacea, assembly GCA_030762175.1. Lineage (NCBI taxonomy): Eukaryota > Metazoa > Arthropoda > Insecta > Mantodea > Metallyticidae > Metallyticus > Metallyticus violacea. Next base: position 82,378,009 of record CM060832.1, on the reverse strand, counting down.
GCGCTGGAGAGATTCTTCATCTCGGAGATGCTGGATTTGAGTTCGGAGAGGTCCGATTTCATGGATGAGGCCTTCATGTCACTGGTCACGTGATGCACCCTCTGCGACGACGTGGTGGAACACGAGGACTTCGCCACCCTGGACGAGCTGCTACTGATGTTTGCTTGTAGCATCTGCCAGAGAGGACAAGAACATTACCAATATAAGCCAACCACTTTATTTTTAGGCATCTATTTCTTTCTATTTCCATTTACCTTACTCACGAATGAGCGAGAGAGAAGTAAAGTCAACTCAACGCCTGGACGAACTCCAACGGACATCCCAATTTATCTACTGTACGATCCCGAGTTACCTGCATGACAGGGACAAAACCACCAACAATACATTCTCTAATGACCCAATGTAGATCTCTACAACCTTGCATTCAGTAAAACATTGCAGCGTGCCCTGCGCCAAGAGAAAGATGATGAAAACGACTGGAATTTTCACATTTTACTTTAGGATAACCCTGCACGGCTTCGATAAAATGTTATGTATGATGACCCAAGTGCGCTACCTTTTTAATGCAATCACTACTCTCCAGTACAATAACTAAATTAAGCATAATAAAACCTTGGAGAAATCATTACATTACTTATGCTTCACTGCGCATGCTTATGGAACAAGCGGACCAATATGATCCTTGCATTATTGCATTTATTCATTGTTTCAAACTTATTAAACAGGAAAAACTTGAAACAACTGAGTATTTTTATACCTTGGCATATCTTTATTATTAAGGAGATGTTATCCCCCAAAATTGTATAAATTACACGTGAAAGCTGCTAAATGGGAGAGAAAGTATTACTAAAACGAATATAAATCTTAAATGATGCTTCAAATTTTTCTTATAACTTCTACCTTCAAACAAATACAGTGATAGCCATTTGGATCACCGAAATAATAGTCTTAAACATCGTTAACATTAGAAAATAAATGTAATTGTTTTTAATAACCATTGGTATGAAAATATTAGAAAAGTTTCAACTTAATTGTGAAAAATTAAACTGGGAGTATAAAGAAATATCAGATAAAGGAAAGAACAGTTTCGTACTCAGAAATTCCTAAAAAGGACTATTTAGAGTACGAATTTCTGCAAACTGCATGCGGCTACTGGGAGGATGAATGAATCATCGCACCATTTATGAGTTACGTGTTAGCTAGTTAGCTTTCCCTATTTTGGGGGGAAAATATCTTAAGTTGGAAGAACAAAATGAACCAGGGCAGATTTCAGATAGCGACCAACAGAATTTGTGAGGAAAAAATCCTCATTACGTTTGCGTGAAGTTTAAATACATCAAAAAGACCCAAAAAGCGGCTGGCCAACATATCTTGACATAATTTAGTAAGACAATCGATGCAGTAGTGAAGAAACTGCATACAAATGTACACTTAGTCTTTTTTTTTTCCGCTACAAAAATTGTTGAAGAGAACTCTGAGGCCAAATGGGTTGGCCATTACCTGACTGAAAAGCAGCAAGAAAATCGCAAGAGGATTGCAGGAAAAAAAAAAAAAAAAAAAAAAAAAAAAGCAGTTTTTGATCAGAAATACGTATACAAGATTATGAATCAGAATTTAAATTTCGGTCCTTTTAAGTGAAAATTTTCAGATTCTCCTCGCCAGATAAAATACCGCCGACAGCAATCGAAGTTTTAGCTCATGTTGATTGTTACTAGGGCTTAACAACGTAATTTTATAAAATTGAAATGTTCGTAGATGTCACAGTCTAACGGTAACGTTTGATTCCCTGTTGGGTTAGTTTCCTACTAAGGCTTTTTCAGGGGTTTTCCTTCAGTTCTTTAGGTGAATGCCGAGGAACTTAAGCCACTGGACCTGAACCTGGACCCTGAACTCATTGGGACAAGTTATCATCTATCATTCCTCATCTGGCAAAATAAGGTCGTGATACCATGATCACAAAGGGGGGGGGGATAGTACGTAATAACAACTTCTTTTTATTGAGCTGAAATACACCCAGATTTGTTACACATCTGAAAGACTGTTTCCTCAATCAGAAAATGCAGTTTTTATTGTGCCCGTCTTTGCATTTTCATATTTCGCAATATTTAGATGACAAATTTCTTATTGTAGAGATTTAAGTTCTATACCAAACAAAAACTGCAATTATATATATATTATATACTAATTATAGACTTGTTTCCCTTGCCATCATCTGCAGTTCCCGCTCAGTCATTTGTGTTTCTACATTATACTTTCACAAAATATTGGAATAATTTCCCTTATAATAAATTCTGCTTTGTGTATGATAGGTATAAATTTTTATACAAGCTGAATGCATTTTATTTTAAAATGTTATACCTATATCATTTTTAAATAACATGCGACGTTTGTTGACAGTATAAATCAGTTGTTTTTGTCGCTAACCGCCGGCATCAAAGGAGGCGGACTACGATTGTTGTAATAATACACTCGTTTCAGCTTGATAACAGCCATTGTTGAACCAAGGCAGCTGTTGGCAAATGACAGATTATGAATAATACTTCAGCAGCTTTTCAGTGATTTTTTGTTTATAATATAGTGTATAAATCTCATATCTGCTTGAAAATTTACTACCTAATTTATAGACGACTTTATTTTATGTAATCTTAATTTTAACGGCCCTTTCATAAGTTTTAGCTCGTATTGCATATATTCTAATTGATAATACATATATTTATGTTTGAAGTCACATAATTACAGACATATTTTACATTTTAAAGCATAATTTTATCCTAGCCCTACTTATGACAATAATGAAGTGAAGGCAAAAGGTGGGGTACCCGAGGCGAGACCGCTCTTATTGCAGCATTCTACTGAAAGTTTTTGCAAGATGTTTTGAGCTGGAAATTCATATTATTGTTTCCAAAATTTAAGAAACCAGTGTATGGAAAACGAATGAATGAATGGTGTTTAACGCCCGTTTTTGCTACAGAGGCACCACAGGCGATGGACATTGATAATACATGAGATGAAATGATATTTTGGGAAAGGATTTATTTTTAAGGAACGAATCGTTCCCGGCCTAAGTTTAGGGTACCTCCCCGGCTTTTGCCATTTATGAGGACTGAGGAAAACCTGGAAAAAACCTCAGCCAGGGAGGACGGTCCTGGTGGGATTCGAACCTCAGACCTCCCGCTCATGAGTCCGCGCCTTAACGACCTCGGCCACCCGTGGCGGTGTATGGAAAGCGAACTAGGACTTCCTACAATGAATAATCATTAATCAGACGCATCACCATTGAGGGTGCTCTGACACAAATATAAGATCTATCCAAACTGCGCCTGTATAATAACAATTAATAAAAGAGACATTGAAAGCCTGTAAATATAACCTATAAAATAATTTCCTTATGTAGGGGAAAAGAGTATACAGAGATGTCCCTCATATATAAGTACCTTGTTGTATTATAAATATATTTCCACGATTTTTCATCGTTTATTTTCGCAATTTTACTCTTGGCAAGGCTTAAGAAAATATTAATCTTCAATTTTCTCTCAGTTTAGCCCTCTCTTGTTGGTTGTAGATGATCATTTGCTAACGGGAAGATTAATTTACGGAAATTGTTTATTTTGAAAAGTGGGTTCACGGCAAAGCAGATGTGTTTACCTTGATTTTACTGCCACCCCTGAAACCTTCTACTCCCACGCGACTATGAAGTACCGTTTCTGGGTCAGCGGTGTCAGTCTAACCTGTCGTGGCATGCTACTTCTTGGAAGCTTTCGTCAATACCTACCTTAACCTTCATCCGTCATTACAGGGGTATTAGGAACTAGTTGTCTTTCACAACGGGGTCACCAAGAGTAAGAAAATAAATTTCTCATTTCTTGATTTTATTCGAATATGAGCAAAGGGGCAATTTGCTACATTAAAAATGCAAGGGCTACATATTGTGTAAATATGAACGCATAAATAAAAATAAAGAAGTACAAAGCACGTACATTACTAAAAATTATAGACCAGAGTATCCCAATAGACCACAAGCTATATGCGATCTAACATAGGATGTGGAAAGCGAATTATGCGTAATAAAAAAGTTTGTCCTCCCATTTAAAAACTTTTTTTTAACATTGTGATGTTATCGGATCAAGGTTAGGCCCTAGAAGCGAAAGTGAAACGGATGCATGGAGCCGAAGGGTGAAGATTAAACTACATCTTTCAGTTGACAACTGCATTTTATACTTTGTACTTTAATAATACCATGGTGAGATTAAAGGGCTAAATAAATTAAAGTGTTGCATTTTCGTGGTTTTTTTTTAATCTAAATTCTCTCCAAAATCAAGAAAAACATGGGTATAAAATACCAAGGCTAATCTACTATTCTTTTCCAACTAGGTCTGTAAGGCTATTTTGAACATAATAACAAATGTATAAACGCTATTTAATTACTCATTTGTTTGTGGTCAGATCTTGCATTTTTTCGTTACGAGAGCAAATATATACGGGGCAGTGTTTTTAAGGCTTTACTCTAACACTATCCCCCCCCCCAAACCACTTTTAATTCTATACCTTATCGTAACAGCTGAAAATTACGATTCTAGGCCTTTCGAAAATTGGGGATGATCAATCAATTCAAAGCCAGGTTCGTCAATTTTCTCCAAAGGGGAGATTTGTGAGCTGGAGCACCGTCTTGCCAGAAAATTTATCAAGGCATTTTTCTCTTCCGAAGCTTTGTTAATAATGAAGAATAGATGCTTCCGTTACAATTGTACCTTGATCTAAGTATTCTTTGGCTCTAGATCTGTTGATAGATATTAATGGTTACAACACGATTCAAAGTTAGAAGAACTCCCTTCAAAACGGCGGCAATACCTCGTGAAATTTTTCGAGCAGTCATTCTGTCCGGCGTTCAGGAATTTAGCAATCCATTTATCACACAATTCTCTCATCCCCAAACCATTATGCATGATGTGGTGTAATTTTTTTTTTTTTTTTTGTAAGGCGTTCTTCCAACATTTGCTCTTATCTTTAATCTCTGCAATGCAATATTTTTTATTATCTAAGAAGGCGAAACTTCTAAAAAAAAAAAAAAAAAAAAAAAAAAAAAAAAAAAAAGTGCTGTATTACCGACTAACAACAAATAATTTTCAAAAGTTTATTGATGAACTTAATCAAGATATTAAATGCTGCAATTTCGGGACATTCAAATTAAAATTTTGTTATTTAGAGGGATATATTTAAAACATATAAAGAACGTAAATTACAAACATTTAATTGGATCTGTGATATTATAAGAAGGAATATAAAGAAAAATAGAATTGAAACCCAGCTCATATTTTAGAAAGTAATGACTGTAACTGGTTTATATGGCAAAGAAAATATTGGGCATTAGTTGAATTCAGAGATTTCTGAAACCAATAAAAGGAGTGCGATACGATAAGAAAACATAGGAAATTTAAGTATAAGAAATCATTTGCAAGTACAGGATCTGAATAATATAATATTAACGTAAGGGGGAAAATGGATAGAATACTTAAATCATACGCCTCAAGATAGTTCCCATTGTCATTGTGGAATATAATTCTACATGTAGGGGAGAGAGTGTTCGATTTATGAAACAATGTGCTGAATATTAAGGAACCAAGTTAATTCCTAATGCTTCAATTAGACGACGACGACGACGATAATAATAATAATCATCATCATCTTCATCGATCTATGCTTAGAATAACTTTTACCTGTCATGGATTCGTTAAAAAAATTACTATGTATAATACCAATATTATTATTATTATTATTATTATTATTATTATTATTGTGCTGCGGTGACAGCAGTTTAAAAGTTCCGCAACTTAGATTGGTCGACTAGCGGTCTTATCCCGTTCAATAGCTGAGATTCCTCACGAGGCCCGCGCGGCGCTATTCTCTCTTCCAGTCAGTTGCGAGCGGAATTTAGAGAGCAGGGCAATTGTGTTGTCCAGGGAAAGTGAGACTTCATTAAATAGTGCAGTTATGTTGTTCAATGGCGAGTTATACACTGTATATTGCCGTATATTCATCTTCAATGTATACATCAGTCACAGAAATCGTGTGGCAGAATGAGACAGGCATTTAGGCGTAAAATTCCTGGTAGCCTGTTTCCAACACAGAAGGGAGGAAAAATTCAATTCTTGACGAAATTGTGCCGTATATATGCTTCAGGAACTACTGATCCTGATTTATGGTTTCCTCGTTCGCCAGATCTTAAATTTGTGATTTTATCTTTGGGGGGAGGCATTGAAAAATAGAATATATTTAATTTCCCCTCAGATACTGGAGGAACTTATGAATTGTGTGTCAGGGAAATTGAGTAACACTTTCAGCACCTATTTCTGTTATTTAATATGTTGTACTAAATTTTTAAATGATGAAGCGCTTGAGCGCCATTAGTGCAAGAAAATATGGGCAGAAACGCGGTACCTATTCGCCGACCGGCTCAACTATGTATCGGGACTTTTAAATTGCTTTCACTGTATGAATTGTTTATAAAAGTATTTCTATATTACATTATGAGCTATTTTAGTAACGAAATTATTTATTCAATGTCTGCCAACTTTTCCCTTTCTTAGAGTGACATTTATAAATGATAATAAGTTGAAATTATTGTCAGCCTTGACGCTACAGCTGAACGTTGAAAAACGTACAGTTTTTGTTATTTGTATATCTATATTTTTCATCTCAGGAGGGGCGGGGTGAGCCGCCATGTAATTACAGATGAAAGAAACTAAACCGTGACCTTTCATTTAATGGCTCCGGTTTGGAATGGCGGAAGCACAAATAGTACCTTCCCATTATGTAACATCCTGCAATTATTAATACAGCTTTCTTTTTATAGAAGGAGAATGCATGCAAGTTTACGGCGCATCATTTCCCCGAAAGCTCAAGCGCATTTACGGAGAAATTGATTCGTCGAACACCTTGAGATTAGGCCATTCTTGCTACCAACAGAGAGCACATTAATGTTTTAGAAAAAGGTTTTACTTTTTATCAGCTAAATTGTTCGGTATACATCCTTTCCATGGACTTTCATTTGTTTTTTACGGTTTATTATGGTGCGGCATTAGTGGGCTCTAGGTGAAACGTGCGATATTGTTATTTTAGCTTTCGCAGTTTCTGAATCTAGTTGTTTTCACGGCAAACTTATTTGATTTACTGAGGACGCTAGATGGACTTTATATTCAGCTCATTTGACGTAGTTTTCTGCAGTGGGCAGTAACGGTGCTGCGCAGATGTAGCACTGCTGTGTTGTGTTGTGTTGTTTCACTCCTTTTCGTGTATGCGTCGTTCACAAGTTCATTACGGTACGAAAAACATTTGTTGTAACTTTATAAAAACGACTTAGCCGCGCAGTGTTGTAAAGAATTTCAGTAACATTTCCTGGGGTTATTCTATCTAACATTCATAAAACCACCAACAAATTCATACTTACGAATTTGAAGAATTGAAGAATTTGACGAATTCCTGCCTCACAAGAAAATAAATCGAAGACATCAAGTCTTTACAGTGGAAAAACGGATCTTATCGGTGATTGGTCGATAAGAACAATGGCTACCAAAATCTCAGTATCTCAATGTGCGGGAATCAGTTATGGATGGATCAGCATTAAATGACATCTCGTCCAAGTATTACACACCTAACAACTCTTTGATCTGCAATTATACTTCAGGAAAACGAAAGTAGCCGAATTGTGGATTACAAAGACTTTTACCCTAACATATCTGCTGTAATGTATACTTTACTAACGTTCATTTCTCTTTTCTGTGTCTTGATTCTATTCAACCTCGTGATTTGGCTTGATAGTGTGGCACAATAAGCTATTTAACCCATATTCTTAAAATGTCTGCACACTGCACTAGCTCTATCATCCCACATTTCTCTACACAAACCCACTAAATTTGGGATTGTTCAGGATTTATTGGATTCTAATGACAATGTTCTTTATAAAAGATAAAGATAGCCTATTGTGTCCCTTAAGGGTAAAGGTCTTCAACAAGTGTGGAAAGTTCACTTTTTCCTAACATAGTGAACTATTCCACGCTAGTTGCTCGTGTGCTGTTTAAGACAGTCTGCCTGTTTTGTTATTTGGCTACTCCATTTCTCATTGCACTAGTTGCTTCTCGAGAGATTTCCATTTTTCTCTTCCTGTTGCTACTCTTGACCAATCTGAACCTGCATGTTCCTTGGAGAGGTCTGTCCATCTTCTTCTAGGTCTGCCATTGAGTCCTTTTTCCTATCCGGGAGCCCCACATGGAGATCTTGTAGGTCCACCTATTGTCCTGCATTCTTGCAACGTGACTGCCCCATTGCCATTTGTTTCTGGTAGCTATTTGTGCGATGTCTGTTGTCTGAGATAACTGATGTATTAACAATATAGATATTTTTTCCTTCAAAGTTATTCTCACAATCTTTAATTTTTCTTTGCCATATTTGAATGTTGTTCTTTTGTTTTTCTGTTTAGTGGCCAGTCTGGCACCCATATAGTAATATAGGGTATACACAGGCTTCGAGCGTCTGGAATCTGATTTTCTTAGTAAGTGTTTGGTCTAACAATATAAACTTAAGGTCCCAAAATGCTCTCCAGATTGATGAGATCCTTCTTTGTACTTCTTTTTCCATTTTATCATGGAAGGAAATCTGTTGTCCTAGGTATGAGGACATATGTGAGGACTGTTCCATCTTATTTTTATCGGGGTTTTAGGTCCACCAACAATTATCATACGCAATTTAGTTTAACATTGTTTATTAGATTCTACTTATCACCAGCAAGAGAAGCTACCGCCGATCATGTTTTTGAGCCGGAAATCGAATATTCTCAATTCCGGGAAATATAATTATGTCGGCTACTTACGTTTAGTAATACAACTGTTAGTTTCCTCTGCTTCTGAAGTAGGTTTCAGTTATTACGGTTAAATTGATTAAAAAATTTAGAAGAATACCAGAATATAACATCAGAAAAGACTTCCAAAATCGTGGAAGAAGAATAAAAGGGAAGAAACAGCACAGAAAGTAACGTGAAACTAACGTGAATCTGTATGTTTATCATTACCACATCTCCAAACCATCAATTCTGAAGTGTTTGACAGCTTTCTGTAATTATTTTTATTAAATGTCTTGTTCTAAACATGTCAAAAATCAGACTACATTAAATCTAAATATGTCATAATCAGAATATATTCTACATAATAGCTGTTCATATTATTTTAAGCGTGTCTCTTTAGGCCAACATAGGACGTAAATTAATACAAGTAATCATAACGTTCAATGCTGTGTATCCTTCCATATTTACCCAAGAGCATTAATAAATTATGTTTCATACGGCTTCATAATTTCCTTACTTTGCATTGTTGGGAGAAACATTTGTTCTTGGCGCTGACGCTCGCTTGCTATAGAAGAAAGCAGCACTGAAAGCTAAACAAATACCTACGGAATTCCGTTCTCAACCGCCACTGGAAGGCCGGGCGGCGCTTTTGACATAGGCATGCGCATTAAGGGGATCTTCACAGAGCCATCTCCTGGCAGATACTACGTTGCATGCCCTTGGAACTATACTTGGATGCCGAGTAAAAGAACAACAAAACGTTACCTAGTGGGGCCGGTATTGCAGGAAGCTGTTATCTGTACTCGGAAAGGATCTAGGTCTGAATGAGTGCTTAGTGCAAAAGTGAAGGTCTTGCCCCTTCCTGTACTTTCCAGAGGTAATTACTATATGCCAAATAATTTCACTGTCATTATTGTTATTATTATGAATCAGCTATTGAATACGTGTGTGAACATGACGGCTTTATGGTCCCTGCGTCTCATCTCTCTCGTTAGATGCCTAAGAAAACATTGGAAATGTCAACTTCAAAATTTAAAGTAGGCAATTTTTTTGTTTATTTTATTAACAAATGTATACGATGCGAATATGTATGGCTTTGGCTAATCAAAGCTTTATTTCCTTAACAATTATTAAAATAACCAGAATTTAGAAAACGCCATATTATTCAATAAAGAAGTTTATTATTTGTGGAAAAAAATCTGATACAAGAGTATGGCGTTGTCTGCAGCTTTATCTCTCTGCCCATATTTACTACTATGCTTTCATAAATAATAACTATGTTTAAATATTATATTACATTTTAAAAGCATAACCAAATAATTCCAAATTAAGTTCAGATTGTTTATAATTAGATCTTGTTAAGGACCAATGCTCGTTGATAATAAACTTCCCCAATTATACATTAATAATATCCGTCTACATTCATTTTTGGAAATCTTTTTATTTGTCCACATTTTTTATAAACTCATATTAATTTATTTATTTTTGTTACAAACGCATGAAGGATATATTCAGTGTTCTTTTTGTGTTCAGTGCTGGAACATCGCTTGAATGAAGAGTGCAGACGTTGGCTATAGAGAGGTTGAATTAATAATCAAATCCATTTTTCCACGTTCTCAGTTTTCGAAATGTGACGTCATACCGGCGATATGCGTTAGCGGAGGTGTACAGATTGATGACAGTAAATGTTTCCATCACTTTTCCATTTTTTAAATGGTGTTTAACCCCGTTTTAACTACTAAGGCATTACAGGCGTTGGACACATAATATATGAGATGAAAGAGGGTTTATACATATATAACAGGAAGGAAGCATTCCAGGCCTAAGTTTAAGTTACCTCTCCAGCATTTGCCATTATGAGGACTGAGGAAAGCCTGGGAAAAAACTCAGACAGGGACGACGATCCTGGTGAGAATAGAACCTCAGTCCGCGCCTTAACGACCTCGGCCACCCTTGGCGGTATTTTCCAATTTAAAAGAAGCGTTTCACTTCATATGATGGAAAAGCAGAGTGAAGGCAAATAAAAATGGTTTGCATATATTAAATTTTGAGAAAGTATGTAGGGATTTTGAAAATAACTCAATTTCTTTTTGCAATACCAGACCACGTGACATTTTTGAAAGGCTATTTTCTCTAGTACAAGCACAACGCTCCAGGGGAAATAGACTTATTGCCGATTCTGTGAAAGGACTTGTTCTAGTAAAATTTCATTTCGACATTTTACATGCCAATAAGTCTAACTATTTGCATAGTAATAAGAAATTGTTAACAACATTACGTCTAGTCAGAAATATGCAGGAGACTGCAAATGATAAAGGTGGCATTCATTGAGTGCATTGTTGGTGAGGGGAAGAGTGTCAGCATATGGTAACCCCATTATAAATAACAGTGAAAACTTTGCAACCAAACACACGGGTACATAAAAGGAATATCAAACATTATAAGGCAATAACTTTTTTTTTGCTTCTTTTTAAAAATAAAAAATAAATAAAAACACAATTATTTACGAATAATTAAGAGGCATCTAATGTTTCACGTCTTCTGTTCTGTAGATGACATTGAAATTACAGTGAATATTATCTTAAAACTATTTAGTATATATTAAATTGGATTATGCATTTTTTGTGGTATTCACATAACATTTATCTTGTTCCTTATTATATATGAAATTTAATTTCTTTAACAATACACATACACAACAGAAGAAGCAATATGAACTTTTATTGCATTTATGCAGTTATTAAGGGCTGCCATAATCGCCATACCTTCGGTCACTCACCAACATTTTAATTGCATACAGTGCGTTTGGCAAATGAATGAAGATATTCTGATAGACGTGCGAGACATTGAAATTGAAACGCATTCTTGCATTACGAAACAATAAAAATACAAATACAAATAGTTCGAAGTAAGTTGTTATTAATTATGCTACTTTTTACAAAGCTTATACAACTTTTTTATTTAATACGCCTGCCGTTGACCGGTATCATTACTCCAGGTAAACTTACCTTGGATTGATAAAACTCCACGTAATACACTCGGTTACTCTCTGGAGAGATTTCATACTTCGTAGGGAAGATATGGCCGCCTTTTGCCCGCACAATAGTTGGATCAATTTCTCTGCTTTTAATGCTACTGAAAATGCAGTTACAAAATCCAGGTCTGCTCGCGTAATACGCTGTTGTAATTGCTGTCTGTATTACAGTTATGCATCAATTTATTTTAAGAAATATTGTAGCTGTTCTTGCTGAATCCTACTATATTCCTATCTCTTGTGACAAACGCCTGAGAGATCTCTGTAAGGTGTGCTATAATCTCACACCTAAATTATCTATTTTTTTTTTCTGCGAGAATATAATGTAATTTTATTACTTTTTTGTCATAGAAAGAACTCGTGGTATGCACTTTCTCTACAAGTCTTTCTATAATTCTTCTAGTTGGATCTAGTATATCAGGAAAATTTCTCCTACATTTTCTTTTTATTCTGCTAAAAGATTTTGTTTTAATGTGCATATCGTGTTAAAGAATTTTGTTCCTGTGCACTATATTTCTCTACCGGCGTTACTGATACATAGGACATAACTGTATTCTAATCAACTGAGCTATTGACACATCCGGCTATACGCGTGAGGCTATATGCGCTATCAAGCAGGGATTGCGCAAACTAAGCAAATTCCTCAGCAAGTTGAATTTGTAAAGGTTATTACAGAGCGCTAGAGCGCAGAATGCAGTAAAAAACAAGTAAAGCTAACTGAAGATATATATATGTATTTAATAAAAACATAACTTTCAGGCTTAAAGTATATGCTTTTCCCATATCATTATTATCCTATATACGTGTCATATTGTTAACTTAATGTTTCCAATTGCACTAACAACTAAAACGAAATATGATTAATATTTAAGCTACATAGTTAATTTTAGGCTACGATTGCTTGTTTTTCTGTATTCTGAAACCGTTGTGTTCTCTCCGCCTGCATTTAATGTACGCTTTACCTGCTTTTTCCGCTGCCGTTTGGTACTGAAGGCGCAGGACTGTCGCTGTCTGTAAGAAAGTTCGATTATTTGTCCATGCTCATGCCTGGACAATTATTATTAGGAAAAAAAATCAATAAAGGAGCAACACTAATTTTCATTTCAACATTCTCTTGGATTATTCCCCCGTACTCTTTCACATGATACCGAGTTTATCGCTTGGCACGGATACCCAATGTTAACAATAACAATTTCCCCGTATTGCACCATTGCCTGCCTTAATCGACGTCCTCGGGATTACAAAAAGTCTGTTTTCAAGTATGCCCCGCTCCTAATGGTTAGATTTTCTGATTTTCAGAAATCATTTTTATCATTTTATTTCAATGGCATATACGAAGTTTCGTTGCGGGAAAAAAAATTGCAATCGCTAAGGCGATTTTTAAATTTTTGCTTTAGGAAAAATTTAAAAATCGGAGAAATGGATAAATTTTGCTGGTTAACGAACTTAATGAGTTGTTTGCTAATTGGTCGTTATATTCCATTTTTGTTGAGAAAAAAAATAGTGGCCGCTAGAGCGTTAAGAGACACACGCATACACACGCATGCATACACACACACATATATATACATATATATTCACTGTCATTTTGCCTAAAGAGTAGGGTCAATGGAGAAGAAACTTTTAAAAAAAAATTAATGGGTACAACCGCAAAAGCTACATCACTTCGGAATTCGCTGAAACACGCTTGCGAAGAATAAAAATCAAATATTTGAATACTTTTTTAACATTGAATGTATAACAAAAGGCATATGAATTTCAGTTCTACTAGCCGTCACTTTGTTCGCCTTTGAAGAAAAATATGTATCAAAATATCGCGTTTTGTATTCAACTTTATTTATATCATGCTTTTCCTAACACATTGTATTCTTCTAAATAAGGGCTTAGCATTCTTCATTATTAGTGTATAATATATATGTGCTTCATACTTTTTGCTGCTGATTATGTATATTAGATGTTAGCAGAATATCAGCCCATTTAATGTCATAGTATTACTGACAGAATATATGTACTTTACAGCTTATATATATAATAAATTCAGGTGCCGTATATGAGTTACCTTTTCACTGCTTCGTCTATCGTCTTCCATCTTAAACAAAGGAAATGTTATTTTTATTCACGTCGTTAATTAAATAAAAAGAATAACAAAGACTTATGACTTAAAAGACTTATGGAAATGCAGTTAATATGCGCCAAATTAACATTTAGTAAGATGCCGACATCCAATCCCACAATTATCTTTCTGGTCTTATTTTCTTTCCTTATCTCAGATGTAGTTTCGCACAGCAGGATTTTGAGGTCAACTTTTGTTACAGTAATGACTGGGATGATTACAGACAGCTACATTTGCATCTGCTGTTATGAGTGGAGAGGATATAACACAGGGCAACGCCTTAATTACAGTCTAGCACTCAGCTTTGTTTTCGCGCAGCCAAGTATGGTTAAAGGCAAACTGCAACTGTCTGTAGAATGTGCTGTGCTTATAATATAAAAATGTTACACTGTCGTCTAGCTCCAAAATGTTAATATTGTTGTAAATTAATGCTCATTTAATTTTTCTAAAGTAATAAAAGAAGTAATATCTTGCTATTAAAAGCAACTAATTCGGTAAATGAAGTTGAAATAGTTATTAACGTAGACAAATTGCCCGGAATGCTGTCATTAGTGCCGTGGTTTAGACTCTGTAATACCTTACCATTGTTATACAGCTTTAGTTATATCCCTGAACGTCGCTTTCTGACCGGCTCACGGCAGTGTACATTCTTACACGACGATGCTTAGACAGCTGACTCTAGAGCAAAACCCTTGTGTGTGTGTGTGTGTGTGAGCGTTATTTTATACATGAATCAATTCTTGTGCATGGGGCATTAATTCTGAACATTCCTAATCGATTGGCCCCTATGTTGCTCACAAATTTTATTCTATTGTTTCAGTGAAAGAAAAAATACATAAGCGAAAATTTAGAGAATAGCAAGCGGAAAAAATTATTTAGTGTTTAACGCCCGTTTTAGTTACCGAGGCACCACAGGCAGTGGACAGTGGTTATACCTACACGAGATGAAATTATATATCGAGAAAGAATTTTTTAAGGAAAGAAACGTTACATGCCTAATTTTAGGGTTCTTCCCCGGCATTTATACCGCTACGGGTGGCCGAGGTCGTTAAGTCTCGGACTCGTGAGCGGGAGGTTTGGGTTCGAATACCGCCAGGACCGTCCTTCCTGACTGAGGTTTTTTCCAGGTTTTCCTCAGTCCTCATAAATGGCAAATGCCGGGGAGGTACCCTAAACTTAGGCCTGGAACGAATCCTTCCATAAAATCCTTTCACAATATATCATTACATTTCATCCATCACCAGTGTCCACCGCCTGTGGTACCTCTGTAGTAAAAACGGGCGTTAAACACTATTCATTCAATCCCCGGCATTTGCCATTTATGAGGCCTGAGGAAAACCTGGAAAAAACCTCAGTCAGGGAGGGGGTCCTGGCGAGATTCGAACCCCCAGACCTCCCGCCCACGAGTTCGCGCCTTACGACCTCGCCCCCCATGGCAGTATCTTCTGTGCGAAACATAAAAAAATTCCTTGTATTGTAAATTTGGTGGCAAGGAATAATGTACCCGGCTATATTACGTCAAGTTGTATCAATCCACTGTGCGTTACACGGAATTGTGCGTTCGGTCAACGGCAGGCAGATTGTTAAAATAATAATAATAATAATAATAATAATAATAATAATAATAATAATAATAATAATAATAAATAAAAAGGAGATTTTTAAAGGATTTGTAAAAAAGAAACAGCATAATAACTTACATTAAACTATTTGCATTTATGTTTTTATTTTGTACCGCAAGAATACTTTTCAATTTCAAAGTTCATCGTATTAGAGGATATGCAAGATCACCAAAATATTTCCATTCATTTCCCAAACTCACTGTATAGCTATACAATTAAAATATTCACGTGTGCCCTGCAGATACTACGATAACGGCAGCATATAATAACTGTGCCTATGTAAGTAATTTACATTTTTTACTTTCATACTGATTCTTCTGTCGTGCATGCTTTGTAATATAATTTAATATTCATGTATTTACATTTGAATTACAAAAATATTATACAAACAATTTTCAGCTTGAATAAGGAAAAGTTTAGCAATAACATCAGAAACATTATCATGGCCGAGCTTAATCGTGTCAATCAAAATACATTTTATAGATAACAGAATATATTTAACCGAGGAAGAACGATAATTTCAGCATCCTCCGTAGGGTAAAATTGTAAAGACGTTTTAGGAAATTGAGTTTGAGTTTAAGTGGTAAAGTGCCGGGCAAGGTAGTCAGTCACACCAGAAGTTTAATTTCAACAATGGGGGTATACTTGAATGTGTATGTAAAGAATTATTTTTAAACTTTTGATGAAGGTTGAAAGTTGAACTATATAAATTCGGCTATTTCCACTATTTTACACATTTCAAACGAATTGGTGATTGTCTTAAACGCTTCTTTGCTGGATTTTTTTTTTAAACAAATCTAACATATAGCTACAGTTTTTCAGTTTCATCTGTAACATTTGTAATAAACATTGAAGTCCATTGCGTTAGTATCTCTTACCTGTGCCGCAGAGGATGTGCCGCCAACTTGGGTCCGTGAGGCCAGACCTGCGTTCTTCTTCTGAAAATTCTCCATGACAGCTGCCATATCTCCGTTTTGTGCACTATCCACCGGGAAATCGGACATCTGAAAGAAACAAAAGAATGTTATCAGTTGATTTCGTTCCTCATAAGCTTAACGCTTTAAAGTATACATATTTCTCTCTGCTTTACTTAAGTGGTATCCCATTGAGGGTGCTAATGGATGACTTTGAGCTTCTTAAACTGAAAATCGGAACTAAAATGGGAAGTGTGAATCTGACTATCATGAAAACGGTTTAGAAATACCACCACTGAAACTTTCTGCACGCCTTGGTTTTCTGACATATGATGAAAATGTCTGTTTTAATATGTTTATTTACAACATAAGGAGTGATGCATAGATTATCAGTACTAATTTAAATACTAGTATTGTTTCACTGTTTCGTTAAGTAGATGAATGTTGAGGAATAAAGCTCCTCTTATCACTAGGTTAATTAATAAAATAAACACACCTACTGAAAACCATATTGTTTCGGCACATATCCATTTTTTTTTTTTTGACTACTTAGATGACGACTTCTGGGGAGATGCAATGATCGACAAAACACTGCATAGCCACTTAGGACGCACATGTGTGTGTATGTGTGTGTGTTTCCAGCATGACAGCGCTCCTTCCCACTACCGAATGCAGGGGTAACGTGGAAAATAAATCGAGAGATTTGAAAACAAAAGTTGTCTTAAATTTCATTAGTTTTCTTGTTTTTAAATGCGATAAATTTATCGTATATTTGTAAAAATTAACAATTTCGAAGGACATAAACCCGAAAAAGATTAATAATGGACATAAAAAGCCCATATTATAGTTGATCGCACAGGGTTATTTTCTATCTGACAAAAAAGTCATTGTTTCGATAATCCGTCAAGAAGAACTGCTATAAAATAAACAAATAAAATTATATTTTGAACAGGATACTTCTAAGTCAAAAATTGTTTTTATTTTTTTACATACTCGCTTATCTTGGAATACAAACTTGCAAAAAAATATATTATTAATAATTTGAAATACTGCCATGTTTTTATTTGTCTTTGCTTTTATAAGGAAACATTCAAATATGCATCCAGCAGAGTTTCTTCTATTATTGTAATTACGTTGGGAAGAATGAAATTTAAAATGAGACATTTCTCAGATTTTTATTTTAAGTGATTCGATAGCTATGCCTTTATAAAAATGAAAAACTTAATAAAATACGATAACTCTGGCAAGGTTTTTCTATGCTACTATTACAGCTAGGGCTGTCATATTTCACAAAATTGAGTTCTATATTTTTTTAGTATTATTAAAATATATTAACATTGTTAAAATGTAAGGTTTTTTTTTTTCCCTCATCGAATTTCACATGAAATCGCCGTACCGATTTGAAAATAGCAGAACATAACAGCTAATAATAGCAAGTAAGGCAACATAATAAGAAGCTAAAAGCAAAACAAAATTTATATACAATTATGGAATTCCGCACTTTTCGATTGTACCAAGGAATTTAAGCGAGCCCAACCCATGCCTTATGCAAGAAACTTTAATACTCTACTAAAGAAAAGTACACAAATACCTCTGTAGAAACAATTTATTTGTTAAGAGGGAGTACTTTAGTAACGTTTTATTGCAGTAATATTGCGTTTTATTGCTTAGTTTTAAGGAGTGCCCATTTATAAGCCTCACATGTGAACAATTTTCTTCATTTCCTGGATTGTGTATTAATTCAATTGTCATATTAGTTATATCTCTTTGCGTGCATAATATGAGCCACAAACTATCGATCATGGAAAGAAAAGTTTTTAGTTGCCAATGGATTTTGTACCTAATACGAATACACGTGTTTATCTTCCCTCTTTACACGCATGTCAGTTCAAGTATTCGAGAAGTACGATTTTCCAAGCTCAGAGAGCACAATGGACTTCGTCACAGTAATGAACTATAACACATTTTCTGATACGGATCACAGACGGAACATGACAAAGTGCATACAGCTGTCATACTAGGAAATGATGTATTCGACGTTTCTCCCGATACAAAGCCAGTTAACGAGCTGGAGTTCTCTCTAAACTTAACTAACCATGCTTAATAACGCAATTTTAACTTAGAATGAGAAAGTATTTATATCAAATAATACTCTTTGACCTTTAAAATCATTTCAGTTCCATAGATACAATAAGTTTCGGGGTAGAATATATAATAAATTCTACAGTGAATTTACTGTTTTATGCGGTACTTGATGAGAATTGTTGAATCAACAGGAATGCTCCTTTGTACAAAGTGTTTAGGTAATATTTCTACTGACAGTCTTGAATTGCTTCTCGAATGATATTAAAGATACTAACGTTTAGAAGTATTTACGTATGCAACCTGCGCAAATCAGATCATATCACTCCAGCTTTCGAATTGTTATCTTGGCATCGACTGAATGCTAGAAAGAAGTTGCACTTCCTCGTTCTTCTGCGTCGAATTCTATACACCTCAACACCACACCATCTTACGACCCGTTTTCACTCCTTGTATTCTTATCATAATTTAAACACCCGAATGAATAATAATTTCATTCTGTCTTTAACCTTACACCAAACCTCCTTCACAGTGTCGCTGCTCTTCTCTGGAACTCTTTGCCGTCTCATTTCAAGGTTACAATGACAATTTAGAATATTGCTCGAAGATTATTCATTTGGAGAATGTAGCATTTAACAAAGACTATGCTCAAATTGTTAATTCAGTTAAATGTGTATATTGTTATCGTAATTGTTCCTGGTGAAGTGGTAGAGAGGATCTCATGGTCTTATGTAAATACACTGTTATTGTTATAATAAAAAGAAGCGGTGGAGTCATAAAATAATCTTCTACAGCTGCCATATGAAATGAAACTTGAAAATGGAACAATAATAGGAAAAGTAGCATAATTTGCGCCTGAGCCCAAATCGCCCTTTTACTGTTTATGGAAAATGAGTTCTTCTCCCACTATCTGTTCCTGTGCTCAGAAACAGAAGCACGTTCCTTTGCCAGAAGCTGTATAGCCCCCGTGTACACGAGACGCGTGCTATGAAAAAAGCATAACCTAATAGTGCGGTGCATTTGTCCAACATTTCTGAGCAAACCTAATTTATTTAGTTAATGCATTTGAAAACTTAATTATAAATGTAATGCATTCACGTGTTTGTCTTTATTGTAACCTATAATGTGCTTACTGTTAATGAGTGTAAAAAGCCTATATCGGGTGTTACAATAAGGTACGGCCAAACTTTCTGGACACGTAGAAAAAGAAACTATGGACATGGGTCCGGAAACGCTTTATTTCCATAGTAGAACTCGTTTTTTATACTCTTCATAGTAATTAATCATGGGAAACACACAGGAAAAGAACGTACCAGCATACCACATGAGACTCTTTCTTGCACAAAATGTTCAAAATGCCCTCTTGGTTGCGTTAGGTTAAATTTTAATTGCCAATGATTTGTGTTCCATTTGAAGGAAAGTCATTTTGATAAGCGACTTCACCTAAACCTACTAGACTTTTCATATGTGGGAAAATTTGAAATTTTTGTGTACGGAACCCCGGTACAAGATGCAGAGTCTTCGTGCCCTATTGTGCAGGTTGCGAAATGTGCAATTCTCCAGGGATACATTAGAGCATCCGGGATTCAATGCGAGTTGATAAAATATATATATATACATAACACAATAAACAGTGTAACTAAAATAACAATAACTATGTGAGAGAAAAAGGATAAAACACTAGGAATGTCACAGTATCGCAATCTAAATCTGTGGCGTTCTACGTGTTTGATCCATTTTCTGCTTATCTAATCATTATTAATTCTATATGTATATATAATTACTGCAGAAAATAAGCCGATTGCTTCATTCTATGAATGTAACACATATCATTGTTTGCTGCATTAAAGATTACAGTATTGTGCACTGCAATTGTTTGTTTAAACACGTTTTGTTTTCATTATAAAGCAACATGGCATATGTTGTCTAACTCAGCTATGATTTAACACATTTTCAGATGCGATTTAAACAGCCAATCTCTTAAATCACACTTTTTACACGATTTCGGTTTTATATTCTTAAAACGGTACCGGAATATAGCCTAGCTCTATATTAACCATACATTTAAAATTTGCTGTTTGTCTAGCAAACGTGATTTTATAAGGGTTGCGCACTTTCCCCAATGTTTATTTCACCTGACACGTGGTAATAAAAATAGATTAGCTTTGTTTTTCATTTTCATAAGCAGGAAAATTTTTCAAATAAAAACAAGCGTCTAGGCAACCTTAAATTCTATAATGAAACGCATTTCAAAACTATAGGTATATTAGATTAGATTAGATTCCTTTAATTCAACGATAATTGCAAAAAGAACGGAAGACAAACAATTTATGCTGTTTTTTTCCTTTCTTACCAGCAACTGCACTCTCTTCTCGAGTACACGAGCAGTGTTTCGGACTGAAAAAACAAATCTCGTGAAAATTTGCCATGTAAGTTCACTTATCTCCAAATTTTTGTTAGCAATTATTGATACACAGTATTAAAACTAAAAGTTACGTTTTTATCATTTTAGATGTCCCCTAACGTGTGAAATCCTCTGCCGTGGAAAAGAATGACGGAAAGATAAGGTGACAGGTACTCACTGTGTCTTCCTTCCTTCATACGTCATGCTCTGTAAACAACATCACAATTCAGCACGCTGTTTTCACTTAATACCCTCACGAATTTGTGCTAAGCTCTTTTCCTCGCGCAGGTGTGCAATGACATGGCGAGGAATAAACCATTTAGTCATATTCTTTGTTTTCTTTCTTCTCTAAGAAAGTCTAGGCTTCCACCAGATGGCAGTACCTTACGGACCATTTCATGTGAGAAAAATAAACAATGCCTTTTTTTTCTCTTCCACTCCAATGTCAGACAGACAACATGCACAACTACTACATAGTGTAAAGAGCTTACGTCACTGTCTATCAGTGTCGCGTAACATGTCTTTCAATCAGAAGGCCTTTATCAAGGTTTCCGATAATGGTCTTTGCTCAGAGGCCTTTATCGGTTTTGCGTCTCCCGAACTTGAACTTCTCTGAATCTGGTTCCCGAGAACTTGTACATCGTCAATGACAGTGCTCTAACTGTGTGCCCTAACTGGATTACCCGGCGGTGTCCGGTTTATATATACAAGTACGGTTATAGTAATAAGGTTTGAGAAATATTTTACGTCATTATGTTTACTTGACGTTCTCATCGTCGCTAGACTCTACGGAATTTCTCTTAGCATTTTGACCATAAAATGGATAAAGAGATTAAGAGGAGAGTAGCACAAGCTTGGAAAGTCTTCTGGTCTCTAAAGTTCATATTGCAAGACATCTTTAAACAAGAAACTCACACTCGAGGCACTCAACTCGTGCGTCTTCCTGGTACGGATGTCAAACCTGGTCTCTTACCGTCAGACAGCGGCAGGGCATAGCAGCATGTCAAAGGAAAACGGAGAGAAAGATCCTAGGTATAACACTGAGAGACAAGATCTCCAACACTAGACTGCAGGAAATCACAGATTCAGAAAATATCATGGACAGAGCTGCAGTGGTAAAATGGTAATGGGGCGGGCACGTGGCCAGGCAACATAGGACCTCTACCGGACAGAGGACTCCACAACTATTATCTATTCCTCAATTTGATTCTATATCATATCTCAGAAGGCAAATGTAATACATGGCGGAATTAACTAAGAATGTCTTCATTGAGATGTTTTTATATTTAATTTACTTTTAGAAAGACATCGTTTTTTTTTCAACAAATCAGTTTCTTGCTTTAATACATTTAAATACCCTAGTTGCAGCATCGTTCTGTATGGCAAGGTCGAAAGTTCTCTTTTTACTATATTCGGTATAAATTGAGAACATTTAGATGCCCCACTTCAATGGTATACAATACCCTATTACAAAGTGAACAATCCTTCATGCAACCGGTTTCGAAGCGTGCGGCCGGCCGGCGAGGTTCACTTCATACACTTTCAATCAATACACTGTATTGCGTCGCCTAACAAACACGTGCTAAATCACACTGAAGCCTCCCGGGGGGGGGGGGAAATATACGCCGACATAGCGCTGCCTGCCGGTTCCGCGGTTGCATGAAGCATTGCTCACTCTGTACAAGAAACGATAGGCAGAATCATAAGTACTCTTCGTATTAATCAGTCCCAAGCCTGTGTAAGGGGAAAAATCGAATGTACAGTTAAGCAATACGCCATACCAACGATAATAATTTTTATCTCGCGACTAGGGAGATGAAAGTCTAAAGCATGTTGTGAAATATAATCATATAATACAAAATTAACATTTGAATCGTAGACGTGAAAGCTAAAGCACAACTTCTGCAAACTCATTCTTAGATCCTTTTTACAGAAAATATTATTTATTTCTATTTAGCTATATTATGATTATATTAGCATTTTTAGTGTTAGAGTTACCCTTCTCTTCTATTCAACTTATCATACATGCATACAGCATAGCTGCAATATTTAGTTTACGACTATATTGCTAAATCCCATGCTATAATGTAATTAAATGGAAACTAATAAGCAAATAAAAAGTTCGCAAAACAAAACTATTTTAAGTTTAAAAAAAATTAATTGTATGTATAATATACGCGATGAAATAAATGGCATGTAAAAGTATTTCGAACAGTGCACTGATAAAGTATCAACTGCTACTTAATTAATTTTAAAATTAGAAGCGTTACATTAACAAGTTGATAGTTACAAAAACAGTTCATTGATATTATCAGACAGCTTCCAACCACTTGGTAACTTTTCAAATTTCTGGTAACACAGACTGTGTGTGGCGAGGAATGCAAAGATACCTCTTGGCAAGATATAATTAGCGAATGCTCTTATCAAATCATAAACTACAGATAATTTTGAGGAAACCAAGTAAATTGTAGAAGCGGAGAATAATGGAATGCAAAGTACTAAAAGAGCCTCAAAAGACAGGGACACATGGCTATACTATACCAGACAAACATGTAATGTGTACGTTGTTTTCCTATCAACAAAACTTAATTTTAAACTACATTTTCTTTTCTAAAACATGTTACAAAATCTGCAGTACAAAATATTACCATTTTATGGGCACTCTTAAGTATTTAGACTTCCATTGTAAACAGAAGTTGTTGTTAAAACGTTTATTACCTATATTAATTTCAAACAGGTCACGGAAAGTTGTTGAAAATACTACAAAAGATGGCAATTCGAATAATTTGTGGTGCTTATAACAGATTTTCATGTAAAAAATAAATCAAAAAATAAATATCTTAACTTTTTCCAAGAATACACATTTTCCATTATGAATTTTTATATCAATACTGCATAAAAATAAAGTTTCGTAAATAAATTAAAATTTTGTATTCCTATCGAAAAGGTGTACATAATAAACACTTAAAATATTAATTTCCCTTCCCAACAATCCCAAATTATTGTTACCTACATTGTAATGAACAAAAACACACTTCGCTCTTGCAGAATACCAATGTAAAAGGTCCTATCACTACATAAGAATTTATAAATAAATCATATTTTAAACAAGTATTATCTTTGCTTTATAAAAACGGATTTATGTATTTTGACAAAATATTCCATATGTTTGATATAACAATGGCCAATCTGATATTATAATGAATATAATTTCAACTTTCTTATGACTATATAGTTTGTACTGCACTTTTCATTCTTTTATCACCGCCACGAGTGGCCGAGGTCGTTAAGGCGCGGACTCGTGAGCGGGAGGTCTGGGGTAGAATCCCGCCAGGATCGTCCTCCCTGACTGAGGTTTTTTTCCAGGTTTTCCTCAGTCCTCATAAATGGCAAATGCCGGGGAGATACTCTAAACTTAGGCTTGAAACGTTTCCTTCCTTAAAAATCCTTTCCCAATATATCATTTCATCTCATGTATCATCAGTGTCCGGTGTCTCAGTAGTAAAAACAGGCGATAAACGCTAGTCATTCAAACCCACCTTTAATGCTACCACTGATAAAAAGCACTTCCGTTCACCGAAAAGTGCTTATCCAAAAGAGTGTTAAAGTTTGTTGATGAACAGCAGTACAAAGTGCTGAGGTTGCATCCTGTTCATCCAGGTGAGAGTACGCATGTTAGTCTTCCCACACTTTCTAAACATCACAATTTCACGTTGAGATATAGGCATTTGCTTTGTTTATAGACTTCCCTTTTTATAAAGAAGTTCAATTTCATCTTGAATTCCTCCAGTTTTCTCCCCTTTCAAAAACGTATGCTTCATGCCGTTTTAGCAGAATCTGAGAGAGACAGAGAGGGAATACGCCTCTTCTCATATATAGCCGCTACCCCTCTTTACTCCTATGTTTGTGTATCTTTCAAGGTTTTCGCTTTTATAGGTGATAAACACGAGTATGCTTTTTATTTTACTGTAGTGTTGAGGAGAACGTAATAGAAGTAATGGTTTTATAACAATACTTAGCTATATGACTGCAACATGTCATGTATATTGTGGAGCTAATGAAATTAAGTTAATTGTGGTGTACCACCAAGATTCTCTTAGATTGGAAGAGGAAGAGGAGCAGCTGGTGGAAGTCAATTAATTTTAAGTAAGTAAGAATAATGCTTGCTTATCTAAGGAAGATAAATGAAGATATCCACCTGCTTTTCTTGATTAAATTTCTCAGATATTTCAACAAAACCCCTTGAGCAAACTTCAGAAAATTACCCAGAAATCTCTGCACTCTTAGCTACAGGATGCAAATATCACAGAAACCATTAATATCAATGTAGTTTTGGAAGAACATTGTTTCACTTTCTACCAAAATTAATATGGCATTTACTAAAGTAACATGAATAAGTTCACAGGCGGATATCACAAAAATATATTCCCTTAACCGTGAGCCCACTAGAACAATCTCTCGCTGCCTTGAACCTCTAAGATATTTAAAGAAATGAACAAAGAAATAAACTCATTTTTTCAACATCGGTCTGTTTATTGTAACGTTTCCTTACAAAAATATCAATAATATTCTTTCATAAAAGTATCTAAAATATAAAACATTAATATTAATAACTAAACAATATATGATGACCCCATTACTCGTTAATTTTAATTCCTGGATGAGAGAGAGGTACCATGTTGCATTTCACTTACAAAACGTGATATATTGCAGCTTAATAGGAGAAATTAATATTCTGAGTTCTGATTCCACGTTCTCCAAGCAGTTTCAATAGTTGTTTTTTAGATAAGTGACTACAGAAAATGGGTTTTCACACAAGTTGCTACAAAAGACATAATCAAGGCCTTCTTTGACTGTAAGAGAGGCAGGCGAACCCACAGCCTACGTAGTTCTCTGCCAGGGAAGTTATGACGGCACAAAGTGAATGTTCTGCCTGATTCGCATTTTCGGCTAACCTATTTGAAATTTCCTTTCGGAAAAAAATAATTTATTCTCATTTACTTTACCTCAATAAATGTAAATCTTTCGTTTTTTTTTATCGTTATTCATTGTTTGTATATATTCAAAGAAGTAATGTTGTTAAAAGTACCTACTCTAATATTTCGTGTACCCTCTGGGAGGGGCTGGCAGAATTCCGGAGGTCCAGAGGCCACTGTTTGAGAACA
Organism: Metallyticus violacea; assembly: GCA_030762175.1. Taxonomy (NCBI): domain Eukaryota; kingdom Metazoa; phylum Arthropoda; class Insecta; order Mantodea; family Metallyticidae; genus Metallyticus; species Metallyticus violacea. The sequence goes on along the minus strand of CM060832.1, from coordinate 82,351,842 downwards.
GCAACCACAGAGAACAAGCTACCTTAACCAAAAAAAAAACTTTTGTACATTTCGAATAGCTACATAAAAACAAATTTATCTGATTTATCAGTAAAATCCTATCCTAAAGTGTGCAAGCCTTAATCAAATAGAACAAATGAAAATCAGAAGCAGCAGAAACGAGTCTTGAGTCCAACAGTAAACCTATTATTCGTAAAATATGAAATAAATATAAAAGAAAAAATGTGCACCCTATTTCTACCGTTCTGCTTCTACTGCTTCTTTAGGAATATTCAGAATTCAGCTGCATGTCTTATTTTCGCATCTATTTTGAATATCTTTCATTGCAATCTCACCGGCAAATTTTATTTAATTACCTTTTTTTTTTTTTTTTTTTTTTTTTTCCCCGAGTTTAGTTCGTTATTTCGGTTCCCCAACAGCAAATTTCTTCAGCTCCTGTCTAGAGCGTGCTATTTCAGTTGTTTTTATTCATATAGCCTGACTGCTATAGTTTTGTTTTTGTTGATATCCAAGTTTCCAAACAACCAAGTGGCTATGAGAAGGCTAAAGTAACGCTGCTGCATGTTTCGATGTTTTGTTATTTTGCTGTTCCAGAGATATCTAAAATTTTGTTGTTGCGTATATCATACTGTTCTCATAAACAAAAAGAAGCTATAACCTTAAAATATGTCATAAATCACAGAAAAGCATTTACACATAGAAAATGTAAAAAATTACAGGGAGAGAATATCTTTATGGGTGTTATTTTGCAAGTCGAAGGTCGCAGAAACCTTGGCCACCCAAATTTTTCTCGATATGGAATAAAAATTACGCGCACAGTGCAGAAGCTGCCGCAGAGATAACTGCCAATAAACGCAAATGATGACTTATTAGCCTTGCTTTGAAGCTCAGTGTCACGTATGACGCACTCGTAGCGTTGGAATTTGCATGTTCGGCTATCTGAAAACAGCTACCTTTCTTCCGTGTTCTTCCTTGTGTCTTATATCGGCCATAAAAGGTATGACGTAGAGCAGACCGCAGTCAGCTGTTTCTTAAAGGAAAACCGGTACCCGCATACGCGACAGATTCCTAGCTTCACATTATTGTGTGCACTTGTAGGTCACCGGTGCTCAGATATAAAAGACAAGAGGCTAAACAATTCGTGCGTGCATAATTATCCATTTTGCAATAAGAAAATAATGTGCACAGGGAAAAAGGAGGAAGCCACATAATTTCCTTTGTTCACATTAACTTTTTTAAATCACAGTTACCGCCACGGGTGGCCGAGGTCGTTAAGGCACGGACTCGTGAGCGGGAGATCTGGGGTTCGAATCCCGCCAGGACCGTCCTCCCTGACTCCAGGTTTTCCTCAGTCCTCATAACTGGCAAATGCCGGGGTACCCTAAACTTAGGCCTAGAACGTTTCCTGCCTTAAACAATCCTTTCCAATATATCATTTCATTTCATGTATCACCAGCGCCCATCGCCTGTGGTGCCTCAGTAGTAAAATTGGGTGTTAAACACCATTAAAAAAAATCCTTTTAACATAATTTAATGGCTGAGAAAGCATTGAGTCATATCTTATCCTCGATTTTAACTCTGTTCTGTAGAGATATAAATCGTTTATTATTGCTTTTATGCCACCAAGTCTTAGTATATTTATTTATTTATTTATATTGCGTGTAGTATTCCTATTAAGTGCATTTCTATTTGTTCTGTATTTTAGATTTACATAATCTCTAATTATGCTATTAATTAAATTGTTTTATCTTCTATGCCCTCGTTCTCTCATGTAGTTATTTATTTGCCCTTATATAATTTTTGAGCCTTTCCACTTGCAATCGTTTTTCTTTTCTTCTCTTTGCTTCCTATTTAGCTACTTGAAGTATATAAATATAATATGATAGGAAATGTATGATTTGATAAGGTCCTAGATGTCAGTTATTTACGGTGTTATTTGCATTTTACTCACAACAAATTCATTATTTAAAACATTCCAGTATTTAAGCTAAAATTACTTATTTATTCCTTGTATCTATATAATATTAACATCATACTCCAATGTATACAGAGAATACGATTTTTGCAAAGTAGAAAAACTATAATGTAGTTAAAATATAATCTCAAACAGCAAAATAAGGCGCCAGATAATATAACTGGCAAAAATACACAATTAGGCAGTGTTCTTACATAGAGAAAATTCAATACAAAACAGGCGGTTATCAATAAGGCATTTGCGTACAGCAGTTTAAAATTTTCGGTTTCACATGTTTTATAATAAAGCTAGAACTTCTTATACAATTTTATTAAAATGTAATTGAGCCCCTATTCGAAAAATTGAGTTCTATATACGACTAAGTTTTTTTTATTGTATTATAATTGTCTAGGTTTGCATATTTTTTTCTTTTGACAAATAATGAAATTTGCCCTCATGAGCACCAGAATTTCATCAATATACACTAAATTAATCTTCTTAAATAAATGTTTATAGTCAAGTCAATTGAAGAAAGCACTGTTTCTCTCTTGCCAGGCTTGAGTTCAGGTTTTATTTGCAAGAAAAAGGTTCCCTGGTAATTAATAATTTAACAATAAAAGTACAATTTATGTTAAATAACTGTTTAAAGCATACCGTTAAAGAAAATATTCTCTTTTAACGTTTATATTTAGCAGGAATTTCTAAGTGCCTAATGTCGCATTTTTATGTCTTTAATAAAATGTTTAAACACTTTTTGCGCTGTATTTTTGTTCCAGGCTTGCTTAACGATAAAATATTGTATTTTAACCCCCAGTGAGGACGCGGAAAAATATGGAAAGTGACAATTCTTACGTATTAGTTACTATTTTTAATTACCAGTGTGCTCTACCTTTACATTAGAAGTGAAGGGAATTTGAAAGCAAAACAAATGATTGGGGTTATGTCTTAATGATCTATTTAAATTGTGTTTGGTTTCCTAACTTCTACTTTAAGCTATGTGTAAGATCAAGCTTACCAGCGTAGAAGTTATCAAAGGACGATACGAGGTGGGAAGAAACAAATTAACCTCTGCACCAGCCTGATTCCTTCACAAACACTTTAAAAGAGTAACACCTGCTACTTAAGCCAGTAAGTTTCTTCTGTACCACTCTGTGATAAGAATATTAACCCAGAGCTATCAGTCACGTCTTGAAACAATTCTCTTGTAACCGGAGAAGGTTACTGACCGCTGACCCCAAAATGTCATTATTTGGAAACGGAATGTTTGTTTTAATGTCTGACTTGGCGTTTCATCGCTCTTAATTGCCTTACTTCCACGTCCACGTGGCGCCTGTATAGCACCATGTCTTTGCAACTCTAGACGAAGCCAGAAGAATGCAAACACTGCACTTATTTAAGCTCGTTCAGGACATTTTGTTAACTTACAAAGCAAAACATGTTCACAATATTTGCTTCACTATTCCCGTCTTTAAACTTCTGAAGGTTTCTGACCCTATGCCATTCTGTTATTTCTCTTAAGTTACTTCCTGTAGGTCGATAGCTAATGGTCAAATGTATTAGCTCATAGAAATAAATAATAATGGTTTCTTAATAACATTTTACTTGTTTTCTAAACGCTAAATGCTATACTTAGACATCTGTTATCATTTTATGAATGTTAACTGAGTCTGTCATACTATGGCAATCTTCAAAAAATTTTGCATGTCAATTTGTAAATAAATGCGTCTCCTTCTCTTAATTTATTCAGTTAGTGCCATGCCATTTCTTTTTAATGATTGTTTTTCTCTGTGTAGAAAGTACTATAAAACACATATTTTTTTAAAAAAATAAATTATAAGAAAATAAAAATACAACTTTAAACGTTTTGAATTATTTGCAAAGTTTGAATGAAAAATAATGTTTCCTGGTACTTTACTCGTAAATTAAATGCATAAATTATTATCTTCCACGCAATTACTGCAATTTAAACTCACCAACTTAAACAAGTTTTTGTTGAGCCTTCCTCTTTTAATAAACCAGTTCCTCGAAAACAGTGCTTACTTACTTCTTTCACAAATTCTTCTTGTTTGTTTGCATTTACTTTCTCATTACTTACAATGTTTTCTATTATTATATTTTGTTATCAATATCCATTCGAACTAGCATGTTAAATACATTAACTTCAAATATTCCGGAGTATAACATAGAAAAGAACTGCAACTATTCAATAGAGTACATTTTTGCAGCAAAATGGCGTTTTTCTTGTAATTTTTAAAGAGGAACTGCGCAGCTTATATGATTAAGATAAATACAATGTAGCAAAATGAATACAATTTTAAACTTTTATTATTAAACTTAAAAATGCAATCGGAAAAGGCCCTTTTGCATAATCCATATGTAAGAAAGGATAGAAAGTGAGCAGGAAAAATCAGAAATATAAACCTGAGATTCGCAAGAGAGGGAAAAAATGTTAAGATTAGCGCTGCTGCATTGTTTGTGATTTGAAATGCTTAAGTTAACGCACAAGACGATAACAAAAGCCTGCATTTTACTTTCTGGTTAAGTAACAATTCCAACAACGTGGAAAGGACTTTCTCTTCAACACATTCCATTTTTTATGTTTATTTTTCAAAAGCGGATCTTTGTCTTGGCTCTAATTTTCTCACGCTTGAAAATGCTGTTACAGTTCATGCGCTGATGAAACTCCACTTTCACCTGTTTATTTTTTTGGCTGCATTCTGTCACCTTGACAACACAATTCTAATGTTTGCTTTTTGGCATGAAATTCTCTTGCAGCAATTCGGTGTCTATAGTCTGTCAAAAGTCATTTCAAACTATAAAGCGGTATAAATATTATAATTGAGACAGAGGGAAATAAAATAAAACAAAAATATTACTGTGCTGAACAATGGGATTTGATTTCTTACGTAACATTCGGAATATGTCCGCTGTTCTCTTGTTTAATATAAATAAATCTTTCTGCTACTTATTCCAACTTTCCTGTTTGTCATTTTCTTTGAGTGCATACACTGACACTGTTTAAGTCCATACTTTAAGTGAATGCGGGGACTGAAAAACCAGGGAGATGCTTTGTGTGCTAGCATAGATTCAAATTACAGTGACTGGTCTTCCAGATTTCTTCTATCAGCAACAGAACCAGCATCTTCAAACTTCCTGATTGAACCCCCATAATTACGAATAGAACATGAGATTTTTCTTAAATTTTTAATTTTCTAAGCCTTTTCACACCTTAAGAAAGAATTCTATTACTTTCATAATAGCATAGGACCGGCTGCGTCCTAACAATTAATTGTAAATACGTGACTTGCTACTTAAAATTCCTACAGCTGCATCTATGAAAATAATCACAGTATATACAGAAGAGCTTGTTTCGGCACCTTGATGTCGTTTTCCTAAATCCGAGAATTCATTCGATGCGGCTATCGCAACAGCTAACATAAATGTTTTATGAACAGCTGTTAAGGGGAGTATGAAAGGCCTATCCTTGTAACGCTAAATTTATCAATTTCAGTTCCTATTTTCCCAAGGATTATTAAGCTAGTGAAATGAAACTTTTACAGCACACAGATGCACATATTTGAAATGTGATTATCTATTTTCACTACTATACATTGAGTTTGAAAAAAAAATTATAAATTACTTTCAATTGTTTGCTTTTTCCTATTTCTCCCCCCACCCAACGATTTACTTTTTTACATAGTCACATTTTGTTATAGCTCTATCACAATAGATCCACATCATTACAATAATATCATGAATAAGTGGAAAAAGTTTCAAAGTGATAGCTTATACAGATCGTAAAAAATAGGAAACTTGTGCAAACAAAATGTAGCTTTTCAATAATTGCAGCCAAAAATATTTTTACAGAAAAACTAACTTTTTAAAGGAAATGCAAGCTAAAACCCTCCAAAATTGTAAAACAATAAAGAATAGTGTCATGGAAACAAACGCTGTCAATTTATGAAATAATTTTTTCTGGCTATGGTACAAAAAGCAAAATAATAATTTTTGAGCCCTCCCCCTCCTTTTAATGCTTCGATTAAACGTCGAAGTTGCACACGTATTAATTAAAACTACTTTAATAAATTGTAATTATTTTATTTAAATAGACATGGAATCCCACTATTTACTATTAAAATAAGTACAGCACCACATTAATTAAGGTAGGTAAATCATGTTCTTATTTTTTAATCTAGTTTTCGGTTTTGCTTGTTTACTGAATGACAGTCAACCATTTTTATAAATTTCAGTTATCAGTTTGGTTTTTCGCCTAAATTCATACTTTATGTTTATCTGAGAATGTATTAAAACGTCTCTGATGATGTAAAAAGTTAGGTTAAGTAACTGGAGAGCGTATAATCTATTAAACTTGGGGCTATATTGTTTTTCCACCTTTATAACAGCTTTACCATATGATATCTATTACTCGATAATTAAGATGGGGAAAGAGAGAAGAATTTGATAAAGATATGACTAGTGGTGGAACACTTTTCAGGGTTTTAATATTTTCCAGCAGTGACAAATCATGAACTTGGAACTTCTAGGTTCATTTGGTCAGAATTACTTAGAGGAATTCAATTCAGCATCAAATTTGTATTATTGAGGAACCCATGTAAGTGTGCAACCAGTAAATTATTGCAAGCTTTAATTCACAAGAGCTGTTAGTGCCAACATAATTGCCAACCACCACCAATCAGGTGATTAGTAAATATTTCAGAATGCTTACATTGGGCAATAAATATTATTAGGGTATCGGTGACATATACACAAGTGATATCCGTTTTATTTATTATTAGTAATAAATATTCTCCGTTCATATTCAAATATGTCATCCCTTCATTTATACATAGCCATCTGAAGGAGAACACAAAGAGTGCAGTCAATTTCGAGACATGCGTACAATTCGATCCCGCGAAATACCTAAGTCATCCCCATTGTCTAAATTGTGCTTCAATCTACAAAATGGTAACTATGGAGAACAAAAAGAAACAAAATCAAACTCATATTTTCCCAACATGGTGGTGATTTTGTTTTCTCTTACCTCAAGTTTTGTGATATTCATAACGCTTTAACGTTTGAAGTTACGTCTGAAAGACCGCCTACTTCATCTCCGGGGTAAATTCTTTATCAATAACTACTGTAGTCCTTTGTTTGTTTTTTTTTTTTTTAAGCAACCTTTGTCAAAGTATTTTAGCTATCTATTTTAAAATAGCACACTGCGCAATAGTCATTTTAATACAACATGACACAATATCCCAATTTTTAAATCGTAAAAAAGGGAACACATACGAAATAAATTTGAAGCAGAAATTTAGATCAGATGTTATTTGGTAATGTGTTTACCAAACATCGGGTTTCTAATTGTTTTATACTGCAGATTTATAGTGATTAATTGTGTTAAAATAAAACGTGTTGTAATACACTTATTATTTTTATTCCTATTTTATCTAAAGAATGCTCTTCTTTTTTCCATTTGTAGATTATTAACAAGTTACATAATTTAAAATTGTTCTATTATTGTGTATGACTTGAGTATGACTTATAAATAATATAACTTACAACTTTAAAAATAAGACCAGTCTCATCGTGGGATATGGTGGTAAAAACTGAAATATTTTACCAAGGGATTCAGATGAAGACTTGGTAAGGTCGACAACTCTCCGCACCTCTCTTCAAGGTACCCAAATCCTGATGAGAGACTAAGAGACGGCGTTACGAAACAACGGATTTCCCGTTGCTAAGTTAACATTACCTTGCGACATAGCTAATCGTGTTAAACGTTTTCGAGCTTCTGTTTCGGTTTCTCCTCGCCCTCAATGCCTTTTTCACGTGTATTTATACAAAGGTCAACTTTTATGCTCTATGAAAATGAGAAAATTTTCTTCACGTAAGTAATGAATGTCGAAAATATCAGGGTTTTTTTTTTTTTTTTTTTTTTTAGAATCTTTTGAGTACCCACAATCAAATTATATTGACTCAATTGAACATGACAAGTATTGTTTTTATTTATAATACTGATTACAACTTTTATTGAGATGTTACAAATTTAAATGTTGCATGCTAAACGCTTGTTTAATAAAGTAGTAGTGCTACAGTTAGCAATGGTTGTACATTTTGTACTTCAGAGATGGTAGTTTTCAACGTAAATTTAATTTGAAGAACAAATTTAGGTACATTCGAAACAAAACCCTGAAATCTATGTGAAAGTATTTGGTTGAACGAGGAATGTAAATTAAACTTAAAATTCGTCCTATTACTACACCATTTCTTAAAAATACTGCAAACTTTGAAACGCTCCGGGTTCTACCGCAGTTCAATTGTAAACTAAAAGCTGATCTAAAGAGCGTTCTGAAGTATTACGTTGAAAATCATAGTAGTTACCTGATTAAAGCAAAAACAGCATCTACTCTCTAACCAAATATCACCAAATCACTAGATTAAAACGGTTTGTTAACACTGTACATAGATCACACGTGAGTGACGGAGAGTCGCGTTAGATAGCGGACAAAACAGATGCGAGAGTGCCAACATTTGGGTCAAAGTACTAGGAATTTATCTCGCTGGGCGGGAATTCCAGAGGCATTGTGTACCAGTCTCGGTCACCAAATTACCCGACACCGTTTTAGCTGTAATTTTTATAACGATGTCCCATTTCTTCTTCTAATGAAGGATAGTTTATTTTACCTCTTCTATCAACAATATTTTAGAAATAGCTAAATTATATTTTACTACGCCTAGAGCATAGGGAATAATTGCTTAGGATTCGGTAGATAAAGCATTATTATTATTATTATTATTATTATTATTATTATTATAGAAAATTGAAAGCTGTAAACTGTTTAGATTACGTGACGTGGCTAATAATGAGTTCTGAGCATATTATGTACATGCACATTTTATTTAATTCATCTTTCCATCATAACAACTGTCGATGTATTTTTACATTATAGGCGCGTGATTTCTGACGTTGATTTCAAGCCTTTCTCGGCCGTTTCTCAAATAACATCGCATTAAAATTCGCCCGAAGAAGCATAAAACCCGAAAAGTAAAAAATAACAATTACTGTTATTTAGCCCAGAAAAGCTAAATAAATGACTGCAATATTTAATTAATTTGTAAATATGAATGATGTCTGTTTAAAAAGACTTTATCTAGAACATTGGTGTTTGCAAACTTTATACCACGTGTATAATAAATAAATAATTTGCTCACCGGAAAATGTTTGAATCCATATCCACTGCGATGCACACTGAATGGAATCGCATTCATCATCATGGGACTGGTCGCCATCAAAATAAATGAATATCGCACCTCACTACGTAAACAACTTGCTTCACATTTGATCACACTATTACCTACTGTTCACATCCTCACAACAACGCTTTCGAGGATGAACTGCCGTCGCGGTGGAGGAGTCACGGCGGTATTATGTACAAGGCCGTCCGACCGGCCGTCTGGTGGGAGAGTGGAGGGGAGCGTTAGAGAAACAAAAGAAAGAAAGCAAGAAAAAAGGCGAGATAGATACGTCAGCTCATGAGGGGAACTAAGTATGACGTATTCTTGTACTTGTACTCTTTGGTGGGAGTGGTGGAATTGGAAAGAAATTATTTTTATTTCTTCCTCTGTGCGCCAGGAAGGAGTGTGCGGGTGGCGATATCTTGCGAAACGCCTTCAAAGCGGCAGTTTCCCGAGGAGTATGATATAGCACGCGGATACTGTTAGAACAAATATTCATCCATTGCGCAATTAGCATGATCAAGCAAAGAATGCAATATACTGTAAATCACAAACCCTCAGGACAGAATACCTGCATAAATACTACTGTACTCAAGGCCTTCTCGTACCTGGTTCAACATAATAACTGCATACAATAAATAAATGAAGTAGGGTTTTTTTTTGGGGGGGGGGTTATTTCCGGACGCTCTTTAACATATCAGGTCATTAGCGTCTACGTGAAATGACCGATAAGTTTTGCTCAGAGGTCGCTTCTTTCAGACTTGAGGTTCTTATACGACATGAAACCGAAGACTTTATTTCCATTTCGAAGGAAACCATGCTTAGGGTTTTTACGTTCGAAAAAAAATCCATCAATCCTGGCCGAGATTGAACCCGCGATCTTGGATCTGCGAGGCAAGTATGGTTACCGCTAGATCACCAAGACCAACGAAATAGGTAGTGAAAAAGAAGAGGCAGATGGTCTGATATTGAAAAGTGAAAAATTTATAACTGGAAATACTAAAAACAGTAACAAAGTACATTCCTATAGATGAAAGTGGTTAGTTCGTTACTAAGCAGAGATAAACAGGGCATTTACGCGAAAATTTACATTACAAGCTAAGAAACAAGAGGAAATTTGGAGGATTTTAAATAAAGATGGACTGAAAATGCTGGACAATGAATGACTCGTCATTGGCAGTTGTGTGCACAACAATTAAATATAAGCCAAAGAAAGTGAAAATGTTCTTCAACAACTATTTCGTCTAGCACAAGAGTTACTGTGGACAAAATATTATATTGTCCCCATTATTTACCCAAAGATTTTACAGTGAGATTATTTGAGTCACTGGCCGACAAAGCGCGGATGGAGCCAGTCATCAAGGCCGATAAAGTATGCGCAGGTAGCAGCTTATAGTTAGTTTAAGCGAGGGTTTGTCAGCTAGTTGTTGTGCGTTCGTGTGTTACTCAGTGTTTTTATTGTGTGTAAATTTTGTGCTATTTATAGTCTTCAAGAACAAGGCCTTATGTACTCGTACGATATTTATGTGAAAATTAATTCTTGCAGAGTAGTGATTAGGCTATTCGCAAGAAAATATCCTGGCAATCGCGTTTCAGGTAGAGAAACTGTTCGCCAACTGTTAAAAGTTACGAAAGACAGTATCTTAATGACAAGAAAGTTGATCCGAATAATTATGTTCTTATGGATAAAAAAAATGAAATAAGCAATTTCCTATGTCAATGTATTGCCGCCGAGGGATATCGTTTTCAACATATTTTTTATAACACAGGTTAGTGCTTATTGTTATCATAAGCATAGCCCGGAAATTCAGGTACTTATTTTGGTTCAAATAGGCAGGCAAAAAGCACTTAAAATACTAAAAATAGGCATTTATTAAAAATGAAAATAGAGAGTAATATCACTCATTATAAACGAAAATAGATATAAAATACTTAATACTTTCTTTATAACATAATTAAAGTACTTAAGCTTACATTTCTTGGCTACAAGCAACAACAAGATGCTTTTTCAACATATCAATTATCATAGTCAGCCTCTTGTCAGAGAGAACATTTTTCATCATGGAGAAAGCACGTTCTACTTCCACTGAAGTGATTGGAGCATATTTAAAATAAGTTATTTCGGAAGGACTCATACCATTTACAACAGAACATTCACTTTCAGGACATCATGGAAGTGAAGACAAAGGAAAATATTTTTGAATAGTCCTGGCGAATGAGCAAAATATGTGTTAGCGGTCTCTGGTCGTATTCAGTTTCTGTTTATGTGTTTATAGGGGAATCAGGTTAGTATCTCTCTTACTGCCGTGGGTCTCGTGTCGTACATTTACGGCACGAAAAAGAACCTCAAGCCTGAAAGAGAGGCCTCTGAGCAAAATTAGTCGGCCGTTTCAAGCCCTGCGTTGAATGGGACGCTGATTACCTGAGATGTTAAAGAGCGTCCGTAAATAAACCATTCAAAAAAAAAAAATCTCTCTTACTCCCGTACTGAACACATTGTAAGGACGGTTTATTGCACAGCTGTACTGACCTCATGTTTCTCGCTTGCATTTTGTTACATTTATGCAGCTGAGGAGTTACCCCCATCATAAATTTTCTAGAATTTTCTCGCGCAGATCGATACAAGATCATTCGCCAGGACTATTCAAAACCATAATATTTACCCCAAAATCTCTATTACCTGATATTCGTATGCCGGAACAGTGCGTTCCTTTTACTAATGAAGGTTCTGCTATTTAAAGAGCTTAAGCGAATGGGTTGAGGAGAAAGTTTTTGACTGGACGCGTGCTTTTTATTTAGCATTTAATAATTAATAAAGAGAAAAAGGTTGAAATTCAATGAGAATTTCAGCTAATCAATAACTTTTGGAAATCCTCAGTTATTACACCAATTCATTGATATTTTGTATTTAGAATGCATAAATTCCAACCTTTGTGAAACTATATAATTGTAAATTTTGTAAACTTGTAATTATAATTGATATTTATTAATAATATGTAGTATTGCTGCCATATATTGAAGGATGGGTTTGAAATCCTTTACAAAGTCTCTAGTGGTAAGGGTCGCCTCCGACTCCCATAGATTTGGACGTGGCCAAGAGCCCAGAACAGGCCTTAGGCATGAAATACGTAAATATTATAAGGATAGAAAATCGATTCCTGATCAGTTTTGAATTCTATTTCACTAATATTCTTGAACTTGTAAAAATACAATATTTTAGGAGAACAAAGCGCATTTGGTGTGCATTTAATACTCCAAATTGATGTCTTAAATAGAAAGTAATTCCACAATATTCATTCGCCAATTGCAACAAGTTAACTGGGGGATACAGATGCATTACTTTTGAGGAATAAAAGATTACATATACACTGTCGCGTTCATTGGTGTTCCAGATCAAGGTCGATATCGACTTAAATGTCATCACCTTAGGAGAATTCTGCTGGAAACAGGAGCCAATGTAAACCGTACAAATGTTGCGTAATCATTAATGGCAGAAAATATCTTATCTTATGCATGTGAGGTTACGCGTGGACTCATTGTAGCAAGCAGATTAATAAATACCATTTAGCGAGATGTGATTAGTTTAGTTGCACTATTCAGTTGTTTTCTAAAGTTAGAAAATAATATAATTTTCAACCAGAAAAAGGTAAAGTTAACCGGAAATGTATGAACATTCCTGCTGTTTTTGTGACATCAGTTTGCTTTTCTTCCTATACTTTCGTGTGTTCAATTTTATTATGAAACTTCCCATGAGTTTTTAGTTATATGAAGATGATAATTTAAAACAGTCACCACTTCAAACTTATTCAGTATTATGTTCATGAAAAGTTTCCTGAATCATTATAATGTATTAAGATAACACCCGTAGATAGAACGCGAGAAAGAAGCTCCTGGCATCCTTTCTGTACCCAGAGCTTGGTTCGTATTCTTTTATTTTTCGTGTCACAGGCGTCAAGGATGATCAATTGAAAATACTGGGAGGGCAAAGAGCGAATGAAACTTAGCGAACTGGTTTCAAATACAGATCGTCAAGCGTGCAATAAATAAAATATTTCTCTATACAATTTGTATACAAATTTATGATTGTGTATATTAAAGACGGTTAGAAATGTTCATGGTGTTAAGTACGATTTGTGTCGTCACAGGGTTATTCCTCACACACGATGTTAGCAATATGTCTCCACTATCCTATCCTTAACCTAACAAACTTTCTAAATCAGTTTATGTAAAAAAAAATCGAATTATTTTTGGAAGAGTGTGTAGCATTAAAAGAGACAAAACGTATTTGTTTTTGACAGAAAAACTGCCAATGACAACAATTTTTCTATTGTATCGATTTAAAGAATGCTTAACGATAATTATGTTAAGATAAAACGTAGAATTAAAAAATGATATTAATACAGTTATCATATAAGCTAATAAAAACAGCTGTCACTTCTGAAGAAAAATGTTGCATACGATTTAAAAACTAATATACAGGTGTTCAGTTAAGTTTGTGGGTAATAAATTACTAGCAGATATTACATAGTCAATAGAAATGATCTCAAATTCAATAATTAATTAAATTTATATCTAGAAAGTATTATGAAAAATATTATCAAAGAAGGAAATGGCAAAATAGAATTTGTTGAAGGATGAACGTCTTTAATAACACTACATGTATTACAATGCGTTGAAGACATTATTGAGAGAGCCTAAATGTATAGCAATATCGACCTATAAGCTGAAATGTAGACTTGAAAAATAGAAACTAAATCTACGTTTGCTCCTGAAGATACAAGTTAAGGCCTCTATATTAATAAAATATATAAATCAAGCTATTAGTAAAAAATATAAATTTCATTTTCAGATCATATTGCCGCTCCAGTTTGGAAGGTAATATTTTGTCACATTTCACGGTAAAGTTCTTTGTCAAAATTTAGTATATTTATAAATGCAATATTGGTACTAGAAATACTAAAATAATCATCGAGAAAGTTCTTGACTTATAAGTAAAATGAACTGTTAAGGAAACAACAGGATAAAAGGTTTTCAAGGTTGTAGGTATCTAATTTTTTAGCTTATTATAACGGTAATTGCGATAGTGTAGGAAAGATAGCAAAAGTGCTTGATAGCTGTAACATAATACATCGTGGTTGTGCAAAACTATTCGTGTAATATTGCGCACAATTTAAGTCCCGAAGTTGTAAATGTTTAACTTGTATAATGAAAAAGCTAAAAATGAATTAAGGCCAGTAAAATGCTGGCAAAGTGCAAATTTTAATTAAACCGTGGTTACCAATTTTTGTGACTTTTGAACCACCACTCTCTTCAATGTTTCTGACTATTCAAGAAAGCAGCTGAGTGAAGTTTCTCCGGAGTGTTTGGATCTTGAAATTCTATAAGTGCTCAAATAAATGAAACATTCCATTATTTCCATTTTACATATTAAGGATATGTGGCCAAAGCCGTTCATAAATTGTTTTAGGAGTCATGCAACACAACTTGGGGTGGCGAATGTACAGAGCCCTCGTTTGGATGCATGGCCGGCTTAACGGGAATTTGCTTGGCACCGGGAAGCATGTTGTTTGCCGGTGGAGTCAAATATTCACAGCCCCTTAAATTCAAGCGCACAGATATCTCATTCAAATTGTAACAACCACACATCTATGTCATAGGAAATGTTGGAAAGGTTGCCTTGTGCCGCCACAAATCTCTCAACCTTTTAAGAAAATTAACATTCGTTAATTCTTCTGAAATTGCAGGACTTTGTCTTCTTATAATTCTGTAAGCATCACACTAACCATTATTTTTTTTAAGTCATATAATGACATTTCGTTTACAAGATGGAGTTTTTCTGCATCCCATTATCGTCGGTCCTGGTGGTGTAGTGGTAACCATACTTGCCACCTAAACCCAATATTGCGGGTTGTTCTAAGGATGGCTTCCTTCGGAAGGGGACTAAAGCCTGGGTCCCATGTCGTAGATTCAAGCACGAAAGAGAATCTCAAGCCTGAAAGAAGAGGCCTCTGAGCAAAATTTATCGATTTCACGCCCTGAATTGAATGGGATGCTGATGACCTGAGACGTTAAAGAGTATCTATAAATAAACCAAATGGGGGGATGGCCATGGAAATAGAACCATGCTTCGTTCATTAAAAAAAAAAACAACAACAACAACAAAAATGCGGCTCAACAGAGCGAACATCCACATTATCCAAGTCCAATTGCAGATAATTAACTCTATTCACATTATCGCATAGTTGCAATTCTTGAACTACGGTTATCTTGTAGGGTTTTAACTTTAAAAGTTTAGTAGCATTCCAAGCCGAGCTTTGCGAAATTTCGGATTCCTGTGCAAGCTTTTTCAGGGATTTCTTTGGACTTCGGTCTAACTTTTCTCCGATGTCACCGAGTTTTTCTATGTAAGAATATAGCGTTTTACTTTCGGTTTGTTATCAGGAATAGATCCCTAAATCTATTCACAAGATTACGAACCTTTTTCTATGAGGTGCACGAACAGCGTGTATTTTTGTGTATAAATCGTCTTTTAGCTTCTTGTTGTCACATAAGAATCATATATGAAGGTTGTGTGTGCTAAAGTATACGGATTTTTTGGCATTATAACAGTACAAACACACTATACACTGAAACATGTGGTCTCCCAACATTTTAACCTCTATACAGCACAAAGACTTCACGTCAATTGTTTAGCCGGCATACGGAGAGAAGGGAAAGTGGAGAGGAGAGTAGAATCGGTTAGAAAAAAACGCAGTGTAGGAAAGACAAACCCCGGTTAAGTCGGCCACGCGTCCAAACGAAGGCTCTCTACGTCCTATCGTAGAAATTCCTCACAATGCTTGTACAGCGATGTGATTTGATTCGGAACGACAGCGCCTCTGCCTATTGGGAGAAGCAGTCGTCAAGGCGGCTTATAGCAGCTTGTTACTGAGAGAGGTTTTGTCAGTTAGTGGGTTTGCGTTCATGTGTTATTCGTTCCTTTCATTGTATGTAAATTAATTGTTCTGCTAGTCATGCCACTGTATTAATGTTATAGTCTTGAAGATCGGGTTTTTATGTACGATACATACGTAAGAATAAATTCTTGCAGAGAAATTGTAAGGCGATTCACAAGAAAAATATCCCGACAATCGTGTTCCTGGTAAAGAAACTGGTTGTCTTATTGTAGAGAGAGATTATATCAATGACAAGAAACGTGTTCCAAATGTTGTGGTCCTACGGAAGAAAAGTTAGGTGAAATACAGATGCCGGCAATGTATTACCTCTGAGTGGCATCTTTTCAATATCTTATAACACAGATCTGACTTTATCTCTCTTTTTCCGGTTGCGGTGACTGCAGTAAGCATAAATAAAAACACACTAATATATAGGGGATTGATGATGTAAATCATATAACTGTTGCTTAAATAAATAAATACAGAAGGCTGGAACGACTGATGTACTGAATCATACAAGTGTTTGAGTAAAGAAACAAGCCATTTCTAATAGGGAAGCTCTCGAGGTAGTTGATGGATTCGTGAAATCAGAATGCTTCACTGCTTTACGTAATGATTCATTTTCTGTGACTCGTGAGTGCAAAAGCACTGTGGATAGCAACAAATATTTGGATAGCAGATATTCCCTAAAAGCAGAATACATTGACATGGTTCAACTTCATACGGAGATTGGGAAGAAGACGCTACAGAAACGGTTT
Source organism: Metallyticus violacea (assembly GCA_030762175.1). Lineage (NCBI taxonomy): Eukaryota > Metazoa > Arthropoda > Insecta > Mantodea > Metallyticidae > Metallyticus > Metallyticus violacea. The sequence continues at coordinate 82,334,959 of CM060832.1, read as the reverse complement.
CTGGATCGTCACCTACCCAGCACTCTATGTCATGTGTTCCGGTGCGCAGTCTTCAGGTTGGAGATGACAGGAGTGTACATCCAGATAGACGTCAACGGGCATGAACAGTACAAGACATTTACGAATATGGACGTCCTCCGATGATTTCGCCTGCCATATCATCGAACGCATCCCTCGTGCCACGAGTGCTGTAGAAGTTGCCTAAACTATTCTAAACGGTTTAGGTCGGACACGCAGTATAACTTTTCCATTAGGTTGTCGCAAACGTTAACATTTATAATATGATTTTGGAATATTTCAATAGATCAGTGCGAAATACTACCCATTTTAAAATAAAATGTTTAGTTTGAAAGCATTATACTATACCGTTTACCGGAAGCATGTACTACCAACAAACATATCTTTTCTCGAACGTCATTTTGGAACGTTGGGGAAGAGGGAGAGGAAGGGCACAGTGACTGGATATGGAAAGAATGTATTGAAACAAACTCCTCTTATTAGTTCTACAATGGTTACAGTGTATTATCATTAGTCAGTATAGTTTCATACACGATTGAAATTATTGTTGGTAAGAAAACCCTCTTACAGTTATATATTCAGAATTTATTGACTCATAACCTAAATAAAGGATTTGAGGTAAAGTTTTGTGACCTATGTTTATAATTGGGACATGCGATTTTCTTCCGTTGTCACACATTTCGTTTACTATTACAATAATATATATTTAAATATTATTTTTAGAATAACAGCTTCCATCAAAGCTGTTAATATTTCTATGTTTAGCATGTATTTAGCAGAAAGTTCAGTGATTCTGATTATAAAATGCATCACATGTAGGAAAATATGGGCAGGGGGAGGGGGCAGTTGCTTCTTAGAAAAATTAAGCCATTACCGACTGCTATAAACATAGAGATATTATCACACTCCACGGGAATTTTAAAATATAAATATATAATATATTTATATATATAAATATAAATTTCTAAATATACTGCTTTGATTAGGTAATAAACTTGAATTAAATATAAGTATTGTTTTCATTTTAAGTTCATATTTATAGATTTGTACTTATATTCGATGCACTAAAACATTTAGGATTCAGAAATCCGCCCATTGGGAAGAAGTCTACATTTAGAAAGAACAGTATAGTGTTTTGACATTGCCTATGGCTGTTGTCAAAAGAAACGCTGCGATGTGGAGGAGCTAAGTTTTATCTGGTTCTGGAAATAATTCGACCTCGAAGTGCAGAAATGTCGTGCAACGGGTGCAGTAAAACTGGGAGAGTGTAACAAATCCAAGAGTTCGAGAAGTGTGTTGACCTTAAGAGACCAGGGTGAGTGGGTGGATAATGGTCTGTAGCACAGGGCGACGGTTCGTTCACCTTGCCAGCAGGAACGATACATACACATACTACCAAAGAAAGGGTTAGAGGAAGGAAAAGAACCAAACCCAGCTGATCCTAATACATGTGCTGCCAGCACTGATGTCACCGTAATTTGAAATATTCACTTGTTTTTCTTGCTAAGGAGAGCGAAACCATCTTCTGACTGTCAACTACAGCGATCTGTGTTTTTAATATTATCTACAAAACGATTTTTTATCTTAAAATATCTGGGAAACCGTTATTTATTATCTGATAATCCACAACATTGCATTTTTAATTGACCAAATAATAAACATTCTTTTAATTTTCAGTAACAATTTTAGTAAACAAATTTTATTGAAAATTAATAAATGAATACAATTTAAGCTTCAAATGATGTCTGGACACTCAGTATTTGAAGCGCTAGGTCCGTGATCTTACCATATCCTAGACGGAAAGACGAAATGGTTCTGTCTTTACAAATAAAATAAAAACAAAAACAAAAAAAAAAAAACGTACGAGATTTTAAAGAGATAACGAAATAAAATATTGTGCTATTTTTTAATAGTTTGCTTGACTGTCGTCACGAATTTAACAGTAGAGCTCTGCAGATAGTTTGATAATGTTGACATAGAGTGTTTCTTTTCTTTCATCTAAAAGACTTGCTTTGCAATATGAAGAATGCTAACGTAAACTGTAATGGCAACGTTTCACTTAACTAAGATAGTGAAGCGTTCATATTTATGACAACTAAATCTGTTAAAGCAGAACAATGAAAAATATTTTTACTTTAATAAATATTTCTTGTAAGAATTTACTTACGTAATAAGATATTTTTAATGAAAACTTAGGAAATAAAGTGTAAAAGTTCCAAAATTCTCTAAATTAATCTTATTTCACTAAAATTTTAAAAATACACATATATTCTTGGGATATCAATGAAAAGTATAAAAATAATAATTAGGAGATCTTGAAGAAAGAAAAATGAAAACTCCCTCCCCCCCCAAAAATAGCGTCGTAATTTTGACTAAAATATAAAGCAAAAAACTCACATCGCTGGCAGCACGTCTTATAGACAACTTAAACAGTTTCATTACGTAAAATTAACCACCCTAATACGATCGATTACATTCTATTTCGAGAATATTAAAAGACGTTATAGTTATAACTTTTTAATTCTTTATTTGATGCACGATTGCAGCAACTAAGTACATACAGAGTGTCCCAGAATCATCGTACATTTAATCAAGTTATGCCCTCGCGGACTTTCATGGCATGCACGCCATATCGGCTGCATCTTGCAGAGGTTTTAGAGATACTCCTTTAATTTCTATACAGGGCGAATCACTGAAAACCACTGAAAATATTTACTAACTGAAATGTTCTATTCCACCATATTGAAGTTCAGACAAGGGCTCATCAATATATCCATACAACGATTCCAGTGTCTATTTAGTACAAAGTTACTTTTTCAAACGAAACAATGCCTACTGACTTCAAAAAAAAAAAAAAAATAAAAAATAAAACTACAATACGAGTAGAACTGGAGCTACTTTAGGATCCTGAAGTTTGCTGGGTGGCATGTGGTAGGGAAGTGGCGGGACAGTGACGTTGCCGGTTGTGAGGGAAGATAGACGAACGAGCTGCACGAAGTAGGTGACAGTAGTTAATTTTAAGTTTTTATATAGAAGTATTACATAATCGTCATGTTAATAATTAAAAATAACACAAAATATTTCATGGACGGAATGTCAGTTACGCACTACACACACACACACACACACACACACACACACACACACACACACACACACACACACACACACACACACAACTCGCGTATGTTGCTGTTCAATAGACCTCGACAGTTAAAAGATATGATTCGCTGAGAATTGGTGGTATGGTCAGTTACAGCTATTGCCATAGAAACTATCCTCCCTCCTAAATAAAAGGTAGCTGTTACAATCCTATTGTAACTTTAAATCAAATACAGATGAAACCGTCGTGTTCTCTCTGCCTGCATTTATTGTACACTTTACACTACCAAGGTTGAGGGTATGCATTGCTCGGAATCGCTCCAGCATTCCCTGGAATTCGGTTTTTTCGCTACCGTTCGGAATGAAGGCGCAGGATAGCTGCTGTCTGTAAGAGTAAGTCCGATTCGTCCATGCGCATGCGCAGACTTACTCCCCCCAATGACACCGAGATTATCACTTGGCTCGAATACCCAATTGTTATTGCTCCCCCAGCCTTAATCGACATCCTCGGCGACTGCAAAAATTGTTTTCAGGTATACCCCGAGTACTAATGGTTCGATTTCCCTGATTTTTCAGAAAGTATTCTCCTCCTCCTCCTCCTCCTCCTCCTCCTTCTTTCACAAGGTATAGGTCTATGGACCTATTCCTTCCTCAATTAAACATATCACATCATATTGTTCTTGATCTTCCTACTTTAGGTACTATTTTGCTTATTTTATTTAAATACTATATACCAAGTTTCTTTAAAAAAACTATTAATTATTTAAATTTTGGGTTTCAGGCAAATCTCTATTCACAATAGTCTAATTTCGCTGATATTCAGAAACATTTTTCTTATATTGTTTCAATGGCATACACGGAGTTTTGTTCAGAAAGAAAAATTGCGACCGTTATATCGATTTTTAAATTTTCGCTTTAGGAACCTCCACCCCTAATAATCCGATTTTTCTGGTTAATGAAATCAATAAATCGCTTGCTAATTGATCGTTAAAGGGCGAGTTTCGTTGAGAAAGGCAAAAACTAGAGCCGCTAGAGTATTAACAGACATGTGCATGTGCGCATATATTTTTGTTTTCATCGTCATTTTCGATGTCTCATAGGTAGGACCAATAAATATTTGATAAATGTTTTGAAAAATCTTTTCATGGGTGCATCTGCAATAGCTTACATCCCTTCGGAATCCGCTTGTGCCAAATCCTTAACCTTATACCAGACAGTATGACGTCACACAACAACCAGTAAAACAAACCCCCATTGCTCCATTGACTTATTGAATTTTATAGGAAACACTGTTTAAAATGTTTATTATGTTTATTCTGAATGCTATCATGAAGGAAAAAACTGTTATTTGGAGAAAAAAAAAACCAATATCTATATTGATATTATGTATAGGTAAATTCCATTCATGTGTGAAAACGTAGTTTTTGTATTTTTTTTAACAATTATTTAAACCTTGGAGAGAAACTATGAATTTTCATGATTATCAGTAATCCACACTGACAGTGCAAACAGTCTTCGACTTGGTCGATTTTCAGCTTCACATGTCTTTAGCTTCCAGTTTCTGCGTATTCACGAAATAGCGAAAACTGACATTTGATTTTTAATGGTGTTTAATGGCCATTTTAATTACGGAGGCATCACAAGCGGTGGACACTGATGATACAAGCGTTGCTGTGGTAACTGGGAAAGGATTTTTTAAAGGGAGGAAGCGTTTCAGGTCTAAGTTTAGGGTACCTTCCCGGCATTTGCCATTAGTAAGGGAGAACAGTCCTGGTAGGAATTTAATACCAGATCTCCCGCTCGCGAGTCCACGCCTTAACGTCCTCGGCTACCCTTGGCGGTTCTGACCTTTGTTGATATTCAGTCAGGGGTGGGTATGAAATTGGAGATCATGTACTGGAGCATTAACTTAGGAACGAACGCCTCAACAAATGGCCTTGGGTTATGTTGCTGAAGTGCTAACTACAAGGCTACAAATGTGTTTATGGATGGTCAAGAGGATTGAAGACACAATAGCATACTTTAAGCAAATAATTTACTTTAGCATTACTTTAGCATTTAGCATTATTTTAGTGGGTCATTTACCGTGATGTAAATGTTCAAAATGAATTGCCATTGCATTACCAGCTTTCCACGTCTAAAACGAACAGCCACATCACTGCTTTCAAATAACAACATTAATTCATACAGTAAACACAAACAGGTAGTTTAATTAATGGAAGCTCAAGTCCAGTAATAATTTAATTAACATCAGTCATCAAAACTCCCACGAAAACCCACACATGAATGATTGCATGACTTGTGTTTAGATTGAGATATACAAACAGTTATGACTGCGCCTCCGTTAATTACATTGGTTTATGCATGTTTTTCCGACACTCTGTATAGTAAAAAGTATAAGAAAATACTTCGTTTGATATGTATTAGTCTTGTGTAAGTTAGCACATGACGTTTACCGGTGCAAAGAGATTTAATTATCATGTACAGGGTTTTTTGTAATGAGATAGTCTAAGTGAACTTTTTTACTCGCACAATCAGGAAAGTAGCTCCAGCAAGGATAATAATTGCCTATGAGATCATCAGGAATGCAACAGTCCACGGTGTGACGCTACCATGCTTGTAAAGCAGTTAATGGAAGACGCTTAGAGCATTTGCTATGAGTACTTCCAGTAATTAGTAGACTGTTTACTATAGGCACCATCTCTACATCATCTCTAACATCCTTAAAAGTCGTTACATAATCATGAATATGTCTTGTGTATAAATCCAAATTTAAAAAAAAACAAAACAACAACAATATGTTTGTTTTATATATTCACGTTCTGTGCGGCACTAATTCGCTTCTGCAGTCCACAAAAGTGCGCAAAATACACTTCACTTTCCCCCAAAACACGAATAACTAGTTTCAAATTATCAAAATCAAACAGTTTCTCTGCACTTTCCTGTTAATGAAGAACCGGTAAGCATAAATGTTTTTATCTCCCCAGAGTAGCTAAATCAGATCTTAATTAATGATAGTTGCTTTAATCTGCATGGTGGAGAAGTGGCCAAAGAAAAGTCGTTGACATTTAGCATTAGGGAACACAACAGTTAACCTTCTGATATTCAGAATTGGGTAACCATATCGCAGGCGGTTCCACCAATTTCACGGTTCTGGCCGTGTTGTCACGAATTAAAAACAAAAGTGAGTCACATTATGAAATTCTGTGACACAAAGCTCTTTATCTCTCGCATACTTAAGATAAAATCATGAATGAACAGTTTTTCCTAAGCTTATCAAAAGTGATGCAAAATATTTCTGTGTTATGTCTAACATAACATCATCTTCAGAGTTATGAACTAAATTACGTGAAATTGTATTAGTGGAATTCAAAGATTCTATAAGTAATGCTGTTTTTGCTTTTTTTATGACACACTATTAAAAGTAGTACAAAATTAATCGCTTTTAGCACATGTATACTGTCTTTAGACAGCGCTTAATATTTATAAATAAAATATAAATTATGCATTACATTTATTCCAGTCATTCCGAAATGTTCCTTGGTTTAATAAAAACGGTTAAATTTTCCTATGAGCAAGCCTCCATTCATTTGCTGCGCCGTGGAGGAAGTAGCAAGCCTGCTTGCTTACTTGTTGACCTTGCTGACTGTCGTAATGTAGAACAGCTGTTCCCGAGTGTATGTTGTATTGTTCGTTTCTTAATTCGAAAGTATACGCAAAGTGCACTATGCTTCCTGTGTTTACAATGTCACAGCGTGTCTCTATGTATGATTCATAGGTGTTAACTCAGTTAGCTCGTGAAGTTCGAAGACGTTTCAAGCAAGATTCCCGGGTGTAGACAATACAGATCGCAAAAACAGTTCATAACCTGTACAATAAAATTCAGGAAACTGAAAGTGTCCAGCCTAAGAAACCAAAAAGCAGCGGGGGGTTCTCACTGAAGAAAGTGTACATGACATTGATAATCGTTTAGAAAATTCCCCTACAAATTCTCTTCGTCATCTTGCACAATTGGAAATTTCACATGGGTCTGTGTAAAAAACTACTAAATTATTGCACTTTAAGCTGTGTGAAATAACTGCGGTACATGTTCTTCAGCCAGATGAACCCGCACATTTTGTGAGTGGATTCTAGAAAATGGATACAATGGATAAACGGACCTACAATTAATATCCTTCTCGGACAAGACCTGGTTCAACCTCCATGGATTTGTCTGTGCTCAAAACAATCGTTACTGCAGTACTGATAAAACTGACTTTGTACATTAAGTGTTCCTCCTGATTAAAAAAAATTGATGTATAGTGCCATCAATAGTGAAATAATCATTGGACCATTTTTTTTTTTTTTTGAGCATACAGTTATGTTACTTATGTGAATACTACACTAATCTCCTTTTCAGAAAATGAAAATGTATACAATGGATAAACGGACCTACATTTAATATCCTTCTCGGACAAGACCTGGTTCAACCTCCATGGATTTGTCTGTGCTCAAAACAATCGTTACTGCAGTACTGATAAAACTGACTTCGTACATTAAGTGTTCCTCCTGATTAAAAAAAATCGATGTATAGTGCCATCAATAGTGAAATAATCATTGGACCATTTTTTTTTTTTTTTGAGCATACAGTTATGTTACTTATGTGAATACTACACTAATCTCCTTTTCAGAAAATTAAGCGACGGGGAGCGTAACGGTGCACCCCCCCCCCCCCCCCCGGCTGCTACTGCACACATGTCAATAATTTAAAATGTGTTTCCACAAGACAGAGTTATTAGTAGGGATTTGTAGCCCTTTCGGCCATCCGATTTAATAGCCTGCGATTATTATCTCTGGGATAAACTAAAAACCGTCCGGATACCTCAAAATGAACAACAGCGAGTGATGAATAATTTCCTAAAGAGATGCTAAAATGTGTGGAGAATGAAGACCGGCAGTTTCTACACCTCATTTGATAATCTGATAAATAATGAGCCTTTTAAATTGGTTTGTTTTATTGTTTTAACTTCCCGCCAATCATCGTGACCCAGCTGATCGGCTAACTGGTTAACGAGCGGCGTGTTCGTCCATAGGCAAAACACTCACGGAGGAAAACAAAACTGATCGCATGATATTTGAGTATCTCTCACCAGGATGTGCACGAAGAAACGTTAACTAAATATATGGATAATGTTATCAATATCGCAGCGGTGATAATTAGTAGTTTTTAAACTATTTTGGCAACGTAGAATTACAAATTAAAAGTTTTCGTTTATTTTAATTTTGTATATATTATATTAAATTAATGTTTAAAAACGTAATATTATCGCGCTGTAAGAAAGTAATAATATGTAGATCTCGCGCTCATTAAGTTCGCACTTGGGGAAAAAAAAGGCAGTTCAGTTAGAGGGGATAGAACACCTTGCACAACATTCTTCTGTAGTAGTTAACTTTTTTAAGAAACATTATTTATATGTTTGAGCGAGAAAAGTTCGCACTTCACAAGTGTCTATCTGCCAGCTAGTTCATGTAATTAGCTATTTTTAAGATAATATAAATATGCATCCAAATAGTTACTTACTAGGGAAACACCGCCACGGGTGCCCGAGGTCATTAAGATGCGGACTCGTGAGCGGGAGGTCTGGGGTTCGAATCAGAACCCTCCTCCCTAACTGAGGTTTTTTCCAGGTTTTCCTCAGTCCTCATAACTGGCAAATGCTGGGGAGGTACCCTAAACTTAGGCCTGGAACGTTTCCTTCCTTAAAAAATCCTTTCCCAATATATAATTTCATCTCATGTGTCATCAGTGTTCATCACCTGTGGTGCCTCAGTAGTAAAAACGGGCGTTAAACACCATTCAAAAAAAAATTGGGAAACTATTTTCCGATCTTTCATAACTCCATCTTCTGTGTCAGCTGATGACTACTCCTTCACATCTCTTTCATCTTCTTCTTCACAGTCTGGGACTTGCTTCATGAGATGTAAAACTTCAGTTCTGGTCTCCTCTGCTTGGTCATAGTGATAGTTATGGTAAATGTTATAGCCAACTGTTATCATTTTTATGTATGACGCTCCTCGATTACTTCTCGGTCACAGTTCCACAAAATTGTTCTATCTTGAATCGATTTATCCTCCATGCACTTATCATTGCTTTTCCGACACTGAATGCATCTGTTAATTTTGTCCCACTTTCGCTTTTATGTAAGTGTTTTAAAACTAAGTTCATTTTTTAATGAACAAGTAGGTACTATGTTTCGCTTGTCTACTATGTTTAACCTAACAGCAACAATTATAAGCACTTCACTGGACTAAAAAACACAACTAAGCACGATACAGTACAGTAAATGCACTAAAATCATTCACAACGTTTTGCGAACGATATTGTATCTGCAGCTCAGAACAAACAACGGACAAGCGCTCAAATCCTAAAAGATGAACAAAATACCCACGAGTTGTGTGGCCAAGTGCGTATGACCTTCAACAATGGCGTTCGCGACGCCTCACGTTACAACGACCGAGTACAATTGAACTTGCATACTACATACTCCGTATGCCTAAATACATTGATTATAAATTAACCCCGTTAATTCGAATTTTTGCCACTGAACAGGCTTCGATCCCAATTAGTTGGGATTGGCGGGGTATATTGTAGTTTAATAAACATCACATTCCGAGTGCTATTAGTGTTTTAGCTCATTGGTATAAAAGGCAGTTTTTAGTTTGAGTGCCATGTGTTAAAAGAACTACTTTTAGGCGAACTGTCTAAAAATGTCAATATTTTATAAAGCTTTTCTACTAGAATATAATTAACTTTGTGTAACTTTATATCATTTTTGCTCTCTTGATGAATTATTTCGTATTTTTTGTTTTCAATAAAGTTGCTGGTAAGCTGCCGTAGTTTTGTTTCATAATCTAAATAAAGCGCACCTTTTTGATTATTATAGTACAGCCCACGGGAAATTGACTGCCCACAACAACGAATCTAATTCCAATCGAAAATCGCTAAAGAGAGAGAAGTTGCTAAATAAACTATATTGCAATATTTTGGTAAATTTAAAGGAAGGGAACGTTTGTAACTGTTGCGTAAGCCTATGAATTCTTCTATGACGAAGTTTCAATATGAAATGCAATACCTTCTGTGAATTCTAAAACGTACAGCTTTCTTCTTAGATTTCTCTTTCTGAATGTTCCAACGTCTGGAAAGTCCAGCAGAGGCGTTGAGCACGCATGACAAAAGAAGTAAACACCAGTTGTGAAATATTAAATCAAAGGACTTCCACTTCAGACAAATAAAATCCCAAAATGAATTATGTAAGTGACCTTCTTATATTGATAATATTTGCTCCGCGCTGTCTTGGTTATATTTTGAAATTTAATTAACAACATCTTATTATGTGAGCTGAGTCTTCCGAGCCGTAAGACCGCCGTCCATTGGGATTCTTCTCCTTCATCTTCCCAAAAGTTTCGTCCACGAAACGTCAGGAGAAGAATTCAAATGTAACTCGGAAGACTAAGTGCGCACAATTGACACCGGCCGTTTGATTTGGTTTATTTACGGACGCTCTTTAACATCTCAGGTCATCAACGTCCCGTTCAATTCAGGGCGTGAAACGGCCGATAAATTTTGCTCAGAGGCCTCTTTTTTCATGCTTGAGGTTCTTTTACGTACCGTAAATCTGCGACAAGGGACCCACGGCTTTTCTTCCCTTCTGAAGGACGCCATGCTTAGGATTTCTACGCCGAAAAAAATACATCGATCCTGGCCGGATTTGAACCGCGATCTTGGGTTTAGAAGGCAAGTATGTTTATCACTAGACCACCAGGATGGACGACACCAGCTGTTGAAGCCTACGTTCTATAAATAATAATTTTTTAGTTCCTCTAATCTGTCACCACATTTTAAATGTTTTAGGTTATTTTATATTTCTGGATTGCTACAAATTACAAGTATATCGCAACCCCAGAGAGTTTTACAGTTGTTTTGTTACCATTGAATTGCATATGTAGCAAGTTTGCTAGTTGCAACTGTTTTTTCATGTGCAGCATGCCAAAACAAATGAGATTAATTAAAGCATGAGTTTTCCGGGAACTGTGATTACGTCCCACGCCACGTAGTGCCCCAAGAGAAGGTGTTTCCTAGTCACGTACCGGCGATCTGCAGACGGATTTCTTCCGCCATGACTCACTTTGCCCGCCCTCTGGTATGGTTTACTACATCCATTCACAGTTTCTTACTGCATTCTTTAAATGTCCGTTAAAGGCTGCCAAGTGGGAAACTCTTTCATCGCTTTGTCTAGCCCGGATGCTGAGGCCATTATTTAGCAGTGTCTCACAATTCAGTACTCTGAAATAAAGAGGGAAAACATATGTTTAATAGTTGTAATCTATACTCATTACTGTCATCATCGTTATAATAAGCGAATGATTTCTTGTTATTCTATATAAGTATAGTTTTCTATAGTTGATCATTCACTAATAGTATGTATTTTTCTTTCTTTCAATGACAAGGGAAGCAAGTCAAAAAAGAATGGATATATAAAAAGAAGGAAAATATAGCTCTTTGTTTTTACTTTAAGGGTCGAAATATTCAATAACTGAGTCCTTCTGACAGAGGCTATTTCATTCAGCATTTCCTATTATTGAATTTGTACACATTATGTTCATTATCTCGTAGGAGAAAGGTCCCGACCCCTGCAAGTCCTGCGATCCCCTAGCATTCGTGTTACTTCTGACATCGGGCCGAACATACGAACCCTTCCCCTCGAGGATTTGTTCGGATGAGTTAAACTCGTGCGGCAGGTTTTCCCACGACTCAAGGGCGTGTATGCTACGGCAAAGTGGAGAGCCATCTTAAACATTCAGGTTAGCAGAGCAGGATGCTAGAATAGGCCGTCCAACCGGTGTTTGAACTAGATTGTTAGAGACGGAGAAAGATTATTTAGATGCTTCAATCTTGCTCAACGGCTGACCGTTTGTGCTACGCTCCCAAAAGCGGACCTCCAGAAGGAAAGGCTGAGTTGAGGGATACACTGAAGATAAAGATCCACGGGCGGTGATGCACGGGGTCCCCAACATTTTCAGACAGAACAATCCGCCACTAGCGGAGCCCTTTACCCTCCAAAGAGTTCTAACCCAGACCGTCAGAGGCCGGGGCAAAATATTTCCAAGATACCGTTACACCGCACTAGCCCAACTCGCCCTGGCACTTTCGACTGCGAAACAGAACAGAGGGTAAAATTTGTGGAAAGGAATTACCCATTCCAGTGTTCGCCTAACCGTTCAGGATAAACCACGAAAAAAACGAAGGCCGACCACAGGTGATTTAAATCCGATACCTCTCGAATGGGAATTTCAAGAGTTACCACCTGAGCCACCCAGCTTCGTTCAAGTGATACTGGCTGCCTAGCCTGTGGGCGAAGGTGCAAGTAAAAATAGGGCCCACCATTCCATATACGTATATGAAGACTCCCTTCCCAGCTAGGAACATACACTTGCCTGCCACTTTTGCAGGCATAGCAACCTATATGTAAGGCAATTGTTTTATCAGAATGTACTGTTTCTCATTATGTAATCATATATTGATAAAAGTTGAGTTTGGAAAATAATTACTATAATGTAAAGCTCTATTTCTAGCAACGTTTTCAAGAACGCATAGAAGTGAAATTCTACAGAATATGAAATAAAACAATTACAGCTTGTAATTTAAGCAATGAGCAGAACAAACATAACGAATTTAACTTTAAAGTGGCTATTTGTTTTCAATATACTCAGAAGGTGAAAGTTAACATTGAATTGACCATTTACCTATTTTTTCTTTATTTTTCTATTTAGCGGTTTTATATCTCTGGAGCTTTTATTCTTCCTAAACGTTATACTTTCCTATTTGCACTCTTTCTTTGATTAATCTAAACGTTAGTCTGAACAGTTTCGTTGTAAACAATGTCCGCGTCTTAATAATCTAAAATTCTTTCCATAAAATGACGTTAAAACGTTTGTAAACATCAAACAAATGCTAACTTTGCCTGCAATACAACGCAGGAAAGAAACTTGGATCTTATGAAATAACCAAATAATGTAGATATAATTCTTCGTCCATTAAGTTAGGTAAAGGCCATTAGTTACGTTAAAGGGCCTTTTATAATCACAAAACAACAGAACTGTGAGGAAACGGCAACGCGACCTTCTCTAGGCTTGACCTCGGGTATAGCATGAGGCGTGTGCTATTTCAGAAAATTGGCAGACCTCTTCACCACAACAAATAGCAAGCAGATCATGTTTTCCTTTTCTTAACGTCGTAAACACACTTCACAACCATTACGTCATGGACACGAATTAATAGTGACGCAACTATTCGCCAAACTGAATTCGTTACGTCATCTAGTCAAGTTCAGCCAGCTCGTTACTGTTGCGGCCGAGTCGCCTTTCAAAAGAAAAAAGGAGACTTGAATGCAGATGATGCGGATAATGTTGGAATAAATGTTGTTAAGTGTGGCTTGCGTAATGGGGAGGATCTGGTTTTTGCTGCATGATGACGAAGTACGGGGTACAAGGTCATGGCTTAGTTACACGTCATATTAATAGATATTACGGAAGAATTTAGTGGCTGTATTTCAAGTGGCATCAACAACAATAAATCAATATTATTATCTGACTGTCTAACAGTCTGATAATTAAAACAAAGCTTAGACAGTGTTAATATACGAGTACAAAAGTAGCGTCGTCTCTTAGGCAATTTCACCTCTTCAAGCGATCAAACTTTTAGATTAATAAACGAATATCCAAAGAGGAGATTCCCTTAAAAACGCAGTACACATACTTGGATTTAAACATAATATGCAGATTTTATTATTCTACTGCAATATAATTTTATATTATCATATGACCTCTAGACCTCATGGCGGGTGGTAGAGGTCGTTAAGGCAGCAACTCGTGAGCGGGAGGTCTGGGGTTCGTTTCCTGCGAGGATCGTCCTCCCTGACTTAGGTTTTTCCAGGTTTTGTTAAGTCCTCATAAATGGCAAATGCTGGAAGGTATCCTAAACATAGGCCTAGAACGCTTCCTTCTTTACAACATTTCCCCCCCATAATTTATTATTTTATCGAGAAATGATGGAACCAGGAGTCCATGGAAGATGTGAAGGAAGGGACGGCTGGAAGAAAGAAAAGGCTGTGAGTGATATGGTGGAATGAGGTGATATGTTTAGTGAGATACGATGTTAAGTTAAAAAAATGAAATGAGTAGGAAAGATCAATGGTGAAGTAAATTAAGTCATTAAAGAGAAGATCGCTGGTAGGATATGGTGAAATGATTTGAAGAAATAATTAGTGTAATGATTAAATAGTGAGTGTTAATGTTAGAGAATTTCAAGTAAAAAGTACTGGGTACCAGTATTTGCCGCTGGCAAGCAGTTATGAAATGAAAATGGAGTAGAATAGAATACCTGCTATCATTTTTACCGGCTTCCAATAACTATGTATATTCTGGGATATTAAGATGGGAAGTAGTTTTAGTATATGAATATTTTGGTTTAATTTAATTTATTTTCAGCTATTATTTACTATTTTATTTTATGGTATTATATTACTTTACTCTACATGTTAGGAAATCTGTAAAATAATAGAAGATATTATTGTAAAATTTATAATAATAAATAAGAATGTTATATACAATCCCTGGTTCAAGAAACTAGTTACCAGGGTGACGCATATAGAGTTTATCAATTAATGTATATTAATTGTACCATCGGTACCCACTACCTGCGCTGCTTCAATAGTATAAACAGCGTTAAACACTATTAAAAATATGTGACCTGTAATTCTTGCAAAATGCTAATTTAACTCTATGAAAATACACATAACTACTGTCAAACAATGTCAAGTTTACTTTGTTTCATTTTATGTATAGCAAAATTAAGTTTCAGCAAATCTCTGCGTACCTCTTAAATTATAAATTGGATGTTTTTATTCGCATCTCTATGTTCAGTATTAGCTAATTTAAAGTTAATACTAGAAGTCCATAAATGCAGTTAGTTAACAATTTTATATTTTAATTTTTACCTATAGGTATGTAGAAACTTGTAACAATGAAAGAATTATTGATGTTATCGTGTGATTTTTGAGTTAACCAGGAAAGAGTTTAAAAATGTATTATAGTTTCCTTATTATATAGGCGATTTAGTTTCTATTAAAAGTTGCAGATTACAGTAGACGTTTATGTTTCAGTTTATAACAAATATTTGTGACATATTTATATTTGTACAAGCATTTCAATGTCATGGAAAAAATTAACTTAAGTTATTCTATCATAATAGCCATTTCCCGGACTGTAGTCTATATTGGCAAGCCACTGATATTGTTAATCACATATAAATTATCTTAAAAATATATTTAATTTAACATGAGTACGGTTCATATATCTACCATGTTTTGAAACTGTGCGATATAATGTGCCATGAGATGGGTGGGTGGAGGCAAATCAAGGAAACAGATGAGAGTGGACGATAAACTTTCAGAGTGCAGAATGTTAATGAACTACGCCGCAATAATTTCAGAAACTGTAGAGGTGTCAAAGATGCAGCATGTGTATGTTCAGATTTGAAAGTTATGGCGGATCAATACATCACTGAACCTTTTATTAGACAACAGACATGTCTCTTTCGCAAAGTCAGTATGGTGTCGAATAAAAGTGGAGCATTATTATCGAGTTTGTGTCTCGTTGATTAACTTTTTTACACCTTATATATCAGCATATGTCAACATAAAATTAAAAAATAGCAATAAAAATAACCTAGCCCGCAGGACTCAACCTAGGTCTGCAAAATCAAAGTCTATCGTTTTGCTCTTTAAACCAACAGATAAATGAATATCTCCCTCTAGAATAAGTTTCATAACAATGACAAATCAATTAACAATTGTTCAATATTGTTGTAAGATTAAAGTTGCCGCGTATGAAACTTTCGGACGAGTACTACGAACTGCTTAACTGAGTCGCTCTGAAATGAACTGAATGAGTGAATGTGTAAAACCGAAAATTAAGTGCCTGGCTAGTCAGAGATTTTAAATATTTTATAACTCTAAATATTCAAAACGCTGCTGAACTATTGTAAATCCTAACTCATGGGAAACAATTGTGAAGACCCCATTTCACTATAATACTGACTTTAACTTCTTTATCACTATATAACTCCATTAGTTTTCTTCATAGATTTCCTGTCCCAAATTTCTTGTCAAAATCTCTTCTAATTATTGTTCATTAACAATAATGCATATTTATAAATCGGTCCTGGTGGTGTATTGGTAACCATACTTGCCTTCTAAACCCCAAGATTGCGGGTTCAAACCCAGCCAGGATTGATAGATTTTTTTGGCGTAAAAATCCTAAGTATGGTTTCCTTCGGAATGGAAGTAAAGCCGGGGTCCCGTGTCGTACATTTACGGCATGAAAAAGAACCTCAAGCTGAAAGAAGAGGCCTCTGAGCAAAATTTGTCGGCCGTTTCACGACATGAATAGAATGGAACGCTGATGACCTGAGATGTTAAAGAGCGTCCGTCAATAAACAAAACAAAAAAAAATGCGTATTTATATAACAATTACAGATAGTGCATGCTGATGACGCACTCCATCGCGCATAAATAAATAAAAAGAAAGTATTATGCATATTTTTTTAATTAGCTTATAACCAAGAAAGAGCCGAATGAAAGTTGTAATATTACGGCAATTTAACGTATAAAACAAGTGTAGACACGCTAGACGCTAACAAGATATTTACAAGCATAGGGGGATATACAACACTTTCTGAATCATGTTATAGGCAATCTCTCATAAATGGCCAACAATAGGGCAGCACGTAAAACCCAATGCCATCCGGCTTCCGCTCAGGTGTTGTCACATTTTGTTTGCTCTTACATGACGTTATTTAGACCGATAAACAAGTGACTGGCGTAGTTTCAATCGATTTTGTCAAACATGTCACGCGGCTTTCGTGGAAATGGACGGTGAGTTGATCTTGTTTCGTTTAACGCGGTGACTCAGCTTCAAGTTCCCACACCCACGTGAACATCCTTCCGCGATTACTCACCTGGTTGTCTCTCGATCTCCCTCGTGGCAGGTGCATTGTAATCCTCTCAGCGTTGAAGCCAATAAGTAGGGCCTCAAACCGAGTTACTTGCACCATCTTCAGTGAATATTCAGAGTGTTATTATCATGCAACACTTTATAGGTTGTAAGAAAGAATCTCGTGAAATGCCCGGTAAACTGGAGTTAACAAAAGAATCCTTATGGACCAGTGCAAGTGAAGCTCTTGGCCAAAAGCTAATGCAATAGTTCAAAAGAGATGTGACATTGGAAATATCTTATTAGAGAAAATACTTGTATGTACTTCTCAACAGTAAAACTTAAATGATAAATTAAGCAATATTTACGTTATGTTGAACTGCTTACAGTTGTAATTTCTTTTGACAAACATTTTAAAGTATGTGCTAAACACCATTAAAAGAATAAACTAGCATAACTAACAGGATTCGTATTCCGCTAGTCAATCAGAAATTGATTTTGCCAGAGGGAAGTTATTGCCTAACTGCCATGCTATTGCCGAAAATCTGTCATGCGATCGAAACTCATATTGCGCATTTTTGTTTCTTTCGTTATTTATTACTAGTAAATAGTAATTTATATTGTTATTAATTGTTTTGATTGTTCCAATGTCAACTTGTACTGGTGTAAGATAATTTTTTGAGTCTTAGAAGGCTGAAAGGAAATAAATCCGCAGAGGAATATACGCTGGGAGCTGGAGAGATGGCTAGTCAGAAGAACGTGCGGATAACGCAATGGTGTGAGAGTAGCGTAGTCATGGGTAGTGCACGTACCATAAACATATTTAAGAGCGCTTGTGCGTTTAAAAATACTCACTACTTAAGGATTACGTTAATATGCTTAAAATGCCCTAACTTAAAAACGAATTAATAAAATATAATTGGGTACTCAGTTTCTCGAATTACTATTACTAATAAAATTCATCTGTATAACAAGGTGTCACATTCTTGTAAAAATCATCCAAATTCACTTTCGTATGCTCCGGTTTATTTCTGTGTTTTCTTGGAATAGACAGAGAACATTCGCCTGCTTCAACCCTTCTTTTTATCTTGTACTTGTTCTCAACGGAACACCGGTATAGTGGGATACACGTAAGTTTGACTCTTATAAAATGTGTTCTGTCTTATCTTACCTTACCTTGCAATGCAGAACATCCAACTGTTCACTATTAATATAATGCACTTGTTAACACAATGACGCTCATAAAAAGAATGGACCGGCGTAAGTATTTGAATAGGTGGTACAATCGCAAGCGTTTGCGTGTGGTGTTTTGCTTGGGAGATACAAGTCCTCCTCTCTCCCAGTATACTTCGCTAGCCAGCTCTCCAGCTCTCAACAGCATGTTTAGGCTGTAGCACATCAATAGTTTTGTCACTGGTAGACACTGATTGTGTGTGTATCCAGTTTGTCGACATTGGTGGCTGGGAGCCAGTGAGACGAGAACACCGCACTATGGCATAAATGTTACTGTTGCTTACATGTGTTCTCAGCACATTTGGGCAGCGTGTATCAATGAGTTGTTTTGTTTTGATTCCTCCCTCTGTAGTATTATCTATTATTTATCATCATATACATAACCGAGAGCTGTCGAAAACGCACGAGTGTGAACGATACCAAGCTCGGTTGATGTCAAGCTAGCGACTAGTGAGGAAGAAGAAGAAGAAGAAGAAGAAGAAGAAGAAGAAGAAGAAGAAGAAGAAAAGTAGTATTTGGTATTCCGTAAAGTGGCTTAAGCTTTAATGCAGCAATTATTCGATTTTTTTTCGATTAATTTGTTAATAAAACAAGCTACTCTGCAGTAAACATCTCTATTCGATACCCAATGTCTTGAACAGACTCGATAACATCAAGAAAGTAACATTATATTCTGAAGTAGTCATCAATGCACTTTCTGTACGGAAGATAGCATTAGTTACACAGCCGGCACTCAGTTCTGTATGCTTCATAAGTTTGCTGATAGATGGTCTAGTTGCGTAGTTGCATTAATATATTATATATTTTGTGTTTATCGTTCTTCAACTTCAAATATTTTTTGGAATTCATGGTAAGTAAACTCAGCACATGTCTTGTGACCAAGGAAAAAATGCCTAATCAGATTCGCTCAATACCAGGTATTGAAACTGAGACTTTCTAAATGTATGTTATCCCTGAGATTGCTTGATATTTAAATGTTTTAGAGTAGTTTCACCTTTTTCTATAGTTAAAAGAGAGAATGTACTTATTATTATTATTATTATTATTATTATTATTATTTGTAATAGTTTCTCATTACGACGTAAGAAAAATGGCGGGAAAGATGGCATCCAAAATCTGCCGAACCGACAAACTGGTGTTTCACGCGACTATTTTACACGCTTTAATACTTTAAGTGTATCAATATTCATCGAAAGTAAACATTGATGAAGCTAGAACTGCAAATCGGTTCGGCATCAGCCTGATTCAGTAAAGGATACTAGTCGTGGGACGGCAAGCAATGCGCGACTGGGTCAAGTGTCGCTACTGCATGACGTCATCAATCAGCCTCTCATTCACCAAGTTCATGTTGTAATATTATAATGATGCAGCACTGATGACTCATCCAACGAGTAATTCCAAAGCGTATGACGTCATCTCTATGCGTCCAGATCAACAAACAAGCGAGGGCTTTGAAAAGCCCGCGAATACAAATGAATACCTGCTCTGAGATTGTATATGCTTTGCTTACTATCGAAATGTTTTGTTTTACTGTTCCACAGTGTTAACGGTTATTGAGAATAGCGATATGCATAAAGGTTCAACGTTGCGCCACTTTTATCTTTCAAGGGGCGAGTTGTTATCTGTAGGATTAGAGGCTTTATTTATAAATTTATTTTTAATACCTTTTAATGTAGTTTATATTTGTTTAGAAACAATGCTGTTTATGAACTGTTTGTCTAGTTCCATAAAATTGGATACAATTATACTTATGATATTTAGTTGTAGACCAGTATTTTTGGAGGGGTGAAAAGTATGCACGTAGGAATATCCTGAGGAAGGATAATCCATTTTTTCTGGTAAATGTACAAGCAGTAGAATGCAGCGGTGTTATTGATAGAAAAAAAAAATTAACGTACTCTTCCATCATGGACAATTTTATTATTTTACACAGCATGCGGTATAATACGTGTTTCAGACTCTACTTCGCTTGATAGTGAAATCTTCCATAATCTTATGAATGCTCAAGACCACCTGACGTTTGCCGCATGAGACGGGAAACCATGCAAAGTGCATACTAGCCATTGCACAGTTGTTCTAAGGGTGACACCCGTACGGCATATATGAGGATCGATATCAAACCGTAATCTTAACGCCGTTTCTTCAGCAGTTATACGTTTTATTCCAACAGGACTCTGCAACCACACACACGACTTAACAATCATGAAATATAATAAATGAGGTGTTGATTTGTGGCCCTCACGCCCTCCAGATTTATTCAATTGCGATTTTTATTTAGGATTTTTTTTCAATGACAAAAAGTTTCTCAGGGGAGGATATACTTCGGGCGTTCAATAATGATTGGCACTCTCTCCATAACTCTGGAACAACGCCAGTTTGAAATGTGTGCCGAAGTATGCGCCAAGATGAACTATATTACCGTCTATTGCCACGTCCTGGAGTAGACCAGAGCTGCGTCATTTGCTGCGGCGTGCTGTTGAGCTCGTGGACAACAAACATAGCAAACTTGCAACGATGGACAGTGTGATTTCTATGCAGGGAGGGAGTGGCTACTTCAGACATTCACTCGAGAGTTTCGTTGATATCACAGTTCAAAGACGACAAGGACTATCACGAAAAACTCAAAAGCACTGTGCATCCAGCAACAGCACGCGAAAGCAACCCCCAACTCGTGTTTGATTTGATAATGGAGAACAGGACAATCACTTTGATGCAACAGGTATATCACAGGGACCCTTCACAGCCTTGAAAATGAGAAAGGTGTGTGCGCAATGGGCGCCTCATTCTCTCACTATTGCGCAGAAAGGAAGTGTGTGAAGACATGCCAAAAGTTGGTGGAACTGCATAGCGCGGATCCGGCGGGGTTCTTTGAGCGTTTGGTCACCGTGTGCGAGCTTCTAGCAGTTGACCACCAGTGGCGCCAGGATACGCTCAAAGAATGGTTTAATATGAAAATATGGAAACTGCCAGAACAATCTAAATATACTTTGTATTCCTCGTCTTGCAATAAATTCCTACTGAAAATAGGCAGTCCAATCATTTTAACACAGTTTTTATACATGCAAATAGATAAAAATATAAAAGTTGTGGAATGTGTACAAGAATTACATGTAGCCCTAAGACGTAAATGCGTGCAATGAGCGGTTAGTTAAAATGTCCTGAACCAAGAGTATCTAAGATGCTGTGTATTTGTCTGAAAGCACATCTTGAAAAATTACAATTGGTACATAGTTGAAATCTGACGATTCTACGAAACGCCAAGCTTTGTGCGAAACTTTACTTAAATAAGGGAAATGATGAAGACCTGCTTTCAAGATCAACAATAGTAATTTTTACAAATGAAGCGAGTTTCCAATGAACAGGAACCATGTCAGAATATGGGGTAGCTAGAATCTAACGAGACTTGACAAATGTGAACGTCTTTTATGCCCAGTCTTCCTTTTCTTCTCGAGGAAAATAGAGATACCTTGTATCTTGTACCTCTAAATGCTGACTGTTTCTTTTCACAGTTGTTTCGGGAACACCTGAAGGGTGTAAGGGAACTTGACTGGACTGGACGCGAACATGTCTTATGCAAGTGGCCGCTAAGGTCACCTGACCTATTACT
The DNA here is from genome assembly GCA_030762175.1 of Metallyticus violacea. Lineage (NCBI taxonomy): Eukaryota > Metazoa > Arthropoda > Insecta > Mantodea > Metallyticidae > Metallyticus > Metallyticus violacea. The sequence goes on along the minus strand of CM060832.1, from coordinate 82,312,968 downwards.
ATGATTGCTTTTTTGTGGGATTATGTAAAGGATCCCGTCTTTGTATGCTCGCTATGTAAGGATGTACAACATTTGGAGAAGTATCACTATTATCCTTGCATTCTTCAAGATGAATATGCTGGAGTGTGAATGTCGCCTTGATGTTTACCGTGCAACACGAGATGCTCATAGTGAATATACAGAGTTAAGAAAAACTTAAATTGTCTTTCTAAAGAAATTTCATTTACATATCAGCAATTTATAATCAGGCAGTTTACTTACCCATATTATGTAGAATATAATTTAACTGTATAGTGTTGCCATTTAGCAAGCAAGTTTTTTGTATTATTATTTTTTTACGTGGAATTATGAGCAGTTCTGTGCATTCTGTTAATGAATAGTAATAATCAGTTATTGTTTTTGTTTAATAAAAGAATGGTATAATTAGCTTGGTATTCAGCGAACAGCCACCAAATTTTCTCGTGGCTTCTTGTAGTGCTACGCGTTTGTGTACCCTTGAATAGATTTTATTATCATCTTATTTCTGTTAGGTTTATCATGTTCTTAAAATCGTGAAAGGTTAGTAGATACTTTATATATTGTTATTTATATGTGTAGCATTATTTTACTGTTGATTTATAATTATCTATGGCAACACAATGCATTTAAAAGCATGCTATTTTTAGGTACATAGAGATACACCGTATGCTTTTTAAATGTTTATTTCTATAATTTATAAATATAAGCCAATATCAGACTCATATTTCAGGCGAACAAAAGAAAGTTATTCCCAGATTCATCCCAGAAGTCACGAAGATTCTGGGTTTGAAGACAGCAGTAAAACAGCCAGTGAAAGTGCCATTAAGTATCCAATGTAATAAGTGCAGGGAGAGTTCTTCTGACTATCAAGTTTCTGGTCAAAGCGCCATGAGCAAGCCGTAAGACATTAACCGTTGCCATGTCACCACAGACAGCTTACATAAAACAGTCACGGGTGGCTGAAGTCGTTAAGGCGCAGACAACGTGAGTGGGAGTTTGAATCCCGGCAGGTCCGTCCTCCCTGACTGAGGTATTTTCCAGGCTTTCCTCAGTCCTCATAAATGGTAAGTGCCGGGGAGTTATCCTGCACTTAGTTCTGGAACGTTTCCTTCCTTTAAAAAAATCCTTTACCAATTTATCAATTCATCTCATGTATCATCATTGTCCACCGCCTGTGGTGCCTCAGTAGTAAAACGGGCGTTAAATACTAATAAAAAAAAATATTACAAAAATGGCTGCAAATGAAGTTTCGTTCTATCAGCATGTTGCAATTGAATTTATCGTTAAAGATCTAATCTTGCTGCAGAATTTCACCGGAAAATTCAGTGTGCTTATGGAGGTGTGTGCTAGTACAAAGCAGAATCAGACGGAAAAAAAAAATCGAAGACCAGCCTCGTAGCGGCCATCCGCTGATTACCTCCAACGAACACAACAAGAAAAGAGTGAATGAGGTTGTTAAGACAGAGTTTAATTGTAGATGAAATAGCTGCAAACGTTGGAATAGGCCAGATGTTGATGGAGAGTTTAGGCTATTGGAAGTGTGTACTCCCTGGGTCCCTCCTTTATTGACCCACGATAACAAAACTCAGAGAAAAATCTTCACTCAAGAAATTCTTCAGGGGTATGGAAATGAAGGAAACGATTTTTTGTCGAGTATTATGACGAGTGACGACAGCATCCTACAAAATGATACAGGACATCAAGAAAGCAATACGTCAGTATTTTTTGTAATGCTAGGGACCGTAAGGGAATTTTCAAGTTTCCCACAACGGTAGAAAATAAGTATCCAAAAATATGAAAAAATAAAGAAAAGACTAACAGGTAACTTTAAAAGCAACTTTAGACGCCTCTGATTAATTTATTATTTATCATGCGCTTTAAAGATATAAGATGCCTGAACAAACCAAGAGGAACACTTTCAGCAATTGTAAAAATAATGAAAAGAAAGCTGGTGACCTAGTAAAATGGTTTACAGAGATGTAGCTGGCACTAAAACAAAACACAAACGTCCCTTGGTACCTGTCTGTGACTAAGTGCAGAAAGAATGCACTTCCTCAAAAACCGGAATGAGACTCGCCTCCTTGTTTCATGACTAACATCTTGGATCCTTCTCAGGGGACTTTGAAATATTCGAAATACTTTCCCATTAATGGAGGGCAAACACACACACCTTTGCATTTACTCATCGTACATCGAGATCAATAACCGCTTTAGTACATACCTGAACTGATTTATATGACCTGTGATTACTAACCGGTTCAGTTCCTAACGCGGGCAAGCACCTGTTTCCTCTGGTCCCGGAGGCAAATCAACTTTAAGCCTGCCCATTTCATTTGTTATGTAACCTTTATTTTGTGACGACGTCTTAATGAAAGGAAGGTCTCCTATACCATGTTACCAAAACTGAGAAGTACCAGAACCTCAAGAAAACTCAATTCGGTGATGATTCACTACAACTTATTTATTACCTTAATTAAAAGCAAGCGAACACCAGCTTTTATCTGCTCTTTCACAATAACTTTGCTATCATTTTCGTGGCACGGTTAACTGAAATGTAGGTCTTAGTGAGCTGCAATTTTGAATGCTGTTTGGGTCATGCAGCTTGGATTAAAGTTGCATCTTTTTATTTCTCTTTTTTTCCTCACTGTTTTCGTGAACAAACGTAAAGTAGATTAGCACACCCGCCTTCCAGTTCATATAACGTAAACATAAAGTGCATAAGTTTCCGGCTTGAGATCATGTTAGTTAAATAAAAATTAACGTATCATTTTTCAGCGTAATTTCCCTTTACTTCAATGCATTTCTCACTTCTCTGGATTAGCATTTCTATCTTCTTAAAAACAGTGCGAAGCTTTGACTGTCGAATACTGGAAAAAAACGTCTTTCAATGCATTATCGTTCATGAATCTCCGCTTGCGAAAGTCATGTTTCAGATTTAAAAACAGGTAATAGTAACTAGAGGCAAGGTCTGGGCTGTATTGTGGATGATTTAGACCTGGAAGTATTAGCAACAGCAGCAATGTAGAGTGGTGCGTTGTTGTGATACATTCTTGTACTTAGCATACTATGCCTCCTTTCCTTGATGGCACTGCACAATTGATACAGTAGCTCAGCATCTTCCCAATTTACTATTGGAATTTCTCACAAAAAAGTTATTGCCATAATTTCCCTCGTTGGCGGTGTGATCTGGCCTTTCTAGAGGGTATTTCAGCCTTCTTCCGCCACTTCATTGATTTCTTTCTGAAATGCCATACTTTCGTCCTCTCGTTACCACCGCAAAGGTTGAAAAACTTCTGACTACATTCCACGTGCAATTGCATATGAACCACTGAAAGAAATCCGGACATATACGAATATCTTGCATGAACCTTATGCATATGCAAAAGTTAATGAAAAATGCGAAGCATGGTAGTTTTTAAAAAGTACCTACCTTGCAGCTATTTCTTTTGTCTTCAGATGCCTGTCATTCAAAACTTTCTCCTAGATAAGGACAATGTCAAAACATTCACCGGTCTACCCTTATGTGGGTCATCTGTTGCCCAAGCAAAATAATTTTTGTGGAATATGAAAGGGAGGCTTCCCCATAAACACCGTCAAAGCGTTGTTTAATATCATTAAATGAAAGTCCTTCAGTTAAATTTAACCACGATTCGGTATTAAAGTTTGAATATAATGCTGTGTTATGCAACACCTATGATTTAAATGACTTTTCCAGACAAATGAATGGCGTGGCCGTGAGTATTAAATAGTATAAACATCGCAACTGTGAATCATGGCCTTCTATGTCAGGACGGAAACTTATGGGCCGCACCTCCTTACAAGTTGACCCATATTACCATCATTTTAATATTCTTGAATAACATATAAATAAGAAAGATGTTTTTTCTCCTCCAATTTCAACATGTTTTGTGCAGCATTCAATTAGCACTATATAACAATTAATGCTGCTTTATCTACCGACATGCAAAAATGTTTTAGTACAAGCTGTGAGAAATAGTTTAACATTAGGATACATATGCCATGAACATATTATCGTAAATAGAATTAAATGGGGAAGGCCGCAACTAACATGACACAGGAAATAATTAGAACTATGAGAGAGAAAAAAATTAAACGGTAAAACCAAAGGAAGTTAATAAGAAAGTGGCTAACAGAGAAAGAAGATAAAAAAAAATTGTAAAACTTGAGAATAACAATAGAAATAGTGTAACAGTTTTTTTTAGGCATATGTTGGTTTTGAGACAAGGTAAAGACCCAGGTAATTTCTCTAATTTTGGTAACTCGAAGCATAACATTTAGAGCGCAGTGACAGTGTATGCATTATCTTGCTTTACTAAACACTAACGTAGTGGGAACAAAGGAATGAAATTATATGAAATGAGATAGGAAAATTCGTGGAAAGGAAAATTCCATTCAAGAATTTGCCTAAGCGACCAGTGGAAACCGCGAAAAAACTGAAGATCAGATTGACCAGGCCCAAGGGATTTGACTGCCAAATGCGAGCCCCAAGCGTTACTGCCTGAGCCATCTCACTTGGTGTCATTCGGATTAGTACAGTAGTGTGTTAGGTTGGGCAGTTGTGAGATATTCATTGCATAAGCGACAAGCCTGTACACATTCTGAATACATACATACCATTAAAATTAAGAATAAGAGATTTGGTGAATAATTTAACCACACAGTTTCTGTGACGGTAGTAAAAGCAAGCGAATAAGACATGCTCACAAATGAATTGATGAAATGGGGGCTAATTCCGGAAACGTCCAGCACAGTAGACAGAAATGTCGAAAGAATCTGCAAGACGAGTAACAAAATTGCTAAAGTTAAAAACCTACATTATAATTACAAACTCTTGATTATAACAGAAGACTTCATTTTGATAATTTTGTTTTCATCTAAACGGCCACGTAGTTTCACGAAATAACAGATACAGAAGGGCGAGTACAGAATTCATTTATTTTATTTGTAGTACCCAAAAAAGATGAAGAGTTCGCGGCGCCAAATGCCGGCGATTGCGTGAGGTGGAGCTGGTAAGTGACCGACCTGCAAATGTAAGCTTTTAAATGTTTCTCACGTTATTTTAATAGCGTTACACATATTACATTTCTAACAATAGCGCAGCGCGCATACGATCCTGGTGGAGACGTCGTTACTGAGTGTACCCTTAAGAGGGTCTGCAGTCTATTTGAAGTGTTTAAAATCTAAAACAATGTTGGTGTTAGTAGTGCAATAGCCTTAATAGAAAAACCCTAATTTGTGTGTGTTTTTTTTTAACTTTTTATAAATATCACGAAATGTAAGTAAAATGCATATGTAATTCTATTATGTACTTATTTTATACACAAATGTTGTTTACACAATTAGTATATTTAATGGTTTCAATCGCACCATTTTATGACATACTTTGAATCAGTTATTGCAACTATCAACAAGAGGCTTTATTGCAGAATATCAGCGAACATCTAAAGAAGAACATACAGGACATTCTGTGGTTACTGTGGGGAAAACGGAGCACATCTTGGTTCTTCTGAAAGAAGGCTAATACTACACATTAAATTACTAAACGCCACATGACCCCATTAGAACCTTTTTAAATAACCCAGTAACATATTCTTTCAATTTTTTACTCAGTGCCCAGTTACACACTTTCTTTATCTACCTATCAAATATTTAACACGTATTGGGGAGGGGATCTACAGTTTATTTAAATCGTAAAAGTTTCTTATTTGAAAATTACTTGCTTTTCTTTATGTTTCAACTTCAATAACTTTACACTCCTTCCATGGTGGCATCTTTAAGTTTGCAGGTAAACTTAACAAGATTTGAATGCACCAGGTTTGATTATGTTCCTCTTGTCACACAAAAGACATGCTGCTGGGTTATTGGGAATGATCTCAAACGGGGTCATTGAGACCTAATGTTTTTTTAATTTTCAAGTCTTTCAGATGGACCAAGTTTGGTTATTTTCCCGAGTAAACCCATGAATTGCCTTTGTCTGCAGAGCCAGTTTATGAATTAATATAAAAAAATCTTTAATTAAAAATGACGTACCAACCCAGCTGGTGTAAATATTTGTCTGGAACTATGGAATGAACTCCAAAAAAATAAAAAAGAAAAAAGATTTAAACTGACATTAGCTCAAGTTCTGAATCCGCCAAAAATTATTGCAAAATTTGCAGTATCTTTCATGTTTCTACATGTTTTTCTTCCGTTTCAGTGACAATATTTTCCCTTATTCTTTCCAGTACTCGAAAATACATTTCTGTTTTTTTTTTTTTTTTTTTTTTTTTCCATTCTGAATTTGTTTATATCGAAAGGAAAAACTGCAACTAAGTGGTTAGATAAATATATTAGCAATACAAATTCAAGAGAATTATGAGTGATATAGGCAATTTCGCTTAAATTCTCCGCGTTCTCTGGAGTCCCTACCTTACTTTAAAAGCATCCAACTTGAAGGAAAGTAATTAAAGGAACCTAAATTAAATTTGTAATTGGGTTTATCATAATGTAAGCCAGTCGTGCATTTTACCCGTTAGTATCCCGGTGCTTCTGTTATTTCTGTCGTAGTTGTTGATATTTAATATTTATTTTTACTACCTTCACTTGTCCTCTTGCCTTAGAGAAACTTCTAAAGTACGAAAGAGTATTTAAGAGTTTTTTTTTCTGCTTTTTAGCTATTGTTATATATATTTATTAACTTACCCATACGCTTACAAGTACATACATACACTATGGTGCTACCAGATGGAAATGGAAATATGCCACTGCGCAACATTTCTGGCTTCGCTGACGCTGGAAGGTGGGGGTTGCTGTATGTTGTGTCTCAGAGGTGGAATGCATAATTCTGTTGTTTACTGCCCTCTTTATATCGTTCTTTGTTTTTTTTATTTTTCATAATTCCGGAATTACTAATACACAATGAAAAGAATTATAGCACCACCTAAAGAAAATATGTCGGGAGCTGTCTTCCGGTAGAGGATACCAGAACATATGACCTTTTGTCCTCTTGGGCTGCTTCTGCTGGCCTATTGTTTAGGATATCATGAACCCTTGCAAACTAACCTGTTTTCTTGGTCTCTGAGAATACGTTGTTTCTGTCTGAACGACAAGAAACAGAGCACCAGATAGATGATCGTCCTTAAATTATCCGGAACAGATGCAGTTTTTAAAAAAACAAAACTCTTATGTTCCATATCTAACATTACAATCTGTGCGTATTGACGTAATAGAGCTTTCTATTATAAGAGTTTTACACACGTTTCCAGCGAGATGAACTGTTCGGTATAATCATTTGAAGGCATAGTTTTTATTAGCAACATTAAGTAATTAATTTACTGTACTTTTAAGTTATTTTTTCAATGGCTACTGCCTTGACATCTTAAGAAATGGCTCAAAGAAATTCTAGCGCTACAATCGGTCCTTCTTTGCATGGTTAGGCTCGTGAAATTGTTGAGCAATATTAATAGATATTAAAAAAGTATGGACTACCAAACAAAATGACTTAATAGCCAGCATGGCTATTGATGTGTCAAAAAGTTTAATAAATAAAGTAATGAAAGTAGACCGGGATACTATCAAAATTAAGATACGTTTAGATATTTCTACACATAAAAGAAAATCAAACGAAAGAAAAGAAAAAGAATGAATTTAAGAGGGATAAGTAGAACATTTAATTCATATCGTTAAGAAGACCGTATTTACCATCAGCAAGCTTTTTTTCTTTTATTTGTTTTATTTACGGACGCTCTTTAACATCTCAGGTCACCAGCGTTCCATACAATTCAGGGCATGAAATAGCCGACAAATTTTGATCAGAGGCCTCTTCTTTCAGACTTGAGGTTCTTTTCGTGCCGTAAATGTACGCCATGGGACCCACGGCTTTACTCTCCTTCCGAAGGAAGCCATACTTAGGATTTTTACGCCCGAAAAATCCATCGATACTGGCCGAGTTTGAACCCGCGATATTGGGTTAGGAGGCAAGTATGGTTACCACTACACCACCAGGATCAACTATCAGCAAGCTCAACAATGCACTTAAAATATTGAAGAACTTCATACTCCGAAAGAGAAACAAAGACTTGAAATAGATGCAGTGTTATTCAGGCGATTAGTTGCCCAGATCCTACCTAACCTTCTACCAGCTTCATTATCTACTAATTAGGACAATCTAGTTGTCACAGTGTGCAGCCTGTTCTTTTCTGAGCATCACTCCCCAGCACATTGCAGAGGTAAGTAAATGTATTTGGTTTATCTGTTAACACTACACTTACCAAGTGAATCTAAAAGTAGATAGGTCCACAAACCCCACAAAGAAGATCGTTTCTCACTTTCGCGTCTAAGCTTTTCAAAGCTGACGATGGGGAAACTCGTCTCGTAACATTGTTTTTCTTCATGATAACGCAAGACCTTACCCGGCTTCTGCAATGGCCTCTGGGTGTTTTCACAACCCCGAAATTACCACTTCTTTGAGTTATTGAAAAGGAATGTAGTTTCACCTCTGATTAAGATGTCCATCATGAGGCACAAGAAAGTTTGTGGGCAACGACGGTATAAACAAACTTGTTGTCCGTTTGGACTGCAGCCTATAGCTTTGTAGTGAATGAATGTATTTTGTAGATGTAATAATCAAATCTTTCTGTATATTTGAATCCTAGGTGCTGTGTCTAACATCTCCTGTTACGTGTCAAGTTTAGGAGCTTTAAGCATCAAACAACTCGAGGATTGACACTCCTATTCAGCCAATGAATCACTTAAGTAATTTATGAAGCAGCTGCTATAGAGTTACCTTGATCTTGCATAAGGTCACCTAATTAACTGACTAGACCGTAAGGGGAGGAGCAACGTGATGGTTAAAAGTAGGAGGGCATGCTCTGCTCTTTGTGTAAGACTCCATATTTAGCAGTAGCAACTAATTACGTTTAGATGAACTGAGAAATTAAAATTTAGAAATTAGTCAAACATCAGAGACCTAACCAAATTAATTAACAATTACCGAAATATGCACTTGATAAAACATAACAGCTCAAGATATAAAAGTAATTGTTTCCTACAAATAATTTAACGTTGAATAAATCATAAGCTCGCCTTAAAAATAAGATGAATCATTTTTAGATGTTTGACTTGTTGTGGATTCCAGGGCACCAGCGTATTCATTATAATGTAGCTGATTTTCAAGACATATAAGATATATTGAGTATTTCTTCTTCTTCTTCTTCTTCTTCTTCTTCTTCTTCTTCTTCTGCATGTTCCAGAAACAACTTCGCTTCAAAATTTTCTATCAGTACAAGAAAGACTACTCTTGTGCTTGTGAGATAGTTTGTTCTACAGTCATAGTTAGCCATAAATCTTTTTGTTCTTTATAAATAATACGAAGAAATTAATTATAACATCTCATACTAGCATTCAATATTTACATAACACATGGAAAACTTTTATACCTTTAAATAACAAAACTACCTATCAATATTGATAAATGCTTTATTGATGTAACGTTCTCATGCTTCCTGTTAATTATAACAAAATAGTAAAGTTGACAAGTGATGTATACACAGACTTCGTCGTATTTACAACATGTTTAATTGGAAATAATTAATTAAATTGGTTAGGAACGGAGAAAACATTTCGGTACTTCAGCCTTGCTCAAGGATTAGTCGTTTGTGCCTACTCTCTGGTGTTCTGCGTACGAGAGAACATAGCTCCGTCGTATATAAATTTAACTGCTCGGCTTCCAAGGGGATGAACTGAATCTGATTATTTGACTATTTGAAATGAACTGCACTTATCTGATCTGATCATCTATCTGATATATCAACTGAGTTCCGAACTGAGTTTCTCAGTTAACTGTTAAACTTAAAATGAGTGCCTCAGAGGAGCATAAAACTTATAATGCTTGCCCGCCAACGAAGTAGAACTTATCTGATGTGGTGACGTATCAGAACCGATTTGCCGAACTGAGTACAAAACTTAAAATGCGAACTGATGTATTTGACTGAGTAGCTAATGTCTGGGCGGAGCAAACGCCTCATTATATATTCGTTTCAAATTAACTGAACATTGTCCTCACTAAATAACGGAGGTTACACAACGTAAGTCCCAAGACTTGCTTTAAAAATGCAAAACATGCATCTACTATGGACTGGTTCAAATTCACCTGCCAACGCGCTACTATTTGAAAGTTTAAAACATTTATTCACATTGGTTGGTTTAAAGTTAACAGTACAAACAGCTGGCAAGTTCATTTCCCTTAACATATTTAAAAGGCATTGACTTTATTAACATTCGCCAACAGCAGGCCTTTTAAGAAGTGGCGTAACTTTGGTCCTTTTGGGTTTATTCTTCCTTTATATTATAATTTAATGTCTCCTTGACGTTCCGGGCTTCTGTGATCAGCTACATCAGAGAACTTTCTTTTTTCGACATACAATTCAAATATTAAATTAAACGTTATGATACACATATATTTATATATTTATGTTACTAATCACAATGCACAAAATATAATGATTAGGTTTGCAACATATATAGTATATTATATTTAATGGGGGTAGGCCGTTAGAACTGTTTCAATGACTTTTGGAGAATTACATTTTGTCATATTCTCTTGCAAAGAGACTCTTTAAAAACTTATAGAAGGGAAGGAAAATATTTGCGCTGATACGTCAGACTACTAGTTCGACGCCCTACAGAGCCATTTAAGGCCACGAGAGCTCAATGAGTTATCCAACTGGAACCGCACCTTGAAATGCGTATCGTAATCCTTTTCCGCTTATCTTCTTATTTGACTTGAATGCTGATAAATCTGACGTAAAGCTTTGTATTTGTCTGTTGGTTGCTAGTGCCTTTAAGACTTGGTTGCATCGTCATCAAGTACAAATATGGGAAAGATTCAAGTGAGCATTATTGATATTTCAAGCATACAGCGAAATACAAATAACTGAATGACTCTAGGGAGAGTTACGTTATTTTACTGTCTATTGATCACACAGTTTTCTAAATTGCATATTATTTCCATTGCATTGTATTTTATTTATTTTTAGATTTCCATTACTGCAGCACTAAAATAATGTGATCCACCGATACCCTAAATCATTAGGATGATAGTAAACTCAAAAGTAGAAGCTGTAAAACTATTCTTTCATCCAGTGTGTGCAGAATAAAAGCCAAAATGAGTACAGGGAAAAAAAATAGCAATATAAAAAATAAAATACATTTTGGTCAATAGGCAGATAACATTAAAAAAATACATACATTTCAGAGCTGTATTTTCAATTCTTCTGTTTTGCCCAATTTAATATTGGTGAAATAGGGTCACTCATTTCTCTTAAATAGGCGAAAAAGCGAGCTGATATAATTTTAGAGATCTCTCTTTTGATTTCATGACGGTGATTAAGATAAACTAATAATAATAATAATAATAATAATAATAATAATAATAATAATAATGTATTAACTATGCTATATCAATAATTAGCAAGAGTTTGTTTTTTTAAAAAAATATTAAATCATAGTTCCTTTCACTTAAAGCATTTGAAACTTGGAAAATAAAAGGGATTTGGAATACAAATGTTAAACCATTACATCATTAGTTTATATATATCGTAAATCAGGAACTGAATTGTGCAAAAAAAAAAAAAAAAAAATAGTACACTCTTAACTACAACCATCACCAACAATAAAATATGATTGACAGGTAGAAAATATTAAAGAGATTGGATGGGATATTTAATCACATACTTTAGCAACAGACTTTTCCTTTTCTGCTTTATTTCTCCTGCCTACATTGGACTAATTTTGCACCATATTTCCATACTGTGATATTATCGTTCGTCTCTCCAAATCGTAAATAAATAGAAGTTTAGTGTAACTTGTGTGTTGTTCTTGAACATGAATTAGTTTTTATAAAATTAAGCGACAATGCTGTTTGCAAAGGAAGAAATCGCTAGTTACCCGAGCAAAAACATTTGTCAATCACGCTTGTTACGATCGTTGTTTGAGATTTTAAAACAGCCTTAATTACAAAAAATGTTGCCGAGTTCCGGAAAAAAAGTTTTAGGTGACATCCTGCCGTGACCTGAAATAAAACAACTACTAACTCAAGTTGGAACAAGCGTGGGATTCCCCAAGAGTTACCGGAAGTTCGTGTCTTCTCTCTCGATCGTCCAGTCTTATGAGTCAGAGAGGGGAAGCCATGTACATACTAACAAAATTATATCATTCAGAGCGTCAAAACACGCAACAGACTACTTTAGCAAATAAACCGGTTGTGTGACAAGTGTGTGTGTGTACATGCATTACGAAATTCCGCTAGCAAACAGTGCTATTTACTTAAATACTATCTTTGAATGTGTCATGAAACATAATTATATTTTTTTCAGAAATACGTTATAATACCAGCTGTTAGCACAATATGCAATTGTAACCATAAGAAAATTCTATAGTTATGGGTCCTGTTTCACAAAAATATGATCTAATACATTACAAGTGTGTGGACTAGTAACTTGTAGTTATCAGTAAAATTTTGTTTCACAAAGGTTTCTACTACACTTGTACTTTACAACTCCATGCCTACAAATTTGCAAGTGATTTTTCGTTGTTCCATTCTACGAAAGTATTAGTATTAATCGGCATTGGTAATTTGTATAAATTTCTCTTCGAGTGTAGGAATATTGGTAACTTCAAATACTTTTTAATAATTTTAGGAGTCAATTGAACTAAATATGCGAAGTATTAGCGAATATGACATAAAAATAGCAATATGTATAAAAAGAATCATTTAGTATTTGTCTACAATAAAAAGTTAGGTTAAGAGCAATTAAAATTGACTTATGACCGACATGGTGTTTTATGTTTCAAATGTATATTTCAATATATACAACAAATGCAATTAAAGTGGACTTATGGCTGATATTGGTGTTTATTTACATTTCAGCGTGTACAATAAAAAGTTACGTTAAATACAATTAACATCGACTTATGTCTGATATTGGTGTTTTCTGTTTCAAATATATATATATTTCAGCCCAGCATCTTAGTTCAGGTTATTTTAAGGTTCTGCTACATGCCACGGAAATATTTTCTTTTCATTCTTAATTCTATTTTGATACGATTTTCCCAATTTTTTTTTTTGTTTGTAATGAGATCCTTACCAAGCAATAATCGTATATAAATAATCAAATTATCTAATAAAATAAATGATCGAAAACAATCGGAAAACCCAATTCTTCTGCCAGCTCTCGACGATTGTAATTGATCTCCTAATGCGGTATGCGACCGTCGTTTCAAAGTAGATTATTACGCTTGAATACTGTAAATGCGTAATAAAATATTTACTTTATCATTATATCTAAGAAAAAATACAAAACCCATTGACAATAATCCGCTCTGTACATTAAAAATACTATAGGGAGTGGACATGGCCTTATTCGAGATATGGCGACTTGAGGCAAACAGTTGTTCCTCCATCTTGTCCTTACATGACTTCACTCGTAACTTTTTACCAATACTTTGCAAATGTACTTTTTTCGTGGAACAGAAAGTTACAAGACCATACTTGTACAAGAACTTGTACCATTAGACCATACTTTTGTGGAATTTTCAAAGCTTGAGAACAACTCAAGGCTTTAGATAAAATGTTAAAAGGTTTAGATTTTCGTAATTATAATTGTTTTAGTGTCAGTGTATATGCGATACAAGATTTTAGCATTTTCAAGAGTCTTAAACATATAATTATGAGAAATGGACATACAAAGACATACATATAAAGAAAGACAAGTAACTTCACAAAAAGTACTTTAATTTACCCCACATTGTACAAATTTATCAAGAATTAAAACCTTGTGTACAACGATTACACATTCATAAGAGAGAGACCGGTGTTTTCAATGGGTTTTTGAATAAAAGCACTTGGTTACGCCTTGAGAAAACAGCATATCCCTTCATCAATGGTTAAACCACATCACAAAAGTGCAATGGGTGCTTTCTCTGAATGAGACTTGGGTACATTTGGATGGTACAAGCTGACTGCGCCATTTACTTCCATCTAACGGGCCGAAACAGTCGGCAAACTTCATAAAATAAAATTATCCAAGTGGTTCTTAATGATTGCAGGTTAATTTTCCCGGATATAATTCAAACAACTTACTTCCAGAAGAACTTCATGGACTCCATTTCCATGGTGAAATTCCTCGGTTGTGACACTAACTGAAAAGTTTGGATTCACTCATTCGTCCACACTACCAGATAACCCCCTTCCCTATCACCGTCTACCACCGTAAAGCTGTTGAAGCCTGACAAGATGTGATAAGTCATTAAATAAATTCCTGTGCAGTTACCATACATTTTTACGGGTTGCTGAGGAGGTTTACGCACCTCCTGTGTAACGGACTTTTTAGTTTTATCACCTTAGCTTGCCTTCTGCCTTTGAAGAACACAGGGGTTCGAAATAAGGGATATTTGTGTTATTATTCAAGAGTATTTCTGCTTCTTTAGTTCTTGTTTTAACCACGTTGTTCAAAAAGGTACTTTATTTTTAATTTTTAATGAGTCTACAGATTAGCTAATCCCCTAGTTCCAAAGGATTCTAATTTTTTTAGTAGAATGTCGTGACTTTGAACAAAATGTTCCCCGCTTTGTCTCTAGTCTCTAGTTTTGCAGCACTTTTATAATAAATTTACTTACTGCAGTGGTTGTAGAAAGCATTTCCTGAATTCATGTTGAGGTTTATTAGAAAATGCCAGTCTTTTCGAAAGATATTTAAACATTTTTGTTAGCCGAGATGTTAATGTTTATTATTTTTTAATCAACTTTCTTTTACTTTGGGTTTATAAAAATTATTTTGAAAGAGTCCGGATTTTCGCCGTTTTAGATTGAGAAATGTATGTGCTCTAACAGTTGGACTGTTACATTTTTAATATCCTTAGCAACCTTACATTATCTTTATTCTACACGTTAGATAATTAATTTGCTATTTTTGTTATTATATTGATAATGTCATTTACTGAAGTAAGTTTAAAGAAAAATGACGCCTAATGACTACAGTTTTACATTCTGTAAGAATGGTTTTGCTCTGTTAGTGTAATAAATAATTTAATTTGAGCTAATTATTAAATCATCTTTTACGATTAATTTAAAAATTTTTTATCATTAAGATTTTGATTCCAGTAACTAAGAATTGATTCTTTTTATAGAAACAAACGTGTTCAACATTTCAGAATTTTTTCGTAGATTCTTCAAGATATTCCAATTTAAAATTCCTCAGTCATAAAATAGTTTACAAGTAGTGGAAGTGCTACTCTAAACCATTTCTTTCTGTTCTTCAGGGGAAAAAAATAATAAAAAAGAAAAAAGAAAAGAACAACCTAAAAACTGTTGGTATGTTTCATAATGCCGTAAAGTTGCAAGCGATAAATGAACTGGTGATTACAGGCGCTTCCTAGTCGTCACATAAACTGATGCAGAGAAGGTCATCCGACAAAAGATCAAGGCGTAATCGGTGTTACGGATGGTCTGTTTTGCTCTCGAGTTGACCTTGACTAGGTCGTGGTTAATCAAAGTGGCGTTTAGTACTCACTGCTCTGGGATCGTCTGTCAGGGACGTGAGATATGCATTAAGTCGCATTGGATGGTTAAAAAGACTTTTTAAAAGAATATATTTCATTTGGTGTGCACAAAAACCCCCAGCAGAGGCAGTTACACAGTACTGTCATAATATAAATGGCTAGTCATAAAGCGAAAAACCAACACAATGACATTCGCCTAGCGTGGTGTTGTTGAGAAACATTCTTTTATATTTCTTACTTCAAACTAATTGTTTTAAGCAGCACAGTAAATAAATTAATTTGTATCTACCAAGCAAAAAGAGTTAAGGGTCCATTAAGTATGTGAACATGGAGCATAAATTTGTTTCTAGACCATTAAGGCTAACGATGAGCTCTTACAGAAAGGTAGGCTAAGTGTTTCATACATGCGCCTGAATAATAACTTGGTGAATTAATATAATTCTGTTTACAAATGTGCAAAATATGATTCTCTTCCATCCAATATCTGTTGCAAACGGCTACTAAAGTGATTTATTACTGCGGTTTTTGTTTCTTCAGAGCTTTTCTACAGATTTACTAGGGCAACAATTCTGAATTTCTTGATTATGTGTGAATTACTTCTTTATACAAGGTTTGTTAGTAAAGTTTTCGGTCTGAGAAAGAAAGCATAAGATTTTAACTCAAAATGTTCAGCATATTCACTGTTAATTCAATACGCTTAGAACCAATGATATTCTAACTTCTTTCTACCGTCAGTATTATTATACTTTGATAATTCTACAAAATAAAAATCTGTTTATTTGAGAAGTAAATCTTGTCCAGGGTATAGTGCATGTAGTACAAATTCGAAATGAAGTTCATGCAACTTAGCGACTGCAATAATTGAATGCGTGTGCGCAAATGCATTGTCGTGGTGAGAAAACATTTTTACTGACAAAATGCGGATTTTTGGTTCTTAATAGCATCCCTCAATTGCTCCAGCAATGCTGAATAATATTCTCCGATGATGGTATTGTTGTTTCGTAGATTGTCTAAGAACACAACACCCTGAGCATCCTAGAAAACATCAAGGCCACCATTACCTTTAATACATTTGGCCTTCTTTGGAATACTTTCACTCTCTTCTACCCATCGTTTGGACTGTTGCTTGTAATGGTGAATCCATGTTTTCAATGGTGATACAAAGAGTGCCTAAAATGTATACACACTTCAAGCAAAGAAAAAACTCTGTTCACATAACAAACAGAAAATGATGAGCCTTAATTATCTTATACGTTTACAGTTACAACAGTTGCTCAAAATGCCCACCATGGGTGTCGATACACTTCTGATAACGTTAAACTACTGATTGAGCAACGTTTGCGAAAGTGTCCTCGGCGATTGCAGCACATGCCGTTTCAGTTTCTTCTAGCTGGTTTTCTACGATATGCAACATCCTTAAGAGTTCCCCATAGGTAGAAGTCCAACGGAGTTAGATCCGGAGAATGCAGTGGAAACCCAATCGGAACTCTTCGTCCTATCCAATGCCTTGGAAGATTGTCATCAAGGTATGCACATACGTGTGCCACATCTGCCCTTGTGAATATCGTATACGGTACCATGAGTCTCAAATTTGTCTCGAATGCCTGCAATTGTTACTCGCGTTGGCGGTTCTGTTCTGTATACACGTCTCCATTGCCTTTGAACTTCAACAATATTCTCGGTTTTCCAATACCACTTCAAAATTGCTTGCCGTTGTTCAAACGATAATCCTGACTCCATTTTGTTGTAGCAACTCTAGCATAACGTAATGTGAGTCACATCTGTTTACAGAACATCATATGACAATCTTGGCTTCATTTGTTCATTGTTGATTTACCTGTCACGTAGCAACGATATCGTAATGTATATGAGTTACATCTGTTTACAGAACATCATATTACACATTACTGTTGTTTTTCGGTTCAACTTTGAAAACTTTTAAATAGATTAAATAGATGTCTACTGTGAAAGCATGTACACATTTTGGGCACCCTCGTCGCAGAACCTTTGATTTAATTTGGCTAAAAACTCCTAGAAATGTTCATTCCGATACGCTTGTGGTCGAAAATTAACAAAAGCGGTGCTATTGAGCTCACACCTTTTTCATATGCAAACGTTTCGCACAAGTCTATCGAAACCTTTGCAAAGCCAGCAAGCTCATGTACCTTTATTATTGCTAATTTAAAAGCGCAATTTGTGTTTTTGCAATGTTTTCCTCAGTCTTTGCGGTTATTGGACATATTGATCATTCCTTATCAAAAATGAAAGAACGACCACCAATTCAGTAGGACGTAGAAAATTGTGGTCCAAAGCCTTTCTGTTGAACATAAAAGGTTCAGTTCAGTTCAAAGGTTATGTTCAGTGTTTTATCACTGAAGTACATTCGATTTTGTATCATTTTCGAAAAAAACACTTCAGTTCGTTTACTTTGTTCCACCATAGCAACCACACAAATGAAAGCGCGCGTTTTAAATTTCACAGCACGTCAACTAAAGTTTCATGGTGTAGAAATATCCTTGCTATTTAATACTATCAGCGCTCTCTCTGCATTAAGCCGAAAACTTATCAAACCACCTTCGCAATTGTCCTTTAAAAAATTCTCAGGGATTAATATTAGGTAAGCGCGGTGATCAGGTGCAACCACGTCCACCAACTTGTTCAGGGGTAATTACTCATTGAAGTGCCAATTCTGGGATTCTGTATCTTCTTACAGAATATTTTCCTCCTAAATCATGAGTTGGAACGAAATTATTAAGGAGCTGCAATTAGCGTAGTGTATTCAGGAAGAACGACTTAACTATTGCGAATAATGAAACGCACTTTATATGTTGTAAAAAACACCTTAATGACTGCAATTTGATTGTCATTGCCTCACATGTGCATATTATTCATTAACATGCTAATTTAAATGCAAATGAGCTCTATTAGAGAACCAAAAATGATTCAGTTGTTGCAGAATCTGCATACAAGACTGCCAGACAACTTTTAAAGTGGATAGCTTTTTAAATGGATTGTAAGTGCTTCATGTACGCATGCAGTTTTTTTTTTCTGCTGTTATTAAAATCAAACTATCAGGTTTTTGTTTAAGATTGAACACGTTTTTTTGAGTTTATTCGTCTTTTTTATAATTTTCCTACTACCCTGAATTTTATCCTAACTCACTTGTACAACGTAAACTTGTCAGATTGAGAAAATCGTTTCAGGCAAAACTTCTCTTTGATTGACGGTGTTTGAACTTTTATTTAAAAGTAATGTAATGCGTCGCTTGTTTAAGTGTTTCTTGCAAAAATGCTTAATTGGTAGAAGTGTTGATAACATGTCAAGTTTGTAATTATTATTATTATTATTATTATTATTATTATTATTATTTGAATAGTGTATAACGCCTCGTTTTCTTCTGAAGCATCACTGACTGTGAACATTGTTGATTCATGAGATGAAATGATAAATTGGAAAAGGAATTTTCGGAAGAAAGTGATCCAGGTCTAAGTTTAGGCTACCCCAATCCATTTGCATCGATAAGGAATTAGGAAGACCTGGAATATATCTCAGTCAGTCAGGATGGTCATGGCGAATTCCAACCGCAGACTTCGTCACCCTCACAGGTTATGATGTTACATTTCATATTCTTTCATAGAGGTACAATGTATTCATAAACAATGGTGTAGAGGTATTTTTGTAATAATCTAATACAACTACTGAATAATACGAGGGTAGCTATTTAATTTTTGGGATTTAAAGAAATTATGAGAAACGGAAGACTCCTGTTGTCAGCACTGGAAATAGAAGCACACCGGGTTTCCAGCACATAGTTTACATCGCTCGCATAGAAACCATAGTGAAGAATGAACTCCTAATGACTTACAGGGAGAAACAGGTGTCGAGCTATATTGTCGTTGGATTCACTACAACTTCATAGAACAACAAAAAACAGCAAGAGTGGAATTATGTCAGGAAATGATTCGTCGTTTAGACAATGGTAGCTCCCAACGTGTTCACGATATCTTCACAGTTGATAAAGACTGAATTTACCAATACAACCAAAATTAAAAGGGCACTTGGCGATCTGGGTCTTCCCAAATGACGACCCTCTAGTAAAAGTTAAGAGAAGTCGAAGTGTAGGCCTGAAAATGGTTGCCAGTTTCTTCTCATCAAGTGGTCATGTTACAACCATTCCACTTCAGGAACAAAAACATTCACTGTCAACCGTTACATGACAGTTTGCTTTTCCAGAATATTTACAGCAATAACAGAAAGAAAAGACCGAATTCTGCATCGCTAGGATTGTTACTTCCTCAAGACATAGTCTTTGAGCACACCGAGAGTGACACTGGTAAACCAATCAGGGTACAGTTCAGATTTGGCTCCCTGTGACTTTTTACTGTTCCCAACCGTCAAGGAATATAAGTTTGGTAGTCCACAAGAAGCTGTTGCGTCTATAAGGAGGAGTAATTTCTAAAGAAATTGTTGCTTTCTGATTGGTTCCGGAGGATGCAAATTTGTATGAGTTTGCGGAAGACTATCGCGAAAAGAAATAGTCAGAGTTGATCAGCTATGTCCATCTGATTATTATAATCCCAAAAATGGAATAGCTTCCCTCGTAATACACCGCGGCAGTTGTTCGCAACCATCTCGACTTCTTCACTAGATGCTTAGTGTGTTTTTAGGAAAAGCTAAAATCGCTAAGTGTTACAAGCTTCATTCTATGATTTGCTGCTTTGGTGGTAAGTGAACTGCAGTGTTGCAGGAAATGATTTTATTTTCCTCTTGTCGCTGTTTGTTCGGAGCAACAACATGCGATATTCTAACTTGACTGTTTTCTCGTGCACCAGTAAGCAATAGTGGATAACTCATATGCATTCCAAAAACTCCTGCCATTTTCCACCTTAAGTC